>JAOTQQ010000019.1:22205033-22350473 GCA_026546715.1 Gallinago undulata | reverse complement strand
TTAATATTAATTCTTCATTAAAGTAGTTTAGTTTGTTCTAAACTGCTCTCTCTCTCTTTATCTCTTCCTCTCTTCTCATTTGGGGGAGGGGGGAAGGGACATCTGTCGGTCTGGTCACAGTGATTTTGGCTGAAACCACAACAGGTTGATAAAATGTTTTTTCTTTGCATATTAATCAATGAAGTTGTATGAAAATTAAACAAATTGTCACCTAGAATAGAGTCTGTACATTTTTTTGTAAACATTGCAACAAAACCTTTCGTTCTAAAATGTAAAATTATTTGGCAGAAATTAGTGACATAATTTTGAAGCATCAAATAAATAATGTACCTGTCACAAGCAAAACATATACAAAAAAAAAGCTTTCAAAAATAAATGCAATAGGTTTTTTTTTTTAACCAAAAAGATGGTCCTTAGAAATTACTAAATGGGAATTTTTGAGAAGTATTCTTTACCTGTTCATGCTACTGTTATACACAGACCCTTACGCTCCAACCAGAGGTGTTTTTGCACTTGCACTGAGGGGGAAGATGGCCCAGACCACAACGCGATGTTTTTTCCTCTTAGCTTAGGAGATGGAGAAGATCTTGGAGATCTTTACCCAGGGATATGAGAACAACTCTTAGCTCTTGCATTCTGCCTGAAATGGGTCAGCCGGTGACCTAACATCATGTTCAAAACCCCAAAGAATTAGGTTGCATTTGATATTGGATACAATGATCCTAAACATTAACTGCTTCCCATGTTCAGTGTAAGGTCCTGTGAAGGTGTTTGAAGGTTCACAAAACCCAAGAATTCTATACGATCACCTGCTTGCTCCTGAGAGTTCTTGTTTACTACTATTTATATTTGGATATGGATTTGGAAATTAGGGTACATTAGAGATTTTTACAAGTTTTTAACAAAAATAACTTTGTTTCTCAAAGATCTCACCAAATTAAGGAGAAAATGAACACTGCACTTGAACCTTGAATTTTGTGTTTTAGATTGATGACTGCATTGAATTTCATATCTCAGATATAAGTATAATGGACAGACATGAGACACAAATGAATCAATTAACAAAATACTCTCAGTTATGAGGAAAAACGTATAGCAACATAAAACAGTAGGATACTGGGGAAAGCATCCAGGAGAGTATGCAAAAATGGATTGTATTTGAATAGACAAAATATTGTCACACTAACTGGAAACTCTGCAAGACTCATGACTTATATAAATGTTGCAGAATCTGTATGTAAATTTATTCTATGACTGGAAAAAGACTAATCTCAGATAATTTTGATCTAAGCAGTTTGGGTCTGACAAAAAGCCATAGCAACATGGACATCATCCATGGCTTGGATGAAGCCATGATTTCATGGTCTTCAGGGCAGGCTGTATTACTATTAGTACCTGAATTAATTTGACTGGGTCTTGATGAACTACTAGCCCTCCCATCTCAGTTAGAATATGGTCATTCTAAGCTCTGTAAGTACTTCGTGATCTCAGTTCATATCAAAGACTAATTTGAATACTTTAGTACCAGTTCATGCTTTTTTGCTGTATCTTTAAAAGCCCCAGTGATGGGGCATTCATTTATATCAGTGCAGAAGGAAAAATGCCGCCTACTGAGTTATGCTAAGGTTACTTCGGCAATCTGGTAGTTTCAATTATTATTTCCATTTCAAAAGTGAACATTCTACCTACCTTGAAGTGTAGAGAAGGCACAAAAACCAGAAAAATGTCTGCTATTCCACTATCTGGGCTTTAAATTTCAATGAGATGAGAAACAAGCCATAAACTTTGTAATGGCTGATTTACAACAGAGGACAACAATGAGTCATGAATCAGAGACTGTTATAATTGATTTTGCATACACCATAAGCTGCAGAAAAACTGATTAAATGGCTTGTAGAAGGCTTCAACAGTGATTTCTGTTCCAGAGTTGTTTGATTTTTATTAAGGGGCACAAAAATATACAAAAGTGCATGGAAGATCATTTTTTAAATTAAAAAAGAAAAGCAGTATTAGAGATCCACCTGAATGCTAGATAAGGGAACATGAAAAACTAGAAACTCATTAATTCTGGCACAGAGAGTTTTGGCAGAAGGAATCTTAGATAGTAGTTAAATTCATTTCAGTTGCCTGTCATTAAGATATCCAAGCACACTGTATTCTTATGACTTTTTCTTCAATCTATTTTGATTCCTCCTGGCTGTTTCCTATTTCATCTGTTCTCTGAACTCACAACAGGTGTATGAGCTCAATGAAATCAAAGAAGGCTAAAGATACATATCTCAACTCTGATGAGGCTTTAGTGACAGTTGGCAGTTAATGGCAGTTGGCACCCACGCCAGTTAAAAGTTACAACAAAGCCAAAAATTAGTCTGGATAATACTTCTTTGCTTCAACCTGTATTTTAATGGTCCTGGATGACACTGTTTAAGACAGAGATGTTAAATCACAGAGAAAATGTCAGAAGAATATGACATTGGAACGAACATCCTGGGATATCACATTCTGAAGTCTGCCACATCGTGCAAAGCTTGCTTTTTAGAAATGTTATCAAGCTACACTTTAAAAACATATTTCTTGTTCTGTACAACTCAGGTCAGAAGGCTGCTTTCAAATCATACTCTAAAAAACCTGAAAATTTTCTATCATTTCTAGTCTAAAATGTGTTCTTGATCAGTTTATTTCCATATGTTGTAACATTGTATTCTTCTTTTAGGATGTTTCCAGAGAGATGGAGGCTTGTACATCTGTGCTTTTAGTTTTGAATTATTGGAGACTTTCAAGAAAATACAGCTGGGGCAGGGGCTGCCTCATAGCGAGGGAACTCCTACTAGTTCTGTTAGAAAGTCAGCAGCTGGCTGGAGGTGAGAGAGAGGTTCCTGCCACCAGAGGAGAGCAGAGGAAGGTCAGGCCTTTTTCTCTGGGTATGATCCAAGTCCGTCAACACGTCTGCAGTAACCCTAACATGCTGCTTTTGCCCCACATGTCAGCAAGGCAGTGTGCAAAGCATGTGTGAGGGGGTGCAAGGTACTGGTGAGAGAGCTGGGCTATGGGAGGGAGAAGAAGGGGTAAAAAGGCAGGAAGAGGTAGAAAGACTGCATTAGGAGCCTCAGGAGATGTGATGGAAGGGAAAACTGAGAGATAGCAAGTGTGATATAATGGGTATCACAAAAGGGAAATGGAAGAAAATAAACGTACAAGAGATGGCATTTCGATACCTCCTTTGTTCTCGGGGGAAATGTGCTGCTTGAGCAGTCTCCCCAGCTTACCCAATCAATACACAGAAATCGTGTCTATCCTTAGCTTTCATTTCTTCAGGCTTCATCCAGTATGCTTTTGCCTTTTTTATTAATATGGCATGTTTTTCCTTTCACCATCATGTTGCTTTTCTTTTTATGGTATACTTTTATGTGTTTTATAGAGAAGCAGGGGAGGTGGCAAATTTCCCTCCGCTGGAGATCGTATGATACTGTTAACCTGGGATGGGAGACAGAGCAGACTCAGGTCAAGCAGGGCTACCTACATTTGAGATACACAGTTGACAACAGCCAAAAAAGAGGACAAATGAAGGGTAACAAGGCACCACCCACAAACTCCTTGTATTTTAATTGGTATGTGCACACAGCAAAGTACCCGTGGGATGGGGCATAATTCTCATGCTCTACTGAGGACGCTGTGTCCTGGATATCTCAAAAAGTTCTCTTGCAGAGCACTTTTTTGAGTGCTCTAATTGTCATTCTTGTTTTCTGCTAATGAAGTAGAGCACATTTCCCCCACTTCTTTCAGTCTTGAAAAAGTTCCTTAGCAGTTCAGGCAGGAGTTGGTCATGAGAGGTTACTAGAGGGTATGTCAAAAAAATATCTTATTACCCCCTTGTCAATCTTAGTGGAAATGGTCTCCTCAGCCCTATTTGTCCTAAAACTGTGGTCACAATTAAGATTATTTTTTTGCTATTATGTGTTTGTTTCTTATTCTAGGCACCAGAATTTGCTCCAGGGTTATAAGAGAGTTTGAAATTAAGACTATATAGTAAACATACAAAGTCAACTTTTAAGTGCCTCAGTTAAAACAATCAATTGATCTATCTATCCTTAGATATAAATTTTGTGTGATTCCTCTTAATAGGCAGATGAAAGTCAGTATTTAGTCTAGCTGAAATGAAAAGAAATACCTCCACACACAGATCAAAGGGGATTACTTTTAAAGTTTTATTTCTACAGTGAAAGAGATTAACATTAATTCAGATTAATTTGAAATCAGCATTAGGAAGGCATAAAATATCTTTCCCTACAAAGCAAAGCTAACTTTTCATCTCACCCTCAGCTGAATAGAACAGTATTTTAAGGGCCAAATTTGTACTGAAATCAGTAATATAAATAAAAATACCAAAAATCTGTTGAAAAGGGTAGGAAAGAAGAAGTCAGCCTTGAACAATGTTAGATCCAAATAGTTCACCTGCTCCAACCATTTAAAATCCACTTGCTAGGTTTTACAGAAATGATTATTAGCACAACATGTCTGCAAGTTGTTACAGGTACCTTTTAACCTTTTTGTGGGGGGTCAAATCCCACAGAAAGGCAATTTATTGCTAATTTGAACTAAATGTGGCCATTTCATTTGCTAATTCTTCTCTTGAATTCAAAAGGACTAGTTTTGTTTAATTACACATACGAGACCAGTTATTCAAGGATTTTGGTTTCAGACCTAAAAACTAAATTAAGTCTGCTAGACAGATTCGCACTGAAATAGATGCGCACACATCTCTGCAAGTGCAGCCTCTTCCCAGTTCAGAAACATAAGGACACTTAAGGGAATATGGAATGTTCCACACGGTGTGATTTAACAACACAATCTCTATTAGCTTTAATGGAGTTACACAATTAAATCTTCACGTAATGCGCTAAAAATTACTCTTCCAATTTAGTGCATAAAATAATAGGTCCACTTTAAAACATGAAAGGATAGGGTAGGTGAATCATTTTTGGAAAATGCATATACCTGAGGTTGATTAGGCACTTAAGAAGAGGGGACAAGTTAAATATATGGCATGAATCTTGTTGAATTAGTAATAGAAAAACAGAAGGTATGACATGTTTGTAATTTGTCACTGTGAATCAGGTAAATAACTTGGCTGTCTCTATTTGAACAGCTGATGTAAAAGAATGTCTAATTAAGGCTTTAAGTATACTTTCAGCAATTAAATATACACAACCCTTAAGAAACATAAAAGCCTTTTTTACGCACAGCCAACAGGCTTCACAGTAGAACAAAAGTAAGTGAACAGCTCTTCCCCTAATTTTTTTGCATATGTCCCATTAGAAGCACCTTGGCCAGATTGAAGGTTCCAGCCTGTTCATTGGGGAGTGAGTATAGGTTATTTTGGACAAGTTGTGGAGAGGGAGTGAATTCCCATATTGAAAAATCATCATTAAGAAACATCTGAATAGCTCTCATGTACCAGTGGAAAGCAAAAGCTTAAAGCAGCTTTTCAAGTCCCTTTGGAAGACAAAGCAAGTTGTGGATCACTAGTAATTTTGACTCAAAATGAGGTATTCTACCTTACCAATAAACTGCTAGATTCTGTGGAAACCTTCATCTCCCAACTGAATTCCAAGTACAAGAAGTAATCACTGCTATAGATGATTTTTTTTAGTGCAGCTCAATATTATATGTAATTATATACCAGACTACAGTGTTTCACTGGGTGTATATTGACAGTAAACAGCTTTCCATGTACATTGTATTTACAGGCAAGCTGCATTTTTACATATACAGCCATATCTATGCACAGCAAAGAGGCTTCATTGGTGTATTTATTTATGGTGAAAGTACAAAATTAACATTCGCAAGCCTTTTCTCCTGAAGCTGTAAGGGTTTAGAGAACCACTCTAAATCTACATATGCTGCCCCTATATTTGAAGATTTAACATATTTCTGTTTTTCTACAATCTGAGATTTTTCACTATCAAGAAATTTCTGAAAAAATTTTAACACTCCTGCAGTGTTTCACTATCCTACAAAGTTAACCACACATTATATGATTATGTGACAGGATGAAGTCCTGCCCATTCTTCTCAAAACCAGAGCTGAATGGGGAAGTAGACAAATCAGAAAAGATATGGGCTTAGACGTGATCATCAGAATGTAAATATCTGTACTATCATCTTTAGTATTTCTTCTACAAGACAAGGTAAATCTTATCCTCTGCTCCTTCTCCTGGCCATCACTCCTTACAGTCTTCTTATTTCACAGATATTCCCCTTAGAAGCAGCCATCTTGTGAACCTGTAAGAAAAAAATATGCTTTTTTCCAGATGGGATATATTTAGAATTACATTCTTGTATGTAATGTACAGTTAACTGGTAATCTGAAAGTCAAGAGGTAAATACTCCTCCCTAGTGTATGAAGTGCGATGATTTGCTACCTGGAACCTGAGTGACATCTGGTGCAATGGGACTTGCTGGATGTAAGTACTAAGATATCCCTTTCCAACAGTGTCAGCTGGGATTTCAACACTTCACACTGCAAATGGGGTTAAAAGAGTCTGAGAAGCGATTAACAGGCACCAAATATGGACAGGTTTACTGTATTCATGCTCTCCTGTGATCTGATTGAGCTGGAATACAGTAAGTAAATATTGCCAATGTACATTCCATAGTGAATCTCTCACAGTAGGATGCAAGAAATGGGTCCTGAGTTTTTCAGTTCTGGATTTTTTTTTAGTACTTCAACTTTTTGCAGTAGAAAACATCGTTCTCTGATGTGACATTAAGTGGCCAAAAAGCAGACAGCAGAGGTAAGTTGCAGGACAGAGAAGCAAGTAGTAAAAATAAATGACTATAAAATGAAGGATGTGGCCCATGCCAACAGGGTCACTGCAGGTAGTCAATGAGAACTGACATTAGAAAACAGTATAAAAGATTTTCTTGGAGTTTTTTCTAGTGCAAAATGCAAATAACAAACAGAAAAAAACTGGGTGTCAAAATTGCACACTTGATCCATTTCAGAAGATTTGGGATTCTGAGATCTATAGACATACTGGGAATATCTCTATGGAAATGGGAGATGGCAATGGGAAAACTGATATACCAACTGGGATGAAAATCAAGACACTTAAATGATAAGAGCAGAGATAAGGAAGCTTTTTCTTAAATTTGTCTGATGACTTCTGAACTACAATTGAGAGTTGAGAAATGGACTGGTAACACCTGGTTATGTTCTGAAGCAGCCACTTGCCAAACTCTATTATGGTACTTGGGAATGAAGACAACGGTCAGGTGAAAATTCAGCTGCAGAACCTAAGCTGTTGACTGGGAGCAGCCACAGCTGTCATAAGTATTAGAAATAGAGGCTATCCTGTGTCTGGAAATACTCAATATAGCAGCACAGTTCTGGAAGAAGAACTTTAAAATACCTACTCACAGGAGAACAGTGCCTGTGAGTATTACTTACAATGAATTAGTCAGGATAGATTAATGAAATATTGTCACAGATGAAAATATTTGACACAGTTCTGATTTAGCAGCTATTCAAAATTTATTAATGATGTAAGGTAGATTGAAAGACTGGATTTTACTTAATCATTAACTGGTTTATGGGTTTATGAAGTGAGTAAACAAAATAATTGAACACCAACTTAGTTACAGATTCGAAGATGGCAAGATTCATACTATCTTACTAGAAGGTACAATATCAATACACATATGAGTAGAGGTAAAAATCACAGGTTAATACATATACATGTATATATCTAAGCAAAGCATATAAGCACATTCTCGCACACACATACAGGTCTCTGATCAGGAATTTCTTAATAGCAGGTAATGTTACTGAGCCAAAAGGTGCCACTTTTAGGTCCTACACATTAATGGATAGACCAAAGAGCATCCACATCCATAAAGTTAATGTGTATCTCACAACATATAGGTGGAGAGGTAAATGAGAGAGAGAGAGAGACTAGCCTATAGTTAAGATTTCCTTTTCTCAGATTTAGAGTAAATACAATGCATCAACCTTCCTCAACAGGCGATAGTTGAGATTTGTGAAGGGTTATCTCCTGCCCTGACCTTGAGGTGTCAGCCTGAGATGTATCTCAACTCAGGGGAGCTACTGGCCACAGCCTGCTGTGATCCAGAAGAGCTCAAAGAGTCTTTACTAGAATCGCTACTTACAGGATCTGAGACAATTGAGTTTCATCAGGTACTTTTCCACTCCAACCCGACTCGGATGATAGTTATGCAACCCCAGAGCTTTCTAGATCTTGGGGTCCTGATATCCCTGCTCTCTGGCCACGATCCATATGGTGTCAGGAGTGATCTATTATAGTTATTAACTTCAAGCAGTAGGAGCCATGGGGACTAGGCACACAATTGTGTTCTTAGTCTGTTCCTCTCTACCTTTTCTTCCTTTCATACTAGACCTTCATATTATGTTTTGCGTTGCTGTGTGGCCATGGTTGGAAGGGACATCATGCAAAGTAATGAGTGGCCTGAAGCAGGGGGAAATGGGGTTGCACCACCACAAATAAGCAGTTGGGAAAGAAAATGCTATCCTTTAAATTTATCCCCGTAAGACATTAGTCATGCCTCCCAATATTTATCACTGACATTCTCACAGTGATAATAAAAAACCAAAAACCCAAATAGGAAATGCTAATAAGTCATAGTACAGGCCATATTAAAATCAGAAAAATTGTATTTTGGTAAAAATTGTTTTTTAATACAACAGCTGGTTTTTGGAACTGCTTTCCAGGGACTGACTCACTGATGTTTGGATTCATGATTAAATGGCTGATGGATCAACTTCAGCTCAGTGGCAGAGTTGAAGTTTCTATCTAGTGTTCATTGTCTTTCCTCAGACTCATGATTTTAGAGAATCCTTTAAACCCGATGATTTTGCGATGACATTAATACTGAGAGGCAGAGATATATGAGTAGTTCTTGAGGCACTATAAACTATGCTCATGAGATGAATTCTAAATCTATATAGGAAATAAAGCTCAAAAGACCATTTTTAGTTTAGTGCTTACTGAATTATTTGAATTAATCTTCCCTGAATTCAACAATACAGATATACACGCCTTTTGTTCTCCATGCCCTTTTACCACTTTCATAATTTTTCTTACCTACCTCTACTACCTGCAGTGAACATCAGTGTGACCTAGAAGCACAGACACTTGCACCTGAGCAAAGGTTGTCAGAGTCAATCATTCAGGTGAAGTCTGCAGTAAAGATCCACAGCAAATTGCCTACTGTGATCCTACCTTCATCCATGAATGCCCTCCTGTGATGATCTTACATCACAGCTCACAGTTCTCTGAAATAATCCTTACTGCTTTTTGATTTCGGACAGGCTTTCTATTTCTGCTTCCATGCTGTGGTGCTCATACCACAGATTTGTGTAAAGATTTGTTTGTAAGGATTCTTATTACACAAAGGAAACCCTGGTAAGTAATTTGTGTTTCCCACTGAAGCCACCCTCATTGTATTCAAATGACTCTTAACTGGCCACAAATCTGTTCTAAAACAGTGAATGTTATCTATTTCTTTAATAAGTGAAGCATTTATAATGATTTCTATAGAACATATTCCTTAATCTTTTATCACATTCTCCTTAGTAAGTAATTCTCTAGGGTGACTTCTCAGCTGTAGAAAGAAACTACCTCACATCACATATTGGGTTATTAAAAGCATTACTTTTGTTGGACATTGGTATATTGATGTCCTAAAGGCTTCTCCTCAATGCTAGATGCTCAATTCATGCACAATATCTGTCTTTCACACAGGAAAAAACATGTTTTAGGACTTAATTTTTTGCTGACTGCTGCTTCTGCCATATTATCTCTAATCTGGTTACATATCTCTTTTTCAAGTGGGGAAAAAGTCTTTTGAAAACTTTTCAGGCTGAAGCACCAAATTGTCACAGATATTCATACTTCCAGTTTTGTTCATCTAACAGTTTACAGTGGAATTTCCTTCACATTTTCCAGGATAAGTTAAATATAGACAAACGTGTGACGCTATAGTCCCCCTCTCTTCCTCCACCCAACAGCTTTTCCTGTAACCCTGCTCAAGCTCTAACCACCAGTGGTGGTTGTGATAGATGTGTCTGGTCATGACAGATGTATCCAGCTTAAAGTGAATTCTGAGGAGAGAGGTAGCAACACTGTAGCCAAGGGCTAATTTATAACAATGAGCCCACTTAACCCCAGTGCTGGTTGATGTCTGACTCAAGCTAATTTTGGAAGAAACCAACATCTGCAGTCAGTATGTAAATATGAGTAAAAGTCAATCATTTTACCCCCATAAATAATCAGCAGCCCAAGAGCCATTTGAGCTCTCTTGCACAGCAGCGAGCTGTGCACCAGGATATCCCCTTGAGTAGGGAGAGATTACTCAAGGTTACTCCTCAAGGCTGAGAGATTCCTTGCCACAACAGATACTTGGTAAGTGACTAATAGCACGCTAAACTTTGAAAGCTTAGCTAAAGGATATAAAGGAATGATTGTGCATGTATAATCCTATAGACATAAACCATTGACCAACTCTGGAACTTGGATTGGATCCAGCCACACTTAAACTCCTCTATGAGGAGTCCAGAAAACAAGGGATTCTTTCTGAACCTCATGATTCAACAGGAAGGTCTCCCTGACATATCTGTCTGACCTGTCCTCTATGGGGTAAATAGTCAAGTGTACCTTGTTAAACTAGTGTCACATTTACCATTGAATTTTGTTAACTTAGTGTTTTATATCAAGAAAGTATATTGTTGCTTCTCTCTTATGAGTGAAGTGCATCACTCTTTCCATGACAGAAGGGATTGACAACAGTATGCAGAGAAAAGCCCTGTAAGCCAGATTCTGTACAATTTTCCATTCAGACCCTTAATCTTGAATTGCACTAACTGCTTTTATCCCTTTATCCTGGCTGCTGGCTTGTCCTAAGGAGATATTTGCAATCATGCTAAAATCAAGCGGAACTATCTATGCCCATTAATGATTAATGGGCACAAACACTCCACTGAATACACTTTAAATTTAGCCTTACTGGGTACTAGTAGGCTGCAAAAGTAAGTTTCCTCCTGAAGGGCATTCATCTGACCAGCTGATGGTTATACAATTTTTCCTGGATTAACTTTTCAAGATGAAATCATCTGAAAATTTAGATGTCAAGTAACTGGAATAAATTGCAAGAGAAACAGCCCAAAGTTAATAAGAAATATGTAGGATAGTACTAACTTACTTTTTTTTTTCAGAAAATCTTTAAAAGAAATATGTCACCGTTGTCAAAATAAACAGCTATAAACAACAATCAGAAAAAATATTTAATGGACTAAAAGCAACTCCGGAATGAAATACATGAAAATATCGTTTTACATGCTGTTATTGACAAATCTGTTGATGGCAGTACTACAGCCCATCCTCTGAAGTCAATGATAATATGCTGGTATAGAAACCACAGAGATTATTGGCAATAATATTTTGTCTGTAGATAGATATGCTGCACTGAAGAAGCCTACTGATAATAAAGGTTTATCCCTCAGAGAAGGGAACATTTTCTACTAGCAATATTACACATTTTTGAAAAGGTCATTAGTGTAAGAGATGATTTAACAGAACATGATCTTCTCATTTTATAAGAAGTAATAAAATATCTATTATCTATATTCAGAGGACAACATTTTGCAACCAGACAGTTTTACAGGCAAGGGGACTCTATCATTATGACCATCTACTAGGAGTGAATACTTCAGCTTCCTCGCTCTCCAAGTTTCAGCATATTTTCCTTTTCTGAATTCTCTGTGCATTTTTTCTTACCAGTCATACTAAATAACACATCGCCTTTTTGCTGGTGGTGAAGTCTCTGTAAAGCTGGGATGCAGGATTCAGCTTCCATGGACTGGAAAGACCTTGTAAGAAGAAAAAGAAAAATCATCCCAAGACACTAAGCAGAGAAATTAAGCACCCAGAAGAAGAACTCAACCGACCAACAAATGAAGCCATGCTTCTAGAACAAGACATGCAGTGGCAAAGTGACACCTGCCACATGTGAAAATGGCAAATAAAATAGCTATACTTTAGAAGAGGAAGAGTGGAAGAGGAAGAATGAGGGGAAGAGATACAAATAACTTGTATGCAATTGAACTGATCACAATAGAATGCAAAGCATCAGGACATATTGAGAAGAAAAAAGGCTAAAGGTATATAAAATAACATGAAATATATATGGGCTGGTCAAAGGCAGACTGTGATATTGATCTTCCATAAGAACATGAAATTTTTTTCACAGAATTTCAGTAAGCATTTGATACAGAATCATAGGATCAAGAATACTTCCAATTGGAAAAGACCTTTAAGATTGAGTTCAACCATAAACTAACCAAGTCCACTGCTAAACCACATCTCTAAGTGCTATAGATCTTTTAAGCACCTCCAGCAATGGTCACCCGACCCCTAGCCTGGGCAGCCTGTTCCAACGCTGTGAAAATTTTTTTCCTGTTGTCAGATCTAAACTTCCCCTGGTGCAAATTAAGCTGTTACTGATTGTCCTATCACCTGTTATTTGGGAGAAGAGACCAACCCCCACCTCTCTACAACCTCCTTTCAGGTAGTTGTAGGCTATAAGGTCTTCCTCAGCTTCCTTTTCTCCAAGCTAAACAACTCCAGTTCCCACAGCTGCTCCTCGTAAGACTTGTGCTCTGGACTCTTCACCAGTTTCATTGCTTTTGTTTCGATGTGTTCCAGCACCTAAATGTCTTTCTTGTAGCAACAGCCTAACTGAACACAGTATTCAAGGTGCGGCCTCACCAGAGCCAAGTACAAGGGGACGACCACTTCCCTAGTCCTGCTGGTCACACTATTCCTGATACAAGCCAGGGTGCTATTGGCCCTCTTGGCTGCCTGGGCACACTGCTGGCTCATACTAACTGCCTGTTGATCAATACCACCAGGCCTTTTGTACTGGGCAGCTCTCCAGCCACTCTTCTCAAGTCTCTAATGTTGCATGGGGTTGTTGTGAACCAAGCGCAGGACCCAGCACTTGGCCTTGTTGAACCTCATACCATTAGCCTTGGTCCATTGATCCAACCTGTCCAGATCCCTCTGTAGAGCCTTTCTACTCCCAAGCACATTGATGCTCCTCCCAACTTGGTGTCATCTGCAAACTTGCTGAGGGTACACTCAATCCTCTCATCCAGATCATTGGTAAAGGTATGAAACAGAACTGGCCCCCGTATTGACTCCTGGGAAATGCCACTTATGACTGGCCATGAATTGAATTTAACTCAATTAACCATAACTTGTTAGGCCTGGCCATCCTGCCAGATTTTTACTGTTTACCCAGTGAAGAGTACGTCTGTCCACACCAGGAGCAGCCAGTTTCTCTAGGAGAATGCTGTGGGAAACGTTGTCAAAAGTTTTACTAAGGTCTAGCTAGGCAGCATACACATCCACTAAGCATGAAGTCACATAGAAATTATTAATTAAAATGGAGGAAACAATGGCGAGAACTCGGTAAAGATTAAAGAGTCTTGCTGTGAAGTAAGGCGAATTATCATGCATTAGGCTCTGAGCTGCTCTGGTTTGGCTGTTTCTTGTACCTGAGCTAACTCACAGCTGCAATTTGCACACTTGCCTGCAGGATGCACTCAGTTAAAAATGCTCTGAAAGACAGTGGCCTGCTTGGTATAGTAAAGCAAAAGCTAAGCCCAAACATGTAAATACGCCAAGGTAATAAGGGTCTATAGGGAAAATAACTATTTCATCTGAATGAAAAAGCTGGTAAAAAGTGACTGAGAGTGAACTGGCCATGGCTAGGTTTAAACTGGACAGTTTCTAATTGTGAACCAAGTTACTTCCTAGTCAAATCTGCCCATGTCAAAATGCTACTTAATCACAGAACAGGAGAGAGGTGATCCCATTACTTTTCTCTGCTACTATATATGCTATATATGCCAGTTTGCCACACCATCAAGTCACAATCTTTAAGTCATGCCACACTCCTTCACTCCAGCTTTTTATTGCAACGTGCATTACAGTAACACCAACATAGAATCATAGCATTATAGAATAGCTTGGATTGGAAGGGACCTTTACGTGTCATCTAGTCCAGCCCTCCTGCAATGTGCAGGGATATGTTCACCTAAATGAAGTTGCTGAGAGCCCTGTCCACCCTTTCCTTGAATGTTTCCAGGGATGGGACATCTACTACCTTTCTGGTACCTGTTCTAGTGTTTCACCACTCTCATAACAAAAAAAAAAAACAACAAACAAACAAAAACCTCTTCTTTATACCTAGAATAACATGCAGTTATTCTTTCCAAATGGCCTTTTTTGTGCATGCATACCATGCCAGTACATTAGCTAGACTTGTGCATACTCAATCCACTACATCTGAGACACGTGGTAGAATATTTGCCCTGCAAGTGACCATCTGTGGATTATAAAAGCAAGCGTAATGCTATCTTCTGCTGCATGTGATACACATGCAATTCCCAACTCCCACTGACTTCTAGTTAACTGATAGCAGTGGGAGTGTCACATAGCAAGCAAACACTTACAAAGAATAGCTTTCTGTGTAGCATGGAACACAGGGTGTATTTTTAAATGAAAATTTCAGCCACATCTGAATTTGCCTTTGTACGTCACATGCAGCCATTTCAATGTGGTGCTTTCCACCATGATGTTTTCATACAAAAGTAATAGAAACCCCATGAAAGACTAGAAGGTGGGGTAAGACCTCTTTTGATACAACATTTTACCTTATAAGCCTGATCAGATATGGATTTTGATTACAACTGAATCATTTGCACTATAGCTGTGGCAAAATAGTGTTTGAAATGGATAGTGCCTTGTTGTGACAAGAATGGTGAGAGTTAATATCTACGTATCATCCCTTTAATGATAGTATTATAATCTAATTACATTTTGGTCAAGTTTAAATAACTAAGAGTCGTAAGGCTCTGTGTGGGGTACACACTGTCCCTTCAGTTAATATCTTTGGCTTTCTGTAATGTGTATAACATGTACTATACTCTCAAAGCCTTAGGGAATGGGAACTTTTTGTCAAGTATGGTGTTTAGGAGTGTTTATCATGTCCCTGGTGACATTGCTGAGTGAATGATTCTTCCTGTAAAAAAATGTCTTACTTATATCAAGACAACAACTTACCCAGATCCTCCAGGAAATTTCATTTTTCAGTGGACTACAGCACAAAGAATTGTTAAAGAAAGATGGCATAGCTCAGAGCTTTCTTTTTGGAAAGCAGGCATCAAGGCTTATCTAAGATATTTCGCTTTGAGTGTGAGTTTGAATTCATACAAGACCAGATCTCTCTTTAAGTTGTGCAATAATTCCTGATTAGGTAAAGCTCCATTTATTAAAAAAAGAGGTTTAGGTATACTTCAGCATATTTTAAACCTACAATAGGCAAAAAGCACATGAAAACTTAAAAATAGTGAAACAACAAAACCTTTTTTAATGCTTTAAAAATTATGAAAAAAAAGAGATATCTTTTCCATGACTGTCATAAAATTATAGCACTGAAGTTGTTTTTTTAAATTAGCTGTGGTTTCATTTGACTGATCTTCCCTCTTAACTACTATGAGTACATGTGATGAGTATTGGGAGCAACTGTTTTTTTCAGAATGATCATCCACCTATTCCTGTCTGTCTAAAGCAGTCTTTCTGATTAGGCACCTCTTCTTTTTCAGATCAAATCTGAATAATCAAAAGTCTTTGCAAATTTTTTTTTCTATTAAAATTAATAGCTATGCTGCAAATATAGTTTCACTAGTTTACATCAAAAGTCTGTCTGACTCAGTTTTCTGTCTCCAATGGTTGCTCTTAAATGGGTGCCCATGGAGTTGCCACCAATGTTATTTTTACCTAAGATTCTTCCAGCTTTCCAATTTTTCAATATTTTTAATATTTTTAGACTATTTTACTTTATCCATTGAGTAACTCTCAATAGCTCTCTCTTTAAATAACTCACTCTTTTGCTCTGTCCGCATTCAGAATTCTAATTTTTTTTTGGTTTTGACTGCTACCAACTACTGACCTGCATTTTCCTGGAGTTATAATCCTGAGCCCTTTATCCTGAAAAGTAAGGACATATCAGACACCATCATTTTAAATGTGAATGTAGGAATCTTTTTCACCCTATAAATCAATTTCCTTTATCTACACAGAATTTATCACTCTGTCCTGTGTCCTATGATTTTTCACTCTCCCTTTGGTTGTATCATAAGCAATCTTCGTCTCTTTACTGCTCAATTCTCTATGTCACATGAGTGGATAATGAAGCAACTGTGGAAAAGGTTGAGGTAGAAACATGCAAATGTTAGCACCTATTTTCACTATTCATACCATAACTTCTTTTCTAGTTGCTTCCATTTCAGGAAAAACCCCTCTGTTGTTTCTTTCCAGAAAAAAATGTTTTAGTTGGATATCTCCAAGTTTCTTCCCCTCATGAACACTGCAAAAAAATCCAATCAATATTTCTATAGAGGTCTTGTCCTTTCTAGATGTCCTCAAGGATGACCTTACTGGGTGCTTCTGAGGTGCTCTGGTCACGGGGTGCATTAGGACTCTCTGAAGTGCATCTTGTCCCTGATATTTTAATACTCCTAAAGATCACCATAGTAGCTTTGATTCCCATATTTAATTTTTCTTCAAATTCTTTTTTGGCTTCTCTAAGAGTTTATGATCCTTTCTCTTTTGAAAACTATTTCATCTTTCTGAAAAATTCATACTCAGTTCCATAAAACTCCTCTACATAGGTGTTCAGTGGCATTGGCATTCCCGTAAGGCTGTGAAATGCAAGTATATGGAGATAATTGCTGCAAAGCATTTTTTCAGCTGAAAGGTTTGGAGCCAGATCCTTCACACTTCCTCAGTCACAGGTGAAAAGCTGCATTCCCTCTTGCAGGTTTGTTAATTGCCTGTTCCACAAAGCAGTCATACCTGGTGCCCCAAAAAAACCTCTCTGCTTCATTTCCCAGTGTGAATTTTGACCAACGCACACAGGATAACTGAAGTCCTTTAATTCATTTGTATTTCTTGCTCCTAAAGCCTTTCTTATTTCTCTTAGTGCATCATGGGCAATGTTCTGGCCCTGCCTAGCAGGCAGTAAAACAGATTCAGTACAGTATTCCTCCTTGTAATCTGTGTAGATGCCATGTTGCTTGGTAAAGTGGTCAGTACTATAATTTGTTTTGCTGCTAGGATTTATAACTTATTTAATTGGTTAATTGCTGGCATGATTTATGCTATATATTCTGCTTCTTTCACACTGTGATGTTGGTGTGATGTGTTGACTGCCTGCCTTCACCACATTTCTGAGGCTCCTCCTATGTCAGTATCTTCTCTTAAGGCCAGGTCTTCTAGTTCCCCCAACTAATTTCAACACTGATTCAACATCAGTGTAGAAGCAACTGTACTACTGTTTTGGGTTTCTTTGTGGAATTTTATGTAAATCACAATCCATTTGTTTTTTATTTCTAATTCATTTATTTCTATCAGTGATCAATTTCTACTATAGAGAATTTCTACTACAGAGAGTTTCAGAGCCATGGAAAAATAAGCTGTTTTGGTTGCAATTTTCATCAATTTTAGCATTTACAAACTTTTAAAACACTTGGTATTGTTTCAAAGTGAGTATCTGATTAGTTTTACAGTTTGTTAACAGTAATAAGGATGCCTTTGCAGAAAAGGATAGAGAATTAAAAAAAATTAAAAAAAGAAAGTCCACATTTATTGCTTATAACATTTTCCTCCACGGTTTTCCTCTTATTTTTTGTCATGTGTGTTGCACAACTAATTATTAAAATGGAATTCTGCTCTAACATTAAGATTGTGTTAGAGTTATATCATATGTACATATCCCTCACAGTTCTACCTCCTCAACACTGAGGCACCTTCCAAGTCTCACCTCTCTCCAACACAAGACTGAAACAAGTAGGAATCATTCCCATTTTCCTTCCTATGGCCATGGTGTATCAACCAGTCCAAGCCATTACTTCATATAGCAGCAATTTCCATGGCCATCCCTCTGCATCACCGCACAGGTAGCGCTACTTGCAGACCAGTGAAAAAACAAAAGGGCCAAAACCACCCAAGTCTATCATGTCAGATGCAGAGGTAGGAGAATAAAGACACTGCACAGTGTTACATCTGGAAACCCCTTAGGTTTCCCCTTCCATTTACTGCAGCTTCATGTTGTAACATGGAAGGCCATACTAACTTAAACTACATGCAGCCTTTCAGGTGCATTGAAGTTCAGGTTTTAGTACAATGCTTGGCTGCAAGGTAAGCTGGTGAAACATTAAAATATTGCCTTCTACAGATTTATTCCTCTAGTGGCGATATTGCTACCTTCCTTAGTCTTTTAACCCCTTGACACATAATGCTACAATAAATTCAAATGGAGAAGTAACAGCACAAAGACTTTTGATGAGTTCATATGAATGGATGTGTAGGATAAATTTGACTGCCTTGTGCTCAACCTTCTTTATTCACTGGTAGTTCTCCTTTAATGCCCTTGTTTTTCTTTTGTGGTGGTAAATATCAACGTTTGTGTTTACCTCAACAGACCTGTCTGCTTCTGAAATCCTTGTTTATTCTTCTTTTTCAGTTGGCTTTAGTCAAGAGCTGGTACTGCCATTGTGCAGAAACTCTCACCTTCTCCACTGTTGTCTCCATTCTTTTTACACAATGACTGCTTTTTGTTACAGTCTTTCATATTATTTTTTTTTTTCAAAATTCATGGTTGTCAAAATAAGGCTCTTCTAGTGCAGACTCATTTATTTTTTGTTTCACTCAAAAGTATCACAACACTTACTTTACATATTAGTAAACACTGTATTTCCATATTATAAGACTAGAAGACCTGGATTCTAGAGGCCTTAAGTCACTATCTGTTCCTCTATTTAATGAAGATAATACGTATTTACAGTTGTAAATTGCTTTAATATCTGCAGTTAAAAGGCATCTTTCCTTTCTCAAAAATGTTTCTTATTTCATCCATACTATCTCAGTTGTTAAAAAAACAGAGTTCCATGTGGGAAGCACAGTAAGATTTTTCTGTCTGTTC
Organism: Gallinago undulata; assembly: GCA_026546715.1. NCBI lineage: Eukaryota > Metazoa > Chordata > Aves > Charadriiformes > Scolopacidae > Gallinago > Gallinago undulata. Next base: position 22,331,388 of record JAOTQQ010000019.1, on the reverse strand, counting down.
TAGCATAAGCTACATTCATAGCAAAGCTTCTGCTGATGTTACTATCAGTTAAAAGAACCAGTACCCCAAACAACATAATTATACAAGTGGATGGTCTGAATGTAGACCATTGCTTATGAATATTAAATATATTCTATATTATATACATGCAATGCTGAAAGATCATGTAATGTTTTATTAAGCTTGTAGCTAGAAACACTGGAAAACAAGCAGCAGAAAAATCCAATTGCTAAATCTGGTGCAAGATTTAGAAGTGGTCCAGTTTATGGAAGACCATAAAATCTCAGGAACTTTATGTTAAAACCTTACGACTAATCTAAATTAAAATAAAAGTCGTAGTTTTAAACTACTTGTGTTATGAGATGTCATTGGCTTCCTTTATGGGAATCACTTTAAATTAAATTAATATGATAGAATTAGAATGGGCTACTCATGTTGCCACCTTAAGCTTTAAAAAACCAAGGTGTATTCACCCAACCCCCAAGTGAACACACCCTGATGAATAAGAGGAAGGTAGGACAGGGTCTCTAAAGCAAATTTGCAAATGGGAAGATTTAGTGAGCTTCTAGGGGACAAAGTACTTTCATTTTGTCTATTTGTGACTAATCCATATGCTCTTGACAGTGATGTCAAGAGAAGATTGAAAGTGCTCAAAGCTATAAAAAATACTGAACTGGATTAACTTTAAAGAATAACAAATGTTATGGATTTGGACAGTGTCCCTTATAATAAGTCAGATTTGCTGATTTAAAGCAGGGATTTTTACCTATGGCATTAGATTTCTAATATATAAAGAACATTTGACTAGAAAGCACTCATGTAACCCATTTTATTTTAATTTAATTTTAAATTAATTAAAAAAAAAATTAATTTATTTTCTACCTGCAAATATTTTCATTGCTTCATGTAAGAGAGTGGAATGCAACACTTACTATTCTGCTGCATACCAGACAGCAACAGTATTTTTTGTCCTAGGGAGCATTTTCAAAGCAATGTTGTAGTCCACTGAAAAATATGTTTTGTGCTATAAACATAAATGGGAATACCACACACTCCAACACATATACAGGATACTTCTAGGCATTGCACCATGCTCGCATTGGAAATCTTTTCCCAGGAAGAGTTACCAATTTACACATAGAGAAGATTTTCTGAGGGAGAAAAGAATTTACATCTCTGCTTTATAGGAATAAAACATATTCTATAGATCACTCAGACTTCTGAGGAATCTTGCTTACTTGCAGCTCTACTTAGAAGAAAAAAGGACCATGTCTATTTAATCTTTTTTTTCCTTAATTGAAATAAAAAGAGTCCATTTGGATTATGTGCAGCTTTTTCTACTTTTTAACTGAAAGTATCTGGTATTGTCACAGTATACTATGTATTTCTTGAGATATATGAAATGTAGACAATATCTATAAATTAATGCATATATAAGGAATTGTAAATTATGTGAACCTTCAACAAATACACAGAAGCGCTCTGCAGCAAAGTTTCCATTAGAAAATATTTCTGATCACAATAGTAATGAACAACCAAAGGACCAAAAAGCAGCCATAAACACTTACAGCATGCTTCATGGCTTTGCTTATCTAAGTAATTAATGTCACATTTTCTTCATGTTAGCTTTGTAATCCCCAGCATGGAAAGTCCATGAGGAAGCAGAGTAAGTGGAAATAACCATTGCAAGGTCCCAGTCTTTGTGTATTGAAGTTGAGGGGCATCTACACTTATGCAAAAATGTAAAGAGGTGGGGAAATGGAACGGGGAGGCTGATAGCTAGTAGCTCTAGAGCAGGAAGGGACTCAAGCAGCTAGTCTTGATAGGTGCAAAAAAGATGGGAGAGCTATTAGCTAAAATATCCACTGAGCTAAGAAAAACATAAGAAAAAATTAATTCCAAGCAAAAACTGAATTTAGTTCTGAAGCATCCATGACATTTTACTTAGGTGGGCAGAAATCTCTCATCGTTAGGAATCACTGTAATATTTGTAGCTTTTAACATAGGAATAGTTCATTCTTCAGGGTTTAAAATCCTTGTTGAGAGAGGCCATGTTTTCCCTTTCCCTCTTTCACTCCCTCCCTGTAAAATTCATCTCGAAAAAGGCAGTTCTACCTCAGTGCTATTGAGATAGTAGCTCAGAAGAGTGCAGCACAAACGTACAAGCTTAACTGCATTGCTTATAGGATGAACAAAGCCTGCCACTGCTCGGAAGAAATCACTTTTTAGCTGCTTGTCTAGCTTCTGTAATGTTCAAAAAAATTCAAAAATTTGAGTTTGACTTTGTCATATAAGTATGTCATACACATTTTTCCCTTTTGCCTGTTGCCCCTGATTTTTGTTCACTGATTTTTAGGTCAGGGACTTTGGCTGCTGGGCCTCACATGAGGAATTCAGCAATGTACTACCCCTAAGAAAAGTGAATCTACTCTTCCTCAGCTCCTAGAGACTGCGTTCTTTTACTCACCTGTGGTCCAGAGCTGCTACTGCCTCATGGTCTCCCCTTCCCAATGGCTGTTGTTCCCTCTCCATTAAATTTATCAAGTCTTACGGATTTTTCCATAGTAAATTGATTTTGAATGCTGTGGGTCTGCATACCTGCGTGCCAAAATATATTTCACTTTCAGGTAAGCACTGTTTAGAGAATTCCATTTAAACAACTTTTTTTTTTTTTTTGGGGGGGTGGGGGTGTTTTGGGTTGTTTGTTTGTTGTTTTGGAGGGGGGGTGTTGTTTGGTTGTTTGATTGGGGCTTTGTTTTGGGTTTTTTGTGTTTTTTGGTTTTTGTTTTGGTTTAGTTTTTATATGTTCATTTCATAGGTAAAACTTCTGAGTAAATGTAGTGCTTTCTGATCCACAACATGGATCGTATTTTCATTTTCATTGCTGCAGCAGTTTCTGAATTCCTGCAGTGGAGGTTTTACATGTGACACAAGTGTGAAATATAACAATTCACACTGGGAACTTAAAATAGACCATCGACTCAGAGTTTGCCAAGACTACTTCACTTGCATTCCTTTTTTTGGTACTGAAAGTAAATGAGTTTTGGAAACTTTGCCCACAAGTGCTCATATAAAGTTGTAATGAAATTGAAGCAGACATACAATATGCTTCTTATTAAATGCAGTCTTAATTTTTAGGTAATTGGAGAATGAGTATTAAATATGATTCCTGGACTTGTTTGTTCATAACTCCACTGTTGACTGCTGAGTACCAAGGATTAAATACAACACGACCCTACACTTTAAAGAATGTAGAAACTATATCCAAAGTACCAACCTCTGCCTTGATACACTACCACAACTCAGTAGCCCTGTTGTGACTGGCCACTACACATATTTTCCTGGTGCACTCTGTGCTACACGCAAGATGACACACTCTCACCCAGATTAGCTGGTTAACCAGCTGGTTCCTGCAGGGAAGCTGATGGAAGGCATCTTGGGCACTTTGCTGACTTGCTTGTGTTCTCAAAAGCAGCCCATGTGGCTCTGAGTACAGGCTAATATGTGGGCTACATTCTGTACATGGGGATATATTGCATCTTTTATCTGAAAACGCACTTTAGTTTCATTACTTCATTTTGAGAAACTCTGTCTTGGTCTATGAGGCAGATAACAACTGAGAAACAAATTTAAGAGACAATAAAGGCAAAAGCCAAGAAAATCAAGAGACTAAAAAAAGTCTGTGGAACCCCCAGAGGTCCAAAGCTGTAATGGGCTAAACAAAGATGAGAAAAAAAGAAAGTTTCATCTAAAGCTACAGAATCCTGGTTTTACCTGGGGATGTGACAAGCTAGTGTCCTCTAATCTTTATTTCCATGAATGACTCATGCATTCTAGCTCTAAGCAACTGTAATGAAATATTAATTTCGTGTGGAAACACAGGTGTCTAAAACCACTTACCAAGAACTTCTGGGCCTCACAGAATTTACATAAGAAATATGGGAGATTTTCACCCTTCTAGAGAGGCAGCCAGAGGTGAGGCAGTATACCCTGAAGATCTTAAAAAGCTATTACATGCAATTAATACAGTTCCCTGGATTCAGACACCTGGCAGATGTGATACAGGACTCAGAGGTGATACAGGACCTCAACCTCTGAGTTTTTACAGGAGTGACTGAAGGCCAGGTGAGTTATCCAAGGACATCTCAAATGCACTAGACTTGTATGTTCAGCTGAACTGAGCCCGACATCTCTTTGATTATCATGGGAGCTTCTACACACAGCTTACATATCTACTGGAACACGTTTATATGGAAAAGCAGGTGACACCCTCAAACTGACCCCCACCCTAAATGATGGAACTGGGGTTGCACAAGATGACTGCCAGAGGTCCCTTCCAGTTGTCACAGATGGAGTAATGTGCTTCACTCATAAACTCCCTTGCATGTGCCATTAAGAACAGCATTTCTGAAAGATTCCTCTAGGATTATCAAGATCATGCTGCTTCTTTATTTTTACATTTTATTTAGGCTCTTACGATCTGCAAGGATGGTATTCACAGACTCTCCTGGAATGGGGTCTGTCCAAATGTCTCTGGTGATTTGGCTGGGTAATTTTTTGTATCCACTACAAATTCCCAAGGCTCTTTTGAATTTTCTCACCACCAGCTTTGTTCTGATAGTTTCCACTGCAATCACTGGAGCTGCTCCAGAGTTTTACTGATATAAACAGTCAGAGGATGCTAATTTGAAAGGGATACAAAAATAAAGACTATGAGGTAGGCTCAATCATGCTTCTTTATCACTAAAATCCCCCATCACAAGACAATACAAAACTGAGAAAAAGTAATTCATTTTCCTCCGTACCATGTCTTTTCATACTGTTGGGAACAAGATGAGTATAGATTAGGCACCTTTTCCTATGAAGAGTCCACCCATGACAGCAAGTTTTTTACAACACAACTCCCTAAAAGAACACAGCTCCTGAGTCATCATGTCTAGTCACTAGCTTTCAGAAGCATCATATTATATAAACTGATTAAATGCTAATGCCCTAAGGCAGTATGAATATAGTGCTCAATACTGATACACACACGGCAGAGTCAGTGATGTTTAGTTGTTTATTAAGCCAGCTACAACAGCACATTTAAATGCATTATTGATAGATCAATTGTACTATACTAGATAAGGTATCTATCTATGTTATAAAGTTACATATCACACTAGACAAAGGAATGGGCAGAATACCCCCTGAAATGGCCATAATAGTTACAATATGCTGAAGAGGGACTACTGCTTAGTGGCAACCAACTTATGAAGTGTAGATAAAATGAAGAAGTTCTTTATTTTCAGATTGAGAGCAGATATCATTCAAGAACAAAATAGTAAGACTGACTGAACATAAAGTGAAATAATAGCTTAAACTGAAGAAGCAGACCCACTACAGTTAGAAAGAGAATCATAGAATTTTCTAGGCTGGAAGAGATCTTTAATGTTTTCAGAGTTCAAACATTTTAGGTTTTAAACAACCCATTTTTTCCTTAGACCTTCTCTGAAATCAGTCTCACTAGCAGCTCAGGATTTCCAGTGATCTCTCTAGCAGACAGGCTATCTTTCTATCTGTTATTCCTCTTTTCATTGGTCTCTGTGACCCTTCAAAACCAAAAAAGGTCTTACTTTACTGGGAACAATTTTGGTCTCTGTGTGGTATCACCAGAACCTGTTACTTCACTAAAATTCCAGTAGCAGAAAAATGGTTTAAGAAGAGAAACAGGCTCTATCTGTAAAATTTGGAAACCTGGGCTTGAGAAATGAAGCCTGGAATTTTGCTGTCCAGTTAATGATTGCTGTAAGTACTGCCTTTATCTGTAGCAGTCACACTGTAGGAATGGGGCTTTCCCCAGCTAATGTGCAGAGTTAAGGATACTGTGGGACAGAGTTTATCTGCTGTAAAACTCTGATTTATTCAAGAAATTGGTATGTTTTCCTCATGCACTAGGGTGGCACTTGGCAGTGGATGTGAAGTAAAAATGACTTTTTGCCTAAAGGTATTTTGGCAACTCTAGAACTGTTTCCCATTTTGTTCTCTCGTAGAGACGATCCTAACAAGTTCTTTGCTACCGTGGAGACCTACAACAAAAGCAATATCTACAATTGCTTCCTGTGATAAATGACTGCGATTCTGTTTTTTGGTGTTTCACTGCAGGCCTTTAAACTGTTTTGAAGTGTTGGAAAGTTCTGCAGTCTGTGAGGAACAGAGGCATGTATATTGTTTGTCCAGATCTAAATATCTCTTCCATCATTGCTTCCAGTCACAAGACTTACAGAATAATATCAATTCTTTCAGTTTTATATACTGATTGTTACAATCATCTTAAATATCCCTGTGCACTGCACCCCAGCTTGAAATGGGAAACTTCAGTGGCCCTGATCTGGCCATCAAGCTTTAACCAGCGTGATCCTTCACGTTTTTTAACACATGCCTGAAAGGCAAGTCTTGCTTCTGCTGAAGAGTTAGAATATTGTTTCAACAGTAGCACATTCCTGTTTTAAGGAACCTACAAATCCATTCATCAAAACTTACAATGCAAACTGATCATATCTGGATGAGTGCAGACTCCTGGTGCTATATTATGAAAATTATGGATTTCCCTGCAGTCATAAAGGGAGGTTCAACTTTTACCCAAAGTAACCTTCACAGCTTTATTAATCTTACCTAAAGCTGAACTGCAAGTAACTTCCGTTGTCACAGAACACTGCTACAAAGGAGTCATCACAATATTCTTCTATATCCTGACCAGCTCCTTCTTTGGGACCGATGCTGACTGATGGACTCTTTTGTCCTCACCTTCCAAGCCAGTCATTCCACCTATATAAGTTTGCTTCTACCTATGCTATGAGCAGAGGGGAGTATTTTCCATCCAGGATGAGAAAGAGAAAAATTAAGAAACTATTTCAAGGCAATAAATTGTAAGGTTCCCTTGAAGAAACTGTTTAAATGTGACTTTCCCCGATTGTGATGAAGGCCATGAAAGATTAAACCACCTTAAGTCTCATAACAAATCACATGTGATTTCAGAGGCTGTGTGTCATGATATTATATGCTCATTGCCTGATTACAATCTGTTACTCAATGTAAACTCAGCAGTTTTCCTTATGGATTGTTTTCAATAGCTGACTTCATTTTCTCGCTACAATGGTTTTAGTTTAAATACATTACCTTGTCCTTCTGGTAAAACCACTATCCTGGCAATCACTTCTGATGCAGGTTCTGGGAACATACGCCCTCAGAAACTTGATCTGTGCAATATGCACTACATGCAGAGAAACTTTCATAAAGGTCTGAAAACTTCACAAGCCTTTATTGAAACCATCATATTTAGCCCAATGTACTCTCTCCAGACCTGCAAGCATGATAGATAAGTTGACAATATAAGACCTGACTTATCTACAATAACCATCAAAAACAATTGGAAGTGGGAGGACTGATCTCAGGATCTGGCCAGGGTGCAGAAGCTATATGCAACAGATCTCAATGCTATCACAATGAGGTATGTTAATTTTGTGACTGAGCAAACCTGAGCTGCTGCTTCCTGTCATTAAAGTCTTTGTTATCTGGTACCACTGTCAGACTTTTGGATACTCATTTCTCTAACCTTCATGAGATCATACTGTGCAAGTGCTTATTCACACTTAGAATCTATGAGAACAGATACAATTTGAACCATTAATTAAGCACCAATGCCATTGTGGTAGGCTCAGCACTGGCCCTATCACAGGCTGTACAAAGGGATGATTGGCTCCTTCCTCAAGAGGCAGCTCCTGTTTACTCCTCTTGTTGCCTGTATCTCCAGGGGAGACAAGTGAAGAATATACCAGTTCTATCAGCATTGATGACAAACACTTTATTCATTTCTGGATTGTCCAACACTGCCTCTTTCACAATCAAGTTTTGGTGCTATTGCTGACTAGTAAACTGGCTCACCTTTTAGTAAAGGAGATAACTGCACAGTCAGTTTTCACAAAGCTACCAGATCACAACTGACCTCTCAAAAAAATAAGACAGAAACCCCAAAAGCCAACTTCAGCCACAGAACATGACTGGTAAGTATGTTCATCTGAGCCTAAAAGGTCTTGTGTTCACTTGGATTTCATAGTATAAACATGACCTTCAATAATCGGTATTGCCAAAATTTAGTTAATTAAGTGTTCTAAAACATTATGTATCCAATTGGATTTGGTTTTCATCCCATTAATATACAGGCTATAAAACTTCAATTGTAAAAGACTAAAATAAGAAAAAAAAAAAGTGGGTTTATCTTCAAGTACAAACATCAACATTATACTTCAGAGATCCCAGAAACAGAAAATTCTCTAGAAAGAAAATTACCTCTATTGTATCCTTAAGCAGGATGGCTTCTTTAATTCTTCCTGCCTTTTTATGTGAAGATGTTTCTGAATGCCTCCTTTGGCTCTGCTTTTCAGGCAGAACTCACTAGCTTGTCTGTCTTGGACAGCAGCCAGAGTTCATGGATCACTAGGAGAGCATTTGCTACTCATATGGGGTCTTCAGGTTCCCATCTCAATCCTACTGAATATTACAATTCGAGTAATAAGTTACTGGCAACTTACTCCCCCCAACTCACTGGGTTTTGTATGAGAGAGGATTAAATGAGCTAAGAAAGAAGATACATTGTAAAAGTTGATCAAGTAAGTGCATATATACTGCATAAATGGTGTCATTATTGGGCCATATTTCATAGAACAGATATAATAAACAAGAGGTAGTGGATAAATACCATAACGCTGTGCATATAGTGTACCAGTAACAAGCTTTAGCTCTAGTAAGGTCCTCATCATAGTGCTGTCATCCATAACCACTAGAACTTGCTGCTTGCACTGAAAGATAAAGATCAGAATATACTTTAAAAATATTCCATTAAAAATGGAAACTATTGATTTGACGTGGTTTAAAATAGCATTATCACTGACAGTAGCTCTTCATCATAAGGGTTGATTTTTATTCATGGTTTATTTGACATGGTTTTGGGTTGATTTCCTGTTGGTTGAGGGATTTAAAATGGGTTATGATCATTTGAAAACCGGATACATCAGTTATGTGATTTCATAATGAGCATGTCATTAACCTCCCATTATTTGGGAGGTTATATCTGGATCAGTTTGGCACATTTAAAAGAGGAGAAGACCATCAGCAGTAAAATACAAGACATCTCTCAATAGAAATGATTCAGCAGAGAAAATAGCACTACATATGGACCTTGTAGTAAACGTAACTCCTACACTTTTGTCCATGTGTAAAATGAAAGACAGATTATATCAGATAAACACTAATTAATCTCAAAGAATTAATGGATAAGGTACACAAAACTGCTTGTATTTCTTTGTTTTTTCCCAGCACAAATCAGTGACAAACCTGACTAACTTGTCATTTAAATTGTGTTTACGAGTGTTTGCATAAGTGGAGAGGCATGAAACTAACAGATTGTAATGATGAATGTCCACTGAAAGCTTTGCAGAGGTTTATTCTTTCTACTTACACCAAGATTTCTTCATTATTTTAATTCTACTAACTTTGGTAGAATTACTCCTTATTGATATAAATCAAGAATGAGGTGCCCGACAGGGAGAAGGATGGCTGTGAGGAATGGGCAGGCTTGGACACACATCTGACTAGTTGGCGGCTCCAGTGAAGGGGAGGAAGAAAGGAGGAGAGAAGACAAAAGCAGATAAGCAGCTCTAGAGCTAGAAAACAGGTTAGTTTGAACAAGTGCTCATGGGTTTGCAGTAATGTTCACTACTTAAGGATTAATTACAACATTAACCATCCCACAAACCCACATTATCATACCACTTGATAACACGGTATCCTTGCTAAAAACAAACCAGATAGTCACTGAACTGATGCTATCTAGGGGAGTTTTTAGATGGTTATCATTTCCACTGTGGTTGCCTACTGCTGAAAATGCCTCTGGTGTTGACCCATAATCTTTACATCTTGTATTGGATGACCTGTGCTGGATCCCTCTCTCAGCACAGCAATTTATGATCAGAAGTGTAAAGCAGACTGAACTAAGACACTTTTGCTTTTTTCTTCTGTACCCTGCTACAAATACAGTTGTCAGAGGGGCTCCAAAGAGTGCAAAACAATGCAAAATAATCCCTGAAGGAATAATGATGCACTGAGAACCCAGAGAGATGTTTCCAGAAATCAGAGTTCCTGACACTAGAAAAGAGATGGGTGTATAGTGCTGGAAGCTTTCTCCTGGTCTGTGAGCCTTCCCCATCGCGTTCACCAGACATATTGGTATATGACATTCCAGATCACTAGAGGAACTGTAGAACTGCATATGGAGAAGGATGACACACACGTCAAGTGGTTGATACCTTTGATAGCTGAAAATTTGTAGCTCCCAGATGAAGTCTCATCACTATGGCTACATCTGACCTACTGGACCTGAAAGCATGCCCAGGCTTTTTCACCTGAGCTTGTACCCTCTCACATTTGAACCCTAGTAAAATGAGAGCCAGGAATCCCTCCAGGCTTCAGCTTCTTCAGAAGAAACTTGGGTATCCAAGTTTAAGAAATCCGTAATATGCTTCCAAAATATCCCCTACCTGGAAATTAGATGACCCTGGACACATTACTGACTGCACCCATCTCTTGTGAAGCATAGGTGAAGATTGTGAAGATCGATCAGTATTTTCTTTTTTATTTTTACTCTCATAGCACGTGCCAGGTATTTCAACTTCCTTTTAAGCAGGAGATCTGTCATCAATTGGGCTGGCAGCATTGTGTCCCCTAAGCCCTCTCTCTTTATCATAGATCTTAAAAATTTTGCAATTGTTTTGAAAAGAAGAAGTGGACACTTAAATATATAGGTATGACCTATTACAAGCAGACATCAAAATGAAACTTGAGAACTAAAAATCTTTTTAGCAAAAAGAAAGAGCAAACAGTTATCATGACAGTCTTCATAACCATTCCCTTTGTGATACTCAGATTCTGAGGTCTGAGTAATTTTTCTGCCTTGTAATTTTGAGAAGATTAAAACTTCAGCACTGCAGCTGTTTTATTCTAGAAAATCTGTGGCTGCAGAATTATAATACATATGGTAATGTTACATTAGTGCAGTATTATTCACATCACTATAGTTAAACTTGGGTCAGCACTTCCTTTTTAGATTCCTACAAGTTAAGGTTTGTCCATGCACATTTCCTTTTAGCTGACTTGGAACATGATGCCTCAGCCTTACAGCTATATTTATTTATTATTTTTTGCAACCTGTTTGAAAAAGCTTTGCTACAAAGCTCTTAACCTTATAGGTAATGTCTAACTGTTACTATATCTTATTTCAAAATGTGTGGCATGCTTAATTGGCACTTAAATCCTTTCCTGGTTTGTAACATTAGAGCTACTATGTTACTAGAAATAAAATTGTCGTGTAAGGATATTTTAATTTAAATAACTCCCCATTGGCTTAGCTGCCCCTACAAATGTACCTCATTAGTACTAAAAGTACTGGTAGAAGGTGAGGCACTCTAGTTTTCCTCTAAATCATCTTTATTCTATTTAGCAGCCTCCTAAACCTAAAATTCTTTGAACAGGGGAGATGCAAATACTCAGTTACTGAATCCTTTCATTCAAATTTATCCAAAGTTGGAGTCTGTCTTACTTCATGAGGTTTCTGAAATTCCAGAGAGTGGAAGCATAAGATAATGTTTATAAATCCTCTTCTTCAAACAATTCCAGCTTAATTTCGTAAAATAAGTCCTATTTGTTTAAATAACACCCCCCAGTTTCATACTTTCTTAATTTTGAATTCATTAACTTGTTTTTCTCTCAGAACCAGTAGTTGATATTTTCCTAAATGTCACCTCACAAATCATCAAGGGGACTCAGGGAAGATGACAAATGCATGACGGAAAGGAGAAAATGTGGCCCTTCACAAGTCCATGTATATTTGGTCCTCACAGTTGTCTTCTATGCTTCCTCCTCAGTAGAAAATTTCTGTTCTTCTCTACTTGTCACTCCTCACTGCAACAACCTTAAGAATGTGGTTCGGGAATGTACTATATCCCAAAGACCCCAAAACATGCCCTATGGTTGGGGCTAATAAAGAACTACCTTGGATCTGGCATGCGAACACTCTTCTATAATGGCTTTCTCTGACAACTGTAATTAATTTGACCTGCTGCTTTGACTTTGTGTAATTTCAGTGTAGTTAGAAAAAAAAAAAGAAGTTGTAGAACAGCCATCTGTCCTGAGTTTTTGGTCTAGTGTCTAGACTGTATTTTGTCCCCTTTTTCTTTAGGTTGCAAACACCTGACATGGCAAGTATGGTTACTCATATGTTCAGTTTACAGTAATTAATTTACTCCTAGCTTGTATAAATGGATGTCTTCTTTTGGGCAATCTGCATCTTCTAGACCATAAGCGTCGTCTTCTTACTTCTACTTGTGCGTGGTAAAATTAGCTCAAAATTCTCCAGCCACATAAATATTGTACATAGAGTAGAACAGGGAGATCCATTTCTGTCTGTTAAAAGCACTGCATACATACTAGAGTCACACAGAAGGAATTGTATTTCTGTATTTTTGGTGAAACATCTTGTTTTAAATCCCCATTTTACCTCATGTGGAAAGATTATTTACTCTCAAATGGTTTAGGATATCTTTTTTTCTAGTTAAAATGAACTTGAGTTTTCACTTGTCCTTGTCCTCTAGGACTAATGACTGTTGATGGTGTTTGCATTCTGTAGTCTTCAGTCACTCTTCAGAAGAAATACCATTGTTCCTAAGGCCTGGTTGCGTCTGACAATTAGTGTAGCTAATACATAAATGGTGAAGGAAAGCAGTGCAGACAGTGCAGAAAGTGCAATAGTTGCAGAGCACATTGGTTGGGAGAACTAGGCAAAGAATACTTGCTGAGCAAACATTCTTTGATACTTTATTTTTCTGAGGAAAAGAGCCCTGGGGTTTTTTTTACCAATGCCAGAGGCTTCCCATAACTTTTATGCTTTATCTGACAGCCAGCTGGATGCAGGTTCCATCAGCACTCTCTGAGCTTTGGCTGTGGAATTTCTTGAGTATAGCTTTAATTGTGTCTGCTGGATAAATATACTGCTTTCGGTTCAGGAAGAGCTCCACTACTGTCCATGTAAGATACAGAAAAACTCTCTTTCTGTGTATATGTAATCCCCATTTCCTACTGTCCCTTATGCACTTTTTCTCACATCCTTTTCAACTCGCTCAGACCTCTTCTTCCAAGCCTGGCATCTGCAAAGTCACTAATGTAGTTAAAAAATGGGTATATAATATATTGGTACATAGCAGGATTTTCTTTGTACATAATACAAGGGTTTAATTTTACACCCACACTACACTGTTTTAAAGACTACAGCAAATCAAAGGCAGAGGGTTTCAGTATCTGTAGTTTTGTCCCTTTATCTTGAACAATAAATTATTGAACAACGTGTCTTCACATAAATTACTGTGATTTGCTGTCTAGCTTCACCCCATCTGGTTCTCACTGCCTTTCTCACCACCTGGTTTTGAGTTGATGTTATCTTTCCTCCACATTTTGGGCTACTAGGACCTGGTGTGGCCTCCATAACAAAATCCGTGGTCTGAATTACACAGTTAGAGTCTACAGTGTGTGTAAAGGGACAACTGGTATGCTGAGTGAGAGCTATGCACAAGGACAATAGTTAATGGAAAAACCAAGCCTTTGTCTGAAGCCTTACTTTGGGCCTTAGACACGTTACTCAGCAGGGAGGCATCTGCTCCTGCTCAGCACTTTGAGTTCTCAGCTGGCTCCTGGAGCAAGGTATCTAAATTACTTTTTGGCATACAAAGTCTATGTTGTTATTTCTTTCAAGAATGTGACTGGAAGTGGTATTAAGCTCATTAAGATGTAACATCTACTTGGAGACACTTTGGATAAAATAGTTCAGAGTTGAACAATTTTTCCCCATAGATTGCCAGATCATGGAATCATGGAATCACAGAATTGTCAGAGTTGAAAGGGACCTCTAGAGATCATCTAGTCCGCCTCTCACGCTAAAGTAGGATTGCCTAGAGCACAGATGTATCAATAAATTCTTGAAGAACAAATTAGCTTCCTGGTTCCTGTGCACAGGAGTACCAGGATGCACAACAACATTCACACTCTGCTGTAATGATTAGAGCAGCTTCTGGAAGCCAATCTGGAATGTAGAGTGACCAACACCTCAGTCCACAATTCTCATTTCCTTGACTGAGCATTTCATGAGGAAATGCTGTATGTTCTTGCCTTTTCTGGGGCCAGTTTGAAATCCATCCTTGAATTTCTCTCATTTGTGTATACGTATGTCTTCTGATACAATGTTTTACACATGTAGCTGTATTAACAGTAAAGCCTTCTAAACAGAAGATTCTGCACAGTGCTCATTTCCTGAAAACAAGTTTATCTGGGATTTATGTTCACAGCAGCTGTGCAGCACATCCACAGGAATTCCCTCCTATTGCAGAGAAATGCTGCGCATAGCACACAAAGTGCAGACACACAGATGCATTGAGCACCTGACCTGTGCATGCTTAGCAGATACATCCTGGCTTTCCAACCTTACAACAGGCAGCTATTCTTCCTGTGAAAAAGCACCCCAGCTGATAGTTGCCAGATGTCCAGAACTCGAGGAGATATGAAAAATCTTCAAAATCCATCCTGAAAAATATCAGCCATAAAAAGGACTTTCCTTAAAAAATCTACTGGTAAAACTGCACTGCCAAACCACAAAAATATGTCTCACTCAAATCTTTGTTACTCCGGGTAATGAATACAGATGTAAAATATGCAGAAAATCCAGAATACATTCAAAAACACCAGTTAGCAGAGAGGCCATCTTCTATTTAATAATTAGCTTTTAATGGAAAAATCTAAACACAAACAATGGTGGTGGGGCCTTGTTTAAAATTCAGCCTCCAAATTAGTTGAACTAACTGAACAGATTTTCTTACCTCTGGTGAAATCACTCACTCTAAGTTTACTATTAAAACAGTTCTTTCAGTTCTGATTTCATTCTTGTATCATCAAGTACTTATGCATACTGGTTTTGTATCTCAATATCTAAAACCAAATGACATAAGTAGATAGTGTTAAAAAAACACACATCAAGTAAAAAAACACCTTTAAGAACTTGATCATCAATTTCCCTTTAAGCTGACGTTTCTTCTCCCACTGAAGACAGCACAGGTCAGGCACTTGGTTGTACTATCAGAATGTAAATACGCTGAATTTGCCGAAAATGTACCTGCCAAAGGGTGTTGGTAAAAGCAGTACATACAAAAAAGGGACAGAACCTTTCAGCTTTTTTCCAGTGCTACATTTGATTACCATGGGGGAGGGATAACTTTGAATGAACATCTTTTAAAATCTTTTTCATATCATTATCTTTTCTGCCAAGCCTACATGATGACTACCAAAGAGAAGCCTTGAAATAACACAGACAAAAGTTATGTAAAGCATAATCCCTCAGCTGTTCAGAAGGAGAAGTCTGAACAACATGATATATCCTTGAAGTTGGCCCTTGCTTTGAAGCTGGCCCTGCTTTGGGTGGGAGTTTGGACAAGATGACTTCATGAGGTCCATTACAAAATAGGTGATTCTGTGATTCCATGGTTCTACTTAATGCTGAGAACTTCCTCCACCGCATGCTTCATACTGCAGAACTAACATCCTATGAATGTCAGCATGTGCTTTCCAGGGCTAAAAATAATAAGATCGAGCTGTCTTATTTGCACAGTAAATAAGGCATGCATGTGTTTGAATCAGACAGAAATAAGTAGACTTAAGTATAGGTTATGGTTCTCTTGGATATGTGTGAAAAATCAGCTCTACTTCATCAGTTTGATTATCAGTTCTACCACCAGTTTGATCTGGTGGAAGGAGAAGTAGGTTGTATTCCTACACTCAGTCTCTCAAGAATGAAAGAGTTTACAGTCATCACATCAAATTAATTTAGTTTAGGTTTGCTTCAAAATATTCCTAATATAGCTTCTGTAGGCTTAGCTATTCATCTTACAGTCATATGTGCTGAAGCCAAAAACACTAGTAATTTTTAAACTTATCTTATGTAGGAAGGTTCAGTATTAACGATAGTAGCTCCCAGATGATATAGATATATTACTGGCATTTCTGGAAGAAAGAAATGCCAGTAATCTTTGCAAATTTCTGTTAACTGTTTAGAATGACAGACAGAAAAGCCTTTGCATTTAGCTGGGACCTGATTCTTGCCTGTGCTCTCAAAGCAAAGGATGTTTGTTGCTTTACTATAAAGAAAGCATTTTCAAAGGGAACAAAACAATGCTTTTCTGTAATGGTTTCACAGTGGTGTCAAAAATGTATTTTCAAACAGTAAGTTTTTTGGAGTGACTTAAGACTGAACCTCAGTGGCTGATCACTTTAAGATCAGATACTGATTTTTTTTATTACCTGTCTCTGTAGGTCAGAACAAAGGGGTCAAGGAAGAACCTCACAGTGACATCAAAACTGTCATCTTACCTTCTAAAATGGTTGAGCTCCCTATTGTTCTGTACTTTACACATTCAGTTCTCCTGTGTGGATTTTGTTTACGACACTGCCAGTCCCCAGGAGCTGACATTTCACTCTCACAATGCAGAGGCCAAACGCACCGAATGAAATCAAGGAGCCTTCTGAGAGTAGGAGAGGGGGACTGCAGTGGATTGTATTCATTAAGTACTGCATCATAAAAGCTCTAGTGTATGCTCAATCCATGATGTATAGAGATATATACATATAGGTACACACATAAATATCTAGGTATGTAGGCATGTCATAATATTAAATAAAACAAGATCAGGCCAGGTACTTGAGCACCAGCCCGTCATCTGCCCATAGCAAAGACATTGAGGCTGCTGTCATGCCAATTGTCCCAGACACTCGTTGCCTAAGACCAGTCTGAGCAACTTTGCCAGGGATTCTTCCTATTAGACAGTTTGGACCCTGCTGTTTGGAAGGTGCGGGGGACAGAACATGCAGCAGACACAGCCCAAGCTGGCCGTGCCAAGTGACCTCAGGACCCCAAAATCTTTCCTGGGTGGTTTTACTTAGTCATACAGATGTAGCCAAGGTGACCAAATAAATGTCCTAACCATGCTCTGACACACTCTCATTCTGGGATACTTTGGTTTGAAGCTTGAAATTTAAGAGAGACTGCAGAATGTCACCCACAATGATGACATATAGATTTTGGTATTAAAACGCAAAACTTTAACAACTAACTAGGTTTTGTCTTCTTTTCAGGTAATTTGAATAGATTAGGTGCAGATTGATTGTTTCATAAATGGACCATGGTCAACTGGAAGGTATTTAATGCTCATTCTGCTGAATGCCTTCAGCCTTCCCCACCACCTCCCTCTCATTTCAGCTTTTAGGTCTGGACTTGGCAGTTCCCCTGATAAGAGGTTCTCTCTACTCAGATCTCACTTACTGAGGCTTCATCATCAGTGAGACTCCAGGACTTTGATTTTCAAAACATTTGGCATTCTCACATGTATTCCTAGCAGGATTCTCTGGGTGTGGAGCTGAGGTGCAGCTTCAGAAGAACTGGCCATGCTAGGAACAGTCGAGAGGAACAGCATAGCTACCAGAAACAGGTCAGTTTCTGCATAAGAAGACATAAAATCAGAAGGAAACAGACTTGTTAGCAAGTACCTACAAATGGCTTTATGAAAAGAATAATTTCAAAGTTTTATTCCACACAGGAAAACTTAATGGATTCTGAAAGGCTTTTCTTCACTGACCAGTTTGAACCTGATTCCCACAGGAAAGAGTGACAGATAAATAGAAGAGTATTACCACAAATCTAAATAAAGCCATCATCTCTTGCCTTAGCTTTACACTTCTACTACACGATGCTACTTGATTTTTTTTAAAAAATGAAAGCAAAACTCATTCTTGTTCTGTGCAAAATACCTGTGGTTTGTTTATACATTTAATATACAAAATCAGGAAATTAAACATGCCTCTTAATATCAGGTGTGGTGAAGCATTTAGAGATGTCCTTGAAGTGGCAGAAGAAATACAATGGCTAAATTGGTAGCTCAAGCTAGCTTAAACTGCCTCGAGTGATGAGCACTACCAGTTTCTTTAAGCTTTCAGGCACCACATCAAGTCAGTGAAAGTTATTACCCAACCTTGATGCAGTACTTAATGTGTTTGAATGGAGATAAGTTTGATCTGTTTTGATATATTTTAATGGAGTGCTTAATCTGAGAATGGAGATAACAGTCAATGTAATCTATCATGGAGTAAAGTAAATTACTATTCCATGTGCAGGTTATGCTACAAACAATTCTTTCTGTTTTGTGTTTAAATGCCAAATCAATGCAACTTAATGTCATACAGTAGTTTATACTGTCTTCTGCAAGAGGACTTAATTCCCACAAAAATATGGTCTACTACTGGATTTGACCTCTATTTTATTCATCCTGTTCTCCACTAAAAAGACATGTCTTCCACCATTTCATAACAGCAAATTTCTTTTACATGAAATTCTCTCTAAACATGATATTTTGAGACCATGAGGTTTGAGCTTAAAATACAGATATTTTACTGCATGGCTATGTTTTTACTGGAACATAGAACCTTTGAATATTGACCTATAAGCTGAGAGAAGCCCACCTTTGGCCATATGAAATCAACGTGTCATTCCAGCACTGCATCTGAGGGTTGTGGGGGTCTTTTGTTTGTTGTTGTTTTTTTTTCTTTTTAATATTGTGCTTATTAATGGAACCAAAGTTTCTTCATTCTTTATGAGTCAAAGAGAAAATTTTTGAAATACTAATACAAGACATTTCCAAAATTTTCCTTGTATTTTTGTCTAGCTCTGTTAGGTTCTGAGGACCAATGTCTGTTGGGATGTCAGGCCCATGGCTTCAGTGCAGCTCTGCCCTGCACAGTACTACAGAAATGACACACCTTGGAATTTGAGCCCTGGAAAGTCTCCACTTCCTCACTTACGTTAAGAATTGTGAAATGCTTAAAAACTACAGTGTGGGTGAATAGTACTGATGTTAATGAACCTGTACAGTTTTTAACTAAATTTATATGAGTTCAGGCTAGTGGAACAAGAAGTCATCTTGAGGAAAGGCAAGAGGTACCAGCTTTCATTAAAGAATTGTCTTCCTGTCATTCTTCAGATTAAAAAAGATTTATTTTATCACATAACATTGTGTTCACTTTTTTTTGGTAGTGGCATATCAGATAAATTATTTTTCAGTGAAAATTTTTGATACATTTTCCAATAAATGTTTAAAAGAAGTTTGAACTACTTAATTAGAAATAATTGTCTATTACAGACATCAAGCTATGTTCATATAATTTGATTGCTTCATCCAAAGAAGTAATTCAAAAATTAAGATAGTATCTTTCAATTTTCTCCATAATTGGTAACAAGATCTGGCTTACTCATATGATTCCAGCGTCTTTCTTGTGTTTCTATAATAACAGAGGTTTACTGAACTTTTTGAAAATATGTACACTTGCAGCAAACTTATGAAGACTGATTCTTCACTAACAAAACCTGGAATAAATCAGAAGTAACTCAGCTTAAAATAATTGTAGACCAGTATAAACAGATCCTGCCTGTCAGATTTCATATTGCTTTTCCACATGAGTGACTATCTGAATGGTCCTATGAAAACCCAGTGAAGTTATTAAAATTGCCTAGAGCCACAGCAACCCTACTGCTCAAATAATGCAGAACTGGAGCTATGCTATGTCCATGTCAGTTATATTAGCCTAACCATGCAGTATCAGAGATAGCTTTATTTTTTTTCAAAGATTGAAAAGACATTTTTTCCTATGCAATTAAAGAGACCTTAAGCTTATTTAAAAAAATATTTGAACAAAGATTGAATTATTTCTAGATTAATGTGTACTAAATTGTATTTAACCTTAATTATTCCCTTATTTAAATTTCTGTACCAAGAAGCAGAAGCAATACCATCTGACACTGAAAGAGACTGTCAGTTCATTGCTTCTTCAGAGGAAATTCTAGATGAAAATATAGCCATAAAGTTAGTTTCCTCTGGGGTTCATTTTAGTCAAATTGTTACAGGTCATCATGAAGACCTACAATTTTTTCAGGCACTTGGCTGTCTCTTATAAATGTCAATGTGTCAACAGTCATTTATTGGTTACAATGAGGTGTAAAGACTATATAATGAAAATGCTGTCATGTGTCAAAATTATACAAGTCTTGAGCATGTTAATGAAGTCATCACATTTCTACAAAGTTGTACAAACCCTTGTTAAAATACATTTGGGGTAAATCCAACTCTGAATCCTATGAAGCCTGATCATTTGAGACATAGTGAGCTTGGCAACATTTCTGCAAGTGATACTTCTAAGACAGTTGAAGGGTATGCTTTTTAAAAAATCACAAAGATACAGATAGATCAAAGATACTTTTATTTAATAGAATTTAATCACAGTTTCCCTCCACCCCCAGCCCTTTTTTTGTGGATATAAAATGCTCCTACAATACCCAGGCATTCTGTTTACCGGATCCTCTGAATCCAAGTTATTCCTAAACATCTGAAGCAAGTAGAAAGGGCCATATCCCACGCCAAAGAAGACTGTACCGTGGGCTCAAACTTTTTATAGCCTTCTGGAATCTATCTTCTAGTATCATCTCTGTCCTCCTTAGGTTCTGTTTTAAACAGCTGCTCGTCTCTCCTGATCTGATCCTCTCCATAAGAGCAGCTGGCCTGTGGTCTGAATCATGGCATGTAGATGCTCTGTCAAAGTGGAGAGCTGAGAGTTTTGGTGCTATAGGGTGAACTTCTTTGGTGACATTTGAATTAATTCACTCAGAACATAATTCCACATGAATGTCAATCTAAAGACATTTCCCTTGTTTCTCTGTGTTATGGTTTGAGAAAATCCATAACAATCTATTGTCATTTATACAATTATTCTATCACTTGATGACCCCTCCCCACCCAAAAAGGGGAATCAGGGAACATAAAGAAACACAAGGGTTGAAATATAAATAGATTTAATAGACTAAGACTAAATAATTAACAATAATACTAAAGAACCAGTATTAATCCTGATACTGATATAAGATACACAAGAATTATACTCAGCCAATTCTATCAGCAGGAAGCTGCACACTCCCAGCAGGGACAACAGATGGTGGACACTGTGAGCGCAATGGCTTCAGGAGGAAGGGAAGGCCTCAGCGTTCCAGCACCAGGACAAGGAGTTGTCTGGACCCGCCGCCAGCAAGGGAGAGAAAGCTATGCAGCAAACCTTTCTAATTTATATTGAATGTGATGCTCATGCTATGAAATAATCCTGTTGGCCAGCCTGGGTTAAATGCCCAGGCCTTGCTCCTCCTTGTCCCTGCACCTGGCTGGCTATAAAGTAAATACTTTCACAAATTCAGACACTAGAGTCTTCTAAAAGTGTAATTTTCCCCAGCGTTAGAAGAAAAGTTAGTCCTGTGTGACTCTCAACCAAGAGTACTCTGCCAGCTTTTGATGGAAAGAGCTTACAAAGATTTTAGGGACTGAGTTTTCCAGAGGGCTATAACATAGGACTGGGGCCCAAAATCCCTGAAGTTTAGCCATTTTTTGTGACTGTAGGCAAATCCTTTTTAACCCACTGGATTTGCTTTTCCCCATCTCTATAAGAAGCAGAAGATGCTTGCTTTCTTTATAAAGCACTTTAACGTCTGTGACTAGTGTTCTATATGCTACAGCTGGGGACAAGAGGAAGAGACTAGATGTCGGCACACATCTGCAGGGCTATTAAATTCCGTCCCTGTTCTGATCTGATACAGATTATGCAGTTATTAATTGAGGATTTTTTTTACTCCAATAAAACAAGCTAAAGACCTTGTGTTCAGTCTCTGGTTCATCTTCAATCCTTGCAGTAACACGATTGTCACACAGACTCAATGAGCTTCAGATATTGTAATATACATAACAAATCAGATACATGACTCTGGGTACCATGCACAGCTGGTTTAATTTTTCCTGCAAATGTGTATATTTTTATATTTTTTTCTTGCATTGAGAAATTAAATTGCAAGATGATTACCCCAACCCTAACAAAATTGTCATCCCTTATAAAAAATTTAGGAAAACAAGCCATGTCAGTTAAAACTTTAGAGACAACTCAGTATAACCAAGAGTTCCATCAGTGTACTAAATAAACAATAGTTACCCGGACACACAGAGAGGCAGTTGTGACTATGAATTAAAGAGGGTTGAGCCTCTATTCGGCTAGAAAAGGTAATTGTGATCACTGGAAAGCATACTGGGAATCACTATTCTATAGTGGAAAAAATGTATTGCTCAGAAGGAAATTATTTAGGACGGAATAAAAATAGACCATATTGGAATAGAAAGCCAGGTAAGGAATGAAAGGCACCCAAAACAGCATTGGTAGAAATCAGCTTGGGAACAACTTTCTCAGGGCATCTCAGAGACTCCTGTGATGATGATAACATGTCCCATTTAGGCTGTGTTCCCTATAGTTTCTCAGAACTGAAATCTAAGCATCTTTATACCTGCAAATGGTTGCTTTTGGAACACAGAAATGTCTAGGTGAAGCATACAGTTTGCACTTTGTGAGTTGGACAGAACAATTTCCACCCACCCCTCCCTTCCACTGCACCTTCCTCAGCCCAGAATTTTAGCAAAATTTTCTGACAAGAAAGCAAGCCCTCCTGGAAAATTCATTCAGTATTACTGAAGAGTTCTTACCTAGTTTCTTGAGGACTGACTGGAGCAGGAATCTGATTTGTAAGGTATTAACTTTATTTGCTGTTATTGATAGGTTTTAGTCTCTGTCAATGTTTTTAAATTATCCACAATTCTAGTTCTAATGATGAAATGGATGGTAGACCATAGCTTGTAATAATTCACTTTACAGTTAAATGGTGTAAATTCTTAACTGGATTAATCTACAAATAACGTATTCTGGCACAGTTCCAACTTTCATGGAGCTTCCTTTATTGATCTGAATATGATTGTGTGTATGAATATAGGATATAAACTCTTGTGTGACTGTGTTTTAATGAACACATTATTTTATGTGGATATATAGCTAACCATCAACTCTGGAATTGGTTTTGAATGCTGGACTACACCTTTGTTGTTTTGGGGGTTTGTTTATTTGTTTGTTTGGTGTTTTTTTTTTTTTCCAGTTGGATCCAGAGCTGATGTTACAGACCTTCTACTGTATAAGTTAACAATGTAGCATAGCCTTTCTTCAGCCTGATTATTGGCTTCAGCTTCATCTTTACTCCATTATCAAAGAAGAAGAGGTTGCCTCTTTCCCTAGAAATACAAAACCCCATGATATTAAATCTTGAACCTCCTCATTCTGGGCTAGTATACTGAATACTACTCACAGGTGCAAGAATTCAGAAATTACACCAAGGGGTGGTGGTGTTCAACTTTGGGTGCAGCTTGGAGAAGTTAAATGGCTGCTGCACAGGTCAAATGTCCTGAGTGATGTCTGGGATGTCTCCGCCTAGCTGCTAGACTTGAATAAAGCTACTGTTACCAAGGTAAGAAAGTAATAATTTGTAGCTTCCAATCTTGTAATTAGAAGCCTGATCTTGCTTTTCTGAATAACTATTACTTTGTGTATACTCAAGAGTCCAGGTAAAGCTTGGGGTATCTGCTTGCATCAAAGGACTCTGTTCAAATATTGTCCACTTGTGTGCTGACTCTCCTGTCTTCACTACTGTCCCACAATTTTGAGCCATATTTGTGTCTCAGTGTACAATGCAGGGTTCAGACAGCAGCATTTTTCTTCTGTGCTGTAGGGCCTGTGCTTAAACTGCCAGCTCCTCTGTTGGTTCCAGCTTTCTATTTGATCCACTAGAATACCAGACTGTGAATCCATCGAGCTCCAGATTTTGGAATCACATCAGTGATGCAATCTTTCTAATATTGCTGTGTAATTTCATAATCTTTACAGTATTTTTTGTGCATCAAATAAGCTATTCACACATAGAATTTGTTCCTCCCTTCAGAAAGAGAGCTTTCAGGCAGTTTCATCTGTGTAGCAACCAGTTCTGGGATTGCTGTTTCCTTATTTCACGTAGGAGGATAAGGGCTGATTTGCTCAGCCTGAAGACCCAAATTGTTATAGTAGGAATGTTGTTATGAGACAAGAAGTTTAAAATATTTTAAATATTACAAGTATTACAAGATTAAAAGGTTTTAAAAAACAAAATGTGCCATTTAAATATCTACCAAAGCTATGATGGATATTCTATCTCTGACTATCTTTACAATTAAGACAGGCTATTTCCTTGTTCTCCTTAAATCAATGTTGGACATTGAAGTATGAAGGAAAATTAGGGATATCCTATATTCTGGATTAAACTGTGTGATTGACCCTCCCTAGACTCAAAACCTTTAGCTTATACACATCTCTCTGAATGTAGTGCTCTGTTTTAAGATCAGTAATTGTTGCTGCAATACAGAAAATTATTGATACATGTTTGGAAAATTCAATTTTTTGGAATAATTTAGACACACAATTTTTATTTGCTATTACTGTAAAGCAGACAATTCTTTTAAAGATACTATCTTAAAAGTGAAAACACCTGAGAATTACTTTTCCAAATTCCTTTCCACTATATAGCTATTTCTGATAGCAGCTAGATTTCATGTAACAGCACTTAGCAGTAGATAATATATGTTTCAATGGCAAATCAATGATAACTTCAGTGCTTTGTTCACAGTACTCTAAAGCCATGAGTGAAGAACAAAGAGAATGACTTGTGAAACATTTCTCTAATGAGTTCACTATTTCTTGTTCATATTAATTGGAAAGCTGACTGATGCAGTCAGTCATTCAATGCAGATGAATTTATTTAATTTGAAAAGGTCTTTTCAGATGCCTGAGAAAGTCAAGCAGCAGTTATTTTGTACCTGCTATAACACCCTTCAATCTCATTTCAGACTGTAGGTTACCTTCAACTATACGTTTATTGTTTGCTGAATGTCATAGACTTATTTTGTTCTGGATTTCTGTAGCAGGTTTGATTTTATCAGTAAAAGATATAAACCATTCCATTGGCTTCAAACATCAGGTGTAAACATGAGGGATTCTTGATGTCCGACTTTTTGGTCCTCTTCCTGAAAAGAGTTACCAAGTGTTTAGATTAAAGCCTTGCACTGAGCCACTGATTTCAGAGGGAAAATAACACTGAAGTTCTCATGTCCTCTTAAATAAAAGAACTAGAATTCAGGTACATTTGTGTAAAATTTAGATCTTCACAACTTTTGCCTGATCCTGGAAATACGTAAATCCCTTTAGTATTTCTGGTTTGTTTGTTTTTTCCTTCTCCTGCTTCCCATTTCTTCCCCCAAAAAGGGCCCAAATGTCTACAGCTTTTTAACTACCTAATGACTCAAGATTTGATAGCCCTCACTCCATATTTATCCCACACCAAATACCCACCCATCACAGCTAATTCCAGCAAAGCATTTCTCTGTACATACACTGCTGGGCACTCAACTCAGCAGGCATTCTCAGAGCTTCTGACCTCACATGAAATAGGTAAAAAACACTAACCTATCTCCCTATAGTCCCACCTCCCTCTGTAGTCTATGCTTGGAGCAATCACCTGGCATGGAATGATCATAGTTCAAGTCCTTTCTCTGCCTGAAAGGAGCAAACATTTGACAAAAGGTTTCTTATGTTTTAGAGCCATTCCATAGTGCTGTGACAGCCCGTGATTCAGCAGGGTCATTCTCCTATTGAATCTGCTCCATATTGCTCAAATTAAAACCCAGGGAGGTACTCCTAACTTTCACATTTTTTGAGCTTTTTTTCTGACGCAAATACCAGTGTTTACTCAAGCTAGAAGGTGTTCAGCCTTTCCTGGATAAAAAAGGGAAATTGAAAACAGTGTGGCTTATGCCTGAGTTGAAAAACCTTCACAAAGATTTCCTTCCTACAATGAAAGGGTTTGAAACCTACATTTTTCATCCCATTCCTCCAAAGGTTCCATGTTTAAGTCAACCCCCAAGCAAAGGGAGTTGCTTTCCCTGCCTCAGTGGTGCTGCTGGTCCAAGGAAAGAGTGTTGGTGATGGACTGTGACTCAGTGCCAGCCTCCACAGTGTTTATTTTCAGAACTACCGTAACTACTATCTGACTCCTCCCTCACCAAAAACACCCAGGCAAATGTTAACATAGTTTAAAAAAAGACACTGAAGTTCAGATTTGACACTTGGGAGAAGATAACTGTAAACCTGTAAAAGCTCAGTATCTTTTACTGAATTGTGCCTTTTATATCTATGACAAAACCATTTCCTTTTCAGCTTTCTGACAGAGAATGCAACAAAAATCAAATTAGTTTTCCAGAGTACCCCACTGTAATTTCCTTATGTAATAAAAAATGACTAAACAAAATGTCATTTGACTCAGTATGAGTTAAGAATACAAATCATAAGAGAATATATTTACTGTATCAGAATATTTTCAGTTGTTCATCTGAAATTGTGACTGTTGTAACAACACAGTTGCAACATCAGGAAAATAAACAGATTTCAAATGGATAAGCATATAGTAGGAGTCTGAGAGCTGGAAAAATTTATTAATGCATTGTTTAGCAAAAAAGCCAAACTTTTCCATTGGTCCCTTATTCTCCATTCTGGTCATTACTTTCTAAATTTGTCCCTCAAAAGTCAGGGAATGTGTTAGAGAGTAGCTGAATGGAAGTGAAAGTATATATTCACTGAAAAGTGCTTACAAATCCTTAGGTCTTATTTTTACAGAATTTTGGTCAGACTTAACAATCCTCTTGAAACATGAGATATAGATTAGGTAAGCGCTAGTCTACTGAGCTGAATAATAAATATTTGCTTCCTCGCTTGTGTGAATTGCTTCTAAGACTTTCAGAGGATCTCTTCTGTGTCTTTAATCAAAGTTGAAGTAGCAGAAATTTAAACATTAAGGACCAGTTCTGAAGGAATTTAACCAGCAATTCCACAAAAATTTTGTGCAATCAAGACAAAAAATAAAGCTTGTCATCAGCTTCATGAGCTGTAAGGCCTAGACCTCTTGTACTCATCTTTTGCTTTGCACTGGTGATGGATGATATTACAGAATTGAATTAATCTATTTTTAGAACTGAAAAAGGGTTCTGAGATATTGTATACCTTTTTTCTTTTTCTTTCCTTCCTTTGTTTCTTTTTTGGGGGGGGGCAAATGGTTGTTTTTCATTGTCTGGAACTGTACAACAGACTATGCTTTTCAGGCTTCACAAGGACAAGTTTTGACTTTACTGGTGCCTAAATAACACAACTCCTTAGTTGTTTAGTTTTCTTTGATTTCATATTCCTTTTGTACAAGTCAAAACTATGCTAACTGCCTTCTTCCTGCCCAAACCATAGCCATGGTTTCTGTCTGTCAATCACATTGTGTTAATTTTTGTTCTAGTCTAGTCTTTTTTTTAACAAAAATGCAAATCAGTCTTTTATCCTTCTCATTTTCATTTTCTTGACACTAGCCTCTGTTAGGCTAAAGAACAAATACCAGGTTATTCCTTTTGTCTGTGGACTGACATCTGACATTTCTGCACTAGAAGAAGATACATATTTTGCCATGATATTCTTATCTAAAATCAGGAGACTCAAGGGCATGTTGGGACATAAATACAACATGGAAGAAGATCCTGAGACATTATGGACTCAGTTATTGTATCCTTGAGGGTTGAGAATTGTTTACCCATGGTATCATATTCTAGCTCTCATGGTGCCCTTATTTTTAAATAACAACTTTCTATAATGAAATCTGAAAAGACTTTTAAAAAAATCAATATTTGCTTTTAAAGTAATTATGATGCATTATCTCCTCCATTCTATTGCAGAAACGTGACGGTAGCACCCCACATATCAAGAGGGTCTTACATCTGTATGCAGTTTCTATGCCATAGAAGAAGAAAATAAACTGCAGCAGTGCATCTATATTGTACACTAATATCTCTCATGTAAAACAGTTATTATTTCTGCATATGAAAAATATATCCTTTATAAAGCTACTGAGAAGCTAGAAAAAACCCACTGTCCCATGTCTGTGTAGGATATATTTGATAGCACATTAGTAGCATTATGCTGTAGTTTAAAATATTATTTCAAATTTTCATGTACATTTGAGCAAAATAATCATAGAATGGTTAGAGTTGGAAGGGACCTTAAAGATCATCTAGTTCCAACCCCCCTGCCATGGGCAGGGACACCTCCCACTAGAGCAGGTTGCTCAAAGCCCCATCCAGCCTGGTCTTGAACACTTCCAGGGATGGGGCATCCACAGCTTCTCTGGGCAACCTGTTCCAGTGTCTCACCACCCCCACAGTAAAGAATTTCTTTCTAGCATCTAATCTCCCCTCTTTCAGTTTACAACCATTACCCCTTGTCCTATCACTCCACTCCCTGATAAACAGTCCCTCCCTATCTCTCCTGTAGGCCCCCTACATTTTCCTTTACAACATTTGAGCCTTCATTTTCAAAGGCTTTTAGCCTGCTGGGCTTCAAATTACTTAAATAATGAACAGCCTCTAGGAAAGTCAATCTTGATCATCTTCCGATTGTTCACAAACTACCACCAGACAAACCAGGCCTTTATAAGGTCTCCTCAGAGCCTTCTCTTCTCCAGGCAGAACAACTCCAACTCTCTCAGCCTGTGCTCATAAGAGAGGTGCTTCAGCCCTCTAATCATTTTTGTGGCCCTCCACTGGACCTGATACAACAGGTCTGTGTCCTTCCTGTGTGGAGTACTCCAAAGCTGGGCACAGTCCTCCAGGTAGTGTCTCACAAGAGCAGAGGGTTAGAATCAATGCAAATTCTTATTGCATAATCAATTCAAATGCTTAATGCAGCAGGAATAATTTCCCCTATACTGTGTAGTGTCTCATAACGTAGGTGTATCTCATGTCATTAGATTTTGTATGCCTGTCAAAATTGAAAAACCTCATGCAGTTGTTTGTACCATCAGTGTGTCTGAATTAATCTTTTAAACTGCTAAGCAAGATAAGGAAAACAAGATTGATTCTAATAGAGGAAAACAATTCAAAACAATTGAAGAAGGAAATTTAGTCACAAGAAAGCAAAAATTTAAAGTACGCTTGACATTGTTGGACTAACTGCCATGTAAAGTTTGTATAAGGCTCCTTGTGACTGAGAAGAGAAGGCATAATTTCTAGTTCTAAAATACTTCATTTCAGGGAGCAACCCTGTCCTAGTTCCACTAAGCAAGTTACACGGGAGGTTATCTTGTACTGGTGGGTGCCATTTAAAGCAAGTTTTGGATCTCATTTAAAAATGCCAGCAAATCTTGATTCACTTTTGCCACTAGACAATCATGGCTATAAAACCATCATTACAATAAAAAGGAATTTTCTGGACAGTTCTTGAAGTTTTCTTTTTCTCCTTCAACTTTACAAATTAAATAATTTAGGAAAACTAATTATATTGCTGACATGGTTTGCTTCGGAGAAAGGAGAAAGGATATAAGTCGGGTTTTTCTAAGTTTGACTGAATTTAAGTAATTTTTATTATGCAAAGTTTCCTTACTATGTTGATGTTCCATTCTAGGTTTACCTGGTGGCTTAAGAAACCTGCTTACCAAAATTTCTTCCAATTCCTCCTTTTGAAGACTGAAATGGAATTCCAATTTATTGCACCTGTTTATGAATTACACATCAAGGAAATATACTCGCAATTCATGACATGTGAATGATTCCCTGTAGAGGGTACGTATGACATATTAGTAGGTTGCATAGATCAATGGCATGACTTCATTATAAGAAAAGTGTGAATCATCAAAAGAGATTGTGTGTTCACCATACAAAGAACACAAGGACAAATAAATGAAAAATTGAAATGCTAGTAGCATGTAATTATCTCTTAGTCAAAAAGTCCATATTTTAATTTTTCACCATTTTTATTTTTAATTTGCCTTGTGATTCCTATGGTTTAGATTTCACGCACCTCAGTTTTAAGCCTAGAGTCATCTTTCCCAAAATTTTTGTACATTCTGGTGATTATGACTGACCTGTGGTTCATCTCAGGTATTTAGCAGTACCAGATGTTGAATAGTTAATAGATATTGGAGAGGACACAATCTGCTATATGAATGAATAAACATACATTCAATCTAGGTGACAATAATTGCACTCTTGATCACTTTATTTAAATCAGGATGAATTTCTCCTCTAGTGTTTTGAATTATCATTTAAAAAATTAATAATATTCCTAATGAAGCAGGAGCATGCAATTTTCTTTTCTAATTAATTGTGTATGAAAATAAATCCTGATGAGAGAAGCACCAATAAAAACATAAACGATCTGTGACAGAAGACTTACAAAGCCATTGAAGTAGAATGAAATAAGATACAATTGAGCTGCTTATGGTGAACACTCTGTACAGGGCTTGAATTAGTAAAAAGACAAGTTGTTAACATGCATTAATATGATTTAAATGGAAGTGGCCTTTGAA
Source organism: Gallinago undulata (assembly GCA_026546715.1). Taxonomy (NCBI): domain Eukaryota; kingdom Metazoa; phylum Chordata; class Aves; order Charadriiformes; family Scolopacidae; genus Gallinago; species Gallinago undulata. Next base: position 22,300,892 of record JAOTQQ010000019.1, on the reverse strand, counting down.
ATGGAAAAACAAAGTAGCAAGAAAAAAAGGTAAAATCTGCAGTAAGCAGTTTATCCTAACGTTATATTCAGATAATGATCACTAATCAGATGCCACATGTTATTTAATACTCTTTGTACCTTCAAAATACACAAAATCAGCATAATAAAAAGGGAGTAAGACTGTAGACTTAAAAGATGTATATCTAACTTTCAGTATGTCTTATGTCTCTGCTGTTTTCTCACAATGAAATTGAATTTTTTAAATGTCAAAGATATCTTTAAAATATAGGTTTGATCAAAACTATCTAGAAAGCAAGCATTTAATCTCATCAAAAAGACTGGCAGAGCACTGGAATAGGCTATCCAGGGAAGTGGTGGAGTCTCCTTCTCTAGAGACATTCAAAACTTGTCTGGACAAGTTCCTGTGCAACCTGCCCTAGGTGGACCTGTTTTGGCAGGGGGGTTGGACTAGATGGTCTCCAGAGGTCTTTTCCAATGCCAAGTGATTCTGCCAAAAATATCATAGCTTAAGCCTTTAGCATGTTCTTCTGAATAAGGATGCAAAGGGATCAAAAAAAAAAAAAAAACCCAAACAAAAAACCCCAAACAAACAAAAACAAAAATAAAAAGCAAAACTCCCCCATGTCTTATACATAGTGAATGTCTTAATCACAAACATTCTGAAGCTGAGTTTTGTTGAAGCAACTATAGTTCCGTAAAGGATCCAGGCTGAGCAAGATGAAATCTTCCTATGGAAACAGAACTTTATTGAAAACCTTCCAACTCTTTCAATATCTCATTAAGAGATATGTATAGTCATGATCACAAAAAAGTAAGTAATCATAAGAATTCATTACACTAAATATGTCTTGTGAACCAAGAATCAACCCTCCCTTGCAGGGACAAATCATCACAAATCAGGATGAGAAAGGGATCATAGCAGGTGAGCATCTGAGCTTTACAAGCGAGTTGGAAAAACATCCAATACTGTGAAAAATTTCATAATTATGTTGATGTCTAAATATGTTGTTATGAAGTTAAGACTTTGCTTGTTTCCTTATTGGAGGACCTTGGTGCAGAACAGTTTCATTAAACAAGGGGTAGAAATATGAGCTCAGAAGCTCATGCTAGCCAATTTTGGGTCAACAGGGTGTTCAGCAGGAGGAGATGAACTCTGGTGTCAGATTTTAGGTTGTCTGAGGAGGCTTTGGATTCTCCTTGGACATAACCAGATTTCAGGCCTCAAGTAGCCTAATCTAGCTGGTCTTGCTCTGTGGAGGTAGTTGGAATAGAAAAAAAAAATGTAGGCAGTTAAGTAAAGAGAGATTTGGATAAGTTATTTCAGATAAAAATTATAATACAAGCCAGTTTCTAAAAGCTGATAATAATGCATTAAGGTTTTACTTTTTAACTCTGTAACATGTGTATATTAAGTTACAAAAAATATTCACCTTGTAAATTTTTATATAACATTATAAACTTCATATATATGAAGATGTGTTCATTAGACAAGTGCATAGCAAAGATATTTATAAAGCTTTTTCATTAAAAATGAGAGTTTGGGAGCAGAAGAACCCTTTGAAAATTCATGATCTTTCTTTGAATCGGTTGGTGGAAAAACTTAGCACTGCAAGGAACAAAAACCCTGAAGTCTGCAAAGAATTGACGTTTTCCAAATGAAGCAGTTAACTTTTCTAATTTGGAGTGAGAGTTCTATCCCTTCAAATGTGCTTTAACAGGATGTTCAAAATCCATGTGAACCATCTTGTGTCGAATGAAGTATTCCTTTCTATTTCAAATAATTTTCAAGTTTATTTTGCTGATTTTTTTTTGATTAACCTGAAGTGTTTCTTTTGGAACTGCAAGCAAAATCAATCAGTCCAAGAGGAGAAACCTAAATTTGCTTTAATCAAAATAACATTAATCTTGCTCTGAGAGCTGTGAAATATTCTTTGATTTTCAGACTTCACAGTTAGAAGTTCATGTTCTGTATCTAACAGGCTAGTACTAAATAGCTGAATTAGGCCATGAATAATCACATCAAATATAGAACCTACAGGAGATACAATCTCAAAATCATCTCAGAAAACTTAAGGATATGCCTTTCCCTTGGTTCCAGTAGCTCAAATGGATAAAAATTCTAAGAATTTTCTGAACACATCCAGCTTTCATAAAATCTCACTAACAGAAGAAAATTTCCCTCCTGAGATTTATGAGCAATGAAAAATGCTCAGAGAAATATATCCAAAGGAAAGAACAAAAGCAACTGAGAAAAATACATATTTCTATGAAGGGACAAAAACATGCCACCTGTATTTTTCACTTGAGTATTCTTCAGCAGCAAGGAGGTGGGAAGAACATCAACAGAAAAACAAAGAATCTCAACCAGCAGACTAGAATCATTTCTGGTATGAAGCTCTGAGAGGAAAAGTGTGATGAAAAGCATGATGAGATTTTTCTTGAAAAATCTCAATCCTCTCACAGAAGATATTAAAAGAAATAATGAACTGAAGCAAGCTTTTCTGCCCTGTACACTCAAAATATTATGGTTGCTTAAGCAAACAAAATGTGATTATCCTGGGATATCAAATCATACCTCACGGGGAAATATTAAGTGACACAGAAATGGGTCCAATGACACAAAAAGAGAGGTGTTATGTAGCAGAGTAATATATCAACAGTGTAAAAACAGTACCATGAAAACAAAAAAAACAAACAAGCTACTTCACAAAACTGAATCTAAAATTTGAGCTAATAGGTGAAATGTCATAGTAAAGTAATGAAAATACGTGGTAGATATTGATGTCCTCCAAGTTATCAAGAAGTCTCTGTAATTTTGAAGTTAAAGCAAAATATCCTTTCTCAAATACGTTTGTATATTTGCACTCATTTGACTGGATTTGTTTGACAGGAAAAATATGGCTTTCAATGGCAGAGACAACATATTTGTTTTCAAATTATGCTACTTGAGAGCTAAGGTTGTCACTTATATTTTCCTGTCAACTTTTAAGGCTAGAAGTCTTAAGCAACAGATGAAAACCTCCAAGTTCCAGATGGTCCATTTATTTCCATGTCCAAGTTAGAGGTGGCATTTAGCCTTGGTACCTCCAGAGCAACCCACAGGAGAACAGAACAGAAGTAAAATTAGAAAGCCATAGAGAGGTGAGAAACCAGAGTAACCTCAAAATAATATAGCTCCTACTACTTGCTTCCAGATAGAAAATTTTGTTTTTATATTTCATACAGCTTCTGTGTATCATCTTGTCCATGTGCAACTGACAGTATTGACCCATGCACTAGACCTATTGTTTTTTATCTCATCAAGACAATGCATATGACAAAGGCAAAACCTTTTTTTCAACAAAAATCACATTAAATTTCTGGGGTTTTTTATTTGCCTTTTTTTTTTCGGTCAAATATTGCTTCAAGGATCCCCAAAGTAGATGAGCAAAACATCTGAGTAGATGTATGAAGAAGAGAATGTTCTTCTACAGTTAACTTAAGAAACCCAGTCTCTCCAGTTCCTCTCACTGTGAATTCTAAAGCTTTAACAAGAGAAAAAAACCCCACATTGTGAATGCTGAGAAATCATTTGTCTACTGCTATGAAACAAGAATCCCTCATGCATTACATGCCAATTATCTTACTTTTTTTCACACTTTCTTTCATCTCAAATGGAACAAATATGACTTTTTGCAAGTTTTAGGCACTCAACATTAATTCAAATCTAGCTACTAAAACAGTTTCAAATCCTTTCAATCAGCAGGGTTCCATCTCTCCTTGTTATGAGTAATGGTCTGACAGTATGGTACGTAATGGTCTGATAGAACAACCTCAACTTAAAATCCTAGAATACACAATCCTGTATAGCTAAAGAAAACCCCACAGTTGTTTCTCTGTATGAGACAAAACAAGTAAGAGTGCATGAGATTGCAACATGGAGTGAATGCTGGACTTCAGTCTTTTAGAACATGTTGCAAAGTCAACATCTCCTCAAAGAGAATATCTTGCTGTCAGCTCACTTTTGATTTTTAAAGGTCATCCCCTTGAACACATCTTTCAACTTCAAAATAGAAGGATACCATATAAGGAAATGCAATTTCCCAGATAAACCACCTCCAAGCAACTTAGGTATGTTAGAAATGATACCTCTAGCTTTCTACAAAAGTCAGTGGAAATGAAAACCCAGTTTGTTTTTCCACTACAGTGCATACACTCTTTGAGGCAGATATGATTTATTACTACATTTAGGCTTTCTAGACCTTCTAGGACACAGTGGTAGTTTTGGAGGAACTCAGATTTTCCTGGGATACAAAACAGACCATCAAAGTCCTTTTAAAAAGCTCATACAGAAGCAACAACAATGCATCTCTTAAAGTGCTGGTACTCCACGCTGATCAAAATTCCCCTTTCCTCAGCTGCATACTTTTTTTTGCACACAAAAAAAGAGTCCCATGTTTAACTTTGCAAATATAATTTTTGACTAGATACATAAAGATCTATATTGTGCAATTTATCCTTTTCCACGTTATAGGTAATGTGGAAATTACCTGGAGGATAATCTCCAGTGGAGATAAATTACCTGCGAAGGATAATCCTTATCCTCCTGGAGAAACTGGCTGCTCATGGTTTAGATGGTTATACTCTCCACTGGGCTAAAAACTGGCTGGAGGGCTGGGTCCAGAGAGTGGTGGTGAATGGAGTTAAATCCAGTTGGTGGCCAGTCATGAGTGGTGTCACCCAAAACTTGGTACTGGGACCCGTTCTCTTTAACATCTTCATCAATGATCTGGATGAAGGGATCGAGTGCACTCTCAGTAAATTCGCAGACGACACCAAGTTGGGTGAGAGTGTTGACCTGCTGGAATACATGGAGGGTCTGTAGAGGGATCTGGACAGGCTGGATGGATGGGCTGAGACCAACAGGATGAGTTTCAATAAGGCCAAGTGCCAGGTCCTGCACTTAGGTCACAACAACCCCCAGCAACGCTACAGGCTTGGGGAAGAATGGCTGGTGAGCTGCCTGGCAGAAAAGGATCTGGGGGTGCTGGTTGACAGCAGGCTGAATATGAGACAGCAGTGTGCCCAGGTTGTGAAGAAAGCCAACAGCATCCTGGCCTCTCCTACCATAGCAGGATATGTGATTTCTTGAAGGTTTTCACCAAGGATGAAAAAGGGTGTCTGCATATTGTACTATGAACTCTGGAACACAAACAATTACTGTTTTGTTTTTGAACTATTTATAATCTTTGAAAACCTGATTTCTGCAGGTCTTTTATAGATACAGGGCGTCTTTATTTTAGAAGTTCTGTAGTGCAGTATTTGAGGAAGCCTTACTGTGAATGCAAAGTCCTGCACTTCATGTCTGCAGGTCTCAGCTGTGTGCTACTGGGGCAGCTCTTGGATCCACCTGTGCAGTTCTGCAGGACCAGGACACATCAGGGATTAACCACTTGCAGCTCTTTTGTGTTAGAAGTAGAGGGTTCTTTGCCTCAGAGAAGATAAGTTGTGGTCTGATGCTCACCCATACCGAGATTGATAGTGGGCCAAATGAAGGAAATACATTTGAGCTCAGAATGAGCTATAACTGTAATAATCTGGTACACAACGTGAAAAGTTTGGGGCAACAATTTATTTCAACCAACCACACTAAGAATTACTGGCCTTAAGTTGTGCACCAAGCATCCAGGGAAGTAAAGGACACTCTGGCTGTGAACTCAGATTCCATAGGTAAAAGTAATAAAATCTCATTGTGCAGAAATACGTGAGAGTAAGAACCTAGTGGAAGAACAGATTGGAGAGATTGTTCTGTAACCAGCTAACATGTTTAACAAGCAAGTCTTTTTCCATATTTGTCTTCCCACATTGCCTAACTGATTACAAGTAATTTCTTCTTACTTTTAGAATTTAAAAAATAAGGAAATAATTGTTGGAGATTTTATATTTTCTTCTAGCAAAAGAGCATGAAGGCACCATTTTTAATATATTTAAGAACCAGAACTACAGGCATGCAGTCAATAGCAAGAGAAGTGCTTCAGGACATCTTTTCTGTATTGAAAATAATCCTTTATTATCCTGAAAACTCTCTTGCACCGTTTGAATGCTATGTACCAATGGCATTCAGCTTGTGGTGAAGCAGTTACTACTGGCTCCTCAGATGATGCTTTTGCACCAGCACTTTCCTCTGCAGTAGAAATGATAGCAGAATCTATGTCATTACTTCAGCAATATTGTGAATGTTATGAAACACCTTCACATATAAAACACACAATAGGAAAAAACATGACACTGAGTTTATGTAATATATTCATATTGTCCTATTTTTTTCTCTAATCACATAAATGAGATATCACCAGTTTGGTGCTAATTGTTTAGAATTGTTATTTACAGGCTACCATAAATATATTTGTATTTTTAAGTCATAATTCATGAAGGAAAACTCCTAGAAGAGTTTTAACTTGTTGGCAGAGAAAGAGTTATTGGCTCGGACACAAGAATGATGCAGGTCTAAGTGATCAGGAAATAGTACGTTACACAAATTTTAAAAAGTAGTGTTTTTTAAAGAAGGAGGTGAAGAGAGGAAGGATATTTGCCACAGACTATGAAGAACTAACCTCTTTGCCTGGCAAAATGTAATGTATAATGTAAAGCATAATGTAGACTGACAAAAAAAAAAAAAAAAGGATATTTTGCCTCTTAACAACAATGTGAAGTTAAATAATGAAGAATTTTGAAGTAAAACTTGTTATTTGTGGCTAAAACCATTGTGCTTAACTTTTCCAGGTGGTAAGGGAATCTCTCTGTGTTGTTAATTTATTAAATTAAGCTCCTCTGAAGGACACAAAAGAAGTAACAGACAAGTTAAGGAAGACCTGAACAACTGCAGCCTGGTACCCTAGCTTTCCTGAAAGGAAGCAGACAGACAGGCAGAAGACAGAGGCAGAAGATAGCCTCCACCCACTCATACTTACTTCCAGCAGAAGCCTGGCAAAGGTTTTGTAGCACACCAACGTGGCCTGAGGAAGCCTGCAACAACTGCCAGCTTGTAAGTCAAGCCATTGGTGTGCTGGAGAGCTGCTAGTTTGAGACGGGTGTTAGTAAGCAGTCTGATGTCCAAGAAATCAGCCAGAGGGTTCATCTTGATAACGTCATGGCAGCGTTCTCAGCCCCTGTTTGTCTCATCTGCCTCACTCTGTAGAATTGAGAGTATCAGATGTCTAAACACGTTGGCAGAGAGGGAGCAGTATGGTGCTGGAAGGTGCAGGCCGATGAGGACTCTGCCTCAGGTGGAAGCAAGGCACAAATGAGATACACCCAGCATAAAAACTTTGGAAAACTTGACATGTGTGCAGCCCAGGGCAATGGGAAAAGTGGTATCCCTGAGATGGTTGAGAACAGGTGTTCACGGAACACCTGCAGGACTGCTGTATACGTGGTGATATTCCAAGTAGCATCTCTGAGACAGGCGTTTGAAAAGTTCTGACAAAGCACAAATTCACAACAGCTTTTGAAATTAGGTTAGTGGTTTTGTGTAGAAAGAAGAATAGACAGATAATTGCAGTTATGGACAACCCGAGAAACAGAGGATTGTAGTAAAGTACTGTGAGAGAGCAGAAAGGTAAGAGAAGTTCCAGCTTGTGCAGAATCTGCAGCAGGAAGGGATGCTGACTACTGAGCTCCTAACCTGGCAGATAAAGAGAAGAACACACTTTCCAATTCAGTTGTTTCAAAATGTGTACATTCATTTTAACATTGGACATCTTTTCTAATACATCTGCCTCACTTTGCAAAGAGTCTTTGGGGGGATCTGATCAACGTTTATAAATACTTGGAGGGTGGGTGTCAAGAAGGTGGGGCCAGACTTTTTTCAGTTGTGCCCAGTTCCATCTAAACATGAGGAGGAACTTCTTTACTCTGAGGGTGGCAGAGCACTGGAATAGGCTGCTCAGGGAGGTGGTGTAGTCTCCTTCTCTAGAGACATTCAAAACTTGCCCAGACACATTCCTGTGCAACCTGCTCTGGGTGGACCTGCTTTGGCAGTGGGGTTGGACTAGATGGTCTCCACAGAAGGAGATGAAAGTAGCATCACCACCTAAAATGAAAAGAAAAGAATGTGACCCCTTAAATTAACTGAACATCTCCTGATATGAAGTCCATTGACTGGCTTTGTCAGTAGCAAGCAAAGTCTACTTGCTGGGTTTGTAAATTTTTCATAGCTTCAAATATTGAAAAAAAAAATAAAGGTGTAAGAAAGTATTTGGCTATAGACTTGCTAACACCTATGTTAAAAATATCTGTATTTCTAAGCTTTGGTGGGACATTTAAATTATTTTTTTCCTATTAATACAAACTAGAGTTCAAAACCTAGCAACATCTGGGTATTTCACCACAAAAAAGGCCCCGGGTTCCACATACCTTGGCCAGATTCTAAGGCAATTCCTCCCACTGTGAATTTGGCTGCTGTGTCCCAGGGCATTTTGGAGCCAGAGCAATTGAGAGCAACTCCCATCCCACTACAGACATCAGCCCATAGTCATGCCCAGGAGACAGCAACACAGGGTGGTGTTGCTGTTCCCCTACACCCTTCCGCCAGAATGCTGATGAATTAAATGCAAGGAAGGAAGAGTTATTTAATATTTTAAAACTTCACTATTTTTATAATTAATATAATATATAATCCTTTTGGTTCTGTGCTATAAGCTAAAGAAACAGTCAGGCTAAAATTATCTTTAGCTTAGAATATCTACAATTTACATGATAATTGATTCTGTAAGACTTTTTCTGAACAAAATACTTTATCCAAAGGAGAATATGGATATTATTAAATCTTTTTCAAAATGAAAAAAAAAGACCAGTGTAGACACTCCTACAAATATATATATATGTATACAGAGTAAAAGATGCATTATTTGTAGGTATTTCCTTAATTATTGAGTTGAAAGTCCTCAGTACTTTTATTGTTTGAAAAAGTATGGCCCTTTTATTATTTTCATTTTGTGGTTGACCAGCTGAGTTATGTGAACTCATTAATTTTAAGTGAATGTTGAGAGGAGTAATGGTGGCAGCTAGTAGACAAAACATTAACGATCAGTAAGCATTTACACAAATGCCTAGTAATCACTCTCTTGTCATTAGGCAGAAAGAAATGACCTGGTAATTACAATAAGCACTGCCCTGCTTTATGCAAAAGTGTCTTTTTTTTTTTTTTAGTTATTCAATTTGTATTCTTGTACTTTCAGCATCAGGACTGCTGTTATTGTGAGTTGGTATGTGCAGCTATTGCATAGGAAAAGAGACTAGAAATTTAGGGGGTAGGAAAAAAAAGACAAAATTCAGTTTAGGACCTAAATACATCAGTACAGTTATGATGATTAATTTAATGCTTTTTTATTTGATTCTGTATGCATTTGTTAATTAAAGATTAAAATTTCTATAGAAAATACCCTTAGTAAATGTGCTTTAATGATTCATACTCTTGGTAAGTACAAGGACTTGTAAATATTTCAATTGTTTCAAATTTAACTAGTAGACACATATACAAACACAAACACACTTACATAGAGTCACTATTATTTTTTCCAAAGGCTCTTGAGGGAAGCTGTCACTCACCCCTGATTGTCAGTTGGGTTTCCTACCTGTCCCAACTATGCCCTCTTTCAGAAATGACAATGAACAAATAATCCTGGAAGTAAAAGGTGGATTGAGTTTCTTTTAAGCCTACAGGAGCAGTCCCATCGGGACTAGGTCTTAATTACAGCACCAATCTTCATATGGTGCTGTATGTTGAGATATACTCATTTGCCTGAGACATGCAGTTATGTCCAGTAAAATTTAGTCAGTAGTGTCTGGCAGCTTATGTTATGCTATGTTATGTTAATGTTATATGTCCAGTAAAGTCTGGTGGCTTGGCAGTTTTCACCAAGATGTTCTTGTGCCGTAGTTTTTTTTCGGTTTCATTATTGAAGTGTACACTAGACCATGGGAAAGCATCTGCTCCTATTAAAGTATCTGTAATCAGTCGAAACATGCTGAACTTACTCATAGGTCCATTATCATTAAGACAGACTTATCTTAATAGTTACATAAGAATATATACCTATATCAAGATGAATGTACGCCTAAAATCTCTGCAGGTTTACACTGTTGCACTGATATAAAAAGCACTGCTCACCTCACTTAAACAAATACTGCTCTGTAGTTGCTGAGTACCACTGCAATGACACAAAGTGTCCAGATAACTCACAATATAGGTCCTTCAGGTGCCTTTCCTTAGCAAGTCTGCCCAAGATACCTTGTTACTTTTTTAAACTGTTTATAATCTGGGAGGTAAAGTCCTGGAGAATTGCCCTTGCTTGGACCTGATATGGGAAGAATTATGGGATTATAGAATAGGATCATAGAATCACTTAGGTTGGAGAAGAGTTTTAAGACCATAGAGTTCAACCATAAATATAACTCTGAGAAGCCCACCACTGAACCATGTTCCTAAGAACCAAGTGAAGAGAGTCAGAGTGGCTTGCCCCAGGGCTGTCCCCAAGGGCAGGAAGGCTAAGAGAAGACTGGAAGAAAGAAACTGAAGCAAGCAAGGAGGAACAAGGCATTGGAAATATCAGAATAAGGCAAAATGAAACAGGCTGAGAACAAGAGTAAAGAAGGGACAGGACCTGGCAGACATAGAATTGAAGAGGATGCACAGAGAGTAGGCAAAGGCAGTGGTAGGAGAAACAGAAAGAAAACCAGTCAGAAGCCTGACTGTTACAAAAAGTGGGTGGAGGGTTTGTTTTTTTTTGTTTTGTTGTGGTTTTGGTTTTTCCAATAAATTGGGTATGAGGAGGACAGCAAGCTCAGCAAATCAAGTGGAACTACATGCTGGAGCAGGAAGAAAATGACGGCAGGATGTGGGGAGAAAACTGAGACATTGAGGAGTCCCAGGTTGCTCCAGTAAAAACTGTGAGGAAAGTGCTTGCTTCTTCAGTGGCAGCGAATAACATACCACTGATCTCAGTTATGGTAGCAGCTCAGCTGGTAAGCATCTACAGATAACAGATGGCCTTCAATATGATCATAAAATTTTCATAGAATTTCTAGCATTTTTTCAGTTTTCTTTTTAAAACTGAAACAAGAAATGACACAGTAAACAATATTAAAGTGAACACAGCATTAGAAAGTATAATGCTTAGAAGACAAAAAAAATGACAGAACGGATATATAAACTTTAGTTTGCCTGCTCTATATAAATGTACTATTTCATCATTCTCATGCACCTGATAACATGACTCCCAGATTGATCACACCAGCATTCAAGATGGAGCAGCTTGACAGACAGCTGTTTTGTTCCTCTCAATAAAGGTAATTTATCACCCTTATCTTCTGTGTTAAGGAATCTGGAAGGTCTAGAACCACAAAGGGGACCTGCAGATAAAGTAGATGAAGACAGAGAACAGAAATACCTCTTTGTAAAAGGTGGTAAGTGAGTATTAATGTTGTTATCTCTCTGGAATGCCTGTAAGTCTTCTGCCTTCTACTATAGAGAACAGATGAACACCTACGAGTTTCTCTTTACCCAGTATAAATGAATTTATATTCCAGATTGAGTGCATTATCTGTCTTTAATAAAGGCCAAATATTGTGAAAAATTCTTAAAAGTTTTAATCTTCAAAATAAGTGAAGACACATCAATTTTTTTTTTATTTGTTTGTTTCAACACAAATTTTTTGCTTGTCTATACATATTCATGATAATTTCAATTCCACATAGGTTTAGTGAAAAATGCTCACACAAGTGAGTCACAGTAATCTATGGTTTCAGTGATATTAATAATTTCATTATGTTTGTAAACAAATGACTCAGGATTTGCCTCAGAAGTAAGACAAAGTTGAACTTGAACATTTGTAATATGAGCTCTAGGGAAATACAGGACTTTTCAGCTCCTCTGGAACTACATGGGAAGTAGAACTGATTTGAGGTAATTGAAAATGCAGCAAATATGCGACATTTAGACTGTGCATTTTTTTCCCAGTATAAGTGGAGGAACAAATAACCTAGAGTAATGGCCCACAAAGAGAAAAACAGTCAGCTGCAAACCAAATGTTTGATGTTGCCACATTTAGAGGGGCACGAATACTGACAAAAATAAAAAACACCAGGCAAACCTGTAGAGTGTAGGGAACTGAGTTTCCAGCAAATAAGTTCCTGAGAAAAAGATATGTTCCTGAGAGAAGAGCTGTTAATGTGCTGAACAAACTGCTACTCCATCACAGTGCCTTACCCATCCTCTAAGATTTTAAACTTCATTGAGCCAGTATCTACCCCCTTACATGCAGGAATATGAAGAAAGGGAGGTAGTGGAGCACAGTCAGCCATTTCTGCTGATTCAGTTCTTATCTTTTCTATTCTTCCTTCAAAATAGCCCCCCAAATTGGTAAAAAAAATTAGTCTAGTACCTCTTATCACTGTAATAGCAAGAATAAACTTGAAAACAGACCACATTAGAGGTAACAACTGAAGGTTATTCATATTAGTATGAATTTTAAATGGTGAGAATAATACAGAGCTAGTGTTCATATTGCCCTTTAACACTTTGGTCAAGCTTGCACCATAGCAAATGTGTAAGTTTTTAAAAGCATCACCAATTCTGAATTCTTTCCCACAAATCATTTCTCCTCACTATCATAAGAGTAAACAAAATCAGTGAATGCTTTTCAAAATTTAAGGTAAAAATATTTTTATGGTGTTTGGTACAGAAAAAAGCATACATACATAAATATTAGTATCTTGGTAATTATGTCCAGATTTTCTTTTTTTATGAAACATACTTGAATGTGATATTAAATCAACTACTTAGATTATACAAATCATCTTAGAGTTTTATTAGAAGTTCTTATTTCAACTTCTGGATAACCACATACATATGTACAAAATGAATTAGTGCCAACACGAGATGCAGTCATATCGCCCTACAAATAAAACCAGTGCTAAAATACTCCTGTGGATTCACTGCGGTCTGTCAGCAGGGAGCAATAAAGATGCCTTCTACTTAACCAGGTTATAGAAAACCCATAAAGCCATGTCAACAATGTCAAGTGCATTAGACATCTTGCTAAAGATGTAATACTTAGCAGTGTTGAAAATAAATATTTAGATTTATTACAGCACGAATGTATATGTCTATATGCACAAAGCATAGCAACTCTGTTCTTCCAGGTAAAGGCAAATCCTACAGAATATGAAAAAATGGTCTGAATTTTCCAGTGCTTTTTTAATAGCTATAATATTATATCATGATATTGTAATTTTCAAACTACAAGATGCAATAAGGTCTTGGTACCATAAAACCTGTACTGTTATCATCAGAGCCATCTTTCTGGATTTAGACAGTATTGTGATGAAATTTAACAGTTTGATATTACTTCTTTCTGAACCTGTAAAAGTTGGATACCTGTACTAGTCAGGGTTCCATTAGGAGTAACTTGTGTATGGAAATCTACAGTCTTCCAAAACAGCTGAGGTTCAGCATAAAGCTATGCCAAGAGCTGCTCGTGAACTCGGATGAAGGATCAATATACAAATATTTTACTGACCCAGTATTGATACTTAGAGGAAAGTTCAGAGTTTTGCATAAGTTATGTCTAGTTATTGCATTAAATATACCATCCATTGATAATTTGGCAACAGGTATGTCATATGAAAGTATTAAAGTAAGGTCAACTAAAATTTTATTACTACTAATATGGTTCAGAGATTTGAGAAGCCATATAGCATTATTTTTGTCTATTCTTATTATTATTTAGTTTAGAATCAGAATTAGAAATACTGTTACTAAAAACTCCACATAAAAAATATTTGATGAAGAGCAGGTTTTTTACTATCTCCAAACACAATGAACCTCACTGAATTTGTAAATTTTAGCAGGCAGGATGAGTAGCATCACATGCTGTCAATATCAAAGAAAAATACAGTTAGTATGTTGGGAGTTTTTTTCTTGGTTTGGCTTGGCCTGAAATACTTGCAGTCAGTAATCTATTGTCAAATAGGAAGTAGCTGATCCATTCTTTGATTATCTCACTTACCACTGGCAGGAACAGAAGCTCTACATAGATGATTAGAACTATACAAAACACAACAGACATTGTTTCAAGACATGCTTAGTAAAGTTTTCTGTATTTAGCACCCTAGCTTTAGGAGTAGATATTAAAAATTAATTTTGTCTCATTTGAGGCTGAAAGTGCTAGCCAGTACAGAATGTCCCACATAAGGAGTCTGATACACACCATTGGTCCATGAAACTATTACTGGTAAAAATTATTATATTTAAATCTTCACTTCTGTAGAAAAATTTAGTCATTCAACTTTCCCACACCCTTGCCGAGAACTTAGAGACACAACCCTTCTGCAGAGCTCTGATCCAGCAGATTGTTTGTCTCCAGAGAAGGAGAATCCTAACAGAAAGCAGACCTGGACACTCATAAAGACCTACAAGGAAAAGCTTCTGCCAAAAGAGGATGATTATGTTGATTGTAACTTCTGCAAAGAGATTTTTTTGCATATTCTACTCACCTAAGTGGAGCTACAAAGCAGCTTTAATTCTGTGTCACGATTTGCGTTTAGCAGCAGTTTGCAAAGGAGGATGGAAGGAAGAGCTACAGCAAATATGCAGAAGAAAGTGATATCCTATTTGCCATATTTATGACTAGGAATACACTGCTCCATGAGTTATGTTTTGGTTTGTGTTAGTCCTGCCTAAGAGTACTCTAATATGTGTCACCCAAGGCTTTACCATATTCATATATTTTAAAATATATAAGTAATATTACTTAATGTAAATTAATTCACATGACTGAAAACATGTTACAGAGAATATAAAAAAAGAATAAACTTAAGGTAGCAGGATTTGGAGTCTATGATAGTGTTTACTAGCAATGGTTTTGAAATAAGAAAAACAGCACCATGACTTACTCTGGGTAAGTGGACCATCACAGAGAGACAAGAAGTGCTGTAGTCTGATTAACCCCAATCAGGAAGTATTTTGACTTCTAAGTTCATTTGCTTTTAAATAATGATTTGAAAGGCATAGTTTTTCAAGAAACAGGCCCTAAGTGCCAAAGTGGCATCAGTTTGTTCACTATGTGTGTGCTTACTAACTTTCAAGCTGTATATCTATCTGAGAATCTACAATGTTACCAGATTCAAAAAGCAGAACAACTGACATTTTATATTTTATATTATGAGAAATATTGCTGGGACCATGGGTAAAGTAAATAATTTTCTTAGCAAGTAACAGAAATGAGTTAATATTTTGGGTGACAGGCATTTTATTACTCACAGCTCTGTGAACTGTGGGGTAATGTACACCAGTAATGTGATTTTAGAATTTGATTTCCACACCATTTAAAATGAATACTGAAGTTACTCATAAGAGCTGGTTCTGTGCTCTTCTAGGTAGGTATGACTTCACTGCAATTTTTTTGTGGTACATCACTGTGGGCCACCAGTGCCTAGACATCAGCACTGATCAATACATTTTTTTTGTCACCCCATATCCTATATATGCATGGGGCTGTCCAATCTAGATTTTGCCAAGGAGAGGGGTTTTCAGCCTGCGCACAGATTTGAACTCAGCTTTCAGATGTACCTGTTGATGCCTGGAAAGGATCTTGCTATTGAAATTATTTTCTTTGAAAAGAAAATGTAAGCTCTGACTGCAGAGAACTGGAACTGTTGCTAGATGCCAGCCTTTCTCTCAAGTCAGCCTACCTGAAAAATGAATAAGAACTAACTACAAAGATCTAGCAGTACATCTCTGTAGGCTCCTTCTATACTACAGAAAGTCTGTAGAAGTCCCTCCTTGTAATTTTGACCAGTTCTATACTACCTGGTGAGTAACTAAGTACAAATGTGTAACTTCACCTTAATTAATTATGCAAATGGGGAACTCTTAGCAAGAAGAAGATTCTTGCAGGTTATTTTGTTGACATCTGCCCCAGATTTTACTAAGCACCTGGCACTTTGAATGCCAGGTCTGCAGTGCCATTTTGGACAGAGAGTGATTACTAAATTAGATTTTGAGCTCTCAGCTAACTCATGCTTTGGTTCAAGCAGACTCCAGGAATATATTGAGTAGTGAACAGAGATTACATTTTAATGTAACAGAGGCCAGATGGAAATGCATAATATGTGAAAATATTAAATCACTCATACCGAGAAATCATGGAATCCCCTACAGTGTTCCAGCAAACTGCAAGACCACTCTTTGGATCCAAGGCATTCATTTCAGCTTTCCAAAAGGGAACAAGGCATTTGAGAGACGTACCTAGAGTTACACATGTACAACCTAATCTGCCTCAGTGTATTAAAATGTCACGGCAGGGCATTTGTCATCTTCAAAAAGCCTCAGTGCAAACCTACATGTCTTATTTGAGTATATCTGAGAAACAAAATACTTATTGTAGGAATGTGTGTGCTCCTACTTTTACACTGCAATATGCAATGCACAGGTGTAAATAATACAATGGCCTCATTTCACATAATCTATTTGTAATTGCTGTAGCCGCAAGTTACTTATGGTCCAGCAACATCATGTGTTGTTAACATGAACTGCTGTGTATGTTAGTGAGCATCACAGTGCTTTGTGGGAAGTCACTTGTTGAAATGCAAACCATGACTTAAACTGACTTCTTTGTCTCTGATATGTCACCTCATCTGCAGCATGACACCATAAAAACACAAAACAAGACAGAAGGAGGACTTGCCTCACTCTTGTAGGAAGGGTGCCACAAATGTAGTGTGCAGCTTCATACCTTTCTGATATGCTATCCTCTAAATAGCATTCTGAAACAACTAACAATAAAATATTTTATATGTTATTATCAAGTTGGTTTTGTATTATTCATTATTTAAATAAAGTACCTGTCACAGATAACATAACCATTTATAGACCAGTACAACTCAATTAATGTTTCAATGACCTTTAGTTATTACTGCAGAAAAAGGCACATCTGTGTAGTGGTCTGAACATGAAATATTTTCCATTTGGAATGCTCAGTCTTATCAAAACATGTTAGTCTCTGTATCAAAGTCAGGTTTTAAATAATGTTTGCAACACAGTAGGTGCTGTTTGTTACTATAAATATAAGGAAGATGCTAAGTTATACTATAAATATAAGGAAGATGTTAGCCTGTACAAATTCTTTTCTCCCAACAACCTCCACTTAGGGTATGCCCTAAATGGCATACCCTACGAGGTCTATTTTATTCAAGGACTGCATGAGAAGACACAGTAACATTAGGCAGAGGAACAGAAGTCCTTCCTTGTAGGGAAATGTACAATATCAGTGCAATCTGTGTAGTGTATAGGTTTTACAGACTAAGTACTTATTTTGATTATTTTTTTTCTCATGTTTTAATATTTTAATACTAGATAGCTGTTACTGTATTCAAATTACAGCTTTTGGAGAATTGCAATAACAAGTAGAAAAGCTTTCTTGTAGGAGTTGCACTTAAGCATGCCATTCTCTGTTCTTGGTGAGATATAAAATCAGAATCAATATTTCATACAAATAGCAGGTAACAGTAAGTAATTTTCAACATATTTTAAATAAGGACTGAATGCAAGATGATGTGGCATGTAACTGAAGTTACTAGCATTGTTTTTCTAAAAAAAATATGCTTCAGTTCTTTGCTGTACAGCCTTTTAATACACACTTATTTTTGACATAGAAGAACTTAGCATGATTTCACAGAATACATCTCCAGAATAACATGTAAATTACATAGAAAACTGGCATATAGTACTTATATGATGGCAGAGTAGTAGATCAAAGCCGATGTTAGGCCGCTTTCAATAAGGAAAAGGATTTTCTGCTGAAAACTTCTTAGGACTTCTACGTCTAGCACTCATGCCAGTGAATGTTTTAGCACCTATTACAAAAAGATGAACCACTTAGCTTTTAAAGCACACATCGCTGCAGTGTGATAACCAAGAGGAGTTTGAGGGCAGTTTCTCTGATCGGACAAATTCTTTGACTGGAAGAAAATAGATTGCAGGCAATTCAGTAGATGCCATTTGCACAATTTAAAGGTTATTTTTTCTGAGGAACAGCTTCTTCGGGGTTAAGAGTGCATCAACCCAGAAACCCTCTGTGTATGCTTCTTGGGGGACTGCAATTAGCAGGAATGGTCAAGCTAAGGTTGCCTGGCTTTCAAAGATCCAAAAGTGCACCACACAATGCTGCCTGACACTGCTTCTGTTGCCACACAAAACATCTTGAATCTATCTGGTTTTCTGTTCTTTACTTTGCTTGTGATCCTCCAGTAACTTTTAATTCCTTCAATAATCTTGCAATGAAACAGAATTACTTTGAATAAGGGCAGCTCCTCAATTTTTCTCTGCCTTCAAGACCCTTGCTTCTTCTTTCTGTACCTCATTTGTTGGCCCAGAGTATTATTCTCTCTATAGAGTAAGCCTGGATCAACAATCACATCTTCCCAAGAGGAAAAAAAAAATCAGTCCAACAGGGAGAAGAACCAAAAGGTAAAAGCTGCAATATGAAATGATTAGATTCCTGCTCTGCTTATGTTAGGCACAAGCTTAAGTCAAATAACTTCTCCACTGAAACACACACTGAAGTGCTTGCAGAAGCAGGGCTTTTGGTCTAGGTGAGACACACTGTGCATAAGGAAAAGAGGATGGCGGGAATTTTCCTTTCAGGCTGTTCTCTGTAGATAGCAAAACCAAAGAGAGTCGAAAAAGAGGTTTCTGCAGGATGGCAGGGTAATAGCTTTCACATGAACCTGTCACTATTTCTTTCAGTCTTTCCATCTACAGCATTGCCTGGGTTTACAGGAAACATCCCCAAGGGCATTTTAGCTTCAACACAGGATAAAGAGCTCTGAATAAATATACCTCCCTAAAGGAAACCTGTAGTTATGTCACTCTTAGGGTTTGGGAAGTGAGGGTATTGATCTCACACGTAATTTTCTATTTGCAAGATCTAATAGTTCACCAGAGTTGTAGGTGTCTGAAAGAAGTGTGCTTAGGGAGACAATACTTTGATCTTTTCTTCTTAGTGTTCTCTTTTGGTACATTGAAGGTGATGATGGTACAAGAGGTAGCACCTTCCTGTCATGTTTAAATGCATATATTGTTGTTGATGATGATGATATTCTTGTTGTTCTTTCCTCGCTCCATGCTTTTTCTCTGGTAATCTTTATGAATAAAGACTCCTCCTGTGAAGGCGATGTTGAAGAGAAACTGAACAGTCATTATGTACCCACAGAGAATACATTTCAAGGATGAGAACAGCAACTGCTTTTTCAAAAAGATCATCAAGGTTCCTTAATATCCTTCTGTAGCAGGTGAATCTTTCTGATGACACGTGTTAGCTTCAAAAGAAAGTGCTGTTCTGTGCTTGGAGATGAAAAGCAATCTTTCTGTCATGTTACTTAACACATCAATAGGATTTAACTTTTCACTCTTTCAGTTTACTTATTCAGCTGCCTTTTTCTACTTCCCTCACAGTTAATTGTGTTGAATCCACTAAATCACAAACTAACCACTAAATTTAAATCCCTCTCTCAGTCATTTACATTAGAGTTGGAGAGGAACTAAGTAGTGAACTGAATCGGAACAGTGACAACTAAAATGCAAAATAAACTAATTAGACCAAACTGGATCAAGTTACTGGATGCAAAGATTCCAAAATTTACTGGATTCAGACAAATCCAAGCATTCTGTAGTCTGTAACTTTCTGTGCCATGCTCTCTCCAGTGAGTACATTCAGTTTCTGCTCCATGACCACATTGCAGCCATCTGTAGCAGTTCGACACATTCTCTATATTCAATAGTTTTTACTTATGAGTAGCCAAAAGAAGCATTCAAGTAAAATGTAGTTTCTTAATACCTTGATTGTGCCTTTGACTGGTTTGAAATAATTTTTCATTTCCAATTATGAGCAAGAATACTATTCGTTCTGGGGAAAAAAAATCCAAATCAAAACTCAGTATCAGTTTCTCCTACTTTTCTCTGCTGCTAAAGGAATTATCATCCAAAATTTCCCACCAGCTACTGGGTTCACGGGGTTTAATTGTTTGTCAGGGAGGGATGATCTTTCCACAACCAGCCATTTTTGATAGCAAAGAGGGCAGCACACAAGCTGAAGAACATGCTGGCAGTCTGTGTTAGTGACTGTACTGCATGTATTCATAGCACACCCAGCAGTGGTTGATTGGATCACTGACCAATTCTTGAGCATCATTGCCTTTCCCTCTTAGCTATAACAAAGAGGAAGAGAGACTTCCATTTTGGGAGAAATTAAGAAGGTTGTTGTAATCTGTTGAATTATGACAAAAGCAGACAGCTATGTTTATGAGACAATTTGAAAAATGATTGCCATAAATGATACATCACTGTGTATTTCTAGTTCTTTCTCATCATGTTCAGATGTGGCAATGAACAACAAAAGCTAATGACCCAAAACATGTTTTCTAATGTATGATTTCCTAAGCTGGTCCACTTTGCAAAACAGGATAATTCAGATTTAAATTTCATTATTTTGGACATTCTGTACAGAAGAAAATATAATCAAAGGTATAAATGAAAATAAAAAAAAAATCTTCAGTATTTTATTCATGGGAAAAAAAAACAGTTAAATAGATTTATTTCTTTGGTAATGGTTGTTTGAGAGATGCATTTGAATGAGAACAGCAGTAAAAGGCAGAGCAGCCTATCAAGGTTATGAATAATGTAAATAGTCACAGGATCTCAGCTAGCTGAGTACATGAGGAGGAGAAGACTTCCTGGGTGTTACAAATAAGCCCAGAATATGTTGCCACTAAGTTGCTAAGTCTAGATCATTTCGCAGGTGAGACATAATGTCACAGGGAGATATCGTTTTGCAGGGCAGTGAGAGGAGAGACAAGTGACAGGCTAAGAGAAATTAGAGAGCTAGTGCCTGGATAAGTAAGAATGAAATACAGATACTCAAAACATAAGATGTGGGTTTGGTGCGGAGAGACTTAGTGTAGTAATCATTCAGTATTCCTGCCTTCTCACTTTTTCATTATCATCAGAAACTACTGATTTTAATGAACCATATATTGCATTTCCTTAACATGTCACGTAAAGATCTCTCTAATCTCTGCCCATTTTAAGATGAGAAGACTTAAACAGAATCCATTGCTCAGTGTGCTTCCATACCCTTTTAATTAATAGCTTTTTCCTGTCACTGATGGTTTTTTGTAGTCATTAGAATGGCTGAAGGCAGAGAAATTCTTGAAGCAAAATTCTCTTATCTCCTGTCTTTAGTTAACTGACCAGTTCTACCACTCAAGCCCATTAAACCCTGGTCTATTGCTTCTACTAAGAAACAAAATGGAATTTGTTGTCTTTTGGTCAAGTACTTCAAATTCACCTTTTTCTAAAAAAAAATAATCTAGTGTCATGTATAGGCAGGTAACCAGATGGTGAAAATACTTGCTACCATATCAGTACCATGAAATCTTAGTTTCTTATGCTGCTTCAAAATTCAGGCAAATATCTATTCTGACTGTCCAATTAGCCTAACAGGTAGTTGAACAAAAATCTCTCCTTTTGTAATGAATAATGACACCATATTTTTCTGCCCATTGTAACTAGAATCTAACTTCTGTTGCACCAGGAGTTAAAGATGTAAGCAATTTTCAGCTGGATGCTGAGCTATTGTTGCTTTGCATCAAAATGTCTGTCAAAAAATAAATTAACATTGCCAGTTCACTGTGCATATCCTGGACTAAATACTCTGCATAATGTTCTGGGCATCTTAGAATCTTCTGAAAGTTCTCCTGCTTTTCAGAAAAATCTCCATTTGGGACAACTATCATACTCCAAGGTATTCAATCTGCTAATAAAACATTCAGCTTGATACTCTAAAAGAATAAAAAAAAAGAGCTGAGATTTTAAAGTAGAAAAGATCATAACGTTAGTGCCTGAAATTTTCATGGCAACTTAACAGAAGGATGATTTTGTGTAATAGAAGAATTTCCTTCAGGAACAAGGAACATAGCTTCTGGTTTATATATTATAGTACTCTTCAGTTGCCTAATGTGTTGTCTAAACCCATAAAACTTCTGAACACCTTTTTGTAGCTGGATTTTTTTATCCAACACCAACCCACATTCTAAGGTAAGAGGCAAGACTGTGACTGTCTTTCTCTCTGCCTCTGTTCTAGCAAGAACAAGTCAATAAAAATGGAGGAATAGAAACCCACAGTATACATCCCTGTCCTTCATGCCATTGGATTGTCTTACCTGCCAACACCTTAACACTACTGAACCATTTTTTTATAATGAATGCAGGAAACAGGTTGATGCAGGGAACAGGTTGATGCAGGAAACAGCCATTAAGCTGTGACGCATTTCCATGGAGAAAAGGAGCACCCTAGGATGAAAGGGATGATAAAACTCTCTGAACTCCTTCCAGATTGTCTAAGGCCATGAATACACATTTTGGAAAGGGTGAGTCCTCCTGATTTTATATTTCTCTTGTACTTAGATGACTGACTCCACAGGAGTAAACAAAATTAATCTGGAAATTCAAAAGCAGCTTCAAAGAGTTCAGCACCTAATTCTGTTGATAACTCTTTTGAAGATGCAGGTTTCACCTCAAAAATAATCTACATCTTTATAGATGTTCTTTTATTGCACAGACACTGAAAGCTCAACATTAATAAGCTTTTCAATTAAATGGTTTGCATTATTGTTCCTTCCCAAACTTTGGGATTATTCAGAATGTTCTGACAAGAACCTCTCTGATTGAGCATACTATTTTATAAATAGTACCACAAAACTAAGTGTTTCAATACGACAACATAGAGTCTAAGGTTACTAAAGGACAGAAAAAAAAAACAAACAGAAAGACGGCTAGTAGGAGTGAAGCTAAAAGACATGAGTAATAATTAAGATTGTATTCCTATTTTAAAAGTAGAAAAGCGTAGTCTGTTTTGACTCAGTTTCTGAAAATGCACACATATCCCAGCAACAGCTCAAATAAATAAAGTAGCTGATACAACAAAAGTCTGATAGTGGTTTAACTCGCAGATAAGTAAGATAAACTTTATTCTCTGCAGATGTCACTCCCGAGATCTCAGGCCTGAAGGTCCATACAAAGAGGGAACAGGAACAAGAACTTTCAGCTCTGACATCTACAGTGAGGGTGACAGAAGCAGCAGGTTTTCTAAAGCCCTTTCCCATACTGTTATCACAAAACACAGTAATAGGTTTATTTTATTACCCTTCATATGAAAACTTCAGCAGGTATTTTGAACCTCCCCTGAGACATCTTCTCCTGGAGCTCCCTCTGAATGAGCATGCTTTACTTCTGCTCCAAATAAGTGATGGCACATATGGACAATCAAGCCACATATTCAGGTGTATCAGAAGCACACACACACACACATATAAAGTTTGCTACTTTCTACTACTTTCTCATTGATAGTCATTCAAATCACTTCATAGGTCTACCATGCAGTGCAAATGGGAAACAGAAGGTCGAATAAGAAATTCATCCTCCAGGAAGACTTTATATGCATCCTAAGCAAAGGGTCCAAGAAAGCCTAACTGTGCCTGAAAGCATAATGAGCTAACTTCATCCCCAACTAAGGTCATACATAAAGTTTCCTTTAAATTACTCAGATCATAAAGCTAACTAAGGTGAAAGTCATCCATGGCCAAGTTAGAAAATTTTTTGACTTTGAATTTAAAGGGTATTGGATGCCTTCACCTGAAAAAGGCAAGAAATATGTTATATACTACCTATGCAATACTTTGGGTGTACATAAATGATTAGTAGACACTTCTTGTCAAAGAAATACATGGTGAGAAGAAAAGAAAGTGTGAACAGTCCAGTAAAAATAGTCTCACATTGTGGATGTGGTGTGTAAATGGTTTTTCTTCTCAAATTAGTTTAATGTATCAAGCATATAGTTTTATTCTGGAGCTTCAGTCCAATGAACCTAGCGTGTGCAATGTCAGAAATAACTGCTGCCAGAGTGCTTATTTCATCTCCTAAAGAAAAGCTTCAAAGGGTAAAACCTAAAATTAGGTTCCATTCCTCTTTCTCAGTATTTGAAAGGCTTGTCAACTGGTGCCAGTCACAGTCAGCTTTATTTTGATGTTTATTATTGTTTTTAATAGCAAACCTGAAGAAGCAGTAAGTAAAGATCTGTAAATCAATAAGATGTAGAAATGGAAATACAGACTTAATACAAAATCCTGTTCTTGTCATGTTGTACATCTGAGATTGACAACACATTAAAAATATAGAGCTTAACAACGGATGCTTTGGATTAACTAGATGAAAATATTTTTAATTACATACTCTTAAAACTGAAATTAAAACATCCCTCATTAGCACCTATAAAAAAGCCAAACACTGCAATTTCAGAGTATGAAATAGCCTATTTTTCACAGTTCCATGCACGAATATTTGATGCGACTCCAATAAACCCATGTTTTAATTACCATATGGTTGCCTGATAGAGTTGTAATCTACTATAATAGAATTCTATAAACGTTTAAGGATGCTTATGCCCACCAATAAATTTACCAGGTACACAAAATTTTTTGATGCAGCTTGTGGTCTCACAATGTGATAGGCTTTTGATAGAGGTGGACTGAAAGAGTTCTCTTAAGGCAACACAAAAGCAGATTCTGTGCATTCAAATTCCTTTATGGTACATCCTTATTGGTTGAAGAGACATAACCTGGCCTATATTTCACTGTAAAGCTCCATCACTTAAGCAAACATGATCCCGTTTGGACATCTAGAAATAACATCATTTAGGTATAGAGTTCAGTTCTACCATAGTTGGAAGGAAATAAGTAAGGGTTTATCAGGGATAGGCAGGACTTTCTGCTTTGAATGTTTGCAAGAATGTCAAAGGTAATGAAATTACTGTGGTAACTTTCATTTCCTGAATAAAAGAGATCTTTGTATAGACTGGCGTTGGACTTATTAGTATAGAAGATCATTCTTTTTTCTGCTAAAAGTTTGTCTGATGACCTTTTTATTATCATTTATTAGTATTTCTTCAAATAATGTAGGTATTCCTGTCTGATCATACCTCAGCCCAAAATCTTTAAAGTTTATAAATAAGGGTACAACACAGAAGGCTAATACCAGGTAGAGCGTACATAGGACAGCAGAGTGGAGAGAAATAAGTTGTTTGTTCTTTGCTGTGCAGACCTACAACCAATCCATATCTTACACTATTATATGACCTGAATTTATTCAAGCAAATTTGTCAACAAGTTACAAGGCTAATCTTAGAATCATAGAATCATAGAATTGTCTAGGTTGGAAGGGATCTTTAAGATCAGCTAGTCCAACCATCAACCTAACTCTGATAAAAACCATCACTAAACCATGTCTCTAAGCACTATGTCAACAAGTCTTTTAAATACCTCCAGGCATGGTGCCTCATCCTCTTCCGTGGGAAGCCCATTCCAATGCTTAATAACCCTTTCAGTGTAAAAATTTTTCCTAATATCCAGTCTTAATGTCCTCTGGTGCAATTTGAGGTCATTTTCTCTTATCCTGTGACTTGGGAGAAGAGGCCAATCCCTGCATCTCTACAACTTCTGTAAGGTCTCTTCGCAGCCTCCTTTTCTCTAAGCTGAACAACCCCAGATCCCTCAACCTCTCATAAGACTTGCTCTCCAGACCCCTCACCAGCTTCATTGCCCTTCTCTGGACCCAGTCAAGCACCTCAATGTCTTTTTTTGTGGTGGTGGCCCAAAACTGGACACAGTACTCCAGGTGAGGACTCCCAGTGCTGAGTACAGGGGAATAATTACCTTTCGAGTCCTGCCCACCAGGGTGCTCCTGATACAGGAGCACCTTGGCCACCAAGGCACACTGCTGCCTCATGTTCAGCCGACATTTGACCAACACTCCCAGGTCCTTTTCTGCCACGCAGCTCTCCAGCCACTGTGCCCCAAGCCTGTAGCGCTGCATGGGGTTGCTGTGACCCAAGTGCAGGACCCAGCACTTGATCTTGTTGAACCTCATCCCATTGGCCTTGGCCCATTGATCCAGCCTGTCCAGATCCCTCTCCAAAGCCTTTCTAGTCTCCAACAGACAACACTCGGTGTTGTCTGCAAACGTACTGAGGGTGCACTCAATCCTCTCATTCAGACCATTGATACAGATGTTAAAGGGAGCTGGCCCCAATACTGAGCACTGGGGGACAACACTAGTGACTGGCTGCTACCACTCATCTTAAGAGTGATGAGGACATCTGAGATCATATGGTCTTTCATAAATCTTAGTTTTCATGCACAAATCACAAGACTGATGTGTTTGGTCATTTCAGGTAATCTGTTGACCTTCCTGCTGTGATCAGAAGGCAGCTGTAAGATGACAACAGACCTCTAAACATATGAATAAGCATGCAGATTTAGTTCCTGTTTCATCACCGACTCTTCTCTAAGAAATAATTACCAAAGAAAGGGAGAGGATTTGCTCTTTTAGCAAGTTCGCCCATGTGGATTCATCGTAGCTGTGAGTGAAATAATTTGCAAAGTTCTCTAATTTTCTGTTTGCCTACCATCTTTCATAGACATCTTTTCCTAGTATGTCTGTAAGCCTCACATTAATTTATTTTCATGTTGAAAATAAGGACCAGATTCCTCTGTTCCTCTTCAGGTGCTCTCCAAAAATTAACAGATGGTATGAATTCTACTCCTCCTAGGAACACTGGGAAACATAACAGTATTTTCACAGTCATTGGATGCAAACTGTCTGGAAGGCTTCCTCTGATAGACTCTGTAGTACTGGACCTGGAAGGTATGGCTCTGGTATGGGTTTTAGGACTTTAGAAACAATGATTTGACAGTTATCACTACACAGTTTTTCTTTGACACTAGATATGGTGGGTTTGGTCAATACAGTTTCTGCTGCATCTAATTTCATGTTCTATTGGTGTGAAAACTCAGGACATTTGGTGAATCTGTATGTCACCAGAAAATTGCTAGTCTCTGTCTCTCAGAAATGGCCAGGATCTTCTGTGCAGCATCTACCCCTGATTTTTTCCTGCAAACCATCTTTGCCTCTCTAGTTAAGTCCTTCTGTAGAAAATTAGGATCACATTTCCTTCAACTATCTGCTCTATCCCACCTGCATTACTGTTCTCATAGCTGAGATTTTTATAAACTTCAAATTCTCCATAGTTTTGGCATCTTAAAACCTTGATATTTTTTTTACTGTGCATCTGATATCACCAAACACCTTCCAATCAGACTTCCACTCTACCCACTCGTATCCTTACTAGCTTAAGGGAGTTTACTAGCACCCTCTTTGTATCCGTACTTGGCTGTTTGTTGTGCACCCAAATTATTTCAGTATTGGGTAATGATTTTGCTGGGAATGACTAGGAGGGACATATTTCAGCAAGGCTCTGTCTGCCTATAGAAATTTCAGTCTTGCAACAATTTGATGTAGCCTTCCCTCCCACCTGCCTGGCAGTCTCCAGGGCCATTCCTGCAGTCTATCTTCCACTGTCCCAACAGGGAAACTGTGAACACTTGAACCACTGCAAATTATGTAAAAAGAAGAAACAGTCTGCTCCTCCCATAAAGTAATCCAGTCATTCTAACCCTGACTCTAACAGCGTATGCGGCAATTACCTTTTTCATCAAGGAGCAGATTATCACTTCTTCAGACAACTATTAAGGACAGTGTTATTTCAGTAAGCTAGAAAATATGGCATATATTCTTCTTATGTTAAGTGCAGAAAAGACATGTGGCCATGTTCGTGGAAGTGCATATTGTCTTGTTCCATTAAAACCAGTAGATCTACACCATTGTACTTCAATTCCTCTATTGGGAGATTTACAGTCTAAAGTTTAGATGTGTAATAATATACCAAAACCTATTTCAGAGACTATTCAGATTACAGAGAAAAACACTTCAAAACTCAGAAAGAAGGGCTTCATTTTTTAGTTCCTTCATTCTTTTTTTCCTCTAAAATAAAAATACTTCACCCAAAGTCTATGTAGCAAAGTCACAAAGCTCTAGTTTTTGTAGTCACAGAACTGCATAAAGCACAAGGTAACTCATAAACTGGTGCTTACATCAGACTATATCCATGAAGGTTTTTGGTGTCAAGTCATTTTTAGTATTATCATTAGTCACTTTGACTTGTTTCAGTAACCACTTTGATTTGTTTAATGGCTTCATTGGCAGATCTGATTACAATTGTTCATGAGAAACATAGAAAAAGACTTTGAAATATGGTCATGACTGAAATTAGATTCCTTTTTTTTTATCTATTTCAGTGATCCTAAAGAATATTAAAAAGAAGCTCACTTCTCTGAAAGTTAACTTTTTGTGAAACTTCCTCTGCTTCATATAACTTGTCGTTTCCTCATAAATTATCCATACTATATGCTGACATAAGTTACATACTTACATGGAAAACTAAACTGACATTTCTAACTGGGTTAAATAATTATGAAAGGTCCTTGGAACATCACTAAGAAAATACAAATCTACAATAAACCAAAGTACTCTGTAGGTTGCTCATTGCTCTGCATTAGTATGAACAGTAAACAAATAATTGAATTAGGAACTTGAACACCAAGCCACAGTACACTTACTACGTGTTTGAAATACCAATCAAATGCAGCATTTTAATAAGTACAAATATTGTAAGCTTACTGCCTTTATTTAAAAATTTATTATGTTTAAGAGTCATTAAAATAGCCCCAAGTATAATTTCTACCAACATAGCATTTTTAAATTCAGTTACATAAGGGATTATTTACAGTCTGTTCAATGAATTATAGCATTAAAGGATTTCCTGAGATGGAAATAATATTGAAAGTCTTGTTCATACATGTGCTTCTTTCTCCTAATATAGTTACCCAAAACTTAAACACAATTAGGTCCTGACCTTGCACTTTGATCTGTAAACCAGGAAATTTGGACCACCACAAATTTCTGCAGAAACAAAAATTTGCAGCAATAGGTTACGCTGAAAGACATGACTCCTGCTTTGTCATTCGCAGCATATATGCCTTACACAACAATTGCAGAACAAAAAATCTGAAGGCTAATTAATTTGTAAGTTGGATTTGGGACCATTTTTCCATTCTTTAAAATTGCTGTTAGCTTCTATTTCTTCTTCCTCCCCCCTATTCTGCCAACATAAATGAAAATGTTATAAGCTGAAAAAAAGTTTGCATGAGGTCAATGAAGGTATTTTTTGCTTCCCACTTCCTTCCTTTTTATTTCTGCAGCACTAAACTCAGACTTAAATAATTTTTCTACAAGAAAAATTTAGGAGTTACATTCATATATTGTCAAAATGTGAAGTTTCAGCTGTGTCTGAACTTCACACCAGGAAATTAGCTAAAAAACCTGTCCTGTATGCCATTAATTTTAAAATATCAACATTATCTGAGAAGATAACTTTGATAAGACATTTCTTCAGGGAAACTATGCACATATTTGAGAAAGAAGCTTTTCCTTAAGTCCCTCCAGATGAGAGAGGACAATGCAGCATCTGATTATGTGTCAGGACACGTGAACTCAGGTGTGGGTGTGGGGCCGGAGCCTGGGGAGTTGGGATCTGTGCAACTGGGACTCCTAAACAGGAATTGTGATGATGAGCCCTAGGATTCATTGGGAAAAGTGGTGAGATGTGTCAGGCAAATGCTTGAAATTGCACCCCATAACATGGACAATTTCATCTTCTAGGAAAACAAATAGAACCTGGTCTCAGCATCCTCTTTAGTGTCCGTCATGGCTTAGGCCTGATTGGTCAATGACAAGATGACAGATGCTCTTCCCCACCTCTTGTTCCAAGGAGAGGAGGAAAGGAGATAAACATCTAGAAGGATGTTTAGAAGGAACTAAACTACCTTAAAAGGTATTAATAATAAAAAGGATACATAATAAATAATAAAAATAGATACAATATATACAAAACTGTATCAACAGTTTTGTACACATCCTCACAAACTGATGTTGATGCAGCTTGTCTGTCTCTCAGATGAGTTATAAACATGGAGTAAAATATAACCTGATTAGTTGCCTCTCCTGCTGTTCAACTTCTGGGCTATAGTAGCTAATAAAGGCTTCTGAGGAAGCTGGAAGAGGGTTTTATTCTCTTTTTGGTAAAACAACCTTATTATTAAAAGAAAACAATGGGGAGGGGAAGAGTGAGATAAATGAATGGGATGAACCAAAATTTTAAAAGTGCTACTCTGACTCCCCTCCTGTAACATAAAAATAATTTTATTTTTATCCTATTTTAAATTGTAGTTTTATTTATGTTGGACAAAGTTTAATTTTAGCTGGGAAAACATATTTTATGCATATATTTGGTTTTGATTAGTCATTCCTGACTTCCATTAAGATGTAAAATAACATAGTACTGAATTTCACAGGGTGATGTACTGAAATAACAGACCCTGGAGAACAAGAGCTAAAGAGACCTGTAAGAACTAATATGGAAGTTTTTCAACAGGAGTTCTGTGGTGAAACATAATATAAAACTTTGATTAATAAATCAGAAGACAATATAGCTTTTTAGAAAATAACATTGCTATTTAGTCTTGAAAATCTGCTTTTTAGGCAAGGAAAAGTTTCAATCAAATATTAACTTAAAATCCCCTTTGAATTGCGATTATCTGTTTGGTTTTGATTTCTATATAGGCTGGTTATCCTTGGAGAAGTTTGTATATATCATAGGTAAGGCATTGTTCTCTGGAAAAAGCTGAGTGGTGGTGGTTTTCATTTTTCCCTCAGAATCCAAGGTTTCTTTTGGGGTTAAAGAGGCACACCAAGAAAACTAGTTTATAAATCCATTTCTAGCTGATTACGGCCTTCATCCATTTTTGTCATGGCAGTCATGTCTCACTGTCCCTCTCCAGGCAATGTTTTAACTTGTTGCCTTAGCTATAACATGAGCTCCTCTTCAAAACACCCAGCTGGTCCTTTCCCTTTCATATGTCAGATGGCATGACTGAGTTCAAACCAAGTGTTAGCTGTGTTTCTCAAGGACAGAAGCAGACTTGCCTTGACAACTAACTTTCTGAAGTTCGTGCTGGCATGTACATATCAAAGACCTTGTCTCTATGCCTCCAAGGTTAGCAAGCTAAGTGCCAAGAGAAGAGCACAGCAACTCCTTGATCCAGGAAGATGTGATTATGTCAGACTACCCACAAAATTAGCCATCTGCATATGCTGAAATGGCAGAGCAGAAGGGATGTGGAATGGGACTCTGCTGCAAACCCCACTACTCTAAGAGAGGGAAGAAAACACAAGGCGGCACTACTGTTGCAAAGGAGAAGCAGATGCGGCAGTTGTGGTGACAGGCAGATTTTGGAGTGTGGCAGTACCCAAATCACTGTGTTTTCTTTACTTGGCAGTACAAATTGTTCTCTGTATCCACCAGGTATAAGGGTTTATGACGATATTTAAAAATTGAAATAGAAGTCAGTAGCATGATATATACAGTCCTTAATCCTGATGAGAGCCTCTGAGACTCTCTTTCTGAGGTACTGAATTTAACAATATTCAGTATATTCAGTTGACCTCGGGAATAATGGACCCTGTTAAAGTTCTCTCTATATCTAGACAGATTAGTGGGCCAAAACTAGAAGATTTGTTAAATTAGATTTTCATGCAATTTGAGTATTCTCTTTAAGAGAGTCAAAAAAAAGGGAAAAAAGTGACAAATTCACTAGAAGTGACCAGTAAGAAACTCTGCTGCTATATTTTACAAGCCTAACTAATTACATAAACAATAATTTGTACATAAGTCTTCCTGTGAAGAAGGCCTTAAAAAAAATAAATCCGTATTGGTACTTTCACTTTTGTGTTACCTAGCAAGCAATAGTAAATACCAGAAAGCAATTTAAAAAATTTAAAAAAAAAATTAAGAAAATAATACATTCTGTAATCTTTCTATTTGCCTTTCTGCTTAAGAACACACTTCTTACTTTCAATCTGTTCTTTATAAATATGAAGACTAAAAACTTTCTTTCTTCACTGAAAGCTATGATTGTTCTTCAACTGCTTGGCTAAAGGAACTGAGGCTTAAAGGGAGACAATTCAGCCTTCACTAGGCACATGATAATATCAGAAAGCTGAGATAGTTCAAGAGGACTATTCAGACTCTACGATACCAATGTTTGAGAAGCATAACATTTTACTAGCTTGTCTGTCTGTTCCCTTTCAGCTTCAGGACAAAATGAAGGAATTGGGGTTTTTCTTTCTATATAAAAGATCAAGAGATTTTTGTCTTTTCCAACATATATTTTGTCCTATTACAGTAACAATATAACTAGAGTTGTGGGTCAGCCAATATCCTGTCATGTTCACCTAGCAATTCTAGAATAACACTAGTTGTCTTGAACCTGAGCTGCCTTTTTTATGTTTCTTGATCTGACAGACTAACGGCAAAAATAGCTCTTGAAATCTGTCCTCCAGTAAAGCTTGAACAGCTAAAAAAACCAAACCACAAGTTTAAGTCATACAAACATCCACTTAAAATTGGGAATGTTCCATCTTTCTCAGCGTCTACAGAGTATAAATCATCATTAAATTTAAATATGTATTATGAAGTCTGGAAGGATTTTACATGAATTCCTACAAGACCTGGCAAAGGGCTAGCATATTCAGAATTTTTTGAAATGTTGAATTAGGAAGTATTAATTGTGGTTCAATTTCTCTCGATGATGTTGTATCATCATATTGTTACTTCAAATAATACGTTAAATTAGATGAAAAGTTTACTAGTACTCGTACAGTGAGTCACACTAAAAATCTTCCTGTACTTCTGGACAAATATCTGATATAGAATACTGTATTTTAAGAGAAGTTAGCATTCTGATTGAAACAGTTGTGAAGAGTTTCTCATTCTGCATGCACAAGGAAAGAAGTAGGCAGAGGGACACTGTTGGCCCTCATTTTGTCTGCCAAATTATCTCCGATTATCTACTATTAATCATATATAAGGAAAGCTGTAAGTGGACTTTACTAGTTCAAAACTTATACTGCTTACTAAACTGTAATTCATGGAGTTTTCTAAGAGTTTCTCCCTATCATCTCCATCCTAGTTTTTTTTACTGTTAAAAAAAAAAGAAATGAAAAAAAATATTGTAAAGTGTAAACTATTTAGAAAAGATAGGAAAACTTGAAAGAAACTGACTTAAAGAATTTAATCCTTTCCTGCAAAGTGAGTTTTGCAGGTGCCCCACCTCTACTGCAGTGAAACTTGGATGTTAATGAATGCAAATAGCTTAGCAGGTGTTTGAGATTGTCTGTTTTGAACTCCATCACTGATGAGGATTTATTTTATTCTTGATGATATATTTGTATGTTTTCAGAGGCTAAAAGTATTTGAAAATACATCTGCTAATGCTGGTGTCACTTTGATTGGGCTGATTTGATTGCTGTGTATCTGTGTTAGCTTTGGTAGTACGTTATGTGGATCCACCTCACTTTCATAGACTTAATAGGACTCTCAGTCTTTTTGTTGGAGTCCATGAAATGCAACAGTAAACCACAGTTGTTGAAAGAAGAGTCTTTCCAACAGTTTCAATAGGCTTTGAATTAAGTTCAAAAGCTGGTATTTGCTACCCAGAAGAAGCAGCAGTAGTTTGCATATTTGGGAGGATTTGGCACACCAGCTGCAGAAGGTCAATTCTGCAAATGAAGAAGCAACAGCTCTCATGAGGAATCTTTAGTGTGCTACAAATGACGGGGGTTTAATTTTGATTGAATTGTTACTCTTTGAAAGAAATTTGCAGAAATGGAAAATATCTTTTAGCATAATTCCCTACCTTATCATTATTAGCTGTTGGAAGACTAATCACCGTTTTCTGACAATACATCTCCCTGTTGGATCACTAGTGGTAAATGGCTAGAAATGTGGAATTCTCTAAAGGTATTTTTAACTATGCAATGTGCATACAGAATGGCAGCACACACACTGATCAACTGCACCAATAATTACACAAACAGGTAGAAACTTAATGCCCTGCAGGAGGATGAAGGGAGGGGGGAAAAGCCAGAATAGAGGGGTTATAAAAAAAAAGGATTCTTCCAAGTAGTGTTCCCTAAAGAAAGGAAAATACAGGGGAAGAAAACCTCTTTAACTTTTACATTAGGAATCCCTTAAGCTTGCAAGACATCTCTGTCTTCAGGAATATCAAAAGAGTCTCTTAGTGTGAGAATTTATGCAGAAGAGTAGTTTGTCCCTACGGACAAAAAAATTATATACAACCTCTTTATACCAAGAACCTTAATCAAAATATGACACATAAGAAATGTTTCTCATGAGTTTACTTCCTTTTTGGGACAGAAATTCCCTAGAGAACTCATCAGGATACCCTTTTTTTTTTTTTTCCCCATTGCAGTTGTAAAGAATTATTATTTTATCAGTAAATTATTGTTTCATTTCCCTTTGCTGTTTCTTTGTTTGCCCTGTATGGTAAACAATCAAGCCCATCATCTGATAATGGGCAGCAATAACTCAAGAGAAGATGTTGCAACAAAAGCAACATCTGTGGAATGTGAAAAGGCTGTCTGAGATATAAATCCATCCTAATCCAGATTATGGGAAGCATGAAATTACTAGAAGTCACCAATTGCATCAAGCATTCTGTTTATCTATTGATTATACTGCTGCAATGGATGACTGTTTTCCTAAAGTGTGTAATGAATATGAAATAGCACTTTCTCTTTAATTTTCCTATTTGCAGGAAATATTTCTGGTAAAATTGTACCTTTCAGGATTCACAAATATTAAAAAAAAAAAAAACAAACAACAGAGGCCTTCTCTGAATTCTCTCACGTAACTGCAATGCCTCTGGAACATAGTACACAGTAATTGGATACTTTCATTAGCAGAAGAATACAGACCAATTGTTTGTGCTACACAGCCCAGCTAGTTGCAGTGGAGACAATGACAACAGCTCTGAGACTGTTATTATCCAGTTACAGCTCAGAGGTGAATCCTCACAAAGACATTTGAAGGTGCAGAAACAACACCCAGGGCTGCAGAAAAGAGGACAGACAGAAGGGGAGAGAAGGATTGAAGAGAAAGTTTTTGGAACAATGCCGTTGAAGATAAATTACATAGTTCTTCTGTTCAGTATACAGTCTTCAGGTTACGTGGAATTAAAAGCTGTTTTCCCAACTCTTTTGTAATTCCTTTGTTTCTCTGCACAGTCTTTTGCAGCTTCCTCTGCAGAAGCTGGTGCTGACCATGTGCTCTAGGGCTGCAACGTGTTTTGTTGGCAGAGACAGCACTCTTTTCTGCTCAGAAGTGTTTCAAATCTGGCTTCCCACTAAATGTATTTCTAGTCTACCACACCTGGGTAAGGGATTTCATTTGTAATAAAGGTCATTCAATTTCCTTCCAGTTTATCCTTCTATTTGTGCTGATTTTTACAAAAGAAAGTCACTGGACAATAGCTATTGATCTGTGATGGTCTTCTTGGTAGCTGGAATGAGAACGTTGGTTACTCACAGCTGCTGCAGCCCACTGGGATGACAGGCTCTTTTTTTCCCCAGAGTGTGTGAATGTGAAATATTCTTTAACCAGTAGATTAATTTTACATTAAACTTAAAGCCTCATTCCCCATAAAGACCGTGACCTTAATAATTTAGTGAGAGACTCAGAATCCATCTGATGAAAATATGCACCAAAAGAAAGATATGTTTAACCCCGTATCTTGCTAATCTGCAATGGTAAAGATTAAAATATCCAGCAGTACAGCACCAATATTGAACCCTGCCATGCCTTTTTGGCAACTTGAGCCTATCCTTTTCACTCTGTTAATATACAGCTTACCTAATCAGACCTTCAGGCAATCTTCAGCAAGAAACTCTGACTGTGTAGATTAAATTTGTATACATATGCAAGCATCTTCATAGAACTTTAAAAGTTTTGGAACTCTATTATTCAAACTGTCAAACTACTAGAGTGTCCCTGACACATACTTAACCTGTGCATAACAGCATTTTCCCAAACAATTCCCAAGCCACTGTTTAGGAGTTAGGAGGAGCTATAAACAATTTTCCAGAAGTATTCTTCTCTGGCAGGTAAGAGGATTTAATAATGTGGACACAGGGTCTCTGTGCCACATGGCCAGAGCTGGAGATTGGTTGCAGACATACTTTATTTTCCAGATATGGTTGCAGCTAAAGAGAATGAGGAATGTTATTCTGAATATAGATACTGGAGAATTACAGTACAGCAAGTTCATGCTCCTGCTGATGAGTCTTTTTGAGATTTCTCTCCTCCTTACTTCTCTTACCTTGTTGCCCAACATTGACCTGACTCCCAGGTGATCTATCCTTTTTCTTCCTCCGACTTGTAGTGTCCTATTCAAATTTCTCTTTAAGTCTTTCAAACTCTTGTTTCCAGATTCTACATTCTTCAAAATTCATCCCTGACGTCTCTTGTCCTTTTCTTTTGCCCATTTTTCTCTTTCCTGTTCCTTCTAAAATATTTAGTTATACTGCAAAATGCAACAATTTTCTTCCTTTCTTCTCTTTTGGATGCCTTCCAGCCTGGCTTTCTGTGTTTCCACACTGATACCATTCTCACTAGTTTTGCTAATGACAAATCCGTTTTCAGAAACCTGCCACTTCTTTGTCCTCAATGTCTCCACAAAACAATCCTTATGATCTCCACCCTTATGGCCAAACATCTCATTTATGTCCTCATGCATGTTGCAAAATGTAGTCATTGCCTTCATCAGCCCACATAAATCACTGGTTTTTATTTCATTTCCATTGTCTGAATGTAAACTCCCCTCATCAGCTCTGTCTACTGGCTTCCTGTCCAAAATCTTTCCAACCTTGAGAACACACCTCAAACTTAAGGCAGCCACCCTTTGTCATTAACCTCCGCTGCTCCACTGTCTTGTCACCCTGCTTTCTTGCTTCTGGAGCTTTTCTGTACTCCTTGTCTTATCGGTCTCCTCTGCAAGTTATGAGTGTTTTGATTTTATTGACAAACTCATCATCTCACCCACACATACTGCATTTTAAAGGCTTGCTTGTGGCTGTAGTAAATTAAGATGAATTTGCTTTCTCTTTTCCCACTACCTTCAGTCTTTGTTTCTGTTCTGTCCTTTAACAAAAGATAATTACAGTTTTTTGTGCATGAATTCACTGAGTGCAACCATCAGCTCAGCATTGATCACCATACCACTACCTGGAAAAATGCCATTGTGTGGTATCCAAATTAAAGTAGTCATAATTTTTTTTTAAAGCAGTCAAAGATTTTATGACATATCTTTTAATTTCAGTGGCAATTCTGTCTATTTTCATTATACTACTTGGAAACTTCCAAGTAAGAACATCATGGTGTGACAACTTTGGAAATCACTATGCACAAAGCAGAAGTCTGTCCAATACTACGTGAATAAGAAAACTATGCTTAGTAAATGAAAAATTGAACTATAAAGTGAAGACGTGAACTTCAAAGTGAATAAGCAAACTGCACTCTGATACTATGCTGAGTGAGCAAATTCCATCTTCATTATAGGGCCTTCTAGGTTTTATCTCTGTCTTTAATTCTGGCAATTGCCAAGAATCAACAGTAGCAGGATGTTAAATTTTGAGCACTCTATATTTAGATGGAGCAATCTTGGAAAATGTGAGATGGGTGCTTCTCAGGGAGAGCCAGCTTTTCAGCTCTTTACTCTGTGTTTGTGCTCATAACCAAGGAAGAGTCCTCTTGAAGGAGCAGGAGCAGTTTGCTACAACTCTGAAGACAGAGAAAACTGAAGGACTATGAAGGGGGTATGTTGACTTAGCCGGTGGCCATATTAACAGCACAAGACAAGAACTTCACTTTCAAGAACGTGATCACATAGGAGAGCCATACCTACCTGGATACAACAGACATATTAATTTTTATCTTGAGTGAACTGTTTGCACTTGTGCTTTACATGTCATGAGGAATGCAGTCTTTACGAATCCCTGTGGAAACACCAGAAATATTTGCCCTCAGCATCAGAGCTTGGATTGTGCCAAGCTGGCGTTCAGATGGTACATATGCAACATAATGATCAGAGAGAGCTAGCATGAAGGCTAGGCTTCATGAAGGGAGACCTGGCAGGATCTGCTTCTTGAAAGTATATGTGAGTTCTAAAATAGGAGTGATACCTATATCCTGCTTAGATCCAGCTGCTTTATATATGTCAGATCTAACACAAATCTTTGGAGTTTATTTTTGCAGCCACATGGCCTGTGATCAGAGATGAAGCCATAGCTGTTTGTATGCTTAGATGATATATCAAAGTAAAATAGTAAAATATTTGTAGCATGCAGAGTGATGCAAAACATCAAAAAAAAAAAAAAGAGCCTGAACTAATGAACACTGCATATATTTGTAAAAACAAAACAAAGCAAAACAAAACAAAGCAAAACAATGCAGCATGAAAGAATTAAAATCTGACTACTGTAAAAGAAGACAACAGGCAGTTGGAAAGGAGTTAGGTAAGAAACAGTCTAACCCCTGATGACAGTGTTGGCTAAACATTTAATGATCACTGGATTTACATGAAGTGAGTAATTCTGAACAGGGGGTTCACAGGCTAGCTCATTGCATATTCCCAGGTGCTTCACATTAGGAGGTTACAAAACTGAATGCAGCAACACTGAGGTAATTTTGGTGGGTTTTTTTTGTATCAAGCATAAACTGAGGAGTCATTTATATGATGTGGCTCTGCACACCTGGAATTTTGGAATACAAATGTAGTCAAAAGAAGGGTTTAACAGGATGCCCAAAACTCAATGTTGGTTTAACATCACTGTTACGAGTGGAGAAACTTTACAAAAGAACTTTAGTCACTGATATTTACTGAATGCAAATGTAAAACCTGCTTTTAGTATAGAGCAATTCTATTTACCTACATGCCTTTTTATACTGCATCATACATTCTGCTATACGGCTCTTGTATCTCCATTGTAAAGCCAATAAAACCCTAAATGTGCTCTGTCAGAATTCCCTGGCTCCATGCCAGCAGTAAAAAATAACTGCATAGAGGCTGAAGTAATACTGGAAAAGGCATGGAAAAATCAGGAATGTTTCTAGCAGGTAAATTGAAGAGCAATCTGATGGCACTATTTTTGCAGCATGAATACAAATCAGTAATCTTTAATTTAGATAAATCCCAGAAAGATGTATGTGTCACAGAGCAGACATGGTTGTATGGAATGGCTCTTTACTATATTGCTGTGGCATAAAAACATTTTCTCCTTAGGCAATGAGGAATTACAAAACCCACAGGCTTTTTAAGAGTCAGTCCAAATATCATTATGCCTATGACCCAGACATAATTGCAGTCTGAAGTTATCCATAAGCTAAGAGATAGATATCTTCATGATGTTTTTTCCTCAGTTTTCTTTTTGCTTTTCTGTGTTTGCTCTCCCTTACCAACTGCTGAGAAGATTTTTTACATACTGTCATGTTTAAAGAAGCCATGATCTCTGTGGATACACAGCACTAGATTTTTTCCTCTACCCACAAATCATTTTCACAGGTTGATAATTAAGGACATGAATAGACAAAATTAGTTTAGTATTTGCAGCAGGTTTATATACAGGTTTAGGGGCCAAACCAAGTTTGAAACTGCCAGAGCAATTTATCTTTGGCTGCAATCATATGTAGCAGGCATACAGTTTTTCTGTGAAACCAGGCTAAAAATACTCATTGGCCATTTCACAAGACCATACGACAGTCTTCTTCCCCAGTCCCCAGGCAACCTCATAAATGCCATACTTTTCTGGAAGACAGGTTACGTGGCCTACTTCAAGCCCTCATGCAGATCAACTTTACCTAAAATATTTCTTTTGCCTGAAAAATTTATAATTATTCTAAGCAACCCATTTCTGAGCTTGATTCCCTTTCTAGTTAGAAAGCTTGTGGTGGGATTTCCCATGCAGTTCACTTTTTCTGCCATTTAAGCCCAATTACTTATTGTCTTAAATATTGTCCCTTCATTATGTGTAGTGATCCTGGTATACGTGTCTCCTAAACTGCCCCATGCTTCTAGTAGTCTTAGGCCATTTTCTTCTTTCAAAAAATGATCAAGAAGGGCATGGGTTTAAGGCACTCAGGCTAATTCCACGCACAGTCCCACAGTTTGGCCACTGTCCATGGGCCTGTAATGTCCCTCGTGGGCTGGCAGTGTTTTAGCACCTAGTGTCAAAGCACCTGTGATCTTATTCGTGCTGCCATGTGCCTGCCATTCCCAGTGCTGCAAGGTCAACGTGCTCTCCCTCATCCTGGGGTCACCAGGCCATATAACAGCATGAAATCCTACTATTAGGGCAAGACCAGGGGGGAGACGGGTAGCAGAGTGCAGCGCTATTGACCACTCATGTGCTCGGTGCCCTGCTACTGAGTGGAGCAAAACTATCTAAACCTATAGAAAATATCTTCCTTTTCCCAGGGAGAGCATGTGTGTCTCAGGCAGTGCAGAATGTGAACTGAGGTCCTGACTCCATTCACAGAACCATCCCTTCCTCTGCATTGACTTTGCTTAGGATTGTGCCTCGCTGGGGCACGGTCTGCTGTGAGAGGTATCTCTGTTTCTTAGATTTGCACATCAGAGAGAGATTTCCCAGTTCCTCCCCCAACTGCTACAGTTCAAATGTTCAGTCCTGCCCACACTGCTTAAGAAAGCTATGTTGACAGTTGGTAAGCACGAAAAGCGAATACTTGTGCTTTTTTGGCCTATAGTTTCGGCCAATTGCAATAAGCCAGGTAACACATAGAGCTGTCAGGAGGAGGAGAAGATCAGTTTGCTTCTCTGTGGGAGGTCCGCAGCGTTAGGAGGGGACTGTTTGGTTTAGCTTTGAAGTGGACAGAAGGGAGGATAGAGAGAGATTCAAATTTCCACGGCACTGGCAGATGACATGTACGCTAGACAAGCAGCTCAAGATGTATTATTAAAAAAGTTCTTACATCTGTGAGTGCCAGGCCACAATTTAATGTGCACGTAGGCTCTTCTGCTCTGACTACTTGTATTCTTAAAAGTCCATTTGCATTAGCAAATCTGGGATTTGTATGCAGAACTTGAACATCCGTCTTTTTTCTAGGGTTTCACAGTCAGACTATCACATTCTTGTTATGTGTTTAGTCTGTGCTTGCGTATCTGGTTATAAAAGGATACAGTATTTCAAAATATCTCTAGCCAATACATTTTACATCAGAAAAAAAAAAACCAAAGGGTGGGAAATAAGGCTTCTTTTTATGATCCTTTTTCAGTTTTAAAAATTCCTGCATAAATACAATTCCATAGAAAAAAAAAGTTTCCATCAACAATTTGAATACACCAGATCAGAGTAACGAGAATGTTATGAAAGCATGTGAAAAACTGCAGTTCAGACATCCATTTTGAAGGAGACTCTACATTAAAGGTTTTTTCATACAAGAGAGAATAGGGTTTTGTCACAGTTCTAAACCTGCACAGAGCACTAGACTATTTCTCTCAACTTTCTGAGTAGTGTCTTGAGACGTAATTCAAGCTTTGAGTGGTGCATACCAGGTATGGTGGCAGCCAGAATTTTAGTCCACGTATTTGAGACAAGCATTCATGTTCCTGCCTCAATGAAGATATTTAAATGCAGAATCACAGAAATTCCAATACTTGAGCAGCACAACACTCACATGTAATCCAATATAATAATGTCCATAAAGTCCAACCTAGAATTTCAGGGAAAGGTTTGCAATCCTTTAAGAAAGAACTACAGGCTCCTTGCTTGTAATATAGCAGATGAACCTTCACTAGTAGATGGCTCAAGGTCAACTCCAGGTCTTATTCTCTTCTTTTTAACATAAATAACTTGGTTTTTTTTTTCATTTCCACATTAATGTTTAATACTGGCCTAAATCTTTCCAAACTATTGGGGTCCTGGACATTCACAGATCTCGTTCCCATAACCAAATTGCTACTTTGAAGTCATCTTTGCAAGCTACTATCCTATTATTTTCCTTCACTGTTTTAGTACTTTTTAACTGTTTATTCTGCTGGTTTCAGGTTACCTAAATTTCCAC
The DNA here is from genome assembly GCA_026546715.1 of Gallinago undulata. Classification (NCBI taxonomy): domain Eukaryota; kingdom Metazoa; phylum Chordata; class Aves; order Charadriiformes; family Scolopacidae; genus Gallinago; species Gallinago undulata. Next base: position 22,258,846 of record JAOTQQ010000019.1, on the reverse strand, counting down.
TTTCAAAGGAAGTTTCAATACCTTTCCTGTTTCCAGCTTTGCTTAAGAGAAATTGACACCATTAAAGTAAAATAAATAGCTAATGGTAAGACAGAATTTTAACTTTATCTTTTTCTTTAACCTAGTTTTCTACTATACAGTGTATTGATAAATGTTAGTTTTGGCACACTGTATCCACTGTGGATGTTACCTTTAGGAACTGTGCTTTACAGGTTTTATTACTCATTCAGTTGTGGTTTCCTGTTAATGAAAGTGCTACAAGTAGCCAGCTAATTTTATTATTATTATTATTATTAATATAAATATCAATATTACTGTCTTTTTAGTTGGTTTTGGTTTCATCTATTCCACACAGAATATTTAATGCACTTTTATTGACAGTAAACTTGTATCTTAATAATACCTTTCCATTTGCATCTCATGATGGGGAATACTTAATTTTTTTTTACAAATATTACCAGATGGATGAATCTAATTAGTAGCTATGAACCAGATTTCCAATAGTATTAAGTATCAAAGGTAGATGCCCCGTGGCATTTACAAAACTGTTAGATACTTGCCAATTTTCAAAGAGAAAACATGGTATCCAACCTGCTTAGGAGTCTGCTACTTGCCTTATATGTCCGAATACATTTTCAAAATATATTCACATACCCCCCAAGATCCTGTTTTTGTCCTTGCATACTGTACGAGTTTGTCAGATGAACCTGAACATGATAGAACACCCCAATGAATGCACCTTTGGATATTTTTGACAGGATTCTATCAATATTTCTTCCATTGCTAAACATCCCAATTTCACTTGCAGATTTTCATATTGATGTTCAAATTAAGGTGCAAGTACAAGAAGATCACTCCTTTTACATTGTCTCAACATGAATTTTGTTAAAATAAAGTAAAATGCTCCCAGGATAAAATTAATGTCCCACATGAAGACACTTACCATTAAGAAAAATGAATCCCACCAAAAGTTAAAAAGACTTTTTCTTTTCGTAGAAGACCTTGAAAAATCTGCCTCAAGCTGCTCTCCAACCTATTCAACAGATTGTGCAAAACTTCTCCTCCTTGAAATATGATCTTAGTTTCATAAGATGTCATAAAAATGAAGCACAAGATTATTGATTTCCTCATGGGTAAATGTTGTGTGGTAAGATCACAACCATAGCATACAAAATACTTTTTTTTTTTAAGAACAAATAGAAATAGATGAATGTTGGCTTCCTTCAAAGTACAAATAAGAACATCCCTACTACAACATGTATGAAAACTAGACCAGGTATACTAGCAGTTTCTGAAGCACTAGGAAGCTGATTTATATAGAAGGAAGATCAGCTGGCAATGTGAAGAAAGTTGTGCAACAGATATTTGTGAAGTACTTTGGATCAGAAGAACCCACTGTTTCCACTGCTCTTTCTTGAGTCCTATTGTCTACAGACAGATCAGGCTATACACACAGAAGTTGTGTGCTAAAGTGTTAGATATTCATCTCATCTAAAATTTGTTCCATAACAGAAAATTCATACGTATCATGTGTATGAACAAAATATTCAAGAAAACAAATTAAAACTAGTCTCAAATGAAGACCATATCTACTAAGCTGAGAGCGACACTTTTTCTAACATTTCCTGGAATGACAAGAATTTAAGTGTTAAACTGTATTATTTGCTTATTAGTCTGCAAAGAAAAATCTTTATACTGCAAATACCTCATACACCACTGTTAAATTCTGTCTTTTATAGCTTTCATTCACACAGGCGAGGAAGCTATGTTGACAGTCAGGCAGCAGAAAAATCACCCTGCTTTCTTTTATCTGGTGACTACACATGCTTGTTTTCATGGCTGCAAAAAAATTAGCTTGTTCAACATCAATGCTGCTTCTGCAGAAAGCATACCTTTATTTCCCTAATACCTGTAATCAGACACCAGTGAAAAATAAAATTCACAGGAAATATTCTTCATGTCCGCAATAGAGAAAAAGTGTTCAGAGTTCTTTTTATATTTTATAAATTCAGTTTCCAGAAGTTAGATCCAGTTCAAAGATTACAGACACTGGTTGTGCCTAGAAGCACTAAACTTGCTTTTTCCCAGCATAAGACCTTATGACTTTCCAGTCATAAAAAGTTTCTTTCACTTTTTGCTTTCCCAATCATTTACCAATCAATGAGATAGCTTTCTTATTATCCCTTTATTTCTTTTTCAAAGTACAGTCAGCTTCACATTCAAAAAACCATTCTGGAGACCAACCATATCAACATTATCCACATGTCCAACAACACCTTTAAAGAACTTCAGTAGTCTTTCTGATTCTTCCTGTTGCATTGGATTTAGCCCTGTGTCTGCTAATTCTATTTATTACTGTGTCCAGAACTTGACCAGGAAAATATTTTTCTATGTGTTCTTTTTTCTGTAGTTTTTAAGATTTTAATTCCTTTCACATTTGCTACTTTCCATTCCTCTAGTGTAAAATAGTTTAGCCATCAGTTAACAGCTTAGTGCAATCACAATAAATGTCTTCTGAGTAACTAAATGGACACTGAGTGTTTCTTTGGTCTTGGTAGTAATAACTACACAATTTATGATTAGGTAATCATTATTTATTTTTAAAAAATTTTAAATTACATATCTCAGAGATTCTGCCATAAACAGTGGTTCATATACAGAACGCATATAGTGCTTTTCCATAGTGACACTAACATAGAATCATAGAATCATTTCGGTTGGAAAAGACCCTTGGGATCAAGTCCAACCATCTACCGTACTCTACAAAGTTCTCACCTACACCACATCCCCCAACACCACATCTAAATGACTCTTAAGCACGTCCAGGGATGGTGACTCAACCATCTCCCTGGGCAGCCTATTCCAATGCCCGACCACTTTCTGTGAAAAATTCTTTCCTAATGTTCAGTCTAAACCTACCTTGTTGGATCTTGAACGCATTCCCTCTCATTCTGTCACTAATCACCTGTGAGAAGAGACCAGCACCAGCCTCTCTGCAGTGTCCTTTCAAGTAGTTGAAGAGAGTGATGGGGTCTCCCCTCAGCCTCCTCTTCCTCAAACTAAACAGCCCCAGCTTCTTCAACTGCTCTTCATAAGATTTGTTCTCCAGGCCCTTGACCAGCTTCGTTGCCCTCCTCTGCACTCACTCCAGCACCTCGATGTCTCTGTTGTATTGAGGTGCCCAGAACTGGACACGATACTCGAGGTGTGGCATCACCAGTGCTGAGCACAGGGGGACAATCACCTCCCTACTTCTGCTGGTCACACTATCTCTAATACAAGCCAGGATGCCATTGGCTTTCTTGGCCACCTGGGCACACTGCCGGCTCATATTCAGCTGCTTGTCAATTAGAACCCCCAGGTCTTTTTCTGCCAGGCAGCTTTCCAGCCACACTTCCCCAAACCTGTAACAGTGCATGGGGTTATCGTGGCCCAAGTGCAGGCCCTGGCACTTGGCCTTGTTGAAGCTCATACCATTAATGTTAGCACAGTGATCCAATCTATCTAAGTCTCTCTGTAGAGCTTCCCTATCCTCATGTGAATCAACACTCCTGCTTAGCTTGGTGTCATCTGCGAACTTGCTGATAATACGCACTATGTGCTTATCAAGATCACCAATAAAGTTGTTAAACAGAAATGGTCCCAACACTGAGCCCTGAGGCACAACACTTGTGACTGGCTGCCAGCTGGATTTAAATCCATTGAGCACCACTCTTTGGGACCTTCCAGCCAGCCAGTGCTTGATCCAGCATAAATAATTTATTTCTTTTCTCTGTTATTGCTTTTTCTTTTCACATATTTGACTCAATCAGCCCTTCACAGTCGAAGTTTTTAGTTAATTTGAAAAGGGGTTTTGTTTTTTTTTTTTTAATTTACTCCCTTATCAAATTGTTTCTCAAAGTCTGTCTATCTTTTCTGTATTGTTAGCCTTTTTTCAGATTCAACATTATTAGAAACTTTCTATCTTTCCTGTTTCCATCAGTCTATTGTACATCACAGTTGTTACTGAGTATCTTTTTTATAAGTACATCCTTGACCAGGACTAAAGCAAATTTATGTTTTGTATAAGTTTCTGACTAGATGGGTTTCTGAGAAATAACATATTCTACTATATAAACACGTTTTTTCTTCCTATAAAAGCAACCAGTTCATGAAGACTGAAGTTTCCCATCCTCTTGTTTTCTGCTCTCTGAGCATGTTAGTCACTATGCTGGCTGGTATTTTCCGTATATCATTACTACTCTTCCATTTTAAAATGACGGGTTTTTTTTTTTATAGATATGTTTTGTGCTTCTTGTGGGTGCTTTTAACTATTTGTCTTGTTTGGATCTAAACTTTCTTCAACCAGAGTATATCAGAAAATTACAAAAGAAGTGTCATTCCTCAGCAAATGTACTCTTTCAAACCCATTTATTCTGAATGTCTGCCTTTCATTCTTCCTTAAGTGTTTATTAAATCAGTAGTCCATTTAAAATTAAACGTTATTGTTTACCAGTCTTCCTATATTCTTAATATTGTCACATAACTTTTATATTTAATCTGGTTTTTGTTGCGTATTGTTTGGTGTGTGATAAAAGAGGACTTGTAGAAACTACTGTTCACCACTTTCCAACTACACATATGTATTATTTTTCTAAGATCTGCCCTACATTTTTTGGATGATTTACAACTCTTCATCCCTACAAAATGTGTCATCCCAAACTGTATGCTCTTCTTTTCTTTTTTCATCTTCCCACAGTCCCCAATTAAAATAACTCTACTATCCACTGTCAAATTTTCAGTCTCACGAGCCTGCTTCCATTTTGGTTTAGATGGAGCTAGAAAGAAATGCCATTCCTTCTCTAACATTTCCAGCAATACCTGCAACTCCTTATCTGTGTTAAGGCCCTCTTCTATGGACTGTTTCCTCCACTATTCATCAATGACTCTCTGGTTGGTGGTGTTGCGAGTATTTCAGACTATCCTCCCATTAAATTCGATAGTCTGTAACAGTTTAAACTAGAGATTATCTGCTCTTGTTCCTATTTCTTCTGCAATCATATAGGCTATAAGTAAGGTTCCTACACAACTCTATTCTCAATACTTTGTGCAAGCTGCTACCTCTGCCTCAGCAGGCATCTAGCCAGACTGTCCATACAATGCACAACTTCACTGCCATGAGTGCCTGGCGTAACAGTCCCAACTGTGCCTATGCCTGGCAGAAGAAATCCTCCCTCTCCCAATCCCACCAACTGCTATAGACCACATCATCCTATTGGAATCCCTGTCAATAAAGCAGTATTTTGGGGGCAGGAAAATTGAAGGCAGTTGCTTTGTGTGGAAGTCTCACTGGCTTGAATAAGATAATCATAAAATCCCTGAGTCTCATCCATAAAAGTCTTTTGCCAAGGGTCATCATTCTGTAAGACCAAAGAGAAAAAACACACAAGCTTCTTTAAATTTCTGTTGGGAAGTAGATAAATGCAACACCAAAATAAGATGACAGAGTTGACAAGTATAATACTTTTCAGGAGCTTTTATAAAAAAATTAAGATGACATTTTGACATAACAGCTAGGAATACTTGCAGATTTTCCTTAGTCTCCTCACTGTCCAACTTTGCTCTGAAGAATATAACCTCATTCCGTAACTTGTGGCTTATGTATCATTTATATTTTTTTAAGAACTTCATTCACCAAATAAATGCTGATATGCTATCAACTTTGAGCTCAAACATACCAAATCAAATGGCTTGTGGCATTTTTTTTAAGATAACCTTTATCTCTCTCACTCCTTTCATGAAGGAAACTGTTATGTTTTGTTACCTAATCATCTCTTTCTCTAAGATGACATACAAAAAATGAAATATCAGGAATCTTAAGCCTATAAGTGTTTAACATTGTCTTAGTAGGAATCTATCAAACTACCTGGAGAAAAAAAATCCCATTGATTTATAATTCAGGTAAAGAATATTGTGACTTGACTTTAAAGTAGATCTAATTTACAGCTAAAAAGAAAAACATGTATTCTCATTTTCATTATGTATAGCTATTAATTTTATTGTCATCTGCTTATATAGCACTCTACAAAATAAATTTAGTAATTAAATAAACTACTGACTTGCTCAAAAGGCTCCAAACCCAGATGCAGACGGGAAAACAGTAATAAAAGCCTGTGAAAATACAACTTCTTCAACTGTAATAAGATGAAAAATTCAAGTACTGTGGGAAAATGAAATCTACCTATAGAGGGATTTTTTTGCTGAAGAATCTAATCACTGTATCTAGGCACACATGCACATGGCAGCAACAGTCTGAAAATAAATTACACTCAAGTATCTCTGGAACAATCTCATTCTAATGACACATTTACTGTTTAATATTCTAGCCAGAAGTAAGCTGACTGGAAGTCTTGGCTACTCATTTTCCAGGAATAATTTTGTTTACTTGTTATAGATATGGTTAGAGAGGAACTGCACATCTTGTACAGTCTGTTAGAAGGGTTAGTCACAGACTGCAATAAGTGTGTCACAGCACAGACCGAGTGGCTGTGAGACTGTGGTGAGCAGCTCATCACAGGCTAAGTGTGAAGGGAAGCTGCTCACTTCACTGACTATTGGATGAAGGGAAGAAGCAGAAGCCATTCCTTCCAGAAAATCATGGCTCAGATCCAGTGGGGTTGTACTATTTTAGTTCTATGAAATCTTAAGAAGCAAGTTCACTGTCTGAGAAACTACACAGCTATTTTTAAGCTTTACTCATGCATTTTTAGACACCATTATATATATTTTTATCTCTTTGTATGCATGAGTATGTACATAAAATACCTACATACTAGGTATTTCATATTCCCTCTTAGAGGAATACAGGCTGAAGATTTAAGAATCATTAACACAATATTAAGGTTGCTTCTTGTATTAAAAATCTAGTAGCTCCACACAAATACAAGAAAAATATACAGTTTGGGAGCAGGCGTACCTCTAATGTTTCTGGCTCTTTCCTGCACTTCCCTACTGTATCAGGAAGGCAGATCCTATCCAGGAAGATCTGTTCAGATCAGGTATACCTGGGGGACCTTAGAGAGAAATGTCTCCTGCATACAGAGAATTTGATGTTGCTATGTACGAAACAAGTGCCACTAACTGTTCATGATGATAGTGTTACTTCAGTCCTAGCCTCCAGTATTGTGTGTCAAACTAAACAACCATTTCAGTCTTAATTTTAGGAAGATTTTGGGAGCAATTTTTCCAAGAGCACTAAACTCTTTGCTTGAAAGTATACAAGCACAGGATTTTAATGGGAGTGAAGAGCGTTTTGCTATATGTAGGCATCTAGCATAACACACTTAAATATATGACAGCACTTTCTAGGACAGAAAAGTCTTTATACTCTTATCCTCAGCAGGCATCCTGTATCAAGTGTGCCATCATTCCTTATCTAGAAATTTCCATATGCTGAGAAAAATTCTTGAGCTGGAGAGTGAAGCCCTATGTCCTCACCTTACAGTACCAGGTGATACAAAACAAAAAAGCAGGGGAAAAGGTTTTAAGTTTGTTATAAGCTTATTAATGAGAAATGTTATATTAGAAATACCTTCATTAAGAACATATTTTTTTTTTTTAGCAAATCAATGTGTGACGCTCAGAAGTGGAACAGTTTTTTGCTTGACAGGGATGACTATGACGTGTGATGCACTGACTTTCACATGTTCATGTTTGTAGGTCTGAAGCAAGGGGGAGATTAAATCATTTCCATCCCTTTTAACTTAATGAGTACAGACTCTAAGAACATTTGACTTTGTATAGAAAATAGCATTCACAGTGAGTCACATTTAGTAACACAAACAGTTCTGTGCTTTCATTTTGCAATGCCTGAATTGTTATATTTGAGGAACAATACCTGCAGCCGTCCTACTGAGGCCTTACAAGTTATTAATTTCACCTGAGTACTTGCATCTCTTGCTTCTCACATTGTATGAAAGAAGAAAACTTCAGCTAGAAGACATGACTCCCTTCAACAGGGGAAATGTGTAATTTTGCTATCCAGAAAAGAGCAACAGTAACTCTCCTGTGGACCTTGATCTCATTTAAACCAGCACCACCTCTATGCATAGAAAAGGCAACAATCCTTGGTTAAAAGTCCCTCAGAAACCATAATGTTCAGAGTTCCTGCTTGCAAAGTTGGAACATACAACCAGAACTTGGCTGAAGTATGCTTTTATATTTTCCTCTAGGAAATAAAGCAATGCTGCGTAAAACAGTAGTATCCAAGTTATTATTACTAAAATAATGTGCAGTTAACAGTCTGTGAGGTAAAAATGTTTTCACTCTAAAATCCTGATCTATCGTTCCTCCCTACCATCCCTTCCTTTTACAGGAAGGTGTAACTATGCAATACAAACTAGTGAGATAAAACATAAGTCTATCTACTTGGCTTGCTAGGCCCAGTTTACACCTTTGGCATCTGACTGCTTATACCATAAATTATCAGAAGCTATTTCCCTTTGCCATTCAGAGCAACTGTACCATTTTGGGTCTTCAGTCACCTCCTGATGCTTCCTTCTTGGCTGCCAGTTTCTGTAGTGCATCTGGACCTCAGCTACGTAAGTTCTTGACCATAGGAAATGCAGTAGAAGGTCTGCAGTTCCCTGTTCCAAACTTCAGGACCTTTTATACTAAAGTTTCCCACTCTGCTACCTCATGTGAAGACAAACTCAACAAGAGAATTGACTGCTGTGGGACTAATTCCTTGCAAGGCTGTTCAGAGAAGGTCAGGGTAAATCTTAATACTGTGCCCATGGAACGGCTTTGGACTGGCCTATGCAGTGTGAAGAAGGATTTTGATGACCATGGACAATCATGCAGCGTCAGTGGCTATCAGAAGGACAACTTGACAACAACCAGTCACAGAGATATTCCTTACTAGTTTGTTCTGCTTTCTTTCAGCCCATAATGGGTACGTAATCATTCTTCTTCTGTGGTATTAACTGTAAAAAGTATAACCACAGTTTAGGGCAAGATACTTGCACTAAGTATGCTTAGCATGATCTGGCCCACAGGATGGTGAAAACCTGAATGGTGGGTTCTGAATGTAAATGCAAGGGCTATCATCAAGCTTAAGGAGCACTGAAAATGTGTGCCAGGACATACACTAGGAACAGGCCAGATACTGTGATAGTGCAAGGATGGGAGTGAAAAGCAAAAAATGCAGTCCAGAATCTGTTTTGTATGATTTAGGACAAAGGGAGGGAAAAGAGTTCATTAAATCATACACTAAAGTATAAATTCTTAGCTTCAGCTGAGATTAAATGATGCCAGATTGAAGCTTTTTTCCATGCTAGGGTCATATCTCACTTTCATGCTTAGTTACTACAAAAGGTTGTAGGTTTTGCCTTGATGCAGCAATCAAGGGGCAGAACTCACCATTTTTGCTAGGAAAGCCAAAGTAATTTGTTTACTTCAATAGGTCACGGCAAAAGAGGATTGTGTGGATTACCAGGGAATACTTCAAACAACCCTCCCCCTCAGGACAAGATACAAGAGGCATGTTTATCTACTTTTCATATTAATTTTTTAATCATTTCTTAGCCTCTGCAGTTAATGCACCATAGTAAAATTTTACTGACTTCACAAGTTACCTCAAAAATATCACTGGTTAAAGAATACAGTCTATTATAAAAAGCGCAGAAAAAAATCACTCTGCTTATGGAAAAATATGGTCTATTTGTAGAGAGCCTGCATGTCTTCTGCAAAGGGCAATCCTGTCTCAGTATATCCTAGAGTACTAAGAAAGTGTCAATAAGCATGTGAATAAGGGACGGTCATCAAGATAATGTGTTTCTGCACCAAAAATTACTAAGAAACTGTGCTGCCACTGACCTGGAGGGAATAGAACTGAAAGCTAGTTAAAGGATAAAAGGCAAGGAATAAAAAGCTGAACAATCACTTTTGAGGCTAGAGATGAGTCAGCAGTGTTGCCCCCCTGGGGATCAGTGCTGGTGCTGGTATTATTCCTGGAGATGGGAGTGAGTAGTAACATCCTTTGCAAGGACTCGATGAACATTTGTTGAAGGATGTTCTGAGTCACCCAGCTGTATCGTGCCTACTGGTAGTGCTCCCCAAGCTCCTTAAAGTGGTACCTAGCCCCACGCTCCTGCCTCCCCCCCTGGAGGCAAAGAAACAGCTGAGAACCTCTGCCTGTGAGAGCAGCTGCCTCCACATCAGAGAAGATGTGGCAATGGAGACATGTTCATCTACGCACCTGTCTGAAGACCAGTAGAGGACTGGGCAATGCTGTGTGACACAGTTTCTGTTTTAGTCATGTCCAGGGCTTTCACCCCAGGATGCTGTGGCTTCTCAGAGAGCCTGGGCTTGGAGGGCTCAAGGGTGGCTGCAGTGCCTCTTGCTTCTCAAGTGCTATGAGGCACACTTAAGCCCAGCTGTGGTGGCAGTCCTGAGTTTGTTCCCAATTCACTAATCATTTGAATTCCTACCTAAAGAGATCTGTTCCTTCTCCAGACATATGTAAAGTCAATCTTACTTCTGCAAGCTTCTGAAGAATGTATTTTTCTCATTGAAATCAGCAACAAAGAAACTTTTCTACCTGCTTGAGGCTACTAGGCAATCAGAGCTCCATACAAAGCATATTTCCTTCATTTAAAGTTAAGGAAATGGTAACAGTTAAGAAACCATAATCTCCGAAATGTTTTGATAAGACCATTGTATGCTGCAGCAGTTCTCATGGACATAAGCCATTATTCAGCAGTTGCTTAACTCATGATACTGCCAATGGTACCAACAATATCCCTTAAACACACCAAGAATAAATAAATTCCAGCATAAATAATATTCTACTAATCATAAAGTTTTCAATGTTATGGAACTCGATGTCTAAAATACTAATTTCCCATTTCTGACCCAAGTTTTGTGCTTTCCCAACCCACTTTATTAACTTCATTACCCAAGACATAAAAAGACAACACCATTGTAGTCAATTGCAAAGATATTTTTAAGAAAAGTTCACCAAATAAGTACAATGAGCACCGCAGAGGGTTATACAAGTCAGTAACACATAGTAATGTTCCAGCTCCTCATTTTCTCAACTGTGCTATTCTTCAGAAATAGTTAAGCAGACCATGTGGCCTGGCCTTAAAGCTAAAATCTGACATTGAGAAGTTACAAGGCACATGCAGAACCTGAAGAGCATAAGAATTCTGAAAGAAGAAGTCCCTCCACAGAGTGATCTTCCACAAATGAGGTAAACTCAGAGTAGACCTTTGGCACTAACACAGTCTCTCTCTCCTCTACCTATGCTTCTATACAAAGCTCTTTGCCAGACATGGAGGTTGGGACAGTTGCTTTTCAAAAGAAGATTAGTATTACACTTATAAAGGTGAGCCTTCACAGCTGTAGCAGCTCCCCAAAGTGTCCCACCTGAAACAGGTCTAAACTCTCAAGTTTAGGGAGCCATTTGGAAAGTCAGAATCCTCTGTGGTTTACCTTAATGCATTTTTCATATAAAAATTTCAGTGCAGTTTAGTTCCAGATGAAATTATATGCCAGGTTTTACCTAACCCTATTTATATATCAGGGTTTACTTAAGCCTATCTCAGTAATATTAAATATATCACTTCCATTTAGTAATCCATCTTATCGAACCCAGTTAAAATAACATGAAGAATTTGGTGCTGCTTGAAAAAAAATGTTTTGCTGCACATCTCAATTATGCACCACTTCAGTGACATACTGGTTGTCCAGGCATAACCCTTGATGATCATGAAAACATTAAAATCAGTGCTACAACTGTGCATAAGAAGGACAGCTTCATGTTTGGCTTCTATGAGCAATGACATTATCAACTGTATGCTCAGCAAGCAGATAGTAGACCTCAGTCTGGGTTTCTCCTGTCAAAATTGTTAATGAAATACTCATACTTTTTATTTCCTTCATCTGTAAGCAACAATGCCCTACATACTCTCTGCATTTTCAATTTACTACTTGACTTGTTTTTTTATTGCAATACTGGAAAGAAAACCACTATCAACTGCCTTGCCATTTTTTCAATCAGAAAAAGCATTAGGGACTTCTTTTTTAATTTTTATTACTGTCTAAAATTTTGATTAAAAAGTGAGATCACTATATAAACTAAAGTAACAGTTCTACATCTCTGGTAGAAATGCAATTTACTGTCAGATTTCAAATTGACTTAAGCTCTAATTCATCACAGTTATACCCTCTTCAGCTTAAGGTCATTAACTAACATTTCTAGTAGTATTTTTAGAACCTTTTGAAAAACACGTTAGAGCCCGACATCATAACCATTGTTTGTCATCAATCTAAATCAACCCTCATAACATACAAATACAGCCTCTTCTCAGCCAATAGCAGCTCCAGATTTTGGCACTGACATTTTGCAGGGCTCAGCTCAACACGTTCTCCATCCCAGTGATGCCAACACCACAGTCCCCATTTGTTTCATATCAAGGATTACTGAGCTACAATCAAGGTTTTTTTTTTAAATCCCTCCCAAAATGCTTCTTATGCCACAGCACGAGTTCAGCCTGTCTGCGCTGGGGGCTGGCGAGCAGTTGTGAACAGGGAGTTGGATAGCTGCTCCTGATATGTAAAGCCTGGCTTTTGCTCAGACAGGCTGAGAGTTATCCTGCATGTGCTTCTGGGAAACTGAGCCATCTGAGCAAAACTCACTAACACAAATTAACGAGTACAACCAAGAGCACATGCTCATTTCTGCATGCAGCCTACAGCACCTTGTGTAGCCACCACCATTCCAAGACAGAGGGACTGAGAGGACCAAATCCTCCTTCATACCTCCCTTCTTTCCACCTTCTGATCTGTCAGGTATGCGCTTGTGGTCACTGCAGAGCAAGTCTGACGGATGCCATGTCAGAGCCTTTCTTCTTCTTTTTCTCTCTGTGCCTGTCACCTCCATTGCAGAGTAAAATGCTTAGTTTGGCCCACTGGTCTTCAGTTAGGCACAGAGCACAAGCACTGGGAGAAGCTCTGCAGTGCCTGTTACAGATATTCTTAAGGGTTCATGCTGAATAAGTTTTTGTGGTTTTGAGTGACTGTAAATACATGTGTAGATACTTAGGCAATGTCTCTCAAGATGGGGACAATCTCAGAAGCTACCCAGTGATGTTCTAATACACTCTGTGCCATCACGTCACTCATATGAACAGATAGGATGCTGGCATCAAGCAGAGTTAGAGCTTTATCAATTTATGACTGTCACCTTAGCAAGAAGGTATCAGATTTTTGTAAGCATTTATATTGGGTTTCTGTTTTTTTAAAGTCTTCATTTTCCTATTCCTTATCCCATTTCACTACTTGCACTTATTCTTCTTTAAAAAAGACTGAAATTTTGTGCCCTTTGTCACAAGTTTTTCTCCTCTTCCTTGAGCATCACCTGCCTCATTTCCTCATGAGACACACTTTTTCTTAGCATGAAAAAGCACTTCATTAACAATGTTGCTCACTATTGTGAAGCTTTCCTCTTTAATCAACCAACAGGTAGATACTTTCATCAGACAGATATATATATATACTGTTTCTTTTGCCTATAGGACCTTAGTCTGGCAAACATAAATAATTTCAGTCTCAGAGGCACTTAAATTAAAGATGAATTATTTAATAACCTAGAAGTGTTTCCAAACTTAGGTATCATGCACCATTCTGAACTACATCCCCTTTTAAGGACTGTCCACCACTTGGACCCTGCACTGGAAGGGAAGGGAGTAAACCTTCTGCACATCTGACCTGTATACCATGACCAGTTTCCACCAAACCCCCTCAGAAAGGTTTCAGGCTGGTGAACTCATGCCCCAAACCTGCCAGACCCCAGATGCTTATCAATACATAGAAAGCTCTGAAAAATTTTGCCCAGTATAGAATTTTTAGAAAGCTAAGGCAGAAATGGAGGAGGGGCTGAAATAGTTTTTGTTTTTTTCCCTGAAGTTGAAGAAGAAGCTCTTCAGTCTTCTGCCTGGGAATGGCAGTCCTCTTTAAAGTCCACCTCAAAATCTGCCTCTGGGTCTAAATATCTGTTTATTCTCCTCAGATTCTACTTCACATCAAATATTTCCTTTCCTAGATCACACACTCTTAAACTGACCTATCATTGGATACCTAGGATGTCAGGAACATTTAATTGACGCCTATACAAAACACAAACCTTAAGATCTCCACCTGGTACGCTCCAGAGGCACAGATGTCTCAAGGCAGGGATTTGAGTACAGCCCAGCATACTGGGGCACGGAAGGCAGCTCCTGAGAGGGTTCCCATGTTCCCATGAAGGCTGAGGAGACCTTGGTGGCACCTCTTGGGAGGGCTCAGCTCCAGAGACTGTCAGTGAGGCTACAGGGAGCTTGAACAGGAGCAGTGTGGCTTCCAGAAGAGTGGCAGAGGCCTTTTTTTTTTTTTTTTCAATAAAAAGGACAAAATTCTCCTCCACACTGCAGAGTATGTAGTTCTGGGAGAAGAAGAGCTTATACACTGGGGTGCCTGAGGACTGGAGGAAGGCAAATATCAATCCAGTCTACAAAAAGGGCAAGAAGGAGGACCCAGAGAACTACAGGCCAATTAGTCTCACCTCTGTCCCTGGTAAAATAATGGAGCAACTCGTTCTGGATGTTATCTCCAAACACATTGAAGATAAAGAAGTTATTAGAAGTGGTCAACATGGATTTACCAAGGGTAAATCATGTTCAACCAATCTGATAGCCTTCTATGACATTATAACTCGATGGCTGGATGAGGGGAGAGCAGCAGATGTCATCTACCTTGACTTCAGCAAGGCTTTTGACACCGTCTCCCACAATATCCTCATTAGACAATTAAGGAAGTGTGGGCTGGAGGAGGGGACAGTGAGGTGGATTGAGTCCTGGCTGTGTAACAGAACTCAGAGGATTGTCATTAATGGAGCAGGGTCAAGTTGGAGGCCTGTGACAAGCATCATCCCCCAGGGTTCAATACGGGGCCCAGTCCTGTTCAAGATATTCACCAATGACCTGGACGAGGGGATAGAGTGTGTCCTCAGCAAGTTTGCTGGTGATACCAAACTGGGAGGGCTGGCCGACACTCCAGAGGGCTGTGCTGTCATCCAGCATTACCTGGACAGGCTGGAGGGCTGGGAAGAGAAGAACCTAATGAGGTTCAGCAAGTGCAAATGTAAGGTCCTGCACCTGGGGAGGAAGAACCCCAAGCACCATTATAGGTTAGTATAGGTCTTCTGGAAAGTACTACTGAGGAAAAGGATCTGGGGGTCCTAGTGGATGGCAGGCTCTCCATGCGCCAGCAATGTGCCCTTGTTTCCAAGAGGACCAGTGGAATCCTGGGCTGCACAGGGAGAAGTGTGGCCAGCAGGTCAAGGGAGGTTATTCTTCCCCTCTACTCTGTGGCTAGGCCACAACTGGAATAGAGTCCAGTTATGGGCTCCCAAGTTCAAGAGGGACAGGGAACTACTGGAGAGAGTCCAACATAGGGCAACCAAGATGATTAAGGGATTGGAGCACGTCCCTTAGGAGGAAAGGCTCAAAGAGCTGGAGCTCTTTAGCCTAGAGAAGAGAAGGTTGAGGGTAGGCCTTATCTATATTTAGAAGTTCCTAAAGGGTGGGTTGAAGGATGATGGAGCCAGACTCTTCAGTGGTTTCCAGCACGAGAACAAGGGTCAACAAGCACAAGTTGGAACATGGGAAGTTCCACTCAAATATGAGGAGAAACTTCTTTACCATGAGGGTGACAGAGCCCTGGAACAGGCTGCCCAGGGAGGTCGTGGAGTCCCCTTCTCTGGAGATTTTCAAGACCCATCTGGATGCAGTGCTGAGTGATGTGCTCTAGGCAATCCTGCTTAGCAGGGGAGTTGGACTAGATGATCTCTAGAGGTCCCTTCCAACTCTGTCTAATCTGTGAATCCGTGATATGAATGTATCATACAGATTGCCAACTAAGAACAAAAAGCAGTCATTTGCTGCTATCTAGTTCTTCAGTGTGTGTCTGATACTTCTGCCTGGTATGTTGCATTGCAATCCTTCCTCACCTGCACAGCCAAGTCTCCTGGACAGATCAGGACTGGCAGGCCGTGAGGACTAGAAAGCACAGACTGTGCACCATGTGTATGTGTGCACATACAGGACAACTGATTAGGGAAAGGAAAAAAGGCTTCTGTGAGCAGAACTTATGTCCAAGACTAGCCCTTTTAAACCATTTTGCAAAGAAAAAAGTATGCCAAATTTAGCATAAATTCTAATACTCACAAAGCAAGAAATCCAGAGCATCACACAGGGCATGTGTATACCACAAACATGAAACAGAAGGGTGAATGGGCTGTGTCCGCTTGCTTGTTGCCTATGTGTTGACAATGCAGTGTCCAAACCCTCTCCGTTTTCCACCTGGAATCACCAGAAAACAAATCAATCAAGTAGGAGTCAGATAAACCAGATTACGGATACCATTAAATACACGACCTACTGACGGCCATTGTGTTCTTCAAAATGGCCAATGACTGGAAGGACTGGGTTGGATTCACAGCTAGGTAGCGACATGCTGTTTTTTAAGAGAGACACATCGAAACAAAGTCTGGCCAGGGATCTAGATTCTCCCCATTCCTAAGAGACTCTTGGATCTTTCCCAGACTGATGTTCAAGCAGGCTCCCCGTAATAGACTTCTTTATCTTGGCACACCTCCTGGCTACAGAGCTTACACCACTGCAGGATCAGGCTGCACCAGGCTTTCCCTGCTTTTCTTTGCTTTACAAATCAGTGCTGGGGAATTGATACCTTCAGAGGGTGAGAAAGAGGGCTCTGAAGACTGTGGCAGGAGAGCAAATAGCTTTTATCCCCTCAGTAGGCTGTAGTGGGATTTTCAAACCATACACCTACTGACACAGTCCTGCTGTGTGTGCTGTTGGCTACTCCCACCAGTGTAAAAAACAACTGTCAGGCTCCTGCAAGGACATGGAGAAGCTGGCAGCAAGAGGAGGGTGAGGGAAAGGCAGGAGCAGGGAGGTAAACCTGCACCAGGAGGGATGAGCAGGGCAGGGAAGGAGGGAGGGAAGAGCCGGACAGGAGCCTCAGAAGCCTCTGCAGGGTGCAAGAAATATCACTGGGTTTGGAAAAATTACTAACGAGGGATTTTAGGAATTCAGAGACTCTTATCCGTGAGGATACAAAGATTCCCTGCAGGAAGGGAATAGAGAGGGAAGAAGTTTGTTCCTTAGATGAACCAGCCACAAGTGCCACATAAGAGCCGTTGAAGTGAAGCTTAATTGCTTTTGCACCATTGATGAGAGAAAAGTTAAATGCAAAAGTTGTATTTGCTCCTCATTTAAAGAAAGAGTCTCACCTCTGGCATGAAGTATTTTGACTTCCGCAAGCTCATTCTGCTCCTCTGTGTTTATAAGTTTGAGGCTAATATATCCTAAAATAAGTTGCTCCCTTTACAATGCATGTACGCTTCCTTAAATCTATGCTGAAGAATTACTCCATCAGACTTTCTGTTCTGGAGCTTGCCGTTAGCACACTGCGTTTTCCCTAAGCTCTCTGGCTCAACAACTTTATGTCATATGCAGCAATTGCAAGTATTAATAAGGAGTAGGCAGAGTGCTTCATCTCCCTTGCCAGCGTTTTCAACACGAAGCCAATATCAGCAGATGCGCAACTAGCCACTGAAAAAAAGAATGTTTTGGTTTTTTTTTTTTTAGTACTTCTACTGATATGTGATATGAGAAACCCACTGCAGTGTTTAGGAAGGAGCCAGGGTACTTATTTTATGGCTATGAGCTCCATTGCTGATAGGACTTGGAGCCAGCAACTTGTGGGCATGGATGCCCTGCTCCAGGGCTGGTAAGAGGTAGGGGCCAGGGATCACACAGCAGGGAGCAGCAGAAGGCTGTGTCCTCAGCTCTCCCTTCACCTATTTGGTAAAATATTGCTGTAAATCACAAACAAAACAATAAATAGAAACAAGTTTTTATTTCAGCATCTCTCTGTATACGTCAGAATACCCACATCCTCATCCAATGAGTTTATTGTTCGAAAAATAAGCCATACTTAAATTTACAATGAATTACTGTGATTATGACAGAAGCCTTTCAGAAAAACTTTCCCTATGCATAACCAATAGTAATGTTTCATTCTTAATTTTAAAACATTAAAAGGTTTCTTCCTTATTACAAAATGTATGTATACATGTATATATATATATATACAAAATGTATGTATACTGAAAAAACATTTTCATCTGAAGTTAATGAAAAGATCTCAATTCCCCAATCTAAAACCACATTCCTGCTTCTGTATATTTCTGTTCTGTAATTTTAGAAAGGATTAACTTCATACAGCCTGTTTCAATAACAGCCATATATTCTCTTTCAACCTGCTGTAGTATGACACATCCTGGATAATAAACCTTGAGATATTTGGGCTGTAAATGGAGAAGTCAACTCAACCAGAACTACAGCTGTGCTGCTGGAGCCACAGCAATAAACACAGACGGCCTCCCTTCAGTTTTCTTTCCCTTGAATCCACCTTCAGGAAATTTGCTGATCTAAAAATTTAATTTACTTGAGTCAAGTTTCTTCAAAATTTTGCCAATTTAGATGTGATATCTTTGTGATACTGTACCTGGGTTCTACCCTAACTAATAGCTCTGACCAGATTTCTATAGGCAAGTGCTCCTGAAATGCATCTTCTTATGGTTGATATTGTTCATAGAGATTTTGTAGCAAAATCAAGTCTTAACAGCCTCTGCTTTTTCCACATTCGTATCCTTGAAGTATACTTATTCTATAACCTTATTAAGATATTCTCTCTTGCTATTTCTTACATCATTTAACGTCCTAGTGCAGTAAATGTGCCCTCCACTGGAGGACGTCAACAACATTTAGCATAAATACTCCAACATGAATATTTTTGGTTTGATACTATGCATTTTGAAAAAGTCTTCTTCATCCAAATTGTTAATAAATGTTTGTTTGATGCCTGTTTTTTTAATAGATTTTAAAAATGGACTGATTTCCTTCCAGTCATCCTGATTTTGTTAAACATGGTTCTGTTTTCTGAGTGTATATATACAAGTATTAATCATTTCACACAAGAGATGTTTGTATTCAAAATAACCTTATGACAGCTTTTATAAACCAGTTCCAGATTCATGTTACCCAATGGGATTTTTTTTTGCTTATCAGAAATATGATTCTCATTCTACCAGATATATACCGGTTTAAGGGAAATTTAATATCTAGGTCTTAGTCTCTAGTTCTGTGGGTTTAATTTTTTCCCATGGTATAGCATACAGTAAAAAAGTATGTGCATAAAATTCAATTTTTATAAAGCCTTCAAAACTGAGGTGTCAGTATATCCATTGACATCTATATGAGAGTCTGATCTTGCTTAAATGGAAGTTAATTTTTAATTTTATTTTTTTATCCCATTGTGGTAAGGAAATCTCTTCTCGCTTTTGTGGGACTTTATGATGCCAACCAAGAATGCAAATTGACTCATCAGATTCCTATGAATAAGGGGTGGGAGATTGCTGCCCACAACCAGCCAGTCAGGGTGTGTCCAGCTGTTGTGGTTTAGGCAGAATTGGCCTACGACAGCACTAGATGTTACCTGAGTAATGTTGAATGGATAAAAAAACACCCTTAAGGCATGCGCAATGGCAGTTTTGGACTGTAGTAGATATAAATGCTATGCTGAGAGCGAGATGCACAGAATGATTTCTGTGAATGCTACAGTTGTTTTAAATTAGTAAATTCATAGAATCATAGAATCGTTTGGGTTGGAAGGGACCTATAAAGGTCATCTAGTCCAACTCCTCCTGCAACGAGCAGGGACATCTTCCACTGCATCAGATTGCTCAGAGCATTGTCCAACCTGACCTGGAATGTTTCCAGGGATGGGACATCTACCACATCTCTGGGAAACCAGTTCCACTGTTTCACCACTCTCATCGTAAAAAAATATTTCCCTTACATCTAGTCTGAATCTACCCTCTTTTAGTTTAAAATCATTACCCCTTGTCCTATCCCTTCAGATCCTGCTAAAAAGTTTGTCCCCATCTTTCTCATAAATCCTCTTTAAGTACTGAAAGGCCACAATAAGGTCTCCCCGGAGCCTTCTCTTCTCCAGGCTGAACAACTCAACCTCTCTCAGCCTGTCCTCATAGGATAGGTGCTCCATCCCCCTGATCATTTTTGTGGCCCTTCTTTGGATGCACTCCAACAGGTTCATGTCTTTCCTATGCTGAGAGCTCCAGAGCTGGATGCAGAACTCCAGGTGGAGTCTCACCAGAGCGGAATAGAGGGGTAGTATCAACCTGCTGGCTACGCAGCCCAGGATATGGCTGCCTTTCTGGGTTGTGTGTGCACATTGCCAGCTCATGTTCAGCTTTTCAGCTTTTCATCTACCAGAACCCCCAGGTCCTTCTTGGCAGGGCTGCTCTCAATCCCTTCAACTCCCAGACTATATTGTTACTGGGACTTGCTCCAACCTATGTTCAGGACCCTGCACTTGGCCTTGTTGAACTACATGAGGTTCATATGGGTCCACTTTTCCAGATCCCTCTGGATGTCATCCTGTGCCTCGGGTGTGTCAGTCATACCATCTGGTGTCATCTGAAAACCATCTGAAAACCCTGCTGAGGGTCCACTCAATCCCACCGTTTATGTCATCAATGAAGATAGTGAACAGTACCGGTCCCAATGCAGAATCTTGAGGAACACCACTTGTCATCTATCACCATGTGGACATTGACCACTACCTTCTGGATGAGAACATCCAACCAATTCCTCATCCACTGATCAGTCCATACATTAATCCATACCTTTTTAGTGTAAAAGGAAGGATGGTGTAGAGGACCATTTCAAAAGTCTTACAGAAATCCAGGTAGATGACACTAGTAACTCTTTTCTTGTTTACTGATATAGTCACTCTGTCAGAGAAGGCCACTAGGTTGTCAGGCAATTATTGGGAGTAGGTAAAGCTAACAGAGGAAGAGGGAATTCTACTATAGCTGTAATTCTCAGATGTTTGATAATCAACATAATAAACATCAAGAAGACAAGAAAGCTGTACATTTTGTAACATAAAAAAGAGCCCATTACCAACTGTTGATTGCAAACAGTTATAATTATTGGATGCCACATGAAAAAAGATTTGACCCATATATTGAAGAAGTAGAACTGACCATAGTTAATTAGAGAACTTAAAAAAGCCATGGTTCCTTGTTCTTGAAAGTGCTGTTGCAATTCAGATAGATCCTGGTAAAAAACTAATTTACACAGAACATCTTTGAGACTGCAGTATGGCATTTGTACAAGAACGAAGAAAAAACACTGTCAGTTTTGTGTCCACTTTAAGTCAGAAGCTAGAAAAATGTCAAAAATAAACTGTACAGGATAGAGTTACTAATGCTCACGTTCATCTTTTTCCAGTTTGGACAAATGAGGAAAAAAATTTCTGAAGGTTAAGCTTTTAGCAAAACAAGATGAATATGCGAAGTAACATCACCTAAAGAACTGTTCATACAATAAAATCCAAATCATATGCCTGACTCTGTATCACAGATGCTCTGTATGAAATGATGTCTCTGGGAAGGCAGAGGTAGCTGCAGTGCTCGACAGGAGGGACCACATGTGTAGGGCACTGCAGTCCAAGGAGAACAAAGAAAAGAGTGTAATCACACCTCATTACCAGCAGAGCAAAGCAGATACGTGTCTTCTCATCCATACAGTAGGAGAGTGCTTCGCTTTCTGGAGCACACCTGAACAGAAGCTCCTTATAAACAGTTTCTAACAAGAAGCTCCAAAATGAGTTTGTGATAAAAGTGTGTCTGGAATTAGTGATATTTCTTGTAAATTTCCAAACAAATCCCATGTGGTTTGGTTGCCTGCACCTCATCCCAACAAATCCATGTAAAATAAAATTAAGTAATCACTAATAATTTTTGTCTAGTTATTTTCTTTTGTATGACACTTCAAATTCAGCAGATAAGAATTTCTTATCAGAAAATATCACCCGTTTATATAAACTTTACTTGAATGACTTGCTTGACTTCAAACACATTGCTGTTTTGAAAGTACAATAATGATAAACAAACCAGAAAAGCAAAGGACACCCATAAGAATGTCTTTTATGAAATCTATACATTTCAACTTCCTATACATCTTGTACTGTAAATAGACTATCAACACAGTTTCAAGCCTGAGTCTTGCTGCGTTTAATTTGTTACAAAGTCCCTTGATATTTTCATGAATAGAGTGCCTACTGGTCTAAGCTTTAATTATTTTCTTAATTTTAAAGAATAATTCTATGAAATCTGAGACAAACTTAATTAGCTGATACTGAATGGGATGTCTTAACCTCCAAAGAATACATACACACATAATTAAAGATGAGTACTCTGAATGTGAAGGCAGGTCAAATTGGAAGGGCTTATTTGTGATTTCAAGTCTTCTTTCACTTGTATATTACAGATACACTGCCTGAATTTGGTGTTTGTAAATGAGAGGACCTGCTGTATTGTTTAGACCAATGCAGCTCTTAACAGTCCAAGTGAAATTCACAGTAAATTAACACGTCTTTCAGTTTATGAACTCATCACTAGGCATGACGAGTGGTGGCTGCAGGAGGCAGCTTTTTTGTCTCACTTGCAGTTCCCTGGTGTCACCCACTTCCAGAGTGGTGGCACTACCTAGTATCTAACACATCCAGTGTTCATATATTGAGAAATACTGGTATTACCATGTTAATACCAATTTTTGACCTTAAATAGAAACAAAAAATGGAGCATCTTCAGGTAATTTCATATAATACTTAAACTAGCTATATTTCTAGATAGTAAATTTTGACACAAGTATTATCTACATTGGGAAACTGTGGCACAATTGACTATATTAGCAAATATGTTTTGTTTAGAGTTTGTTTTTTTTCTACTGTTTTTCTTCTTCTGTTGTATTTATGTACCAGTGTTCAAGTCATACATTTAAGAATAATCCAAGATTTCTTTTTTATTTTTTTTTTACTTTCTAACAAGTCACGGTCTCATTATATTGTTTACACCAGAAAACTAGTTTCTGTTAAGCATAAGATTACTTAAAAGGACTTTTTAATCTGATTGCTCCATCCATGTATTAACACTTTGGTCAGCAAAATGTTGTAATTCTTGACAGAATCCTGTATAAGCAAGGATGGTTCTTAATATTGCATTTAAGATTTAGTTTGAGATACCCTGTTCGGTTGTTTTTTTCTTTCATTAATGACCATAGAAGAGGCCTAAATTCTACCCCTGAGTAGGGAAAGGAATATTCTTATCTCACTGCTTTTCGTATACAAACAGAGTCTCTCCGTTTCACTTACTTGTAACATGTAGTCAATACATTTGTACTCAAAAGTCTACTTACAAGAGGGAGATAGACAACTTAAAATAATTCAGGACAGTGACACAGGATACGAGACACATTTCCAATGGACACAATGCATCTACCCCGAAATACACCAGAGGACAGTCTGACCAGTGTTTTTATGGGAAATTCTTCTGTATGAATAAAGGTTG
Source organism: Gallinago undulata (assembly GCA_026546715.1). NCBI lineage: Eukaryota > Metazoa > Chordata > Aves > Charadriiformes > Scolopacidae > Gallinago > Gallinago undulata. The sequence goes on along the minus strand of JAOTQQ010000019.1, from coordinate 22,235,298 downwards.
TCACAGATAGGAAATAATATTTTATGTTTGTATTATTTATCCTGTTCTGAGTAATAAAGAGTCATCCGTCTTTTCTTGCGTCTGTTTATATTTCAGTGATGTGGTACCCTTATAGTAACACATTTATGTTTGTTTTTCATGGTGTTCTGAACTAGTGCACAATGTTTAATAGTCAGAAATTCTGTTAGAAAAATGGCAGATATTGAAAGAGATTAATTTTGTTGAATTTTTTTTTTGGTATGGCCCAATCAACATTATCTTTTACTGTGAACACATTCAAAGGAATCTTTGCAAATAATTAAGCATTTTCATTCTGTAATTTCTTTGTAATACAAAGGAAGACACAGTGTTTTACAGTGTCACTTCCACTGCCCTGGAATGATTACAATAATTAATTAGGTGGAACAATAAATAAATTATCTCGTTTCCTCATGATTACTTCCTCTCAGCAGTTATCAGTAATATTTGCTATTACTGAGAATGTGGAGGACGTAACACTGGTCTTACTGATAAAGCACATTGTAGAAGAGCAGGCAAAAATTTAGACATTAGAATTGAGGTTCGTAGAAGAGTAATTGCATCTGAATAAATGAAACATTGTAAGACTGCTTTCAGTTAGTCAGATAATGTAAAAATAGGAAAGAACTGAACATTACCCACACTACCCTTACATTCACTTATAATACCTGGTTTTTTAAATAGTTAAATTAGCTTACTTCTGCTTAACCTGCACTTTGCTACACTTAGGAAGGAAGACTAGGAAAGACGTAAAGATGACTTGCATCAAGTCACATCATTGCTTAAAGCCATAATGGTTGTCTTCTCACATTTCTCCCCTCTGCAGGACCATTGTCCTTACCACTCCTTTCCCTCCCACAAGCCCTTGCCTCTAGCCCTGGCTACAGAATATGCCCATTCCAGCAAACGTAAATTGCCCCCAGAGTCAATTTGACTCAGTAAAACCTCAGAAAATTATCCAATTTTCCTGCTGGCTTATTCAACACTTGAGGGTTGAATGGGTGCCAGAGCTGGCACAGGATCCATAACAAGAATGTATGGCCAGAGGTATGGAAGCAAGATGAAAACCAAGGAGACAACCCTTCCTTATTCTGGCAACTCTGAACCATTAATTTACGTGATTGCATGTCCCAGAATCAAATCTTCAGAGAATTTCTAGATTTGCTGAGGAAATGGTGTGAGGGGAAAAGAGAACTTGCAGTTCCACCAGTGAACAGTGAGGAGAATATGAGTGCTGACCACCCAGCTGTGGTGGGGTAGGGTGAAAGGGGATCAACATGATTAATCCAGCACTCTTCACTGACCTTAAAACCCGGGGCTTTTACAATGATAAGTAATTGAGGTTATACTGGATGATTAAAAATATAAAGATGAGATTGTAGAAGCAAAATTATAAAGGCTGAGATGCAGAGGAATTGCAACGTGCAGTGACTGCCACGAGTAGGAAAAACCATCTGTAAGGGTGCTATCAATAAAAGGCAGCACCAGCAAAGGGCTGTTCTGTTCATCTGCAAATTGGGCAAGTTTTTGACTGATAACACCGAGGACGCTAAAATGTTCAATTACTTTTTGCATCTGCCCTCTGTGAAAAGTTGAGCTGCAGCACAGTAGACACTGATAACAGTAAAAGAGGTAAGAGCTCACCCTCTGGTAATGAAGAGAAATGTTTACACATTGGCTGGACTTGATGAGATACTGAAATGTTTAAAGAACTGATCAATGAAGTCTCAGGCCTCTTTATGCTTATCTTTGATAGCTGATAGAGCACAGGGAGTATACTGCATTACTGCAAAGGGCAAGAACAGGCCTATCTTTGAAAGAAAAAAGGAAGACCTGGGAGTTACTGAACTGCAAGCTTAGCTTCAGCTCCTGAAAAATAGTAAAGCAAATAGTCTGTTTATTTGCGGGTAGCTAAAATTTCATAAGAATATGAGCAAAAGGCAACATGGCTTTCTCTAGAAGAAACCATTTCAAACTAATCTAATTTCTTACTTTGACAAAGTAAAAATCTTTGATGTCAGATGTCAATTATTTTAATGTCTTTAGTGCTCATCTTATTCTCAGTATGAATCTCCTTCTCTGTAGGTCTTTAAGAAAGGGGTGGACTGCTCTCTGCCAGAGATGTTGTAAGTATAGTCAATCCTGTCCTCAGGCCAGAGGTTAGTGGGAGAGGTTAGTCCAGCTTGTCTGTATCTCTGGTAAGTTAAAAAGGACATTTAAGTCACTTTTACTCTTCAAAACGAAGCAGGAAATAATAAAAATACTTCAGCCTTAAATGAAGATCAGCTTGAATACATTTGATATGATTGCAAGGTAGTTATCCTATTCTAATACTCAGCACAATGAGCAGCATTTCCTATTAACTAAGTGTAATGAAACAGTGTTAACTAGGGACCTCTTATAAAGGAGCTACTAATGGCTAAGTAGCTGAGGCTGAATCAGCTTCAGTCCAAACAACAGTGATAAGTGCCAAAAGCTTGTCTTCTTTCTGCAAATAGACATCTAAGATATACACATATAATACATACATGAAAAGTGCCTTCATGTGTGAATGTGATTTCAGCTCTCCTGAATGCTTAGGAAGTAAGGTTGTTTTGCCAGGACAATTAAAAGGATAAGTTGCATGGAGAAGTGCATTGTGCTAGCTGTGATGGGAAGACAGGCTGACCAAGAGCCTGGAGCCTGGAATTTGCTTTTGCCGACTCAGAGGTGCAGAAACAAACCTCCATGTAGGTAGACTTCTCTTACTTTAAATTTATTTTCTGAGTGCTGTGTCCCTTTAAGAAAAAAACAAACAAACAAACAAACACTTTTTTTCCTAGGACACCATTTTTTAATCATTGATTTGTACTCCACATAAGATAGTAACTTCAATCTCCTGATTGTACCAAGAGATATCTGCTCTCTAAGAAGTGAAGACACATATTTACTGCATGGAACAGGCACACTTTAAGTATTTAAATGTTACTATGACAAGAGCAGCATTGATAAGGCTACTAGAACTCTGCATGAGCATTAATTAGTATGGTATTAATTGACAAATAATTCCTGAAAAATCATTAGAAGTATTTACTAAAGCTTCTAACAATGCCTGCAGGTTTTGAAGACTTTCTTTATGGCACCAACATAAACAAATTAGTGTAATATTGCCTCAATCATTGTTTTAATCTTCAGCATGTTTTTAATTTTTGGTCTTGGTCTGCCTAGCATGAATGAAAAGTCAGGCAGTAAAAATGTTTTAAAATCTCAGCATCTGATTTCTGATCTTTTAAAACGATATTGGTTCTTCTGCCTTTTCAATACCAAACTCCACACAGACTAAAGAAACAATTCCATAGTGACTCCAGGCAAAGATTTGATGGAAAATTAAATACACTGGGAAACATGAAACAGTCCTTGCTAAAAAACAATGTTATTGTCTGTTACCTCTGTTAAAGTTTTTCTCTACGTATAAGGTAAATTTGCACTTTATTTTTGTTTTACTCTGTCAAGATACTTAAGAATGTTCATAGCTTTGATCATACTTGACTCCTTCTGAGACAGACCTTTAAATCTTAATGTCACTCAGCATAAAAGTCTCATTTGGTATCAATGAATTGTTTTATTTGTTAGGTTTTAAGCAAGGGCTTAAACTTAATATTAAGAATGAAAACAACTTGTCAGAGGCATGGAGACATCAGGAAGGACTATTCAAGTTTGGTGAAATTCTAGAAGCAATTTGAGGAGGAGTCTTCTCACAGGAAGATGCTTAATTACATCAGAATACTGAAATACAGACAGCAAAGCAGTGAATGCCTTGGAAATTCAGAGCTCTGTTACATTCATCTCCAGAGTAATGCAAATTACTTGACTGCATAGAAAGGAAAAAGAGAACAGGTGCTTAAACAAAGGACAGCTTACTGCTGAGTTGCCTTTTGCCACTTAGCTCACAGAAATGTGAAGTGTTCAAAGGCATCTTTCACAAGATATACACCACACTGGGCATCACTTCCGAGGCTGAGAATTTAGCCTGTACATTAGGAAATATCTGTATTTTCTCTTTTGGCTATATTAAGTATTTGACTTGGGTGTGACATGGGAAAGAATATCTAGGACTCTTTGTTTCTTGTACCTGGAGAGAGATAGGCACTTCCCTTTGTCTCATTTTGTGGGCAGAGAGTGTGCAAGGATAGCAGCTTTATCAGATGTGACTACATTGAGACTATCTGTATATCAGGGACAGCTACTCTGCTATATTAAAGTTTTTAAAACCTGTTCTTGGCACATGGTGAAACCTGTTGCCAAGTTTACTTGGTGTAAGCGTTTCCTAGGACCCCTATTAAACAGTGACAATGCAAGCTTTCAGCATGCAGTTGTGGGGGATCTGTGGGTCCAAGCATCATTCTGGGTGTCTGCCCTGGAATTTCTGATGACATCGCAGATGAGGAATACGTCCCTCAGTAAATGATTGCAGTCTTAACATCATATACAAAATACGTGGCAGAGTACAAATGGGTGGGAGGATGGGTGAATGGAAGGAGCCTGAGTGTAGAGATGTAGAGCATGTGGTGGTCCCACAGCTTCAATGCCTATGTCATTCTTAGTAGCATTTCACACAGCAGCAGTGATATCAATGACACTGACTATGCATCAGGGCACGAAAGTTTGTTCCCTCCCTCTCATGCTGCTCCTGAAGTTGTTGGGATGGTTGGTGGGCAAAGGAAAGGGAACCAACACACCAGGCAGGGCAGCTGCAGGCAGATCTCCAGTCTGGGCTGTCTTGTCTGACGCTTGACTGACACCAGGAGCTCATTTTGTAGTGCTTTATCAGCACAGTCCTTGCACTGTAATTTTATTAAACTAGGCAGATGTACCTATAAGCCTAAAAAGTGAAAGATATCTCTGCCATTGCTGCCCAAATAAATGCAGCACCTGTCTTTGTATAGAAGGACAACAAGCTCCCAAGTTGATGCAGTCGAGGTGAGGCTGGAGGTAAAACTACAGAAAGGCTAAGCCCAGGTGAGATCTGAACAGTCAAAATGTTTCCTCTAGACTCTGCAGAAAGCAGAGTAGACAAAGACGGACTTTTTAAATTGAGGGGGAAACCGGGTTTTGGGAAACTGGTGTTTGGTGTTAATGAAGTTGATAGTCACTTAGTCACTTTATTCTCACTAAATCTGAAGTTAACTGAAGAAAAGTTCACCACAGGTGGAACCAACAGATAATGTGGCCAATGAAACAGACATCACTGTGTATGTGAAGGTAAAACAATAGTAAAGAGAGAGAGACAACACTTTGTGTTGTGTCCATTTTTAATCAATGGTGCGTTGGTAAGGGAGACTCAGTGAAACTGCCCACCTGGTTTCAGAGGCGCTGAAAGGAACTTGTCCTTTTTTATCTCAGCGATCAACGCCTTAATTCTTGCTTACGTTACATGAAGTCCAAACAGTAAAGATGGAAGGCACTCCTCTTTAATGTCTCCCTCCTCCCATAGGTACCACATACAGACAAATTATATGAGGTTATTATGGTGTGAGTGTACCAGGTAATCAAGGTTTTATTTAGAAATTTATTTTTTCCAAAAAAAAAGAATGCTATTTTGTGTTTCTTTGGCAACTGGTAGTGAGATAGTGTTGTGGCTTAATACCAGCCAGCAACTAAGAACCACAGGAGCTCACTCACTCTCCTTAAAGAAGGATAAAGGCAGACTATCAAAAGTGTAAAACTTGTGGGTTGAGATAAGACAGTTTAATAATAATAATAAAAATAAAGCATAATAATAATAATAGAAGTAGTAATAGTAATAGTAAGTAATAGTAATGAAAAGGAAAATAACAAAGAGAGAGAAGTAAAATCTTAGGAAGACAAGTAATGTAAATGAAAACAACTGCTCACCACCAATTGCCTGATGCCCAGTCAGTCCCTGAGCAGCACCTCCCCTGTGCTGGACTCCCTTTTATTGCTGAGCATGGTGTCATAGGTTAGGAAACATCCCTTTGGTCAGTTGGGGTCATCTGTCCTAGCTGTGTCCTCTCCCAACTTCTTGTGCACCCCCAGCCTCCTTGCTGGTGGGGTGGGGTGAGAAAAGGAAAAATCCTTGACTCTGTGTAAGCACTGCTCAGCAACAGCTAAAACATCCCCATGTTATCAACACGGTTTTCATCACAAATCCAACACATAGCCCCATACTAGCTACTGTGAAGAAATGTAACTCTATCCCAGCCAAAACCAGCACAGATAAGCAAAACATAAAACAATGGCAGGAATAGAAAACAAAACAAAACAAAACAATAAAATATGTTTTTTCCATTTCTATCCTTTTTGCCCTATAATGTGCCATCTGTTTTCATTTGCAGTGAATAATTAGAAAATGGAAGACAACTTACGTACTGTCATAGGAGAGCATTTGGAATAGGAACCATTATCAAGGTTTGACATAACGTTGATCTCTGTGTGATCCAAAGGAACAGTGCAATGTTTTACCTTCAAACTTCACATTAAATATAATGGAAGACAGCAGAGGACATCAGCATGTTTATTGTAACATTTCAATTAGTAACTCCTCCTCTTACGAACTGCAAATCAAGACAAAAAACATTGATTTACATGAAGGGCAAAAGGTTTTAAAGGAATGCCTGTGGAGAAATATACTGTGAAAATATGGCAATAATTAATAACAAAGTGTGAGTCTGAAGGCCATATAAGCATTTGTTTATTTTAAAACAGGTAGATAAGTGCAGTGTCTTACTAATGCACACCCTGGTACTGTGCATTGCTGTTGGAAGATGAACACAGTATTTTGCTGTTCATATTTACAAAAAAAAAAGTAAAACTAGACTTTTGACAATTTATAAACACATCTTCTAAGGTTGAATGCTAATGATGAAAATGTTAGGAAATAGGAGAAATGTTATTTTGACAAAAGGAAAAACAAAGCACACACAACTGGAGAAAATATTTCTTTTGTTATATACCAGCCATAGTGGTCCAAGGAGTGAGAGCACTGTATAGCAATCTAACATACTGCTCTAGAAAAATCTCAGGGGACTTATAAAACTGACTGTGTATCACCCACAGGAGGAGCAGTACTACACATATATCCTCATTTTGGCATTTCTAGCCAAAAGAAACACAATAATGCTTGTAACTGGTTCTCCTATGGGCATATACTACACCCTTAGAATAATTCATCCTACAGTACTGGACTGAAGTGAGCACAAAACACACAGTGCAGTACTATCTTTATATATTTTATTCAGTATTTTTTTCTTATCTTCTCTGGTTCCCTGACCTTTCTGAATAATTTTTCATACTCCATGATTTTGCTAGACTTTGAAGATGTGGATTGTGGTACAGCAACAGTCTTCACCTCCCTTTTTAAGTGAAAAGCAAAACTATGATTTCAGTTTATGAAAGAATCTGCAACTGAAAGCTGAGTTGTCCCTATACTTAAAATAAATATTGGGTGGTAAGACAAATCCCATCCACTTACCAACTTTTCCTTTGTGTATTCCACGGCTGAGAAAGATAAAAAAGCAGTGCCCTTTTTCACTGCTTAAATTTGCCTAGCCCATAGCATCCCCAAAATACAGAAGCAACCTATTTGTTGTTGCAGCTTGCTGTCAGCAGAGTCCAGCTGGGCCTCTACTTCCAACTTTCTAGGAGGATTTTCTTTTCCCCTGTTACTTTAGAAGCATTCATGACATGTTGGTTGATTTCATTGCACGGAGGGATTCCAATGGAAAAATTAACATGAGCTAAGGCACATGAAAATTTCAACATAAGTTCTTCTGGTAGCCAGAATCCCTTCGGGTTGTCACAATAGTACATGGGTCTTAAACAGTTCTTTAATTGAGTAGAAAATAGCCCTGTCAAATCTAATATACAGAGAGTAAAGGCAAAGAAATTCACATTGGAAATAAAGCTACATTTGTAAAAAAAATACATAACTAAATATTGAAACAATTAATTGTGGGATGTGATGGGCTCTATGTCTGCCAGCCTCTTTACATTAAGACTACATCATTTTTCAGACCATGTTCTGAAATTTTTTCAGACCATTCAGGGTTCTGACTCAATATTTATGACAGTTTTTTACTTTAAGATCTGCAAATCCATGGAATTAAGTATTTTGCAATGGTTAAAACTATGTTTTAGCAAAATTAACTATTGCTTAATTTTTAGTATTCTTCAAAGATTTTGAAAGGAGCCTAATTTGTTATACTTTTCTTGTGTAGTGAAAGGTATTTCAGTTTAGTTTTGTTTATCCTAAGTAAAGTTTTTAACCAGGTATTTGAGAATTTTTTTATGTTTCCTCTTACCATGAAAATATATCACAGACTACTTACTTCTTTATGTTAAAATATGTGTAGTATTTAAGCATTTTTATCTTTGTTTTGTTGTTGCTTATTAACAAAACTAATGTATCTATTTACTACTAAGTCTGCAGTGTTTGCAATTGAATTCAGTGAATTGCCACACTCTTGTGTTGTGTGCACCTGCTGCTTGAGGAGTTAGCAAAAAACCTTGTCCTTTAACTGAAGGAATGTCCAGGAGTCCTGGTCTGACCAACTGAGGGAAAAGGAAGAAAATAAAACTTACAAGAGCTTCCTGGGAGATCATCCTTTATACTGAGAAAAGTCCATGAGAAGATTCCCACTGATCTTGACAGGCTTCAAGAAGCCAAAGGATTTGTCACATCCAGCTGAAGCTTTCAAAAAAACCTAAGCACTCAAGTTACCACCAGAAAGGCAAAACACTTAAACCTGCTCCACCAGTGCTGCTCATGGCAAAGAAACAAGCCTTTAAAGCTTAAGTACAAATGCTTCAGGGGCAGAGGGGACTGCAGCTGGCTGCTCACTGGAGCAGCTGAAAACAATATGTGAGAGCAAATCCTTTTTCTCCATTAAGCAAAGTCAAGACCTATAAGAGTTCCTTCATGTCACCACCAAGTACAGCTACTCACAGTAGCTAACCTACTCCCACCCCAACACATGTCTCTTCAACATCAGGAGACCAGAGATCCTCCTGGGTTTTCCAGCCTGAGGCTAAAACATAACAGCTGGCACTTACAAATGGATAGCACACCATCCAAATACACCAAGCACCTGCCACAATGTGAACTCAGATCTAGGCAACACCAGCACTAGCTCCTTTAGAAGATGAAACAAGTCATACTCTCTTCTGATTATGTGAGCGTATCTGTATCAAACGTTATGAAATAATTCAGCTGAAGCTTGCTCAGAGTAGGGAAGGAAGCAGTTGCAGTTAATTTAAATTTCCAAATATCTGCAAGAGACTCCTTTTTCACTGGAAATTTCTATCAAGCTACTGTCTGGCAAGTTTCCCTTTCAAAAATATTTCCAACAATATTTTCAGCTCATGAAAGGGAAATTGATGGTAGGAATGGCACAGTGTAAACTACGTGTCTTCTGAAATGAGGAAAGAAATTATATCTAGTAGCATAGACATAATGTTACTAGATAACGTGTTAGAACTGGAGAGATAAAGTCAACAAAAGAGCTCTGTTATGCTTGTACCACACATCTAAGCTTAGAGTAACAGTGTCTGTAGAGTTACATGTACTTCAGAGAAAGATAAGACAAAGACAATATTTGGAAAAGTTATTGCAATTCAGATAAACGGAGATCTGATTTTTAAAGTAGAAATACCATACCAGCCACTAAAACAATGGGTTAAATTATCAGCAGGATGCAGTGTAGTTTTCTGCTTTGCGTCTTTGATGACCTGCTCCTGTATTTCACTTACTAGGTAATCTAAATGATGTATGTTTTTGAATAGCTGTGGTTTGTTCTTTCTCTCTCTTTTCTCTCTATTTTCTTTTTCCCTGCAGCAAATCACCTTTAAAGCCACCAGTGATTTTTGTCTGTTTGAAGAATAAGAACATATGACAGGATCTGTCACTAAGTAAGAAAGGATATGAGCAGGGATTCACAGAGCACCTGAAGAAATTAAATGGGAAAAAAGTAGTGCGTCATTGTGCTTTCAGAAGCAACACCTCAGAGAAAGGAGTACACAGCCTTTTTTTGAAAGGCTGATAGATTTTGATTACATTAATTTCCAGATAATGTAATGCATATGAATTAAAAATTTACCAACAGTAAAATACAAGCTTTATCAGAAGATTTATGTAAAGCTGTTTCTTTAAGGGAGAGAGATTTTAATAATTCTGTCATCATACAGTGTCTCTAGTACCGTGCTTTCCTACAGCGTGGTATTGTTACGAGGGTTCAGCTTCTGGTTAGACAAGCAAAATAAAGACCTCTGGTAAATATCCAGAACTTTCTGAAGGTTTTTTTTCTGTGTGGTTCCATGAATTTGCATGACTTCTGGCGTGTTTATGAATAATTTCAGGGAAGAAAAATGAGACCTGCTGCTAGAAAAGAAAAATTCAGGTTTTAAAAAATAATCAAGATTATTCATTTTTTTTTTCATTGGGGACAGTCTACATTACACTTAAAACTAGATGTCATTAAATTGTTGTGAAAATATATGGGAAAAAATGAAACCTGTCAATAGCCTGATACCTGGGACAGTTACCTGAGGAAGCAACGTTGTGGAAGAGAGCCGTGTTCACTTCCCCTCCTCTGCCTGAAGTTATGCCTATGTATATACACTGAGGTATTGTCCTAACCACATAGAATTAACTTATTTTTCTGTCTCTGTGCTGCAGTGAATTCCCTACACCACAGCAATGTGTGACAGGAGACACCTTGCTCCAGAGGGATCTGCAAAACCACATCCAAGCCCCAGGCAAAAAGCAGGTGAGAGATCTCTGCCTTAACTTGCCCTGGGTTGTGACCAGGGATCCCACTGGTGTGAACTGACAACAGTACTATTGAATTCTGAGCATTTACCATGAGAAGTTTTGTTTGGGTTAACCGGGTATTTTTTAATATTTTTTTTTTCATAAAAGAACTCCATATAACTGCTAGGACAAGTGTCCAGATGACACAGTCCTGGCCTCACGACTGCTCCTGGGGAAGTAGCCCATTATATCCCAGCATCTGCTTGCTTTCTTTATTAGGCTGCTTTTACTGTAACAGTCAGAGGATGAAGCATAGAAATTAATTAACAAAAAAAAAGAAGATATAGGTGTTTGTAGGCTATAACAGTGAAGTGTGGTACCAGGTATAAAATCGGTGCTCTGTAGTCAGGCTTTCTTGGATGTTTTAGTTCACACAAGGATAACTTGTTTCTCCAGTTTAGACATCCTAAGGATAAGTCTTATGGCTTCTCTGTTCTTCTCAAAATACAGAAGGAAAAATAAACAAATCCCTTTTTCTTTCATATCAGCTTTGTCTCATTAAATGACTAAATGAGGATCTCAGGTGGATAGCTGCAAGGCTATTTCCTAGAGTGAAGAGGCCTGTGAGTCCATTACATATCCAAACCCCATTTTTACATTTTCATGTGAATGATTTGAAGCATTTCTTGGTGCACAAGTGCACGAATCTTCTGATTGGCTCCAGTTTGGTGGAAAATTAGTAAATAAGTGATGGAATTGTAGCACTAGTTGTTGATGAATTGTAGCACTGTTTTACTAAATTCCTTTCTTTTTCATTTCACTCCTTTTTAAGCCTGGAATAGTTGTGATAGCGTAAAGATTACATAGTCTTTCCCAGGCTACACGATATAGAGTATTATGGCTATTACAAAATCATTCCAAAAGTCCACTAAACCAAGCCAGCCAAGTTAAAGGCATTAAGGAATGTACAAAACAACAATGCAGACACCTATGGATTTGTCTAGGGTGCGTTTCTAGTACATATTACCATAGATTTAAGATAGCACACATTTTTAAATTATATGATAAGTATGCTACTTTGAGGTTGTATTTTGTTTTGAAGAGAACCTGCACTGAGGAAGAAGTAAGAGGTTATGCCTGCACTGCCTTTAGGACATCAACATCCTCTCAGATCCAGATTCATGTTCCTCCCAAGGATATGTACAGCCCAGGCTATACAGAGACTGATAATACTGCTGCAAAGGTTGGCATGGTGATGAACAGCTGTGGCCAGACCAGGCCAGACAGTATGGTTAGTTTATTGACACCACAGAAATTGTTCAGCAGGACTTGCTGTAAGTGCTCAACAGCCTAAATGTCTCAGTTCTTGTTGGGCTGCTCATCTCACAGCTCAGCACACAGATGTCTCCAACCAGTGCCTGGCCTCTCGTCACACCCCCATGGTAACACAGTGGGAGAGGAGCATGGACTTAAACAAAACTTGGGAGCGCTACTTTATTGTTGATTCTGGATTTACCAGTATCGATCTTTAATGATGAGGAGATGTTTGTTCAGTTTCTTTTCACTCTCTTTTCACAGAGCACAGAGAGGAATCCCCTCTCCCAGAGAAGCCTGAGAAATGAGTCATGTTGTAGTGGCAATGCCAAAGGGACCTGTAATGGGTCTCACTGTGCTTGTTGTCGTTTGGCAGCCACTGATTCTCCTGTATTTTCTACACGCTTCAGTTGTTTAAGATCTTTTGGTGAGAGTTTAGATTGGTAGAAACAATGTGGCTGCATGTCTCTGCTGATCACATTTTCCAGCATTTTCTTTACTGGAAATTTACACTTCTAAAAACCAACACAAATGAAAAAGGCAAGTGAGATCAAGAATCATCAATTTAAGTTTCTCCAACCTGTGCATTTCAGCAACAGAAGTTTGAGATTGCCCGCACCCCGTTGCAACAACTTACAGTGTTTTGGTTTTATCCTTGTTTTGATGGTAAAGGAGTCTAAAGATAATAAACATATCAAGCATAGTGATGGGGTTTTTTCCATTTAGTTATTTTTTTGTAATCAGGAAAACAGCCAGAAGGATAAAGCACTATAGCCCCAACAATTTCAGCTTTTTCACAGAAATATCAGACAATGATTAAAATGCAGAGAGTTAATGCAGGACTTCTATCTAGAATGAAAAGAAGTACAATATGTCCTATACTGTTAACGTATACATCCCTAACACATCAATAAAACAATATAACAAATAAGGAACATATTTTTTCCTCTGGTATCTTTTAGACTTCCTCTTATGTCAATGTTGCTGATACATATTTTATACACTCTGTCTACCTGAAAAGAGAATTCCATGAAGAATTCATCATTCATCAGTGAACCAAAAATTGTAATGTACTGTTTAAGAAAACAGGCTATTTGTCTCTCTTTACATGCTAACTCTTCTCTATATGTTTCTTTCTTGCATCTTCTGATCACTGCACCAAATCCTTCTTGCTAGCATCTTCTCAAACATAAGTAAGTTTGTAAAGCTTGACAGCCTCTTTGGGGCAAAATTCTTCCTTTGTTTATGTTGTAGACACAGCAAAAATACTTTTGACTTCTAAAATCTTAACACGCAAAGAATGCTTCATATGCTACTGTCAGCAGCGATCATTCATTAAGATGTCTGCAAGCCACGGCCAAGCAAAACAATATTCCAAAGCTCAGGGAAAGCTTAAAAAAAATCCCCGCAGTTGTGTATAGTTATACTTCCATGTATACTACCTAAGTAGATTTGGCTTTACCTAAAGGGGCTTTGCGATCACAATGTCAGAGCTACACCACATGATGTGGCACCCGGGCACATGCCAACTCTTGTTTATGGATGGCTACAACCCTTCAGCCCAGTGAGCTCACACCCACACTCAGTGCATTAGGGAACTCAGCAAGCGAATTAAACCTGGAAGCTGAGTGTGATTTATTTCTCAAACATGGGGAAAAGAGGTGGAGTGCCAGAAAAGTAGGGCCAGATGATTTTTACCTTTCAGTCTGGAAACACATGTTGTTTGCACTTCCAGCAGGTTACTGCTAAAAAAGCTTGTTGGACAAGAGCCCCTGCAGAAAGGCTGGCTGTTGTGCCGCAGCATATTACAGACGTTAGTCTAACCATAAAGTGATGAAGTAGCAGAAACTATTTTAGGGAGATGAAGACAGTACCAATTACTTATCGGGTTCAGTTCTCATGCTGTTAAAGATACTGCATATTGTATGGAGGAGGACAACTCTGGTTATTTCAGGTCAAATAGTCACTCAGCATTTTTCGTGCCATTTATTTGCATAATTTTTGTTCACTTGCTGACGGCAGACTGTCTCAAAGGTAACCTGAATTTTGGTATTTGGTTGGTTGAGTGTAATCTGACTTTATATATTTATAAAAATTTATTACTCCTTCTAATTTGTAATATTATAAATTAAAATTAGCCTAATGCTACTCCTAGTCTAAAGAGGTTGATCCCAGAACTCTGAGGGCAGAAGCTGAAACAAAGAGGAGGTAGTGTCCTCCCACCTAAAGATCTGCTGAAGTAGCACATAGTAGCACATCCATTACACCACACTTGAAGTGAGCTACTTGTCCCAGGTCTTGAAGATTGCTATCTTCATTTCCTTGAATTGTGGTGGTTTATCTTCTTTGATATGATCTCTGAGCACAGACTAACAAGTAGGGCTGTCTCATCAGGATAACAGGTTGCATCTTTCTGAATTTTCTCTGAGGCTGGAAAAAAAGCAGAACACTGCAAAAACCACTGCAGAAGAACAACTAATAGTGATAAAATAAACATCAGGCTCTGCAAGATGATAGGGTAGGGCTTTAAAACCAGCAGTTTAGCTGTATTTCAGGATGTATTGTCTTGCATCCCAAGATGTATTTTCTTGTATCTCAAATGAAATTCTCTTGTATCTCAAGTTGAAACAACTGCAAATATCACTTTCAGCTCCATAACTATGCAAAAAAGTGTATCTTAAGCATGCACATGGTCCCCAAACTAAGAAAAACCCCAAACACATAAGGAGGACTGGTCAGCTGGTGTCCTTTTTCCTCTGTCCTCTGCAGATCCTGAGCCTGACATCTGGGCATAACCCACCGAGTGCCTGGCTCTTGGTGAGATGTCTTGAACACCACAAGCTGGGCACTTAGCAGCAGGATATTCTTCATGGAGACAAACCTCTGGTGCTAGTAAATATCAGGCTGTGACTGACAGCTAGGGAGACTTGTTCTGCTTCAGTTTTTATTTTATATAAAATAATTTTTCTCTCCTGTAGGTTCTTGCACAGGTATTGCAAGTGCAAGTTGATATAGTGTCACGACAAAATTTCCTGCACATACAGTACTGACTGGAACTGGGAACAGGCTAATCGCTTCCCTCATAGTCTTTTCTCTTTGCCAAGTTCTTAGATGAGATACAGAAATATTTGCCCTGTTACAAGTATATTCCCTTGAGATACAAAATAAAATAAAATAATTTCAAAACTTCTTGTTTACTTCGCCCACTTCAACAAAACCATAAGAATTAGTGACAAGATAGTCAAATAGCCCCAGAATCATGGATTCATATTTACCAGCTTTCTTCAGACTACAAACCAAACTTCTTTTGTGGGGCAGGCAGTATTTCAGAGGATCTACAAGCAAAAAATTAAAGACGTCACTTGGGCCACATGTTAAGGTTTAGTAGAAAAAAACAGCAGCCATCAAATCCATGCTAGAGGACAGGCCCAGGATGCTTCAATCAAGGTTGACACACAAGCTTGTGGTAGTCTCCAATCACACAAGACAACAATGTACCACTACCATAGCCCGGCCCTTTGCATTATTCAGAACAGAAAAGCCTGCAAGGAACATGCAAAGATGTTTTTACCACGCTCCATTTGACCATTGCTGTGCTATTACCTTGATAAATCAGTAAATGTAAAAGAACCATTTACCTTGCAAGTCATTTTCCTGTTGTAATTATGTTCCTGCCTACAATTTTCAGCAGAGAGAGAAATAAGAAAATATGTACTGCAGATGTTATTAATCTTCTTAAAACCTGAAGATCTGTGAGTGAAAGAAATATCATTCACAAAGGATCATCAAAGTGCTGTCCTCAAGACAATGGAGGCACAGAGCTTCAAAAGAAAACTGAAACAGAGCTCTCACATTAGCAAAGCTAAAAATGATGGTTCAGGCCAAGGTAGCAGGAGAAACAAAAGACAGATCTGTTACCAACTCCTTAAAAACTGACTGAAGTGGTACTGCTGAATATGAAAATGATTCAAGGAAAACTAACAATTTTATTAATGTAAATGCATCACTTAATGACGAGAAAGATGGCAGAAAGGAATCTATGGCATAAATGGTAATATTCAGTTATAGTAGATGTATGTAAAATTGCATCATTGTAAAATGATCCAAGTACTAAAATAACTTGAAAATAATAATTGTGAAATTCGGAGTGATATACCAGGTCATCTCTAACACAGTGGTAGTTCTAAGCAGTCTTTCAAACCCGACTATCTCAGTACATGGTGGAAAGCAGCCTTTCTGTGACAGTATCACAAGCAAAGCATATGCTATACTGAATTCACATTCATTGTTTTTTGTTTGCTCTGGTTCATAACACTGCCTTCTTGCTTAGATTGGCACCTCCTGTAGTCACTGCAGCTACCTACCTCCAGTCTAGCTGAGAGATAAAAAACTCATATTTGAGTCCACGTCCCAGTTCAGGCAGCACAGATTCAGTCTCACTCTGGAGGTCACAACCACCAAATAATGAGGCAAAGAACAGATTTCTGCAACAACAGCTATAAATGAAAGATAAGTGAGCGATCAGCAGCCTGGAAACCTAAGTTAGAACAAGCCTGACTTGATCATTGCAGCCATTTTGTTGGTGTAAACGTATCAGCCTACAAAGCCTGAGAAAGGGATGCCTGAGCAAATAAGTCCTTCTGCCTGCCTGGGATTGCCCACCACTTCTGAGGAAATGCAGCTGAGGGTCAAAGCCTATTAAATCATTTGCCTCTGGAGGGTTTGTCAACAGCAATGATTGTTAGTAAAGATTTGTGATGGTGGTTTTTGTGCAGAAGTTGCAAATGAACCCTAAATGATTAAATTCTTCATTTCAGTTTTAATGAGTACCCAGAATATTGGGTGATTGGTAAGGTTTAGAGGTCCACAGAACTGGGTTTGGAATATAATGGAAATGAGCTTTAAAAAACAAACAAAAAAATCAAACAAACAAGCAAACAATCCAACAGACAAAACCAAAAAAAACCCACCAAAACATTTTGTTAGGTTGTGGGTTGTTTTTTTTGACAAGACAGTTGAAAGAACCAGCAGGAACACACTTGTGACACTTGACCATTTTGGCAGTCAGTGCCAGCCAGAACCAGCGTTTTTCAGATTTCAAAGTGGTCTGTATGACAGCTTGGGTCAGACATCATTCTGTGCACCAGTGTTTGCTATCTTTATTTCTCCAAGCAACTTAGTAATTTTTAAGCAAAGCCCATGATCACTGTATCTCAGCCTTGCAGTTTTCTAAATAAGCCTAACTCAGTGCATTTAAATGATCTGCTTTAACTATCAGCAGTGACGCACGCATCATCACTCTGTCTCTGAGACACCTGAGGTTGTTCTTTGCATAAATAGCATAGGAGGAGTGAGGAGGAAGAGTAAGGAACTCAAAAGATTTTGTAACATCATTTGAAAAGTCCAATCATGCCAGAAACTATAAGTAATTTCTGCAAGGTAGGTGCAAAATTCCACTCACAAAGCAATATATTAGTATAATGTAAAAGGAACGTGTATGTGTTTTTTAAAACATCACGTTTATTCTTCTTTTATTTGCCTGAGACATTTGGGTGTTTGGTTACTTTGCTTTATTTTTCTGATTTGAATGCCAAAAGGCTATATCACTCTGGCATACAGTGTTCTCTTTGACTGTCTTCCACTGTGGGGCTCTGGAGAATGGAGAAGAGCTCCAGCATTCTGCTCTGTTAGCAGGTGATGATACATAAGTTTGGAAAGTGCCTACAGGAAACTTAAGGAGTGCTTTAAGAGTTACTCAGGCAGAAAAGAAAAGCCAAAATAGTGATAAGTAAATAAGCAACTGTGAATGAATACTTTTAATGTTAGTAGATATCATAATGGAATGTATTTATAGAACAACATTTGTAAGATCAAGATATCTGAGAAGCATACATGTCACATGGTATTAATGAGATATATTTAGACAGTCTGTGTACAGTGAATAATTACATACTTTTAAAAAGTAGAAAGAGTATAATTTGCTCATAAAATGTTTTCATTACAAAAAAACTGTTATAATGACTCCGATTCACTTTCCAGTAAAAAATAACATTTAGGGTAGATGTGGAATGAGAGAAAGACTCAAGGGCACGTTCCAGTTAGCATGAAGCCCAGCACAGAAACAGATGCTTTATTTATTTGGAGGTGAGTTTTGTATGCCAAAAGCATTGAAGCACATCTAGGGCACTTGGGGGTCTGCTTATTGACATCTTTGAGTTTAGCTTAAGCTATTCAGACACTGGGAAAATTACTTTGCAGACTGCAGGTAATGGACTACAATGAGACAAGGAAGGCACTATTAGAATCTCTTAACACAGAAGTCAAGACTCTGCAAGAACAAGAGACAGAGGCTCAATGCACTTTGAGTTTTATGTTAGCTAACTTCCCAGCTACTATCTGGGAGCAGGGATAAGGTATTACTACCATAAAACATGAAAATTCTATTTGACAAAATGGTTCTTTTCCTTCTTCCTCAAAAGAATTTAATTTTCATTATCTTCATATGCCAGTTCCTTCCAAATGATTTTTTCATTGTGTTTTTAAAGTTTAAAAACTAGTTCCGTCAAAGCCAATATGAGTTTTCAACTTCAGCAAACACAAGATCTGATCTATACTTTTTTACAAATTTATAACAGAGTTCTTTAAAAGCTCACCTGTGTAACTAATTGAGCATAGTGTGTACGTCATTGACATTTGGGTGCACCTGGATGGGCATCATTAAGATCAGAGAAAAGAAGCATGTCCTGCTTGATCTCCAGTCCCAACACAACTCAGGTTCCCAGCACCAGGTTCATCTCCATCTTTTTATCATGAAGAGAAAAAAATTGGCCTGATAACCTGTTCTTGTGCTGGTAGGAAGCTCATGTAAGTAAACAGACACAAATTTTTAAATGACAAAGAAAGTAGTTTGAATTCTTTCTCCTGTGTTCATGTGAACAAGCTCTCATTTTGCCAAGACAGCAGTTTGCAGCTCTGGTCATTAGACTTTTCTAGCACTTTAAATGATTTCTCTTCAGTTGAGCAGATCTCCACTGACCTCACTGGTGGATAACACAATTGCTTCTCTCAAATTTCTTGGTTTCTTCATGCTTTCCCTTGTGCTAAAGGTTCAGATCTATAGAATCATAGAACAATTTCAGTTGGAAAAGATCTTTCAGATCATAGAGCTCTTCAGTTGGGCTATTGATCTCACCTCCTTTTTTGGGGAGGAACCCTAATTCCTGTGTGATTGTTGAGTTTTGTTGAGTTTCTTTGTTGGAGACACCAAAGCTAAAGCAAATCCTACCACAGCCCTGGCTGCATGCTGTCTGTGGGAGCACAGCCCTCTCTCCCGATATATCAAGGCATTCCCTGATTTCCACCACAACACCTTTTTTTTTTTTTAACCTTTTTAAAGTGGGGCTACAGTTACATTCAATGACTGTGATAGACAATGAGCCTTCTTCAGTTGATATAAGTCTTTAGGAAGATAAATTTGGATTGCTAGCACACCTCAGCACCCAAAGCAGAGGAAGACATAGATGTCAATCATCTTTGATTGGCTACATTCACACTTAGGGAGAGAATCTTTTCCAGAAAGAACCTCTGGAAACTTATCAAGACTGTTTAGTGTATATTAATTTTTTATTGCATACTATCTCTGTGCTTTACAGAAAGAAGCATTTTCTTTTCTTGTCCTTCAGCTGCCTCCATCTTGTGCCAACACATTTTGTACTAAAGTGACCGTGGAAAGGAGAGTGCTTAAAACAACTGGAAAAATCTACATACTTAAGCAGGCACAGTCAGCAGCCCTGAGGGATGCTTGCAGGTGGAAAAAGGCCAGGGTAGTCACCTGAAGTGGAGATGACTGCAATACAGCTATACTCACATCTATTTAATTTTATTAAGTATGGGTATTGTATATTCTTGTAGTCTGCAAAATGGTATTCAGGTATTCTTCTGAAGCACTAGCATAATTTAGACTCCCTATAAGGCTGAATAAATCAGTATCAGACTGCAGTGCAGAAATGACTGTACCCAGTGAATGCCTGTGTAAATCCTAGGATAACTTGAGAAAATTTAAAAAGAAATATCCTTTAGATTGACATTAGTCGGTGCGTTTCATCTCTGGTTTTATTCATCTCCAGTGAGGTTTGACTGAACTTGAAGAAATCAGAGGAAGGATGCTTTTATCCAGTCATCCAGTGAGCTGCATGTGCACTTTCTCCCCCTCTCTAATGGTTACACACAGCCCTGTCCTATGACTGGGGTATAGTTATAAGTGTATGCCCCATTTTTCACTAGTGAGAGTGTTTCAATACCTTCTATGTAGTATGTGTCAAAAACGTTCCCTTCATTTGATGAGGAATGAGAGATGCTGTATTCAAACTATGTCAAACTGTCATAGAATACTGAAGAGGTTAATTATGAAAAATAAAATTGGCCATTTCCCACCTCGTAAGTAAATATACAGTCTTCTCTAGTGCTAATATGTCTTAAAGGAAACATGCAGTTCTATACTACAAAATTAGTTTGTGTATTTCACTTCTGCAAGCATTTGGTTTTGAACTTAACAATGTTAATGAAACCTTTGTTTCTACAAGAAAATCTCAGCATTAAAGTGAGAGAAACCTGAATATTCTATTAACACTAATTGGTATACACCCTGCAAAATTCAACTGGAGAGGTTTCAGTGTTCTCATAAGGTATTTATAGAAGGCTGGAAATCTCTTTTATGCTAGTCTAATGAATTACCCCATGAAGAAACAAGAAACATGCATGGGAATAGTTTGACACAGATCTGCCTGTATGTGCAGATGCAAGCTAACTGAAGCAAGTTGAAAGCCTGTTTTATTGAGCTCTGAAAGCATTTCATTTCTCCTCTTGAAGAGCTGCATTTCAGTAATCAGTGATATAGTCCCATAAACCTTAGTCTCTAAACCTGTGATGGAAATCAGATGGAACAACCTTAGATCTTCCTCCCTCCTGCTAGGGGTCTACAGGTGAATTTTGCAATAGGTTCCAAATTTACTGTATACATCAGAACAGATGCAGAAACTGTGGTCCCTGAAAAATCAAATCTGAATTGTGGGGCTTGTGAAGTTTCATAATTAAGGTTTGCACAAGACAAACTTCCTGAGCTTTTCACTAAGAAGCTATAAAACATTGTATGGCTTTGTGGTGAGAGAGAGGAGCTCAGCCCCAGCAGAGCCTCTTTCCCTCCTCCCCGCACACTGGCCGTGGTGGTCCTGCATGGCTGTCCTACCACTCAGCTGGGCACCACTGCAGGGACCATTGGGCAGGGGAGTAATGCAAGTGCACCCTGAGTTCATTTTGCAGCCTCCAAGACACAAAAGAAAGATGATAACCATGAAGAGATGGTCACTGGCCCCAAACCTGTTTTGCTAGTGCTTGGGCATTGGCTCTAGAGCTGGCAGCTGATAGTCAGTTGCATGGGTTGGGCTACGATGGGCCTTGCTGCCAAAAAAGTGCAGACTATCCCCACTTCTGCACGTTCCCTGCCTCTCCTGTGCTAGCGTTAGCAAACTTAGCCTTGTGTTCAGTCAGCCAAGGAAAATATTATTATTTTGATTAGCCCTCTTAACTGATGTAAGGAAAACAGAGCAGTGCAAAGCTGCTGCTATAAATACGTCTGAAAGTTACGACTGGATAAATACGTACATTCATTTTCTGTATAAAATGTAAGAAACTGGAACAGAAGTACTTTAGAAAACACTTTTTCTCAGAAAATGTTTAAGCCACAGCTCTGTTACAGAACAGTCAGGATCAGCAGGAAAACTCAAGTCAATAAAAATGGACAACGCCTTAAAGCTAAAACTCATCGCAGACACCTAAATTTAGACATTGGAGTCCATGTATACAAAACCACCTAAAGATTATCCCATTATCAAAAATAATGCTAAGCTCCCACACACCTCAGAAAGTATGACAAGCAGTCAGGAATAAAAATTTATTTGATACTGTAGCTGTAGCTGAGTACCTAATCGTAGGTAAAGAGCTCAAAGATATTCAGGAAGTAATTTATCTCTTTCCTAATAAGTGTTATCCTAAACTTTTGTAAAAGACCTCCAATGAAGAATATTCCACAACTGCCCCAGGTCAATCTAGTCCAACTTTCATAGACTCCCTATTTCATTATGGAGTCGTGTGCACTATAAGAAAGGACTGCACAACAGTCCAATGGCCCAACTATTTAACCCCTGACAAAAGACCTGCAAGTCTCTTTGCTGGAAAACACATCATTCTTCCAATGTTAGATAGAATTCTGGGCAGGCAGCTACTGCTGTTTCACACTGCTGTATCTCTCAAGGCTATGCATTATTTTCCTTTTAAAAATAAAAATTATTGTCTCAAAATGCATTGTATGCTTTCCTATATCCACTTGAAGAAAGAGAATTATGGACAAAATCGTTTTTCTTGAGTTTTGAGTCCTCTCTTCAATGGAAACAGCCTCCTCCTCTTCCTTCTCTTCCTCTTCTTTTTCCTCCTCCAAACAAAACTGTTCTATGATTTTATCTTTCCATATTTTTCTACCAGTTAATTAAAACATAATACTATGTTTTTGACATGAATGTATGAAAGTGTGGGCGGAAGTATTTGCAAACACTCTGAGAAATATGAACTATAGAAGACTGAAACCCCAATTTAATAGGTCAATGAATACTCTCATTATACTTGAGAGCAGAACTGATTAACTGCCTATTGAAATGACACTAAATTTCATCACAACATGAGTGCTCAATTGTATTCCCCAGCTTATAGAAAATACTCAGTTTGACTCAATAGTCAATTTATTAGTTAATTCAGTCATTACAATAGAAAACACCTACCAGATTTCTTGAGGAAACTGTAGCTTTTAATAGTTTTGCATTCAAATTTGCCTTTTTGTTTCTTTACAGGAAATGTTCTCTCTTACCTAAAGGGGGAAAAAATGTATGGCAATAATTAGCTATTCTGCAAATTGAACTGCTCTGTTAACGTATGTTGACATCAAATGCTGCAAATCACCCAAGGAAGCAGTCCTGCTGAAAGTGCAAGAGCAAGACTAAAAGAAAATACAGAATACAGAATTTTTAAGCATAATAATTAAAAGTAAGACTATTTGTCTTTACTGTTAGGACTTAAAAGTCTCCATTATTATGTTTGCAAAAGTATTTAATGATTACATATGCTTGAAATTTTAAAAATACTCAAGCATTTCAGGTTGAACTCTCCAAAGACTGAGAAGCTGATAAATTGCTGGAATTACAGGCACAGCTTATTCTGACCTGAATTTAAATTTACTATTTCTGACATACATATGATTTAGCCCAAGAATATTGAAATATTTTGAAAAAATCCTCACCAAATCCATAAAAAAATACCTTTACAAAAAGAATTTCCTGGCTTTAGAGGCCTGACTCTCCTTACAATGCTACTTAAAGTTGCTATTGGAAAGTGCTTTTGACACTGAATAAATTTGGTGGCAGTGAATTTATTGCACATTTGCCAGAACCACTATGTAAACAGGGCCTGAACATTTGTCTCCTTGGCCACTAGCAGCATTTGTCTTGATGTCACCCTGGCAGCAGAGGCAGCACCAGATCCAGAAGGCCGGAGGGAGAACAGAGGGGTCGGAGAGCAATGCACGAGGGCTGTCAGAAACAGAAAAGCAGGAAAAGGAAGACATTGGCACATGTAATCTCAGGAGCTCACCTTCATGACATTGGGATTTTAGGAAAATCTAAATTAATAGGGAGTTTCCTTGGGCAACTCAGTTACATTATGCTTCCTCCCCTTATAAGTGGTATTTTTATCTCCTTAGTATGTTCCTTTGCAACACTATAATCAAGAAGAAATTAAAGGGATTTTCCCTCCTGCAGGAAATGCTAACTGGTAGGGTGAGGCAAAATTCCTAATAATGTTACTACAAGCAATTCTGAAACCTGCTTTATTGGAAACATACAAATGAAATTCCAGAAATATTTCATGCTAATCATGTTGCATCTGTTGTAAAATATTAACTCCATGCTCTTATAAAAGACAAGATTGAAATAACATAAGACTATAAAGGCAGAAAAAAGTACAGAAGAAAGTTAGCCTAAAATATCTGGTTTTAATTCAAAGAGGTTCAAAACCTCCTTACAAAAGACTGAATTTGCTGACACATCACCAAACAGCTCTCATTAGAAATGTAATAGGTGAATCTAACTTTAAATTTTTTAATGCGCTAAAAATATAAATATACTTTATTAATAATGCTGTTGCAACACAAGAGATTTGCAAAACATACTCACAAGAGATACATTTTCAAATCACATTACCAAATAAAGGAAATTTTTAAGCCTGAAAAATACACAACCACTGGGCTTTCAAACAGATATAAGCAGCTTTTTTATTCCACAGAATAAAATCAAAGCTATATCAAAGCAAAAATTTCCTGTCCTTTTGACCATCAAATAGTTCACATAGTTAATGTCTGCAGTAAGATTAGGTTCACCAAGGAAAATCTTCAATGTACGTTTTAAAATGACATTTTAAAAGTAGGATTACTGAAAAATTAAATTTGATTCCCATAAAATACCCTTTTTTATAAATTCCAATTTTAAGATGAAAAGCCTTGGTAATTACAGCACCAATTAATATTTTAAGAACTGGAAGTTCTACATTCCCGAGCAATTCCTGATCAATTGCTCTAGAGATATATGAGCAACAGTGTTAGTACTTTGCTTAATTATTGCTGTGATGATAAGTTTGCTATCTCTTGGGATCCAGACATAGAAGCTTTATTAAATACTATGCTTAAGATGTTCATACATGCCATGTTCTGCTGCTTTTCAACAGTGGTATTGCAAAACTTAATAAATTGGGGAAGGACGTATCAGGTCAATCTTTAGAAAAGAATTAGCATGTGCCTAACATGAATTATCTAGTAAATTCTTGTCAAAACAAACAAAAAAACTCTTGTATTTTGAAGTGTCAGCACAAAGGTGCAAGCCCACATCAAGAAAAACTGTTATCCTTGCCAAACAAAACCAAAATCTAAAATCCCTAGAGTCACATATTGTTATTAACAGGCTTAAAAACATGCCTTTTAAGAAGTGCAGTCTCATCAGTGAAAGAATTTGCAAGCTCAAGGTTAAGCAAGGGGCAATACAGTGTTTGCTGGTCTGTGGTGCAACCATCTTTGGATGACCTAATGATTGAGTTATTGCTTCAGACACACAGAGCACATTCTCCTTACAATCAGTAAAGCACAGAACTGATTAGTCTGGCCAGTCAGCATGCTTTAATTAAGTAATGACAAATTAGATGAAGACTGTGTCTGTCAGTCCTTGTCAAAAGGCACCTATGGCGGGAGTCTGTCCTCACCCCACTGCCCTTAGACCTGCTCTCTCCTCTCTCCTGCCACACAGAACATTCACACCAGCCTTGTGCTGACCCTTACACCATGCAAGATGTTGGCATGAAGAGACCAAAATCCAACTTTCCAGGCATAAAAGTAGAGGCATAGAATTTGGAAGCTGAAATGCTGATTCTCCTGTTAAACCATGGTTTCAAAAACTATTCCCCAGATCTGCAGTCCTACCGCAGGGCACTGGTGAGGCCCCACCTCAAGTGCTGTGTCCAGTTTTGGGCCCCCTACCACAAAAAAAGACATTGAGGTGCTGGAGCGGGTCCAGAGAAGGGCAACGAAGCTGCTGAGGGGTCTGGAGAGTAAGTCTTATGAGAAGAGGCTGAGGGAGCTGGGGTCCTTCTCTTACGAGGAGAGGCTGAGGGGAGACCTTGTCGCTCCCTACAACTACCTAAAAGGAGGGTGTAGAGAGGCGGAGTTCAGTCACTTCTCCCAGGTCACAGGCAATAAGACTAAAGCAAATGGCCTCAAATTGCACCAGGGGAGGTTCAAATTGGGTAATAGGAAAATTTTTTACACTGAAAGGGTTATCCAGCATTGGGAGAGTCACCATCCCTGGAGGTATTTAAAAGACAGGTTGACATGGTGCTTAGAGACATGGTTTTGTGATGTGGAGGTGGGGCGGGGGGAAGGTATGGTTTTCTTTTGTTTTTCTTTTGTTTGTTTTTGTTTGTCTGTTTGTTTGGGTTTTTTTAACAGAGTTAGGTTGATGGTTGGACTAGATGATCCCTTCCAACCGAGACAATTCTATGATCCTATTCTATGATTCTGTAATAGTCAAGGGAAGCATGAGATGGAACATGGGGAAAAAGCAGCCTTGCCAGAGGAACATGCACATGGTCGTGTCATCCCTGTATGCTCCCTTCCCAGCCAAAACCTAACCATGCTCTCCAGTGAAGCCAGGCAGGGCCATCTCTGGGGTTCCTACAGGCTCCAGCACAGGGCACATCAAGGGACAATTCTCAGGTTTGTCCTTTTCAATTCCTGAATTTGGCTTGAAGTAAGAATACTGAATCTCTCTGAAATTACTTCTAAGACACGAGTAAGCAGACATTTCCAAAATACTGTAAACACCTATTTTGGTAAAATTCAATGGAGGGCATCCAGACACCATTTCAAAGGAGATTTCTGTGGCATTTCTAGCTGCAGACAATCAATTTGGGGCTGCAGTCTAAGGGTGGATGTCTAACAGCTTTAAAAAAAAAAAGCTTTTGTTCTTTATGTACCAAGCTTGAAATACATAATTAGAAAAGCTAATTGAACTGATCTGACCTCTAGAAAACTGTTGTTGCTGCAGCATTAGTAAGAATGGCCCATTTTGTCATGGGGATTTTTTAATTAAATTAATATTTTATTGAATATGGATTTTTCTAAGTTCTTCTGTGTCTTCACAGATATGCAGAGGAGCAGCACAGACATAGCACTGTTAATATTCCACCTTTCTGAGTACAATATCTCAGTGAAAACAGGAAGCCCTCCAATGGTGGCAGTACTTCGTTTGTTTGTGCTATAGATTTTTTTTGTTGTATTGCAAATTTGGAATATGAACTTCAAAAATTCCAGTTTCTAAAAGTTTTTCAAGTGATTGTGGACATTAAGATTTTATCCCTTATATGTTCTGTACCAAGCTTTATAAGGAGAGGAGAGACCTACAGAAAAAACAGCAGCAGGCAGATAATTTGAATAAAAGTTAGTTTAGAAGTTAACATTAATTTAAAGGTTACCAATTGGACTTAAAAATACCTTATGCATTATAATGATTCTTGACTTAAAAAATTTTCTTACCATACATCAGAGAATATTAAAAGATAACATCACGTATATAATACCAGTAAAGTACTCTACACTGAGCTGTGCTTTACTATAAATGTATTTTAGGTCAAATTTAAGCATCAGTATAATCCCTAATTCTAGTTCCTCTTAACCATATTAAAAAAAAACCACCCTGATTTTGTAGGTATTGCTCACCATATGAAAGGAAGAAATTTCAGAGAAAGAGGTTTGAATAAAATCCTTTTTACAACAGCCAAGTTGCAAATGCAGAGAAAGGGGTATTTCTGACCACACTTACCCAGCATCATTTGCATAACATAAGTCAATGAAAACTTTAACCCTCCATGCCCTGCTCTCAGGTCCATCGTGAAGGCAGGGAGGAGATGCCAGACCTGGCCGATGACATTCAGTGAGGTGCAGGGGCCACACAACTCACATGTGTAACCTGGAGAGTCATCCCTGTGAGGACCCACATAGCTCAGACACTTGCAAGGATGCACACAAAAGCAGGCTGGCTCTGGCAGGATTTGAAGCTCCACCTCAGCGCCACAACTTTCAGGCTCCAGACCATTAGCTGGAAGCACAGCATTGCACAAGTGTTTTAAAGCAAATGGCTTCTCCTGCAGGGCTGATGTGATCCCATCAGATTCCCAGCACCTCAACCACAGTTCTGGTGCAAAGGGGACCCAGATATGAACCAGCCTGGGGCTGGTGCCCAGGTAGGGCTAATGCAGCAGGGTGGCTGGATGGTGGAGCACTCACTGCTCCCTGTAATGTGCTCCTGATTTTATATATTTCTACTGCTGAGGAGTCCCAGCTGTGATACACACAAGGGACTGAGCTGCACTGCGTGACGATTTTGGGTGGTTTCATCCAGTGAGCTCAGCAGAGGGCCAAGTTCAAAGCCCAGGCACCACATGTTGGGATAAACCTGACTTGTAAAGGACTGATCATGTGTGTCGGATTGGGGGAACAGTTTTTCAAACCATGGGGCCAGCTCAGCAAAGATCTCTCAATTATCCAAAATCAATCATTGCAACTCCATTTTTTTTTAACCTGTTCACATTAGTAGTTGAGTCAGGAGTTAATACTGTAACTGTAAAGAAAAGTATGAAATCAATAACACATGCTGAGCTGTGTAGCGTTAAACAAAAATCAGTGTCTCTGAAGATTTCAAATGTTTGATTTGTACTTGTAATTCATCAGAGACACTCAAAAAAATTATGTAAGTGCTTTTCTTGCAGTGTTTACTTATTCATGGCCTACTGCAGTGCCAGACCCCACTTCATGGGGAGGAGATGACGCTTGTCTCTCCAGTCTGTGCCTTGGACAGTCCCTGGAGCAAGTTTCATCAAACTATTACAGGACAGATGGCTGAGGAACAAAGCATATGAAATTAGCATTCAAGTTATTCTTGCTTTCTGATTAATCACTAGCCACCAAAGCAAATGACAAAAGCAGTTTAACCCACTACAGACATCATTTACTGTAAATTGGCACAGTTCTGCTAATTGTGAAATTTTGACCTTAGGAAGAGCACACTGCAGTGATAGACACGAGCAGGCACTGCCCAAGAGTGGGAACCTGCAGTAATTTAAAAAGCAGATTACAGTGGCACTTTGCTCAGCTGGTATTTTATGCAGACAATCTTTTCCAAACCCCACATTCTTCTTTTGTTTTCCCTGAGATGAGAGAAACAGTCCTGTTGGGAACTCCTTCATATTTAAAAAGGAAACTCTTGATGTTTTGCATTGCACTAAAATGCATCAAGGACCTTTCCACCATTCTGATTTGGGCACCCCAGAAAGCCTCAGGTGTTGGGCAGCAAGCTCGGTGCTCAGAGAGGCAGAATTGCAGGTGCTCTGGAAACTTTACAGTTGAGACCCAGGTGTACTAACTTACCAAATAAAGTACCAAATAAAGATTTTCTAGATTATAATATTTATTTTTATACCTACATGCCAACTCAAAGTTCTAAGTAACAGTAGTCTCTATCACTGGTTGAAATGGAAAAGGATGGGGGATGTGAAATTAGAATTAGAATGCTTCTTAGCTGATTAGCATGAAGACAGAGTTTTTCTCCAAAGCAGGCCTTCTAAACCTTCTAAACCTTCTTCTTGAATCTTGCTCTCTTTCAATTTAGGTTCTTCTTTCCTTTTTTCTTTGCTCTGGTTTGAAGTAAAACCAAACTAGTTTTGTGTTCTGTAATTTTACATTTTAGTTAGGCCTCCTCTAACTCTCTGAAATTATCAGCATATTGTGGAGAAAACTGCTCCTTCTCAGGATGATAAGGCCAATGTTTGTGCTACACGCCAAGGAATGGTGTGCAGAGAGGCACTTGCTTGTACTTATCACTATAACAACAAAGGTCACCCATTTTTCATTATTTGCCCCTTAGAGGGTCAGAAACAGAAAAGCATAGACAGGTCACACCTGTGGGGAGGAAGGGATGGGACAGATGACCCAAACCTGACCACCTGGTCCCATCTGCTCCATGCTCAGTATAAAAGCTGAGGGATCAGAGGGTCAGCTCTTCCTCTTTCTCTTCCTGCAATGGGTGATGTCAGAAAAGGACCCTGTCTGTTCATCTGCCTTTGATCCCGATCCATGTGTTCCTGAGTCAGAGCTGGAATGCAGTTCCCATCTGTTGCTGAGTCCAGTCTGGGACTAGTTCATTCTAAACTGCTGCATCTCCTTATCTCTTCCTCTCTTCTCTTTTGGGGGGAAAGCGGTGGGGTAGGAAGGGCCATCTGTAGGTCCAGTTGGCGTGATTTCAGCTAAAACCACAACAGATTTGTTGGCGCCCAACGTGGGGCCTCCAAGCACTTCTCCTGGGACCTGAAGAGGCGGGTGACAGACCTGCAAGGTCACAACTGGAATACTGCATCCAGTTCTGGGATCCCCAGTTCAAGAGGGACAGGGAGCTACTGGAAAGAGCCCAGAGAAGGGCAACAAAGATGATTCAAGGATTGGAGCACCTCCCTTATGAGGAAAGGCTGAGAGAGCTGGGACTCTTTAGC
>JAOTQQ010000019.1:22173795-22204933 GCA_026546715.1 Gallinago undulata | reverse complement strand
GAGAGGATGAGGGGCAACGGGCACAAGTTGGAACATAAGAGGTTCCACTCAAATATGAGAAAAAACTTCTTTACCGTGACTGCCCAGGGAGGTCGTGGAGTCCCCTTCTTTGGAGATTTTCAAGCCCCGCCTGGATGCAGTCCTGAGTAACATGGTCTAGACAATCCTGCTTCAGCAGGGGAGTTGGACCAGATGATCTCTATGGTCCCTTCCAACTCTAATAGTTCAGTGAAATTCAATTCAGTGAAGTGGCACTGAGGGACTACCAAGAGGTGACAGTGGGGCCGGAGCAATGGGTCCAGGAGCTTCTCCAGCACCTGGAGCAGTGGGACCTGAAGAGGCGGCTGACGGAACTGAAGAGGCAGGTGACAGACCTGCGGGTGGCACTGAGGGACTACCAAGAAGTGACAGCAGGGCTTGAGCGACAGATCCAGGAGTTTCTCCAGCACCTGGAGCAGTGGGAGAAGGAGCTGCAGGATCAGTAACATCAGAGGACCTTCCTTGCTGTCTGCCTGTAGAACATGGAGATGGAGCATAGGAAGCACTGCCCTTCCACCCCGTAGTACGTCACTCAGTTATGATTTATCTCTATATACACATTTCATAGCAGATCAGATTCTTAGGATAGGAAAGGTGGTGTGAAATTCATTGCGGTTTGTGCCTCTGGGTAACATGTCCATCTCAGAGAAGTATCACTGGACACCACTTAATCAATCCAGCTAGGTTTCATCATTGCAGTGTTATCCTGAAAAACAGTTATAGAACACTGTTAGTATTATAAACAACTAAAATCATACTCAGAATTAAGTATTCTCACCCAGGGTTAAATTCCCTTGAGGTACACTTTGAACTTCTCCATTCTTCAGCATCACCCACCAAGTACATTCAGTACTGCAAAAACAGTTCCACAAATGGGTTTGCCTTTGCCTGAGGCAGGAAAAACCCAAACAGTTTTCCCTAGCATATTCCTTTCATGCACCACAGGGACTTTATTCCCTTCTACGGTATGTAAAAGGTCTGATTGAGCAAGACCACCTCGATTGATGGATCCCCTGGTATTAACTAACCAGGTAGCTTGAGCTAAATGCTTGTCCCAATTTTTGAACAACTCGTCACCCAATGCTTTCAGGGTAGTTTTTAACAATCCATTGTATTGTTCAGCTTTTCCAGAGGCTGATGCATGATAGGGAATATGATATATCCACTCAATACTATGTTCTTTTGCCCAGCTACTTATAAGATTGTTTTTGAAATGAGTTCCCTTGTCAGACTCAATTCTTTCTGGAGTACCATGTCGCCACAAGACTTGCTTTTCAAGGCCCAGGATGGTATTCTGGCTAGTGGCATGGGGCACAGCATAGGTTTCCAACCATCCGGTGCTTCCTTCCACCATTCTAAGCGTGTGACGCTTCCCCTGGTGGGTCTGAGGGAGTGTGATATAGTCAATCTGCCAAGCCTCCCCATACTTGTATTTTAACCATCACCCCCCCATACCACAAAGGTTTTAACCTTTTTGTTTGTTTGATTTCGGTGTAGGTTTCACAGACATGGATAACCTGCACGACAGAGTCCATGGTTAAATCCACCCCTTGGTCACGAGCCCATTTGTAAGTTGCATCTCTTCCTTGATGACCTGAAGTGTCATTGGCCCACTGAGCTAAAAATAGTTCACCTTTATGTTCCCAGTCCAAATGTGTCTGGAAAATCCTAGCAGCCTAGTCCAGTCGCTGATTGTTTTGATGTTCCTCAGTGGCTCGATTCATGGGTACATGGGCATCTACATGACGTACCTTTACGACTAGTTTCTCTAGCTGTTTGGCAATATTTTGCCACAATTCAGCAGCCCAAATGGGTTTACCTCTGCGCTGCCAGTTTTTCTGCTTCCATTGTTTTAACCATCCCCACAGAGCATTTCCCACCACCGATGAGTCAGTGTAGAGATAGAGCACTGGCCACTTTTCTCACTTGACAATGTCTAGGGCTAGCTGGATAGCTTTTACCTCTGCAAATTGACTCAATTCACTTTCTCCTTCAGTAGCTTCTGAAACTTGTCGAGTAGGACTCCATACAGCAGCTTTCCATCTTCGATGCTTTCCTACAATACGACAAGATACATCAATGAACAAAACATACTGTTTCTCATTGTCTGAGAGTGGTGGGACGAGAGAGACTGTCTTCATACTGTCGCACCCTATCTGCGACCTCATTTACAGTCACTTACAGTATCAGATCCTCCCCAGACCATTGTTGACAAGGTGTGGGAGTACACTGATGCACTCTGCACAAACTTTCAACATAGGTCGTTTACATAGCATGTCATCAGGATTTATAGTCACTTGCCAATCATCATAAATCACTTCTCAAACAGCCAGTTCTCTCAGGTGCTTAGATTCACATTATATTCTTGATGGAAGGGGATTGCCCCTTCTTAACATTAGGTTACAAGAAGAAAATTTAAAAAAAAAAAAAATAGAGCAAGCAGATGGGTACAGTAGTTTATGGTATATGTCTTATTTAAGTCTTATTCTAAAATTTATCTTAAAAGAATTCTACCAATAAATGGAAAGACTGTGATTTGAGAAGCAGCAATTTCCAGCAGATGGAGGAAGGAGGGACACAAGTTGAGACAGACAGATGATGGGGATGGGACAGAGGAGAAGGCTTCTTAGCTGGGAGTGGCATTATAACAGTTTTTCTCCAAAATAGGCTCTCCAAACTTCTGGAAAGTTGGTATCTTTAACTATGATTTTCTTCTATTCCTTTGTGTTTTCTGGGTTATTGTCCCACACAATCCAGCAGGTCAATGGTTTATGTAATCTTTTATTAAAATCCCTGGAAGGTAAGGTCAGACTCACTAGTTTAAATTGTTCAGCTTCCTTGTAGTTCTTTTCTTAAGGACAATGTTTACTTTTCTCTATCCTCTGGGTAAGTCCATCATAAAGAAACATTACTGAAAATAAGAATACCTTCAGTCATCTTTTTAAGGCATAGAGCTTTGCTTTGCCTATGTCAATGATTTTAGCTTACAAATCACTTTTTCAAAAGTAACTGCTTATACCTCATATTTCACACTTATCTTTTCTGTAACGCTGAACCTCAGGTGGTGCTAAGTAGCACAGATTCTTCTGGTACCAGCACCAATTTACATCAGTTTAGGGGTTGGACATTTCAATTTCTCTTTTCTTATTTTTATTCATCTTTCCTTACCCATTGGGAAAACTCTTTCATTTTAAATACTATTTGGTTCTTAATATCTACTCCTTTCATCATCCTCAATAGCTTCAGTAAACACAAATTACATTTATGTTTTTCAAAGTGAAAATATAGATAATATTTAACTTAAAATGTCAAACATAATAAAAATAATATATATGCAGGACATGTAGCTGCTGGTTGTTGCAGTGGTACATGTTTTTTTTGCAATGGAATCAGAAGAAGCATCAGCCTGCATATGTGTTTTCTTCATTTGTTTTCAGCCTTAAAAATCAGTTAAAATCTATGTCTTTCACCTATCAATCAGCAGCTGCTATCACCTGATAGCTCCATCTACCACTGCGAGAATTACCCTGGAGATCCAGATATTCCTATAAAGTACAGTGATTCAAGCATTTTACTGGAAGAATACAGCTTGTTGAAAGAACCAAACTATGCAGCATCTTTGCAGAACTTTGCAGCCCTCTTTGGAATACACACAGCTCTGACACTTCATAAACTCTAGGGGTTTTGTGGGAAAGGTTGTTTCAGAACAAAAAGAAAAAACAAGAGTTGAAATTTAATCTTAATTTTGTTTTAAATAAGACAACCTGGGAAGCCTTCTGAACTGTCCCTGAAATTCTTAGGCCAACTGTATCCTGGGCTGCACCAAAAGAAGTGTGGCCAGCAGGTCCAGGGAAGTGATCCCACCCCAGTGAGACCCCACCTGCAGTACTGCATCCAGGCCTGGACCCCTCCACACAGGAAAGACATGGACCTGTTGAAGTTGGTCCAGAGTAAAGTGTTGTGGAGATTTACAAAATTAAAATACAAAACTTAAAATAAACTTTATTATAGCCAAAAATGTTTCAGATGATTCTGACAAACTTTAATAATCTACACGTTCACGATGTGAGTATAATCACTCACCTAGGGAAGTGATGGCAATCAACATGCAGGAGTTACCATGGGCTGCGTCCTGAACCTCAAGGAGACTCCTTAGCTGCTGGCTCACTGCTCTGAGGAGGATCAACTCAATTTGCAATGCAGAGAAGATCCATTTATACCCTAGTCAAATCTGATCTGTGATCATATATGATCATGTTGGTCCTCACTATGTCATTGGATGAGGGCTTCCTTGCCTTTCAGCCAAAGTGTGTATGTGATAGTGGTTACCATGTGGACCAGGTGGCCCTACCCTCAAACCACAACTTCCAGTGAGAAGTTTCAGTCCCTGACAGGATGGGTACATATCCACAGAGGGCCATAAAGATGATCAGAGGGATGCAACGCCTTCCCTATGAGGACAGGCTGTGAGAGTCGGGTTTGTTCAGTCTGAAGAAGAGAAGGCTCCAGGGAGACCTTATTGTGGCTTTTCAATACATAAAGGAGACTGATGAGAAAGATGGAGACAGTAGGACAGCATTAAGACAAGGGGGAATGGTTTTAAACTAAAAGAGGGTAGATCCAGACCAGATGTAAGGAAGAAATATTTCACAATGTGAGTGGTGAAACAGTGAAACAGGTTTCCCAGAGAGGTGGTAGATACCCCATTCCTGGAAAATTTCAGTGTCAGGTTGAATGGGATTTTGAGCAACCTAAGCTAGTTGAAGATGTCCCTGCTCACTGGAGGTATGGAGTGAGGAGGGGGGGGTAGAGTGGATGACCTTTATAGGTCCTTTCCAACCCAAACTATTCTATGATTCTACTTACGGTTAGAGCAATCAAACCTGCTGTTTCAAAATGGTTATATACAGGTAGACACAGAAAAAATGGGTCTCTGGAGTAGTTTGTACAGCAGTGTTCTGGATGCACTCAATGACACATGAATGTGAAATGTTTTGTTCAAAACTATGTGTGACACAAGTCCTTTGCTGGGCTGGAGTGTTCAGCTGACATTCACTGCTATTATCATACCATGGGAAGACTACAATAAAGAGAGAAAAATGCCAAGCATCAGTCTCTCTTGAAAGAGTTGGTACAATCAAAAACAAGAAAAAGGAGTTTTAGGTAATCTAAATAATGGAAAAACTTCACACAAAACCCAATGACACCTAAGATTGGAACGGAGATTGTGGAATCTCTATCCTCACAGATTTTCATCATCTGAATGGACAAAGCCCTGAGCAACCTGACCATTAAAGTTACCACTGCTTAGAGTAGGAAGCAAATTTGGATAACTTCCAAGAATTCCTTTCAACATAGATAATTGTATGAAAATAGAGAATGAAGAATTTCATGGAATTTTTAAAGAAGTTTAAGATTTGCCTTATTAGAAAATGTCACCAAAAAAATCCGTCTTTGGTCAGGTTGTCTCCTATTAAAAGCCTACCATTATTCAAGACATTACCTGTATCGTATTCTCTCTTAATTTCTTATGCATTTTGAACAGGAAAAAAAAAAACCAAAATTAGTGTCACCATACTCCCAACCAAAACTTACAGAAACAGTTAACACATCTCACTTTGAAAGAAACTTTCTGAGCTTTTGCAAATACAAACAAATGTTGCAGCATCCATTACAGTTTGGAGACTTTTCTTTGTAATCATAATGGATTAATTTGGGGATTTTAAAATGTTTATTATTTTTGCTGTTGCTGTTATTATTTCATTAGTAGAGATAAGATGAAAGCTGGGACTCTTAGAAATAACAGAGAATGCTTTACACATGTTTCTACTGATCATTTTGGATCACTCTGAAAACAATTCAAAATAACACTGCTCAACAGAATTTATGAAATTTATTTTATGATCCATCAATTCATTTCTCTACTTTTGACATACATTTAAAAATGTGTTAAAGACAGAAATCTTTTAAGATAAATATGACAAATGTGTAACAATGACATATATATATAGCCAAAAAGTAGCAATAAATAAATATAAGATCTTCAGGCAGTACAGTAGGTAATAAATATATTAATTACTAAGGGAAAACCAGGCAACTATAACATATCTGAACTTACCAAGTTAAGTAATCCATAAGAATACTTACACAGGGGAGGTGTGTATATCACATATGTAGCACTTCTAGGCAGAAACTATTATTTTTTGTTTCATCTTTAATGATATTCCTATTTTTTACACACATCTCATGTCTCACACTTTGGGTCATCACGTCTCATGAGCCCAGAGCCCTAAGAGGATCCAGAAGAACTCCAATGTAGAGGAGAAAAAACAGCGGCAGATAAGAAGATTTGGGAAAACAAGACATTCTGCTAGAGGAAGAGGCTTCCCTGAGGAGCCACTGGTGCCCTCGATCACTGTGTCTAGGAAGAAACAGGAAGCATCAGTCCTACTCTCTGTATTGCACTATGCAGAACCACAAGAAAAAGCAATTAGCTGGAGGAAGACAGAAAGTAGCATAGGTTAACATTATTTTCATCCCCACTACATCATCACTATCACATCATCAATCACCAGTACATCACAAGGATACTGCTGTGTTTCAGTAGGGATTATTATTTCTGTGTGGTTTTTTTTAATGGTGAAACACCTAAGTAATGTCCAGTATTTCTTGCATGCAAGATGCAGTCTCCCAGTGACTCCTGGCATGTCGTTTAACTGATTTCCTTTCCACTCTTATAAGCTCATATTAAAATCCTATTCATTTGAAGTAGAGCTCATTGCAATGCCATAGCGATTTATTAATCAGGGCTTAATCAATTAATCAACATGGTCTGGATCAGCCTTCAAGAGAGCACAGGCTGGGGGACCGTCAGAAACCACTACTTCTTTCATCCGCTCTATCAGGTACCAGGAGAGAGGCAATCCTCAGTACTAGTGGAAACACGAAAAAGTTTTGCTAACAGTTGGGTGCTGTAAATGCAGATTCACATTTCATCTCTGTGCAACAGCCAACCCAGCCTGATGAGAACAGGCAAGTGCAACACAGAAGCAGTGCAGGTCAAAACACTGAAACTCCCAAGAGAAATGCAGATTGCACAGCCTCAGGGGACAGCCTCTGTACTCAGAGTGGCTAGTCTAGACCTAAAATTCATAAGAATAATACATACAGTTGTCATCCCTCAGTTCATTCATGAGGAAATTATCCACAATAAAACCAGTTTTAGACAATGGAGGTTTGCACTAAACATCAAAGCACAAAATATGCTTCTCACTCTCTCCAGGTGATCGGTTCTCACTTTACAAAACAGACCCCTTTCTCTTCTGTGCAGAAACAAATTGCTTCTGAGTCAGTGGACATTCAGTGTGCTCTGTACCCTTTGCTGATTAACAATGATGTGTCCTTTCTTATCATAACAATACTCAAATAGTGTTGCTGGCCTGATTGAATACCCCAGAATCAATAGATTTGTCATAGGATGAGGTTTGAAAGATCAAGAAAGATTTGAAAATAATTATTTTAGTGACTAAATTTCACATAACAGGAAATCAGGGAGAGAATCACAAAGCTGACTTTATTTGCAAATACAAATTATGCCAAGGGGAAAGGAATGTTTTCCTGGATATTAAATAAACAGTAAATGGTTCTTCCAATCTAGAAAGCTAGGAGAAAAATGACATTTATATTCTTTGGGGTTTCTGAGTACTTACATTATTAGATTCTCATTTTTACTGAGCAGGCAAGTAATAAGACTTGAACGTGTCACATAAGGAAGAAGAGTATTGCAAAATTTCAGAATAATAACAATGTGTTTGGAGTTCTGCTCCATACTGTTCAGGATTTCAGAAATCAATTCTAGGAAAAGTGAAGTCACAGTAGTACCTTGGCCTCTCGTTTTCGGATGGGATAGGTTCCCAGTTTCTGTGCCTCCTGGGAGTTCTGCCACGGTGCTTACCTGAAGAGGTGGATAATAAAACCCTGCCTCCTCTCTTTCTGTAGGAACTTCGTGTTGCTTGATGCTAATCTATTCTTAGCAATTATCTACTAGCAAAAATAAAGTAGTGAATGTCTGCTAAGCTGTTTAAAAACAAATCTTGTACAAGGCATAGATTCTGGTTATACCTAAGATTAATTAAATCTCATGGGGAAGACATTTTAAATTACATTTCTCTAATTTTTTCTCTCTCCCTTTTCAGCACACAGGCAGTCCCAGAACTGTTATAAAGCACAGCAAAAAAGGAAATTCACACATTCACTGGCCACAATCATTTTCTGAAAATTGGGTGGTAATGCAATGTGGCACGGTTTTGTAACTAGGTGCATAAAAAGGAGAATAAAACTGTTTCAGGAAAGAATGCTTGCTCCTCGGCTTTAGTTTTCACCCTAAAAAAACCTACAACTCTCATGAATTTAATTTCCTTGACTGATGCATAGAGTCTGCCTATTCTTTCAAAGTGAAAAATAACTATGGATACCGCATGGATCGGAAGTA
Organism: Gallinago undulata; assembly: GCA_026546715.1. Taxonomy (NCBI): domain Eukaryota; kingdom Metazoa; phylum Chordata; class Aves; order Charadriiformes; family Scolopacidae; genus Gallinago; species Gallinago undulata. Next base: position 22,196,403 of record JAOTQQ010000019.1, on the reverse strand, counting down.
TAACTCTCTGAGAAAACAGAGATCTGAGGGAATACTGACAATATAAAAAGTAGAGCAAGAAAACATGGTTTCTTATTTGAAGTAGCCACTTTCAGAGCACATTGCATATTTCTGGTAAAAAAATAAGGTAAAAAGGAGAGAAAAAGGGAACTCGAAAGATCCTGATCACATCTTGCACTGGTCCTAAAATTTTAAACCAGATTTACCATGTCTTTTTGTATCTATTTTTTTTGTCTTATTGCAGTATGAGATTATTGCCGCCAAACAGCTTGTCTTCATTGCATCACCCCACCTCTTAATCATAGCTTTTAGCACGCATTCAGGGGGTCCACAATACTGCAGAGAGCATCTGTCCCTTCAGGCAGCAGAATGATGTCACTGTGATCTTCAAATACCCTCACACTAGTTTCCATCTGGTTTCAAATTATAATTCAATGCTGAGCCCCAGCTTTTCAAACGTGTGAACCTCCCCCATCTCAGTGTCTGACCTGAAAGACAATTATCCTCTTTCCTGCTCATTTTATCCTTTCTGTTTTGATTTTCTCTCGTGTTCCTTACATTTGTACATATTCATGATTCTTGCACAATTGTACCTATTCAGATATTTCCGCAATAAGCCCATTCCATGTGCTTCAGTCCTGCCTGTGCTGCCTTTGTGTCGGAGCCAGCTGAGCCAGCAGGAGAGACAAGAAAGCAGAACAAAGTTATTTCTCAGTACGTGGGACAGTTGGTAGCTTAGATAGCCTCAGGAATAATTTGGAACAGACCAAAATGAAAACAAGATAACAAGAGAGTCAGGCAAACACATAAATCGATACTCTAATGGGTCACTGAAGTCACAGCTTGATCACTGGCAGGCAGACGGAGAGTGTAAAATGAAATAGCTACAGCAGGAGGTAAAATTTTTAAGTAAGTTAGCAGTGCTAATGAAGTACAAATCATGTTAATATTATAGTAGCTAAGGTGAGATACGCAGAAAAGAAAATTATATACAACTAATTCCCCAGAACTCGGTGTGCTTTGATCTACCTGCAGCTCTGGTGGCCATCAGAAACATGGATTTTGTCCAATGGTAACTAGGTGACTATCTTTCTGATTTAAAAACGCAGCTGAGCACATGATCCTGTTCTAAGAGAGTGAATAGGTTTGAGATGTACCTGCATGCCGAAAGTTTAATTTTATGAGTATGAAGGTATATTGGGTTTGAATGTAGCGTGGCATATGAGTGTCTTCCTGAATTAGGATTCAAAACCTGATGAAAGCAGCAATCTGTGTACTCCACTGCCTTCAGATATTATCAAGGCTAAGGAGTGGTAGGATCAGAAAAAGAATTCAGTTTCAGTAGTGATATTAACATATGCAACTCTGGCTGAAAAAAAAATAAAAACAGAAGTAAGTCTGTAAGTCCAAAAACTGCTTCAGTTTGGAAAGCAACTTTCCTAAAAAGGAAGATATCACACAACTATTTACGTTTAATGTTTTACACCTTCTTCTAGTGCATCTGGTGCTCTATGTAGTCAGAAGAACCTTTTTGGAAAGCTCCTGTGTGTAATTGAATATAGCTTTTCTTGTTTTTTTCAGTGTTAGGATGTAGGCCAATTTAAATATCTGCTGCTTGAAATTTAAACGATCCTCAGAAGACTGGCAAAGCCACCACAAATGAGGATGGAGAAGGTGGTTAAGCCAGAAGCATTTTTGGATTAGCATCTTCTACATAGAAACAGATTCTTTGTCTTAAAATAGTTATGACTGGAAAGTTTGCAGACAGAGACAAGAAACAGGCACCAAAGCAAAAGTATTTCTAGAGACCCAGTGGAGAACTTACATTTCATGATTTTAATTTCAAAAGAAGAAATTAACCTTAATGTTAACTGATGTACCACTGTGATTGCAGGTCTAATCCAGGTGCAATTGCATCTAAATTTTTACATTAGCATCAAATCACCTATCAGCAGGAAGTTTGGAAAACTGTGTGAAAAGGGAGCTAAAAAGCATGAAAAATACACATTGAAAGACACACGTATTTGTGTGTGTGTACACAAACAACCCATGCTAAATGCAGTGTAACAAGTAGACGTATTGACTGATATTTGACTAACAAAAGCAAGCCAAACTTGTGCCAGGACCCCAAATGCATAACCTCTGCAATGGCTGGTTCTCCTCTGAGGAGTCCCTGGGTCACTCACCCTGTCACAGGGGTCTCTCCCATCCTGCAGCCGCTAGTGGAGGCCGTGTGCCGGGGAGGAGGCTCACTCAGCCGCCGGCCAGGGCCCACCACAGTGTGGCTGCTGCATACGTGGGGAGCATGGAGAGGCAGGTGCTCCTGGAGCACAGCCATCCACCACGCAGGAAACCACTGAGTTGCTGCCCAAGTGTGAAGCCACCCATCTGGGGATGACCTGCCATGGATGCTTTGATATCATTTAGTTGGCCGTGAGATTCCTCTTTTAAGAGCAGTTGCTTCTTGTAGGCAAAATACTCACCCATGATTTCTCAGAACTCATTTGATTTCAACAGGTGTTCAAATATTCTGGCTATCTGCAGTTGTGAAACCTAAATCATATTTTTTCAGCTTATGCCAGCAGAAGAAAGTGCAGACACACGTGAGAAGAAAATGCAGAGGTGGAAGGGTGTGTGAATGTGCCTCTTCTACAGTTAACTATATCTTTGAGAACCCTTAAAGTCCCTCCAATTTATTGAACTGTTACTACTGCCCCATGTCTTTCCAGCTAGCTAGGGTCTACATCAGGCCTTTGAGTCAGCATGACTTTTCTTACTTTACATGTAGCAGCAACTGCCAAGGGTGCTTCTGCAAACAAACCAAAAAATACATTATTCATGGCTCTTTACAGAGATGCAGCTGCCACTCTCCACAAGGTTTTATAGGATACTTCAGTTAAATTGAAAGAATGTTACTATCGTACAACTTCTTTTAAGATGTTATATTTTTGTTTACTTGTCAAAACTGAAGATTGAAGGGAGCTGTTTTTCAAAGGGACACCAAAGGTTCAAGCGTGATAGAGGCAGACTCCCGGGCATGGAAACAATTATACACGCAACGTGGGAAACAGGAGCTAGATATATTGTCTTCTGCAGCTCACATCTGCAGTTGAAGTCAATTGGAAACTCAGTAACTGTGCAAGCATTACTTTAATCCCAAATTAATTTACTGTGCCTCTCACAGAGGTTATTAGCATGCATGTTATGCAAGCTCACATATTATGCATGGCCACAGTGTTTCTGATCAAACCGTAATAAGTATCCTCCTTCATAAATTACATTTTACTGACCTTCAGAAGGTCCCTGAAAGAGTTTACCCATGTTGTTCGTGGCTGGTTACCCACCTGAGATCACATGGTTCCTCCTTCTGTGCCCTGCTCTGTGGAAAGGCCCCCTAAAAAATGTGGGCATGGCTCTCTGGCTTTGCTGCACCAGGGACACCCCACAGCTCTATTGTCCCCACTAGTTAGAACTGAGGATCTCCAACAAAATAACACAATAATGAAAACCACATCTTTTTTAAACTTTTGGAAGCACTGTTTCTTGAATTTACCTTATTTTTTCTCCATTATTTTCTTCTAATCCCCAAATTCACTTTGTGACATCATAGAATCATTGAATGGTTAGAGTTGGAAGGGACATTCAAGATCATCTAGATCTAACCCCCCTGCCATCCTCATGTTTAACAGAAAGGCTTGGTTTTCAGCACTGATAAAAGTCTCTCTCCTGCCCAAAATCATGCTGGGAATCTATGGGTTAATTCAAAGTGGCTACAGTCATGCCAGATCCTATCCTAATCATTTTGTACTCTGTTTGTAACCTTCTCCCATAACAGTGTTGTGATTTTGATGTAATTGATCCCAAAGAATAGAAACCATTGAGTAACATAAAGAGCTTTCCTGGCATACAGCAAGGCTTGTTGATAAATATCACTTGCAAAACACTTGCTTTGAAAAAAAAAAATCAAACCAAAAAAAAAAAAGCATTTGGCCTTTGGACCATCTATCTGATAAAACCAAACTAATAAAGGATGTTTTCCCACCTGCCCATTTTTATAAAGCATGCATCTTTATGGAATATTCACAATATCTTTCCTATTGCTACTCTTTCTAACTTCTGCAGCTAACTACGTCTGATCATTCCTTCATTTACACTAAAAGAAAACTGAAATAACTTTGTCCATCCAGAAGTTGCAAATCAGACAATATAATATGGTGCATTTTTTTCAATATACTGTGTGAGAGAACAGCAGGAAGTTATCAAGTCCATGTTCACTTTCAACATATTATTCCTGGTATTACAAGGAATGGTTAAAGCACAACCCATTAAATATAAACAAATCCCTTTAAATCTTCTTCCTTAGTTATTGTGAAACTAGTTACTTTGTCTTCCCTTGAGATTTTGTTTATAACTATTGCATTTTCTCTCACATTTCTTCAAGCCTCCGTACATCACAAGTTGTCAGAGGCACCTCTGGGGCTGAAGGCAAGATGCAGTTTTACAGAGACAGCCGAGCAGGCTCTGCAGGTGAGCAGTGACAGAGGGCTGGGGAACCGCAGACCACCTGAGGGGCTGGTGGGGGCTTGGAGGAGGCTGGGAACAGCCAGTGAGGTCCAAGAGGGATTTGGGACTGGCCAGACGAGGATTAACAATCCCTGCCTGTGCATGAGACTTTCTGCTCCCAAGAAGATACTGAGCTTAATGTTACTGCTCCTCCACAAGAAAACAGCATCCCCCTCTGCCCTGTGCCTTGACTCCACTGCCTTACCAGTGGGGTGTGGGAGTGGGAGCGGGGGCGAGAGCTACTGAGAGCCAGACATACCCTTCCTTCCCCTCTCCACCTCCTTCCAACCTCCTAACCTAAGATTAGACAGGAGTTTATTCTTGGAAATGGCAAGATCAGTCGCGACAATAAAAGCCAGAGAGTTTGAATCACTGAGTGTCTGGAGTATTGCTGTAGCTGGTGGTGAGAACCGGGGAGATGCAGCCTGCAATTAAACCAGGATGATGAGAAGAGTGGTTACAGAGCAGCAATTTTTAATTTAGTGTTTGCTAAAGACACAAAACCATTCAGCACACTTAGCACAAACCCTGTGGGCCATCTTACAACCCTGCAGGTATGGCGCCGGTGGGGGGAGCCAGTTGGCTGCTTTCCCACTTTCGCTCTACTGTACAATATTTATGTCCTGCCCAAGTGGAGGTGAATACAGTGGCTCTGCTGAGTGTGTGCTGCCCAGAGCCCGCTTGCTTTCAGTGTTTTCCTGACACTGGGTCTCTTATTTACACTTTTTATTTATCTGAGATGGATTAAAGCAAAATGATATATTCTTTCTCAGAAGCAACCAAAACAGCACAAATGCAGCATAAACAGCAAGGTCTTATATGAATAGAATAAATTCTGTGGAATATCTGTATAGTAGATCAGGAAGCTAATAAACCTACTTTTGCCTGAATTTAGCAGTCCTGTAAGTATAGTATGTTCTTCCATTTGGTTAACAAACAAGTAGACAGTAATCAATGTCTCTTTAGCATGTAGGGTAGAACATTACCTAAAGGTGGGAGGTGAAAGAATTGGACTGAAGCATACCCTACTACTCTAAATTAAGATTTATTATTCTTTGCTTTAATATATATCCTTTGGTACAAGGGGTGCCCCATATGTCTATTAAAGTGACGGGCCAAGTTAACTGTCACCAATTCCTCTCCATAGGAAGTTAATCTTAAGTAATGCAGTTGTCACAATTTCTTTTAAATTCTAGTGTTTTTCTTGATGTTTTACTCTTCACTAATCCTTCACATCTTTTCTGTCGACACTGAGAGAGAGTTCACAGATCCTCCTGTAAAGCAAATTTATGTTCCCATATTTTTTGGTGCCTAGAGGCCTCACATTAAATATCACTGAGTATATATTAATTTAAGGATTGAATTATTCTTTTAATGTAGATTTCATTGTTAGAGACATCGCAGGCCTGTCACTCACTTTGAGCTTACAACATAACTCAGGCTTTTAACACCACTGCAATATTAGCTGTACCACAACCGAGTATGCCCACCAGGGAATTAAAACTTCCCGCTGACACCTGCAAGCCTAGGTCTTCCACGGACTTTGTATGTGACCTTGAGCATAACAGAGACCAAATTCTTCTCCTACTGTGATTAGCAGTTGTTGATGCAACACTGTAAAGGCATTCCAGTGAGTAAGCTAATTATATTAATAAGTTATCTGAGATGAGTATTTTTTTTCAAGCACAGATAGTTTCTTATATAGTCCTGAACATAGACAATAACACCATCCAAGACGCGTGAGAACAACCTCCATCCATCATCTCTCTGAGACTCAACTACTTAATAAGGCAATTTAGGACAGCAAATAAAATGGAATTGTTAAATCCATGTTCATACAAGGATTGAGATTCTTGAATGGAATGTGCTGAGGGTTATCAGATATGAAGGTTTGTAGGCTTCACTAAAATTTCATACATTATTATGTTTTGAACATATTTTGATTTCTAAAATAATTTGATTTTGTTGTTCTAAAAAAGATTTAATGGGAATATGTTCTATCTTCAGAGTGTATGTATGCATTATACAAACTTTTGCGTCTTTGATGTCGGATTACTTCCTATTTAAAACTGTACACAATTTCATAACAAATTTTCATATTTTCATAACAAATACTCAGGGTTCTTTCTATCATTTTCCCCTGGGCAAATCATATACCTAGCTTTCTCACGAATAATTTGTTTCTTACAGAAACATTTAGGCCTTTCAAGTTTCTCGACGCATGGGATAGCGTCTTTGAATTGGAAGCAGCACATACAGGTTGCTCTAGTGTTTGCAATGAAAAGTGAAGTTTGAAATGAGAGGTATTGTACAAAATTGTCTTATCTGATTTCCTGTCTCTAAATATATTTCCAACAAACCCTACTAAACTAATAAGCCCAAACTTTTTCCCATTCTGCCAAACTTTGTGTTCTAACTAGCAATACCCTGCAAGATATTTTCAGTTAAAACACAATTTTCATTTTGTAAAAGAAAATGAAGTGAGACCTGGCAGAAATTGGGACAGGAATTGCTTTATCAGAATGGCTAGACCCCTCTGGGAAATGCACGAGCTAAAGATATTCTGACATTTAGATGGATATAGATAGAAAGCGGAAGAAAAGAGACATTGGCAAAATTGGACTGTTAAAAGGACTGGCAAGATATCCTGCTGAACCCTTCCACTGCCTCTTCATCTTGCCACATGTCAAACCTCTTACTTTCATTCCTCTTCAAGCTGAGCTCTGCAATTTTCCCAGCTGTGGGCTGGCTCACCAAACTGCAGTGATGAGCTTGGGTGATTACATGTTCCAGGCTGGCCCAGCCAGATCTCTCCTCTCTCCTAGATGTCCCAACATGAGCTGTGAACTTTATGAGTTCACAGCTCATAGAGACGTCAAGAGTAGTTCTTCATGCAGAGCATTACAGCCACTAGAAACGTTACCAGAACACAGGTCTGCACATACATCCTGTCATACCAGAAGCTTATTATTTTCAGACACCCACAAACTTTCGTCTTGATCCTATGTATCCTAGAGCATAGACTTCTCTAGTCCTTTGTTTCATTTTTTCCCTACTTGACTTTCCTCCATTGCCACAGGGTGATCCCCTTGCCAGCCAGTTGTGGCAGTGCTAGGGTTGTAGATTGTATGGGTTGCAAGAACGGAGGAGTAGGATAACTACAACCATTAGCTTCAACTGCTGCAGATCTGTCATGAATTTACTAGCTGCCCCCATAGCAGCAGTATGACCTTAAATATTATAGTCATATAATATTGGTTAAAAAAGAACATACATTTAACATTATTTTCCATTATTCTTCATATTTCTGAGGGAAAACTGTTGCAAAACCAATACCTGGAATCAAAGTTGCAATGTGTCATGTATCTTCAGCAGAATTTTTCTGGCCTCTTTTTGCTCTCAGAAAATCATATACTTATGCATAGATGAGGCACAAGTCTACTTTCATTGTTACTGCTGCCATCCTCTAATTGCAAACTTATATTGGCAGCACTATGATTCCAAAGACCTCAGAGGTGGCATATCTGCTCTCCAGAACTTCCAGCGCTAAGGTCCTCTCACAAAGCACACCTTCAGCTTCAGTTTGGTGAGAGCCTGTCATTGTTGATATGGACACGACACACACAGAATTTCATGAGCAAAAGCCCAAAAGACCCAATTTTATTGTTTTAACAAGGGTTTTTATATCTTTCTTAGGAATGTGTGTCCATACATAATTAGTTCAGTCAAAGATCAACAGTTCATAATTGGATAACTTGTTCCTTCTTTGTTCTCTGCTGCAACTTTGGTAACTTTCCTCTGTTGGCAGGCTGACAGCTCCTAAATCTTGTTGACTCCCTTCTTCTCAGGACTCTCAGGCCTCTTCAAGGTTACACTGGTATCTGCTCAAGGTCGAAGTTAAGCTCACATTCCGATCCCTTGCACCAGCCAAGTTTTCCCACAAGAGCCTAATCTGCAAGATAGGCATATCTGTTTCAACAAAGCGTTAACAGGTGAATGCCCACAAAGAGGGTTGGCCTAAAATTCATGTTGTTTCAGCAAATACAAAATTAAGACAGTTAGATTTCCCTGTTATATATATGCATTCTGGTACAGATGTTCATATCCCATCCTTATCAGGGGCCACAAGGCTCTATATTTAGGTGCATTTTCCTTACCTCCTTTTCACAGGATTTTGTATCTCATCCCGTACTCCCAAACCCACTAGCACGTTCTTATATAGACTGTATATTAGCAGTCATGATTTTATGAAACCTGCCTTAGTTAGAACTTTAGGAGATTTAGATGATTATATCTACCAATCAGTGCTCCAGCAAGTCCCACCGTACCATGTGTGAAAAGTGTATCGAGGGCTATGAAAAGATATTGATAATGTTTGAATAAGACACGGAAATAGGCAGGTCTGTTGCCCACAGCATTAGCACAGCTGCAGCACTTTATTAAACCGTGGATCGTAGGCGCTGACAGCTACTGAGTGCTGGGTGTTATCCAGCCCCATGCTGAACTTGATGGTAATGTCACTGAACTTCAGATCAGCAACTTGTTGGGTATTAGACCAGCAAGACCGATGGAAGTTTCTTGACCAAAAGGAAATAAAATGAGACAGAAAACAATATATGAACGAATGAAAGAAAGAGGTGGATAAGAACAACCTATGGCTGAAGAAAACCCTATATGAAGCAAAGAAAATTAAGAAAAAATATTTTCTTAGCTCCTTCTGTTCACACTGTTATTGTGAGTAAAGTATTAGAAAGACATTAGAAAGTAATGATCTTTTCTATGACACATCTTCCTTAATGTTTTTCCCTGTCATTGCACCACTTGCTTTATTCTGATAAATACAGATTCTGTATTTATCAGAATAGCTGATTCTACATTTATTTAACTTCCGGTTGTCACACAATTACTCTGTGATTTTTTAGCTTCTCTTTTGTTTTCTTCAGAATTGATTTCCTGCCAACTTTACTCAGATTACTCCTCATGATTACCAGAAAGATCCCCTGACACTGCCTCTCAGGCCAAAGTGAACACATTAGGAAGTCTCCATGGATTTTACAATAGTTCAGTGTTCTTCAACTGCTTCTAATCTAGTGTTGATCACCTAACAACAAAACAATATATAGAAGTGAGAAATAACTCTGACGACTTCAGCACAAAAGGCACTTGATTTCCCCTATTCCATGATCTTATTGGCAGGTCCACACAATTTAACTTCACTGCTTACTCATCTAATCTAAGAAGCATTAAGGGCTCACAAGTAGTACAGTGGATGGGGGAAAATGAGACAGAGACTCAAGATGCACATGAAGGGCAGGGCCTCAGGCCTTGGTCAGCCAGAACAGTTTGACATACTTAGTTTCTAGATAAAGGGTCTTGGCAATCATCACTATCTGATACACATTATTAACTCTCCATCTGACACCGGCTAGAGAAGAGCTGTTCTTTTATTTTCTGGTGGCACAATGGCAATAGTTGACAAATTAACTTCCAGGCCGGGGGGGGGGGGGGGAGGAGGAGGGGGGGTAGGGGTGTCAGGGGAAGAAGAAAATGAGGCCTTGAAGTCATCTGCTTAGCCTGGTTTGGTGTGACATGAGGATCTTCTGTCTTTGACTCAGCGTCATTTTAATTCTACACAGAGTCAAGATATTCTGATCCTCAGGCAACACAAAGCACAGCATGAGACAAACTGTGGCAGAGCCTCCTACATCTCAGTGTAAGAAGAATGAGGAAATTACACCAGGTGATGGTGGACTATTATGGAAGTTCTCTTGCAGGACAGGTGTTCAGTTTGCAAACAGGCATCAAAACCACTTCTCAGTTATGAGTTAGTTTGGCATTTTAGACAGAACTGTCATTTATCTTACAGTAACATGCACAAATTCGCCGTATATCACAACTTGCTTGTAGATTACTGGGAGTCTGTGACAGCCCTCACTAACACAGTGAAATACGGCTTTCACCATTTCCACAGGCTTAATATCGTTTTGCGTAACATCTGTTTTTTTTCTAGAGTATGTGAAACAATCCATCATGCCTTATTGTACTGTCACAGTACTACAGGTAATATCTGATCCCCAGAGTTGATGCTGAAAATTAGGTAGGTAATTAGGTAGGTATAACAAAGAATACAGAAGGAATTCAGGGCTGTACTAAAAACTTGGCATTCATGGTAGCAAAAACTGGGATCTTATAATTTTGTAGTATGCCGGTCTTATAGTTGCATCTGATTATTTTGTGGATATAAAATTACGGTATGAGATCTTAAGATTTATTCAGAGTTAATACTTGGTATCTACAGATGTTATAGTTTGAAATGCAATATGCATTCTTGTTCTCCATTTAAAAAAAAAGACCCTTGACCAGTGTGGTGAACTCATCTATAGTAGCCATTATAGAGCAATTATCTGCAGCGCTTTTCTGGCAGAATGGGGCAAATCCCTGAAATTAAAAAAATTGTGTTCAGCTTGTCCCTGCCTGTTTAAAGACCTATCAACCTGAGCTATATCTGCTCAGTCAAGCTCAATACTTTTAATTTCTGAGGTCCTCATAAGTGAAGTAACAGCTGCAAACCAAGCTGTGTTTTTCTCAAATTTAACTATTTAACAAATAGTTGGTTTTAAACCAGCAATAATTTATTTTACTAACTCTCTTGTATGGAGATTGAAAAGACAAAAAAATGTATAAGAGTAAGAATAGAAGCTGACTCTACAGGGCTAGATTTTGACTTTCTAAATAAATACCTGATTTACTTTAGAATAGAATGGTTCAGTTGGAAGGGACCTACAACAATCAACTAGTCTATCTGCCTGACCACTTTCGTATCTAATATGGAAATATGTGAGACACCCAGAAGGAGACAGTCACCAGATAACACCAACAGCCCCCTTTAACATGGAAAAAAAATCCTTGTCATCTTGAGCTTCATGGAAAGAAACACATTAGATTAAACCTCATCAAAAAGTTATTGTCCTGAAAATGAAACTTTTAGGATAATTATAACCCTTCAAAAAGTCTCCCAGGCCACCAGAAAATTTAAATATAAATATTAAAAGAAAATTCAAGCGAGACTTGCATTGAAACTTCAATGGGTCACTGTGTAACTGCTGCAGGCAACTTATCCTGGCCCTTCAGCCCACCTAGCCCCCACCTTCAGCAGTCAGACAGGAAACAATAATTAGTTTTTGGATGGCATTTAACTCCTTGGTTGCTGATGATATCAATTTAAGAGTTAGAAACATTTGGGGTTTTTTAATTAACTTCTTTGAGGATAAAAAATAAATAAAAGCTCAGTTCCTCTGGCCATTTGCCCCAGCTATGAGTCATAGGAAAGTATTAATTATTTGGACCAAAACCCTATACTGTTATGGCAAATATCCCTCACAGTTTTTTCCCACATCTTTAATTTTTGACAAATTAATGAAAACAGACTGCTGATTATTTAAAATATGAGCACAGAAGTGCTGTTGCTTTGGTGAGTCACCTGCACCCAAAGAAACTAATACAATTTTGGCTTGAAAATGAGGTATCTTTAATCTCATTTTTCACTGCAAGAATATATGTCTTCGAAGTCTTAGATACCACCTTTTTCTGTAATTGCAAATTTCCCTAAAACACTTTAAAACCTTGACAGGGCATATGACATTCATAAATATGTAGAATTGCAAGCAAGTGAAAGTTTAAAAACTCTGAGATTTGAACCTTTTTTCACAGATTGACTGAGTAATACAAAGGATAAGTATATTTTAAAAAGGTTAAAGATCACTCAGATTTGTCTTCCTTTTAAACACCTACCCTGGAAAATGTTCAGCAATAATCCCTGATTTCCAAGTTTGTTTCTGACAAGTTGGAACCATCAGAAGATTTTAGGATCTAAAACAAGGCAGAGAAGAGGAGAAGGGAACATAATAAGAACATGACAGGGAAGAACATAACCAGTTATCAGCATTTGCTTTTCTAAAATACCCTTGGGTGATATTATAATTTAAATGTCAATTTTTATTTTTCCACTTTAGTACCTTCAAAATCTATAAATACAGTGGAATATGGGGGGTTTATTATATTTAAATTGGTATTACACTACAATCTATAAGGAAGCAAGCTTTAGTGTCACAAACATTTAGATTCAAATCAGGTACATCCAGATTTTTACAAAAACTGGGGAATCAACATCAGAAAAAACAGTATGAATCCTACATATAGCATTCAAAATGTTCTCCTCTCCACTGCAGACCTCCACCATTCCGACATCAGTAAGTAAACCTTTGATACAAAATATGAGGCAGATCAGTAGCCTGCAAAATAGGTACAGAATAATATAGAAAAAAATACTGGGGTGATAATTAAATTTCCTCGGCCTGATTTAGTGCATCTGAATTCCAGTTTTCTCTTGGGTTTGTAGAATATCTCGACAGATTTTCATCTTTATTTTCCTGGAGTTCAAACTTTTAAACTTAATATCTCTATATAATAAACATGTCTGTAGTAGTGTCTCAGCCACAAATATAACCTAGGCATAAAAAATTACCTAATCGAGTGGCATATAACTCTGAATGGTGTGAACTGTCCTAATCATCTTCATAGATTTTTCTCTCTAAAACTTTATCACTAGACCAATTTAAAGGAAAAACTGCTACTTGAGTGGTTCATGTTTTTATGACCACTTGAGATTTGAATGAACTCTAATATACTTCAAAGTGAGCTTCTTTAAACCCTGACCTTGATCATGCTACATCAGCGATGAGGAACATATTTTCTCTCTGGAGGCTGTTTATGATGTTGGTGGCTGTTACAATGACACACATCTTATCACTAACCAACAGTAATGTGAAAGAAATACTTGAGATTCACCCTTACTGCATGAACTTGATGGGCCAATCACAATGGTTATGTCAGATCAAAAGCAGTGCTTCAAATAAATTTGGCTGAAAAACCACATGTTTTGACTAAGCCTACTCTAGGCATAGGTTAACTATATCTAGATGTTTCCAGGACTACCGCAACACTATATTACCTTCTTTCCTCTCGGTGCAACTATAGAGCCAGCTTATTGAGTAAGTGGTAAGTAACCACTTACTCTTCACCAAGTATGAGCCACAGAATTAGGAATTCTCTCTCCCCAGTGGCCTGTGATGGCAATGGATTACCTCCTAGCATAGCCCCAGCACCAGTATGTAAAGCCTTGATTCTGGCAACAGACCAGTGAAAGCTGTCCTCAATTTTTTGTTGCTCTCTACTAACTGTATGCTTGATTGTGATAATTTAACAATATCATTTCATTCCCTAAGGATAATCAACATTAGCCTTGAATTTTTAAAAGGCTTTGTCTTCAAATTGAGAAGGTTCTCAACATTAGTTACATCTCTTGTTTCTGTTCATCTATCTGGAGAATCAGCATCCCAAAGTCACACTCGATTTGAGGCAGATCTCAACAAAGTGTTCTAAGGATACAAGGCCAGACACCATTAAAATGATTCCCTCCAGCTCTGCTGGCTGGCTCTGCTGGTGACATCTGTCATGTTCAAATGGTGCTGAAAGTATGTTAAAAGACAGGTTTATTTACATTCTTGTATGCTGTTGCTTTAATTGTGAATAACCCCATTAATTTTAAGTGGCATTACCAAGATTAAATTTATTTAGGTGGAGGAACTGAATTCAATTTGAAGCCACATTACAATAAAGTGAAACAATAGTTAGCTTGGACTGAAGTTATGACGGCAATTAATCCCTAAAGACTACATTCTCTCATAAGCACTGCATCCTACAGCTATTCAAAATTTTTCCATCATAATAACTTTGGAGTTGAAATGCATTTTTTTTTCAAAACACAAAATCCTTTAAGGGTAAAAATTTTCTTTTGCAAATGTTGACATATTTCTCAGGAAGAAGGTAGAGCAAATTTTGTATTCTGCACAATTCCTAAGCATTTCATTCTAGTTGCAGTTAGTTTTATGAATACTCTGTAGACATCTAAAACTAAACAAGATGAATCCTACCTTGTTGTTTTTCTGGATATAGAAGAAATCTCCAATAAATCCTGGAAAACACTCTGTTGATTTCTTCTCCTGATGTACCTTCCACAGGATTTGCAATAGGAGTGTGTAATTCAGCTTTGGTTTATCATGTGAGATCAATGAAACATTTCAAAATTGCAATACTAGCTATAATCTGAAATTGTCAGCTTTAAACAATATATACAACAACAATTATATAATGGCATTAGCACAGTAATAACTGGTGATATTTCAACAGAGAAATGTCAACTTTTTAAAAAATGACAAGGCTTTATTTTTTCACACAAAACCATTTAGTCTGCAGTTTCACCCTAAGCAACTGAGATGTTCTGATGTACTTGGAGAGATACAGGCTTTCAGTGCTTGGGAGAAAAAAAAAATAAAAAAAAAAATGAAGCAGTCACCAGGCAATCCCCAGAAAAGAAGAACACTGAACTGGGCACAGAAATGAATCAGCACTCTCCAATATTAAAATATCCATTAAAAATATCAAGATGTCAGTAAATCCATTTATATGTTAGGAATAGATGTAGCTGAGCTAGTTCTAACCTGTCCATCCAAAGAGAAAGAAAGCATGGTTTTCTGGTAATGAGTTTTGAAAAAAAGCTTTATTTTTATTCACTGCATGTCAATAAGAATTTAAGTCAAACCTCACACAATTAAAGCAATATAAAACTGTACAAGTTACTGAATTTCTGCAGGACTACTCAATAGTCTGTATATTACAGTGTAGGAAGGATGTAATGTATCCTATCATTCCAAAGTACAGACAAATTTAAAAGGACATTATTTCCGTAAAGAAAGTATAACTATTCTTTTTTTACTACAGAGAGAGATATAATTCTACCAAAGTTATAAAGTATATTTTCTATGCATATAAAACCATAATATTTGTATGCGTAACTTCTCATAAACTAGATCCATACACACAGTTCTGTTCTAGGACATCCCAATGGATTGCCCTGAATAGTCCTGATCATCTCTGTACAAAAGAAATTTCTCAATATGGAAACCTTCTCTCCTCTCTATAAAGGTGTAGGGACTGAAACAATCTCAAGTTTAAATACAAGATCCATTAATATGATACGAAGCTGATTGAGGGAGGAGAGGCGCAAGTAGATCAGTTAGAAGGATTTATGAAACTAAGATTATACAGCACTTCCAGTTTAAATTGTATTGTGCTAAAGACTAATGCAGAAAATCTCTGGTACATATTGAAATTTATTTCATAGATCAGAACATATTACAAGAAGATTACTATTGTGTTGAAAAGAACCTTAAGAAACATTGTAGAAAGGTTCAACCAGAAAGTAAAATTTTAGGCAAGAAAGATGCAGGTGCAGCAAATATTCACTTTGCCTTGTTTTGTCTGCTATTCTCTACTCAAAGAAGAACTGTACAAGACCAACTGCCGAAGGGCTACAGAGCAATGTGGTGGGAATAGTTAAGTATCATCTAGCAGTCATATCAATCACAACAAAATTCCACAGATCAAGGAGAACTGCTCAGGAGATGGGGTATTTACTGTTCAAGTCTTAAAGTAAATCAGGCCCCTGAACTGTAACTAAGAATTAAAAATGATAGATTTTTTGAAATGCTGTTTGATCTAATAAGAACACACAGATGTAGAAAAGTTTTAGAGATGTGCTGTCAAGTCACTGGAGGTGCTCAGCACTTTATATCCTTTTGCCCATAAGACAGCGTATGTGCTTATCCATAAAAAACCTCCTGCATTAACATTAATGTCTCTTCACCACTTTGTACACAGGTTAGGATGAAATCTTCATCTTTTCTTCTCCATCAGACCCCAAGAGACATTGTCTGCCTTCCTCACAGAAGGGAAAGTGGGAGACCCAAGATTGTGTTATAGGCTGTCCATCCCACAGAGCCTCCAGGTCAAGCTGTGGAGAGGAAACAAGGAAGGAAACAAACTCCATCAGAGAGCTTAGGTTTCTCCTAGGTACCCCAGATCCCTCTAGTCTAGCCCAGTCAAGTCTAGAGCAAAGCTTCTGTACAAAGGCAGAGGTTGGAACAGCACATCATAGAATCATAGAATCATTTACATTGGAAAGAACCTTAAGAGCCGTAAACCTAACACTGCCAAGTCCACCACTAAATCATGTCTCTTAATGCCACATCTACATATGTTTTAAATACCTCCAGGGATGGTGACCCAACCACTTCTCCGGGCAACCTGTTCCAATGCTTAACAACCTTTTCGGTGAAGAAATAGAATTCACTCACATAGAGTCAAAGAATCATAGAATTCTGGAAGGCACCTTTAAGATCACTGAGTTCAGTTACTAAGCTAGCACTGCCAAAATCACCACCAAACCATGTCCCTAAGCACCATGGCTACCCATCTTTTAAATACCTCCAGGGGTGATGATTCAAAAACTTCCCTAGGCAGCCTAGAGAATATTTGATATAATCCAATATTTGATATCTCTTTCAGTAAACAACTTTTTCTTAATATCTGTCCTGAACCTCCCCTGGGGCAATTTGAGGCCATTTCCTCTTGTACTGTAACTTGTTATTTGGGAGAAGAGACCAGTCCCCACCTCTCTACAACCTCCTTTCTGGTAGTTGTAGAGAGCAATAAGGTCTCTCTTCAGCCTCCTTTTCTCCAGGCTAAACAACCCCAGTTCCCTCAGCTGTTCCTCCTAAGACTTGTGCTCCTGACCCCCTGCATGAGGCATGGGAAAGAGTGCCACCATCACATGAATGAACCCTAGGCTGATCAAGGAGGCCACATAGGCAGAAACTGTCTTTTGTTTATAAGGGAGCAACTCCACATCAAGCTGGATGTGAGGATCAGGTGCTCTGCAGTTTACACCTTTTGTACCTACTGGTCAAGTACATGAACTTATCTTCTCCGGGAAAAAAGGTTTTGCCTTTGCGTACATACACTCACAGGGTAGTGTATATGCTGCATTTGAGCTAGCTCACCAGGGAAAGAGAACACTGGAAAGCTACTGCCCCACTTCATTTTTGGCTAAAAATGTGGGAAATGTCATCATTTAAAGAACAAATCTGAAAAGCATGGTGACCATGAGTAGTGAGTAATATTTGCTAGATGACTACAGGTGTTATTTTTATTTAATATGCCTGCTAGTTTTATGTGCAATGTTCTTTTTGATAAACTTACCTTTTTTTTTTTCTGTATCCCATTTAAGATATTTTTACTGAAGCTGTTAAAATTATTTTAAAACAGTAATCTCAGGGTATTTTAACTGATCTCCAAAATCCACCCAAATGTAGGCAGACAAATATTCACCAAGAGAACATGAATAATCTGAAAAGTAAGCATTCAATTTCTCATTTATCAGCATAATTAAACTGAAATTTTAAAGTCCCAATAAATATTTGCTTAAGTAAATACCTAATGATTCTGTATAACCTTATGGTTACCAAAAATTACTGCAGCTATTATAAAGGCAGTATTTAATTTGAAATCAATATATCTAAAATCAACACGAAACAACTTTTGTAAGCAAACAATTAAACACCAAAATGCAAAGCGAGATTAAAATTGATGTTGCTGACGTAAATTAAAGACTGACAAAATCATTTTGGCAGCATTGCACAGCAATCACTCATGTAACTCCCCCTGAATCATTCCGCAGGCTGAAGCATTTGGTGCTGATTTTCAGTGCTCAACCATCTCTCCAGAAGGCACTTAGGAGCAGCAATTGTCTTTGCAGTTATTTCCATCACTGTCTTTCAAAGTGATCTTAATGGACCATGTGTTCTCAATAAAGGGTTTATTTCTCTACTGAATTCCTCTGCATACGGAGGAAGGATTATCCTGTCACATCACTGGGAAGTATAACACAGCCTCATAAGCAATCAAAACCCAGGTGCCTCCAGTATTTTTTCCCAACACAAGAAAGAAGGACATGTCCTCCAGATTAACTCTAAAGGGATTAAGCATTAACCTTCAGCAGGGCAACATTGCTCCTGGAGTGCCTTGGTCCCAGGTACAGCACAGTTTTGCAATTAGAGCTCTGCTACCTGGTTAATGTAGCCCTGCAGCACATATTTGGCCAGTTCAGTAACAGCTGTCCCCTTTTCAATACAAGCAGCAGCATGTTCCTCACCAATACCTAATTTATTTTTTCTTGGCACAAAATGCATTCACTTTTCACAGAGCATCCTGCAGCCTTTCTTAAATGTCTTAGTCTTAGATGTGACTTGACACCTTCCCTCTGCTCCCAAACCTACAATCAAGAAACAAGAGCCTACAGCAACCACAGCAAGCCCAGGTTCACCTAGCTAGGAGTCCAGCTAAAGACATCATGTCTGCAAAATGTGGCATCATTTCTGATGCTTGTCGAACAGCTCAATAAGAAACAGTGGAAATGTGTTGGAGAAACCTTAATTACTGTCTTGTTTTCTAACAACTTCAGCTTGTCAATAACTCAACTCTCCTCCAGAGTTTAGGGAGCAAATATATGTATTTAATCACAATTTATGTATATTCAGATGATAATTTCCTGGTATATGATCATTTTGAAGTTGTAACTTGCATAATATGCCTGAATTGAGAAATTCTATTTATATATGTTTACATTGCATGCATACTACTCCTCCAGAGTGGAAATACTGGTCTAATGCAAAATATCCTACAGGGAAGTGATTGGCATATTTGATTATGCTCTTGCTTGTTGTTTTTGGTGTTGTTTTTTTTAAGGCAGAGGCGCTCCTTAAGCAATCTGCCTAAAATGTTACATTACCCTCGGTGTGGTAAAAGCATGATTGCAAAACTTGCATTAAATCTGTATCACCAAATGCATCCACGTCAGAGTCAGTGTCTTGGACTAGGTCTTTCAGAAAACCTGAGGACCAGATCCTTACTGGTTGCCCCACTCAGCGTGGTGACACTCAAACTTCTGTCCTACTAATTCCAAAGGGCATTTTTCACCCTGGGGAGGGTCCAGTCCCTGCTGGACAATGGGGAGAGGGAGGCAGCGTCTGAAGCAAACCTGCTCAGGGGGAGCTGCCAAAGCAAAGACCAAAGGAAACCTTGAATAAAGCACTCGGGCATGGCCAGTGTGCGCTGGATTTCACAGGAAGAAGGTACACAGCCAGCAAATTTCGGAGGGCCCATGTGGCCCCACGTTTGGATGTCCACCCTCTGGTCATGCCGCGGGAAGCCTCCCCTGGAGCAGTCAGGGCCTGGAGCCATACGGGAAATGCCACAACACCCTCCTGATGGGAGATCTGCTGCCCTTGGTAGTACCTGGGCAACACAAAAACACTTGGCTTCTTCACAGGGAATGTGCGAAAAGCCCTGTTGGGCTTGACAAATCCCTTTTTTTGTTGATGTTAAATGAAATATTTTGTTACCTGTTTCAGACTTTATAATCAAAAGGTCTCGGCTTTTTCCATAATTTTTTTTTTCTGTCTCTATGTAAAAATATGTCCCAATTTTTACACAAATTTTGTAAGCAAGCTGTTCAAAATCAATTGGCCAAACCAAGTTTTAACAGGCAAGAAAAAAATTTAAATGTTCTTTAGTGACGGCAGGGATATTAACAGCAAGAGCTCAAGAAACAGTGATATACATGTGATGCCATGCTCCTTTGTGAGAATATGTACATATAGCAAAACACAAAGTAGGCTGATTTAAGTTAGCATAGGCACTGATGAGAATGAGGATATTTGCCTGGGCATTTTCATCTGTCAACAGCTGTTCCTACCTTTCCCGGAGTGTTTGCTCTCCAGGTGCACTGCTTTTTTTGCTAGTACTCATTCTACATTGCTGTTTCTTCAGGGATGTTCTTTTATCCAAACTGAAGAAATTTGCACAAGTTGGCTGTCAGTGACACAGATAATTTCATGATGTGCCATTTATCTATCTTGCCTCGCTATAAGGTCTTCTCAAGTCACTTACTTGCCTTACTCCTCCTGTCTCCCCAAGGAGTAACCAAAGAAGTTACTTTGACAATTAATTACTTACTAATTGGTAACATTTTCACCACAATTTTTGTATCATTTAGAATAGAGTTGCATATGTATCTGAGAATGATGCAATGCATGCAAACTCCCATCCATCCTCTGATTTTGTATGCTGAATTACTCAATAACATGTTTACCCTGCAACTATCACGGCCCCAATTTTCTGAAGCAGGAGGATTGCTGTTGCATGGCTGATGCAGTATTTTACAGAACTTAATTTAACTTGTCAAATCATTTAAATAGCTGTTGACTACCCTGTTCACTGCATAGCTTTCAACAGACATGTTCTTCAGTGAGCAAACTCAATGAGCCAGAGACCTGTGCCCATTTAGAAACTGCACAGTCTTGTGCTGCAGTACCAGTAAGCTCACTTCGCATCCCCTCAACAAAATACATCCCATTCTGGTTGAGATCCAACAGCACTTACCTCCTCGGAGTACGACATTGCATTTCATAGAGTTGTCTGGCTTCTAAACCTTTCAAATGCTCTGCTATGCAAGCTGTGAGATGCAGAGCCCATCTGTTGACAGAGCCAGTTGTCTGTCAGCACAAAAGAACATTTCTGAGCACCGACTTTCAGAAGAGGCAAAATTACTGACACTTGTGCTTACAGAATTACTCCAACTCCCCTTTGTTGCTTACAAATCACTTACAAGAAAGAGGATAACAGGGGAATATTGAATAACATAGAAAAATTAAATCTTTCAGATACTTAACATTTATCGCTATAATCATGCAGTATTTAATACAGTTTTGTATCATGTTAAGAATCTGGAGCCTCTGTCAGAAATGACTACTCATTATACGGACTGCTGTACCACAAAAGTAGGGCTGGAAGAAGGTTCAATTTGAATGGGGATTGGAGTGCTGACGGGGAAAAGGTGGCTGTAGTGGCAGTGATAGTATCAGTGGTGAAGGAGAGTTACCACACTCCATTTGGTGTGTGATATTTAGAAAAGTGAAATATACGGAATATGCAGCCATATGCAAACAACACGTTCTGTCACTATAAACAACACATCTCAGCACAGTCCTCCTCATTTGCTCCTTTACTTCCCTTTCACCAGAAGCCACTGGAGTTAGAGTTTAAAAGGCATTTCAGTTGCTTTTTTTCCTTCTTGTTTGTTAAGTTATTTTCACATATGCTTTACAGGAAGACCAGAATGCATTTACAGCAGATAGTATCATATATTTCTTGCAAAGAAAATAAAGGTTTTTTTTCTCTTTTCTATGTAATTTTGGTTGCAAAGGCCAGCCTCATGATTCTCAGCTGTTTCTGCTTGTGTAACACCAGTTTCTCATTTCCCTTAGCATGCTGTTGTTTTCTCTTATCAGGTAAATGTTTTGAAAATATGGAAAACCACTCAAAATAAACAACAGCCTTTTTTTCCCCTATTAAGTCATTTGAATGTACAGGGCTAAGTTACAGTCTTTCAGCAACCTTATTGAATATTAGTTCCTCAGCACTTCTTGTCACTGAAGGCAGACACGGTATTGCTGGCTTCTTTTGGGAACAACAATGTTCACCTTTTCTAATAAAGGCACAAAAATCTCATTCTGGAGGATAGGTCCCCAGTCAAAACACTGGGTGATATTCCTGGAACTGTGGGCATATATATACGTAATTACAGAGAGCTGGTGTTTCTATCCTTATCCAGCATCCCTTAAAAGGCCTGTATTTCACAAAAGGTAGAGTTACAAGTGCCAAGGCATTCTCATTCATGTAGGCTTTCTCCAGCCACAAAGGGTGCTTTATGGAGAACGGGTGAGTTACTACAGCAGTGCAAGGAATACTTGTTGGGAATCCTCTGTGGCATCCGAATGCAAAAATGTGTGTCTTATCGAAGACACACATATTAGCTAATGGGGTAACAGACATAATTCTGATTTCTCCGGTAACCACGTAAAGAAGCAGAATTTCAGTGTTCCATGTTTCTGTCAATGCAGAAATAGAAATTGTAACTCCAAAGATCTCTTGTGTTTTCTAAGTGCCATGGCCTGGGCTGCATCAAGAGAAGTGTGGCCAGCAGGTCTCGGGAGGTGATTCTACCCCTCTACTCTGCACTCGTGAGAC
>JAOTQQ010000019.1:22119623-22173695 GCA_026546715.1 Gallinago undulata | reverse complement strand
GGTTGCCCAGGAAGGTCGTGGATGCCCCATCCCTGGAGGTGTTCAAGGCCAGGCTGGATGGGGCTTTGAGCAACCTGGGAGATGTCCCT
The DNA here is from genome assembly GCA_026546715.1 of Gallinago undulata. Classification (NCBI taxonomy): domain Eukaryota; kingdom Metazoa; phylum Chordata; class Aves; order Charadriiformes; family Scolopacidae; genus Gallinago; species Gallinago undulata. Next base: position 22,173,606 of record JAOTQQ010000019.1, on the reverse strand, counting down.
GCCCATGGCAGGGGGTTGGAACTCGATGATCTTTAAGGACCCTTTCCAACCCAAATGATTCTATGATTCTATGTTACAATAATTAGGTTACCCTCAAAAAAATCGCTTTAACCAACCCATAAATTTCTATGCCATTTAGCATTTTGCTGATAATACAGATTCATATTAATTGTAGAAAGATCCCGTGCCTTTCCTTGCCACACTGCAATGCTGTCAGCACAGAAAGGGAAGCCAGCATTGCGACAGGGAATTTAAATGTGTGGGATGCCTTGTTCACAAATCTGAGGTGTAATGTGCACAGTTTGTCAAATTATTTCAGATCTAGTGCTCTGCATCTTTTCATAATATCCTATAAAATTCTAACTATATTAAAAATATATATAAATTATTCCTCAATAGTGATATGAAAGTGACTTTAGGATGGTAAAAAAACATTACTGTGCTATTAAAGTTGAGATATGTGGCCTATGAGAAGCTTCTGGACCAAACATTTAATTGAAAATCACTATAATCAGCTCTTAACCCCCTGAGAGTGGTCTGTCCAGCCTGTGGATATATGCCCAGTGCAGATACCTCAGATCCAGGCCAAATGGAGCCAGGAGGGATGTCAGTTCAAATACTGTACAAAAGCAGCAGCCTTGCTGCCAGAACCAGCTTCTGAAATCCCAAAAGGAGAAGAGGTGCGATGGAGAAGGGAACTTGCAGGCAGGAATGGGAGTACAGGGACAGATGACGTTTAGTATAAGCCAGGTCAAGCTGTCAAGCCTGGGGTCCACAGGAGGGCTTGGCTGCAGAATGAGCAGAGAGATGGGACGGTTGGTCACAGGCTGCTTGAAAGAACATCAAAGGGTGTCAGACCCAGAAGGGAAAAGGCACCAGACAAGATACAAGTGCTGCAGAGCACCGTCCCAAAACTTAACCTAGCTCAGGATCTGAGATTCAGTCTGTACTGAGTTGTGGTATAGAGACTACTGTAATGAAGCTCTAAAGATTTCAGACCATTTCCAGTGTAATTCTACATGACTGAATCCAAGGAGACTTTACCTGACTTTTAAAAAACAAAGTAGTAAAGGAAGAGAAAAAATATTCCCTCATTAAGAGAATAGTAATAAATCTGAATCCCTGCAGAATGTCTTGGTTAGACATACCCACCAATAATCAAACACCTTAAACCATCTGCTTCAGTGTGCACAGCCTTTAATTTAACCCATTGAGACTGACTAAATTTGTGTTAATGTCCTTGCTGAGAGACTGAAAACCGACTGCTGCAAGGAAAGCAATTAGTAAGAGGACATAAAGCCCAGCCTTTGGTTTCCTGGAGAGTAATGTAGACTAATGCAGACTGGAAAAAATTCACAAGTGGAATAATTCTGTTGTCACTAACAGCAGAAGTTAAAAAGAGAAACAAAACAAAACAAAAAGTGGTATTTACAGGAAATAAGAAAAAAAAGCTGTACTGCCTCCCCCACTAAAAAAAAAAACAAAAAACAAACCAGTAGCAGTAAATAAAATGTTTATAAGCACTTGTTCACATTTTTCAGATGCCATCTTGATCTCATCTTTAGCAATAACTGGTTTTACACTGGCATTCAGTATTTCCTGCAAGTCTGTCTGCAAACAAGCAGTTCTTTCATCCTCAACTCTGCAATATTTCCTGCTTGTTTATTTACACTGGGATAATCCCATTGTCTCTTTCTCCATTCCTTCTGCAGTGAACTGTTGGTCTTGATGTGGAAAGGAAATCCTGACAGAATTGGTACGAAATACAGAGAAGATGTTAGCTGACAAAATCATAACGAATATAGGAGAAGGGAAAGTTACAGTATTTTAGTATTTTGAGCACTGAGTAACTTATTGGCACCTGCTTAAAAATAAACAAACAAAAAATTGAACAACAAAACCACGTGCTTAGTCTGTTGCTTAAAAGATCTTTTAAACTGTACCATAAATAAAATATAGCTTATTTTCACCTTAGAACAAAAAAGTTATGATACCCAGGGTACATCAGCTATAAATAAAACCTCAATGCTCACTCACCAACAACTGCAGAGATCATGTCTTAGCAGGCAAAAGTCATCTGGGTGTTAACAGTTTAACTACAAAACTCTTGAAAGTGAAAATGATCACCAGATCACAAAAGAAGTGGGGATTTTTGAAAAACTGAGGCTTCTCATGGATTTTTCACTGGAAAGTTTTCTCAAACTGGTAGAGAGTTTGTGCCAGAAGAGCTAATCACCCATCAGTGAGGAAGGGCAGGAAAGCTGGCTCTTTCTGTGCGAAAGAAGGCTTCAGTTTAAAGTCTGATCGTGTGCCATAAAATGGTGCTTTTGTTTTTCAGCCAACCTTTCTCCGAAGGAAGTACCAAGTGAGAGACGTCATGTTACCTTTTCTGAGACTACCATTTCTTTGAGATCAAGATCAGAGTGTCACTTGAAAATATTTCTGAAGATTAAAGTGAAATTAAGGACCTTTGAGAGCAATCAAGAATGTTCTGGGTTGTAGGAATAATTTTAATAATTTTATTGGAACATAACCTAGAAATATCATGCCCTGCATGAACAGGACAAAAATTTATCTTTTTCCTCCCATTTTAAGGATGGCTTCCAGATACCAGGTGGATCTCAGAGAAAACAATTTCAGAAAAATAACTATTTGACTTTGGAAAACTTCCTCTTGTTTAATCTTAAATTTAATGATTACCTGGTTGTTTCTAGGTGTATTGGAGCTACAGCTCACAGCAAATACCACAGTGTTACCTGTTTTCGACGGATACAAAGTCAGCAGAGACCTTTTTCGGTTCATTCATCATTTACAGTTTGCTTTTGAGATTCCACAAAGAGACCTGCTTTGGCTGTCCATGTTGGTATTCAGAAGAGCAGCCTCTGCATGCCAAACATTGAATATGTTATTGACTTTTCAATCCAGTATCACAAGCTGCAATGACTTTTGGCCTTAGCAGAAAATAAGAAGAAATGGAGGCCTAGGTCTGGGTTGTTAGCCTCTCTCTCCTCGTAAATTGCAAGCATATTTTATTCAGCTTCACTGTGGCTGCCACAACAGCTCTCTTCTTGCTCTCATCACCTTTTGTGTGTATGCAGAGCTGAATGCCTCTCTACAGCTGACACTGCAGTGGTGACCCAAACTGTAGCAAAACTCAACATGTCAGAACAGGAAAAAATAATGTCCAGCTCAAAAAGCAGAAGAGAAAAGGCAGGACCTGGTCTATTCTGTAGTGTCAGGCCTCAGAGGCTTGGCAGCAGCTTGGGCATATAGAGGTGGATTCAGCCCAAGGAGATGAAGCTGGAAAACCTCATCCTTCCCTCTACTCAGTGCCAACCTGACCCTTACAGACACCTTTTCTGTGGCCTGCCCAATGGGGACAGCAGCCACAGGACTTCCAATGGCTGATTAGTCTATGTTTTAGGTGAAAACCTGTATCTACTGGTATAAACAGGGTGTGAAGGGCCAGAGCCAGTTTTCAACACCTCATGTGTTTCACTGGCAGGAAAGTTTCTTTTGTCACCGGTGTTCATGTGCTGCCCCCTTTTTGTCATCTTTCTGCCAAGCCAGTCTCTCAGACATCTGGTTTCTGACTTGTCTCAGATAAGTCACTTCTTGCAGCACAATGAGAGAAAAGGAATAAAAATGCAGAGCCAGAAGGGACTTTAAGTCCTATCTCGTCCATCCCTCTGCAAGAGTAAATTGTGCCCAAGCCACTTTAGAAAAGTTTATTTCTATAATTTCTCTGGATAGCTTGTTCTAGTGCACCATTTCCTGGTAGCTAGAATCTTTTTTTCTTAACAATTCTTTTGTTCCCCAGATATTCTACTTTGTCTTGTACTATCCCACCAGAATATCAGAATCCCACCTTCTTTTTTTCTATAATGAGCTTTGATAAATCAGAAAACAAAACATGTTCTCATGGGTTTATTCATTCAGCTGTTTCTCAAGGAACAGCTTTTCTTACCACTACTGTTAGTTTTCTTCAGATTCTATTTTCCTGTATTTTCCTTCAAGTATGCTCCTCAAAACTGAGGGACTTGATGATCTCTGAGGTCCCTTCCAACCACCACAATTCTGTGATTCTGTGATTCTGTGATTCTGTGAAATAAGACTTACCCGTTTCCAAGATGATATCAGCTGTTGTTCTCTACAGCAGCAACACTGTTGACTCATTGTGTGTGAGCCCATCTAAACCCTCCACCGATGCTTTCCTGCTGGACTCCTGCTCAGGCAGTTATTCCCAGTTCTACACCTGCAAAGTTAATTTTTCATCTTTCAGTGTTACATGTTGCAGTTGCCCTCTCTGAGTTTCATCTTCTTCATGTAAGCTCTCAAGTTTATGAAGCTCATTTGTCATCCAACCCTGTTCCCTTTTCTGCTTCAGAAGTGCTCTTACTTTGGTGTCACCTTTCAAGTCGTTCACCAGACACAAGTCAAGAGAGATACCTACAGATCCCATTTCAGTTCTCCTTTAGATAGGTCTCTTCAACTATTTTGTGTTTTAACTTATGTATTCATTTCATCATGATTTAATTTTTTGCAACTATATTTCAAGTCCCTCTTTGTTACAACTTCATATGAAACAGTGTGAAGAGCCTCACCATTTCTGAACATCTAGTTCAATAACTCTAATGAGGAAGAGAATTAAGTGGCACTGGTGTAATTTATTCTTGAAAAATCTGTGTTGTCTTACATTTCTAGTTCTATCGGCATTGAGGTTCCCTTGAAATGACTGAGAAGTTCTGGGACAAATATTATACTGCATACTGAAAGCAGGCAGACTGGCTGCCATTTTTCTCTTAATGGCAATCTTTGACACTCCTTCAACTCTTGAGTGTCACCCAGCCTCAAAGACTTCTCGACACTATCTCAAATTTAAAAAAAAAAAAAAGTTAAATCATATCCCAAAACTTGCCTAGCATGAGTGAAAATGGCCTATCAAACTCCAATAAATACATAAAGGTACGTCTGCTAGAGAGAGGCTACAGAACAAACAAGAAACATTTAACAGAAAAGACCCTAAATTTATGTGAATCACCACAGCCAATGAAGCCGTAAGAGGAAACACAGAGTTTGATGGAAAACAATTTCCTTCCAGCAGACTAAAAATCATTAGGAATTAGTGGTTTCATAACAAAGAGGAATTCAGAGAGAGAGAAGAATGGCTACAGAACAGGAAAACAGTGTTTTAGACAAAAAAAAAAAAAAAAAACAAACCCAAATTAGAATTGGAAGAGGGTAGTACCCAGTGCATCTGCAGAGCAAAGAGTGCCCACAGTCGCACACCACCAGTGACAGTGGGCTGTGAAAGTCCAAGCTGCAAATTTAACATATACTTTAAATAATATTAGTGGCAATTAAACATTCTGAACCAGGAAAAGAAAGCATTGGAAGTTCATGCGTTTTTGTGTCATGAGACCATTCACCCTGTTATCTCTTTCAAAGCAACACATCAGATACATAAGCCCCATTTCTTCCCATCTTCTTACAATCATATGAAAGCATCTAGCTATCTCCTATAACTTAATCTCTTGAGGCTCTCACTTAAGGATATATATATACCAAATTAAACGTCCTCTTCTGGCCTTCAGTTCCTTTGCACTTGGCATGTCCCAAGCACGCAGACTTACATGGCTCTGGTAAGCAGGGTAGGTGTCTTCCTCCTTAATGGAAGTGACATGAACACATAATCTGTGAGTTAACTGATTCACAATAAACTGAGAACATCAGTTACTTACCTTTTTAAAGTGATCTGGTAACCAATTAATTTGCATTCCCATTCTAACAGATAGTGGTGTACAGCAGGTCACATTCAGTCTGCAGCTACCTCGCATTGAAAAAAGTCTCTCTGGTACCTTCAAACTCTTTTGATGAAAAGCACTATTAGAGAAAAGAAACACTTCAGCACTATCATGGAGTATTTATAGTAAAATCGTACTCAGAAGCTCAGGCAAATATGTGAGCCAAATGCTTTCTCCATGAAGACCATGTTCAATAGGAGAAAGGTGAAAAAGGTGGAAAAAAGGGATAATAGCACAGAAGAAGCTGATACAGGACTCCTCTTAGCTGAGCTAACACCAGAAACTTCATGGTTTCTGCAAGTATAGGTAAGTAAAAGTAAATTAGTATGTTCAGACATACAAAGAGCTGGAAGATGGCAGATTCATACATGCAACATAATGCAACATAAATGAAAACTTACTCCATAATACGAGAGAAGGCCTAACAGGCAGAGAAATTACACTAAAGCACATTATTTTTTTTTTGATACAGCTGTGCTAGACAAATATTGTTAAACACTTGTTTACATGAAGCTGGGAATAAATCTGCACAACTGGTGATCCAACAAGAAAGTACTTCAGAATGGTGCATTACGAGACTACCCAGAACATCATTCTTGCTTATCACACATCAAGTTCCCTGTTCTCTGCAGAATTCAAGGAGCATAGCTTACTTTGCCTGTATTGCCAAAACAGGTTATGTATCAAGGTATTTGTAACATCCCAGGGCTTATACTTGATGTAAACATAAGTTAAGAGTTTTGAATAGACACAGCAGAAATGAGAATGAATTATTAGATCAAACAGTAAATTAAAACTGTTTTGGGAAAAGTGACAACTTAAAAGGAAAAATGATAATTTTTTTTAGCAATTTAACATGCTATTGTGATCAAAATTTCATTCTACACAGGATGAGAGAAACAATTTTCAATAAAAACACCAGTGAAGTATCAAAGCTTTCAATGTGTGAAATGTAATTTATTTTTCCTATCTGATAGCAGAACATATTTGATCTTGTTGGTTTGAACATGATTCTATCTCAGTTAAAAATATCTTTTTTGTTTGAGATTTACCCTTGAAGGCTTAAGAGGAGTTCAATGAGTTTTCTGGTGAAAATAAGGACTTTCTACTTTTCTTTTCTTATCAGGGGCATACTCTGCCGTGGTCATGATGTCTAATTATCTAGATCCAGGTCTGAGACAGAAAACCCAACTTTTGCTCTGCAAAAGGCATGGAAAACACTGTTAGAATCTAGTGGACACCAGCAACACAATGGAAAACATTAACAGATGGAACCCTGTTTTAGGCAAATGTTAATATTTTATCTCCACAAAAGATGTCATTTCTACCTGTTGATTCCAGATGCCGCTATGCTTAAGGAGGCTGAACCTCTACTGCACTGAGCAGGGCCCCAGGCTACCTGCTAAGGCAGAGTTTCACATAGTTCGGAGCATGGCTTTGATTAGGTCCCTCCAACAGAACTTCTTCCACAAGTTTATGATGTCCTGCTTCCCCACATGGGGTTGGCAGTGCCAGTCTTACCCTGAAATGGAGGCACTCTTACCCAGAAAAGAACACACTCTTTCTTCCATTACATAACCTGCAAAGACCTGTCACCTGATAGGACCTTCCAATGGACCTTGCTCTTCCTAGGAGCAGTGGCTACTTCCTCTAGGGCAGCTTAGTGGTATTTGTGCTCCTCCAGGGTCCATAGAGCCCCTGGGTCAGCCAGTTGTTCACTGATGTGAGTTGCCTGGCATCTCCCAGAGGAAGAGAAAGTTGGTGTGAAAGTTAGGTACCTGAAAGGAGAATGTGAATCTCTGCAAAGCAGAGATAATAGCAATGTAAATATAGGAGTCAAACATTCAAAACCAAAAATCCTTTCTGCCAGGAAATATACCAAAAGCAGTTAGGTCTTTCACAATATTTTACTGAACACTACTTTTCCAGTTTTCTTCCAGTCTTAATCTCTTTATTATGCATTCTTTTTTTGAAATGACATTTCTCCCTCAATTCTGGAAATTCCTACCCGCATCTGAAGCTGCTGATCCCATGGGACTCTGCTGGCACTCTGACAGGTTTAGGAGAACAAAGGAGTGACTTGCGATATGATGTTGCCTTAAAATCTTGTAACTAAAATTAGTATTCATTAGATTATTGTCCCTCTATAAATTAAAATATATTCTATATATATATTTGACATCTGAAATGTAAGTCACCTCCCGTTTATCTGTATTGTCAGTTACTAAAGGACAACATAAAAAACCACTTCCTATAAGTAGCAAATTACAGGGAAAAAGAAAGTTATCCTTTTTAAAATAAATGAACTTGAGCACTATCCATGTGTCAATTTTTTATCAACTTTTAACTAATTGACTCATTACAGGAGATGCAGTAAAACAGCAAATTCAAAATACACTGGTAGGTGTCTTTCTAGTTGCTGAAATGACATGTTTGAAACCCCTCCTGTGACAGGTAGGGAAGAACAAAGTCAGACCATAAAACGTGTGTTTATCTTCCTCATCAGTAGGACAGTCTGTCTTTGGGGAAGTGCCCACTGGAGCTCAGCGGCTCAGGGTCCAGCAACTCAGGAAGGCAAACAGGGCTCTGATCCTGGAGCCCTGGTGGGTGTAATGCACACAGCACAAGCATCAGCCTTCCTTGATCACTGCTGCAGTGCTTGCAGGGGATGCCTGCCATAAAAATGACACTGCCAAATAGTTTGGCAGCTTCCCTTGTACATCAGCTGGGGAGACAGTAGTTCCTCTGGCACTTCACAGTTCTCTCCTTGATATTAGTGATGCTGGTACCAGCTCTGCCCTTCATCCTTTGCTTCGCTGTAGTGATATGTTCTGTTTGCTAAAGAGTGCCTGGGACCTTGTCTCTTTCAGCAGCGTACCTCATCTCTGCCTCATCTCTGGAACATTGCTGGGTGTTCCTGCCTCCTGTGAGACAAGCCTGTGCCTGCAGAGTCTAACAGCAGCTCTTCCACCCACTGAAGGGCAGACAGCCCTTAATCCACACTGCAGTCTGAGACCCACCAGTGAACCTGCAGAGAAATGACCAACCATAAAGACACAGTAGCTCCAGCCTTTAGTCACTAGCAGTCTCCGGCCTTTAGTCACTAGCTCCTTGGGTACCAAATTTAGGGGTTTTTCATCATTCCCTTATCTTCCTCAGTAACTACTTAAGATCTCACCTGTCAAGATCCAGTTGCAAACTGCTCGGTAGACATCCTCCACTCAGCCTGAACAGAGGGAGCTTATATCATTTGGTCAGCCTTAAAGACAGTGTCTTGCTATTGGTAATGAAACCTCCTTTCCTGTTATCTCCTATTCCTGGGATTAAAATAAAACAAAAGTAGCTTGTTAAGGTGAGGTATAACAGCTTGACTGGAAACACCCTGTCTCCCACTACTTACACTTTACCACTATTCAGCCTTGTCTTCACACTAATGCCTGGGTTACCAAACTGACCAATCTTCTACTGCTTGTAAACAAGCTCAAAGTCCCATCTGAAACACGTACTGGGGAACCCTTCATTACCCTGAAGAGCACCACGCAAAATCTCTGACTCATTTTGTGAACCTTCTGCGCTCCACTGTGTTGCAGTGCTAGGTACTGTGGCCAGAGTACCCAGGGGAGAAGACGTGGCCCTTACCTTTGAGAAAACTTTCTGTTCAAAAACCATCAGGTTTTTTGTTATATCACTTGGGTTCTGTCTCAGGATACTGGATTTATGCCAGAATGAGGTGGTCTATCCATCCCCCAAACTTGCTACCTGGCTGGGAACATTTCTGACACTCTCTTATTGGCAAAAAGAAAGAGTGGGAGAATGAGCATGAACATGCCAGCTCTTACCATCTCACTTGCTCTCTTCACTCTTACAGGCGTACATAGAGGCCCTTGTCCTTTCCAACTACACACAATACACATTCCTCTTTGGTTCCCAGTATGGATGTAATTTCTTTATACCTTCCATAACTTTCAAATGTCCCATAGCTTGTCAATAGGACAAATGCAGACCTTAAGAGCACATTTGGGTATATTTTAATTTCTGAGTTCAAACAGATAAACTTTTTGTGCCATGCCTGTTATGTGACCTTTCATAACTATTTTGTCTCATCCATTTTGTCCCATCCTGTAGAAACTTTATTACAGGATTAATTGTCATGACCACCATTTTGCTGAGTTCCCAAATGTGATGGGTATCCAAGTGTTACACAGGTCTTTTTCCCGTATTATTAACCTACATATTCCTCAGAATTCCCAAAATAGAGCAGGAAAAACAAAGGACAAAATCTTACTTTGTAACACCTCATCCATTCAGCTAAGTCTTAAGTCCTGTGAGCTGAACAGAAGCCAACTTAAGTCCAGACTACTGGATAATGAAAGGGTAGGCAAAACTGACATATGTAAAAGGAGATGGTCGAAGGGCAGGAAATTTTGAGGTAGAGGAGGAAGGGAGAGGAACAACAATATTGGAGGATGGAGAACATGACAGAACAGAAGCAGAGGTGCTTGTTTGATCTTCTCAATGACCTTTTTCAGAAAGCCCCTTAAGAAGAAATTAATATATTTTCATCCTTGTCTATCTTTTCAGATACAGTTGAACAGACTGTAAAAATGAGCCGGTATGGAGCTCAGAAAATTCAGGCCTGACCTGATCATTTTTTATTTTTGTAGTCCCACATTCTTAGTGCTTTTGCTGCTAGTGATATTACTACTGGAAAGAGATAGATCAGTGCGAGGGAAATATAACACCCACACAGGATTCCTGTCAGGGATCTCACTAAGTTCCTCTGTGAAGACTGGAAAAAAAATAGATTTTAGGTTTAAATTTCCTCAGATACATATTATGCAGCTTCTGACGTAACTCTTAAGCTTCTGATGTTAGTACAGTTTCATCAACAGTATTACAAAGGTCAGTGTAGATGCTCAAAATAAGACACCCACATCCGTCATTTGGCAGACCTTTGCTATGCTGAACTTCTCACTCAGGAAATTAAGCTTCGTTTCAATATTTTACTTTCAGCTAAATATTTGCACCTAAGATAAGAGAAAGATGGTGTTGTTCTTTCTACAACAATTGCTTCTGCAATATTGTTACATCGTGCAGAAGTGGAAAAAAAATCCTACAAAAATAATATATTTCAAATTTTGGAGGCTTTTTGATATTTATTAAGGGAACAAACATCATATGGATAGCCCTTTAAGGCTTCCTCTGGAGTGATCTTTCTCTGGAACATACACCCCAGTTCACAAACTGTGCCTTGAACTTTTGCGGACCAGCAGAGAAAGCCAAACTTCCTGAAGTGAGCAGTAGGAATCCATTTACCATCAATAAAAATTACAAGCCTCTTGTGTGCCTCTTCCACCTTCCACCAAAATAACACAGCTGGGTAGCTTGGGAGAAAAAAAAAATGTTGCTAGTATTATTTCTGTTTTTGCCAATACAAAAGCAGGAAAAGTTGGGAATAATTTCAGATCTGTTGATTCATTTTGACCACACCATTACCCAATCTAGTTTTAACTAAACTTTGCATGTTTGGAAAATTTAATTACTTCTCAAGATAACCTAACGTTTATGTCTGCAACCCACTTTTGAAATTTATTGGACAAAAACTCTCCTGTAATGATAACATAATTAATGGGAATATTTCTCTTTTTCTGCATTGACACCTATATTAAACTAATTATTGCAATGACTATTAAAGAATAACTACATTGCCAGAATGATAGATATCTAAATTTTGTTTATACAAAAGAGCATATTTAAAATACCTAAAAATATCTGAATCAACATACTTCTAAATCTAAGAATTTATATTTTTTTACATTTCAGAATGTAGTTGGGTACAAGTCAGTGAGATGCTACTATAGAAGTGAAGTATTCAAATTTTGTCATTCCTGAATTACTGCAGGATGAACACTATGTGGAACTATAAAAAGAAGTATTTTTCTGACCATGATCTCTGTATTTTGGGGTTTTTTTTTGGGGGGGGTTGTATTTGTTTGTTTGTTTTTTGATGGGGCAGAGAACTGTGTGGAGAACTGGAGGAAGCTGAGTTCAAGTCTGTGCTGCAAACATGCTTCAGGTCTATGCAGTTTGCAGGAGCAGGATGCTAGTACACACCCATCCTTGAATTTCCCTAATAAGGACACTGTAGGTAGAGGCCCAGGTGGATTGCTGCATTGTTCAGGTAGCCACCAAAGAGAAGCTGAAAGAAAGTAAGTTCAAGAGCAGTATTTTTTTAACATAAAAGAACTATATCAGTGTGGGATGTTTGTGCAAAACAGAAATCCAGAGCTTGAACTCTCCATTGCTGAAATTTCCCATCCTTTCTGAAGCCGTCCAACGAAGATTAGTCTGCAGCACCAATGAGATTTATGTCACACGTGAAATTAGTAATTTAGAGTAAGTAGGATCATCTAAGAAATGAGGGGTGAATTTCTATCAAATCTGCACCACACTGTTAACACATGATCTCACTTTGCAGCTTTGTAGAGTTCAACAGAATAACCCCCGGGCATGCACACACATTAATTCATAGTACATCTGCAGCAGGACACAAAATAATATGCTACAACCCACTCATGTAATAGTAAGGTACTTTTCTGTCACTCTGGACTACTGAGTAGTACTAGAATATTCATAGAATCATAGAGTAGTATGAGTTGGAAGGGATCTTTAGAGGTCATCTAGTTCAACTCCCCTGCAATGAGCAGCGACATCTTCAACTACATCAGGTTGCTCATAGTGTTGTCCAACCTGACCTGGAAAGTTTCAAGGGATGGAGCATCTAGTATTTCTACAGGCAATCTGATCCACTGTTTCACCATCCTCAGTGTAAAAAATTTCTTCCTTATATCTAGACAGAATCCACTCTCTTTTAGTTAAAAACCATTACACCTTGTCCTATCACTACAGGCCCTACTAAAAGGTCCATTCCCATCTTTCTTATAAGCCTCCTTTAAGTGTCGAAAGACCACAGTAAGGTCTTCCTGGAGCCTTCTCTTCTCCAGGCTGAACAACCCCAACTCTCAGCCTTTCCTCATAGGAGAGGTGTTCCATCCCTCTGAACAGTTTTATGACCCTCTGTGGCAGGTGCACCCACCCTGATAGGGACTGAAACTTCCAGTGTTTCACTATGCCCATTGTAAAAAAAATTCTTCCTTATATTTAGTCTGAATCTACCTTCCTTTAGTTTAAAGCCATTACCCCTTGTCCTATCACAGCAGGCAACAGCACAATTCCATGTTATTAAACAAACATGCTGCTGCCAAAATGTTTTTTTGTTCATTTGTTTCAATCCAAATAGGGGCCATTGCACATCAAACATTAATGCTTTCTTTATCTCTCTGTATTGCTGATTGCTGTTCATAAGGGTATTTTATCTTGAGTCATTTCTCTGAGGGTTTTCAGGGCCTTGCTAGTTTTGTTTAGCTCATTTAGTGCCAGCTTCTTTTGATACCAGAGCTATTTTTTGTGCTAAGATATTTTCCTAAAAAGCATTCCTTTAAACTCCGAAGTTCTGTTTCAAGATGGATATGATAGTGAAATCATAGATGAATTTTTTATAATAACGCACTGCATATAGCAACAGAATGTTTCACCAATAAACAATTTAATGTATGGAAGTTCAGGATAGGTTTGCGGTGTATAGAATTTACAGGTTTTCAAAGATCCTTAAAAGCCAAGGAAAAGGTTGTGCTTGACCTTATGTTAACACAGTCAGTAGGCCATGCTGCAATGGTATATTTTGCAACAATTCAGCACAATGCATTATATTATTATATGATGTGTTTTGTGTTAGTAGAACTCTGTGTTTCAGGAAGAACAGTTGAGCCCACTCACAAATAGATTCTGATCATGAGTAAATATAAATATGATCACACAACAGAAAGAGTAACAAAAATGCTCAATACATACATGTCTGTGTTTGCTGTCTTGTTGAAAAGCAGACTTCAGGAGACTGAAATTTGTCTCCCATTTCACTGATTACTCTCTGTTTGTTTTACAAACAAAAGAAAATTGAGCCTAAATGAGGAAATCTGTTCTTAAGAGTGAAAGCTATGTCTATTTATTTTCAGAATGCCCCCTTTTTTTTTTCTTTAATGGCTTTGCACTGCCTGAAGCTGACTGACAAATACACCTGAACACACCATTATATTTCAGTGTTCCCTTGTGAATCAAACACATCTAAAGTCAACTATCCTGATATACATGTGAGAAGGGATAGAAATAGAGAGATACCAGATCCCTGAGAGTGCTGCCAGAAATCATCTGCAACTGGACCACGCTCTACCATCATCATTATGCTATGAGTATTTCTGTTATAATTAATTCATCATCTAAAAATCAAAACATAATTTAAAGAGTAATTTTAAAGCCATTTCAAGTCTCCCTTTAAACACTATTATCTATCTCTTTTGTTCACCTACAGCTCAATGCCTTCAGCTTCATTTCAATCAGAGCCTGAGTGGTACAGTTCACTCCTCTGAAACCTTCTCCCCATTTTGATTAATTCATTCTGAAATGCCATTTCTCTGCATCTCTGTGCTTCACCTGAGCAATTCTTTGTTACAACTGGGTGGCTCAGCCCGAATACCAGGCTGCAGGTTAACAGTCTTCATCATTAAATATGACTGTAACTGTTGCATATGAAAACAGTTATATTAGATTTTTAGAATCTTTAGAATTTTTAGAAAACAGAATTATTAGAATTTTTTTTCTGAAGGGTAAGTAAACTTATTTTATTAAACTTTCATGGCAAGCTTTTGGTAGCAGGGGAGGTACAGGAGTGAATTCTGTGAGAAGGTACCAGAAGCTGCTCCCGTGTTGGATGGATCCAGTTCCAGCTGGCTCCAAGACAGACCCACCACTGCCAAAAGTGGAGCCCATCAGCAATGGTGGTAGCACCTCTGTGATAACATATGTAAGCAGGGGAAAAAAGTGTTGCTCAACAGCAGCCAGAGGAAAGAGGGGTGAGAATATGTGAGAGAAGCAACTCCGCAGACACCAAGGTGAGTGAAAAGGGAGAGGGAGGAGGTGCTCCAGGTGCCAGAGCAGAGATTCCCCTAAAGACCATGGTGAGGCAGGCTGTCCTTCTGCACCCCCTGAGGTCCACAGTGGAGCAGATATCCACCTATAGCCTGGGGAAGACCCCATGCCAGAGCAGGTGAATGCCCAAAGGAGGCTGTGACCCTGTGGAGAGCGGAGTCCATGGTGGAGCAGGTTTGCTGGCAGGATGTGTGACTCCACGGGGGACCCACACTGGAGTAGTGTGTTTCTGAAGGACTGCACCCTGTGGAAGGGACCCACACTGGAGCAGTTCATGAAGCAGCCTGCGGGAAACACTCAAGTTAGAGAAGTTTGTGGAAGACTCTCTCCCGTGGGAGGGACCTTACACTGGAGCTGTGAAAGAATGTAAGGAGGAAGCAGTGCCAGAGACAACAGCTGATGAACTGACTAGAGCCCCCATTCCTTGTTCCCCGGTGCCTCTCATGGGGAGGAAGTAGAGAAGTTGGGAGTGAAGCTGAGCCTGGCAAGAAGGGATAGGTGGGAGGAAGGGTGTTTTAAGATTTGGTTTTAGTTCTTATTATCCTGCTCTGATTTCATCGGTAATGAATTAAATCAATTTCCCAGAGTCAAGTCTGCTTTGCCTCTTATCTCAACCCACAAGCCTTTCATCATATTTTTTCTCCCCTGTCCAGCTGAGAAGGGGAGTGATAGAGCAGCTTGGTGGGTTCCTGGCACCCAGCCAAGGTCAAACACACATGTATAAGTCTGGTTTGTACCCCCTGTTTGGGGGTACCTGTTCTGGCTACTTGTATTATCCTATCAAAGGCAAGGACAACGATCACCTTCCTAAGGACACAGAACCAGCTATTGAGCAGTGTTAAACACATGTATTTCAGGAAAACTGTTGAAAGTAATAATAATAAAGAAATCTTACTGATGGCAACACACATTACTATATATAACATAAAGGTCTTGAGAGCTACTGGGATACCCAAGAATTTTGTGGGCAGCAACGACTCCCATGGGTATAATATACACAACCCCTTAAATCCAGCTTTTCTGCAGAATTCTTACCAGGTCAAAGTTTGCACTCCAGCAGCCTTGGGAAGAATCGAAACACTGTCTATCTACTGCCCTGCTCAACTCACTTTGTATGTCAACAACAACTTGCACTTGCAGAAGAACGTTGAGCCTTTGTTGTGTTTGTTGTTTCACAACGCTGATTCCTCAAGGGTGTGCAGTCCGGCATCTGAATACAACAGCTGGTCCATCACAGAGTCATGGGTGATTCCACCTGAGTACTAAAGATCCAGTTTTATCAATTAAAAGGCTGCTTATAATTTCCCGTGGGTTCAAGAAACAAATATTTCAGACCAGCTGCTGCCATGAACGTTGTCAACAGCCGTGAATTACTCAAGATGAAAAGAAAGCAAAACTGATTTGCGTAAGTACTGCTAAGATGTTCAGAATGTTTTCATCTGGTAAAGCACTCTATCTCCAACTCTGTGGGTGAGTTTAATCAGCATTCTGATGCCTGGAAAAGAAAACCTGAAGCTCACAGAGTTTTAGTCATCAGAATTTTGCAGGCTGTGCTACTGATTTAATAACAGGTAGTGCATGTTCAGTAAATTTAAAAGCAAATAAAAAATCTCATAGAACATAAAATATAGTCTCTGTTTTCTCTGTCTTGACATATTTTAACTACTAGATTATTAGATTTGAAATGTAAGGTTTGGTTTGGAACACAAATTAACTGAAAACATCAGTCAGCATTTATATCTACAACCAAACAATTTCCTAAGGAGTAAGCTAGTAGTTGCTATATTTCAGAACTTAAATTGGTCTGCAATCCACTTTAACAGGATAGTGTTGGGAAATACTTAGTTTGAGGATGATTTCAACAGGTCTTTTTTTTTTTTTAAATTTAGAGGCCTAAAAATCTCTAAAAAACAAGAAGCAATTCAAAATGCATTGTTATGGAGTCAGCAAGGCATGCTAATTCCTAAAATAGACATTTCTCAAATGTTTGTGTTCCTGTAGTGCAGAGAAAGAATACAATAAAAAATTATCTTTTTAAAAAAAAATAAAAATTAACCAAATGACAAATGTTGGGGGGCCCATACTGTCATGCTGTAGATTATAAACATGGGCAGTTATTGCAATCCAGTATTTAACACACACTAGAAACAGAATGACTAGACAAAGAAACTAAAAAACGTAATTTTATAGACTGTTTTTGTCTCCTTTTTTGAGAGGACAAAATGGGCATTCTTAAAATTTCTTCCATATATTATGGATGTCAGGGAGAAGGGAAACAACTGTAAAAGGAAGATGACCATAAAAGCACATGAGTAGGAGAAGTGGGATTGCAGCCTCTTACTGAATTTTCAAGAATATATTTCAGATTAAGAGTATGAAAGAAGGTTAAAAATTCAAATCTGTATCCACATATTCTGGGTTGCTTACATTCAATGTTTATTCAATTCTATTACAGAGACAGGACCCACCCAGTAAAACTGGTGTCTGCTAGAAGTGCTTCAGCAAGGTTATTTGATAAGTTTAGTTTGGCCTGCTCCTGCTTCAAATTCACCAGTGTCTCAGGCCATTTTCTTCACTCTGGAAATTCATAGAAAGGCATTTACATTCTGCCTCATTTCTATTTTCTTCACATAACCCTACCTAGTGCAGTTATGTGATCCTTAATGAGGTGGAAATGTTCATGCCAACTGAAGGAGGAAACAAGACATTAGGCTATGTATGAATAATATGTAAAGAATTGGGTACAGAAAAATAATGATGCTAGAACATAAAAGTAATGATTCATTCTCACATAGTTTGCTCTTCTCTGCATTGGCCAGCTAACAACAAAACCAGAAAGGTCCCAGGGAAACTTGATGGTCTCCATTTTCAAAGGGACCTATGGTGATATATGGGCTTAAATTCCATTTAGAAATGTGAATTCAACATAAAAGGCGCTTTGTCATCCTTAGATGCAAAAGCTTAATTGCACCTGATTGGTCTGAATTACTTTCAAGAACATAGACCTTAAATCTTTTTTGAAACATGACTTGTGCTCCAAAATGACTTTGTTTCAACAGTGCAAATGCGGCTACTGGTTTCAAGAGGATTTGGTAAAATATATAAGAAATTAGGAGTGGGATTTTGGGTGTACTTCAGAGAATGGAAATGGAATAAGGAATGCAAGGCAAAGTCATGACTTTTCAGGGATAAAAACATGGAGAATTATTAACTTACCATTGTCTTATAATGCAGAAACTGATAGAAAGGCAGTAAATGACACACACAAACCAAGTTTTACAGCCTTCTCCAAAAGTTCCATGCTCACTTATGGTACTTCATATTCCAGGTGGTAAGGATGTGCTGGTGTACAAAGGCAGGCAGTGAATTACCACATAACACAAAACTGTGAGGCAGGCTATTCCTGGGATTGCAGAAGTCATTCTTTTACTGTTGAGAAAGCTAAAATGTGAAGAACCACAGACTTTCAGAGATGATAGTGATGACACATAATAAAGTCCCCAACACAGCCCACAGAGAAATGCTAAGTATCTGACCACTGAAATCTATTCCTCATAAAATTCTTAGAAAAGATTTGGATCAGGTAAAGTAATCTTTGGTTAGCATTAAAATTCATGACTGTCAATACCTTATTATAATGATAGGTTACAGAATTCCATAAGAATCAATGAAAAAGCTATGTCATGGTGACAGTTATTAGCATCAAAAAGGACAAAGCCAGTATGCCAACTGAAGATTGAAAGATAAGCTCCTGGGATACTGTCCAGGTATTTAAAACAAACTCCAAATAATGTAACAAAAAGCTCTCTTCTTACCCCAAGGTTTGACTTTTTGGGGAGGAGCAACTAGCCCCTTGTCTGTAAGTCAGTCATTGAGTTCCAACCCCCTTGCCATGGGCAGGGACATCTCCCACCAGACCAGGTTGCTCAAAGCCCCATCCAGCCTGGCCTTAAACACTTCCAGGAACAGGGCATCCACAACTTCTCTGGGCAACCCATGCCAGCGCCTCACCACTCTCATAGTGAAAAAATTCTTCCTAATAGCTAATCTAAATCTATTTTCTTCCACTTTGAAGCCATTATTCCTCGTCCTATCAGTACATGCCTTTCTAAAAAGTCCCTCTCCAGCTTTCTTGGAGGCCCCCTTCAGATACTGAAAGGCTGCTATAAGGTGTTCCTGGAGTTTTCTATTCTCCAGGCTGAAAAATCCCAGTTCTCTCAGCCTGTCTTCAGCCCTTTTATCATTGTCATGGCCCTCCTTTGAACTGACTCCAACAGTTCTATATCCTTCTTGTGCTATGGACTCCAAAGCTGGATACAGTACTGCAGGCAGGGTCTCACAAGAGTAGAGCAGATGGGTAGAATCACCTCCCTTAACCTGCTGGCCACGCTTCTTTTGATGCAGCCCAGGATGCAGTTGGCCTTCTGGGCTATGCGTGCACATTGCCAGCTCATGTTGAGCTTCTTATCCGCCAACACCCCCAAGTCCTACTCCTCAGGGATGCTCTCAATCCATTCTCTGTCCAGTCTGTATTTTCACTTGAGATTGCTGTGATCAAAGTGCAGGACTCTGCACTTGGCCTGGTTGAACTTCATAAGGTTCACACAGGCCAACCTCTCAAGCCTGTCCAGATCCCTCTGGATGACATACCTTCTCTCAAGCATGTCAATCATGTCACACAGCTTGGTGTTTTGAGCACATGTATAGAAATTCCTGTCTTTTACTCCCATTTTCCTCTTGTGCTTCCAGAAAGTGTCACCACCTTGGCCAATTGTATTTCCAAGGAACCCTGATAGATAGTGGTGTAATTCATCTCCCAATGAAAAAAAAATCATCTTTAAACTAGTGTAGCCAAACACTAAAAATCATCCACATGGCTTTCCTTCTCCCTTCCTACTTAGCTCCAGTTAAGACATAGATGAGTAGGTCTCCTGCTTCCTACATGGTGGAGCACCATCTTCCTCTGTTTTCAAATCTCTTTTCTTCCCACAACATTAAAAATGTGTACTTAATTAGAAAATATTCTTCCTCAAGGACAGAAATATACATTGCTAGTTAAAAAAAATTCATTCAATGAGAGCAGGACTAATGAAGACTTGTTTGCTAGTAGTTTATGAGTCATAACTCCTATCTCTATGATCCCAGTAGTGCCAGTGCTCTCTCTATACATCCTGTGCTCTCCAATTACTTTTTTCCCCAGGAGGGCCTCAAAACCAGTCCATATTCTCAGTACGTTGAGTTCAAAAATCTGTTCTGCCACTGTTTTCTGACATGACCAGGACATCAGCATAGCATCGTGCTGCTCTTTCTTTTCTAGACCTGTCCTTTTCAGTATGTCTTCAGACTCCGACCTCTCACTCTTGCCATTTGGCGTGTCTTGAAGCAACTGGGAGAGAAAGAGGTACAGTGCAAACCACACCACCATATTTTTACAAATAACTTAGCTCATGGATCAGGAGCAACTGGCTGACTCTGGATGTGGGTAAAAGAGATGTAATGCAGGCAGAAAGGGGGAAGGGACCTGGGGGGTGGGGGTGGGCTGGGGAGAGGAGAGGAAGGGCAAAACCGGTCCAGTTTCTTCTCATTTTGTATCCCTCGGTGGAGTTTAATGTACAATCCGCAGCAAAGATTATAACCAAAGGGAGAATTTATATGAAAACAGGTAAACAAACAAGGAAAGGGGAGGGGAGAGAGAGAAAGAAAACTGTCTTCTTACTCTGGGTAAAGTCATCCAGCCAGAGTACTCTAGAGACATTATATGTCTACCCAAACCTTAAATGACCAAATACCCTCACAGGTGCCACTATGGTCAGCCTATGCCCTCATGTTGTTAAGTCAATCTATTCAACTTGGAAATACTAAGGTTTATCTCAGAGATATATAGATACAGGTTTAAATATTAATGTGTAGAGTGGACTGTGTCTACAGGGAAGCATTGCTCTCCTTAATCTCTCAGCAGCATGATGGATGAGCACCTGGAAACCAATGAGTCCAGCTATGGTGAAGTACCCTCCATGGGCTAGCAAACACCTCCAGCAATCAGACATAGTTTCGGACTGTTCAGTGATATTGACAAAGTCTACTGCTACCTCCAGCAGTATCATTTCTCACTGCTGTAAGTCTACAGGCCAGGTGGCAACTGATCACAGTTTTGCTTTTCAAGCTGAGTAACTCTAGCTCCTGTAGAAATGGGTTGGATTTGGTTGAAAAAAACCTCAAAACTCTAGCAGAATGAAACACCAGCTACTTAAAACAGTTAACCACTAATATCCAACTATTCAATAACATTTTTATTCTGACAGTACAGAAACCTGGGTTTAAACTCTGCTGTATTTCCATGGTAACCTCCATCAACCAGGAAGCAGGACAAGGTTTGCATTTGGAAGGAAATGCACAGGCCTTAGCTTGGTCCGCCATTAGTAAAGTGGCTAAACAAAGTGATTACTTACACAAGCTGCCTAGGAAAAAAAAAAAAACAACAAAAAAAAACCCCAAACAAACAAAAACAACCCCCAAAAAAACCCCAAACCCAAACAAACCTAGAAATAAGTAAATTCTTTTTCCACTATGAAATGTTTGGGAAAAATACACTGAGATTTGATGACAGCTTGGAAACAGGGACAACATGCTCTTTGGATCCTTGTGAGAAGCAACCTCTGTCCTTGTGGCTTTCAGGAGGGGGATTAAAAGTGATTCTTTAGGCAATAGATTATGGTAATATTTCTCTTTCATCTTCTCTCTCTATATCATTCACGTGTTGCTCCATGTTACAATGACATTTTGGCAGATGAGTTCACATACATTTATGAAATCTTCTATTTCTTTGCTTTATTAAAAATGATTTGCAATTGAAAGTAGAAATTTGTTCATCTGCCTTCTCAAATAGAGTCCATGTGCAAATTTCCTATTCATCTCTCCTTTATTCAGTATTGAATCAGCAGTGTCGTTTCAGCATTAGAGGATTTTCTTTCTTTCTGTGCTTGTTAAGGCAACTGCTGTACTTCACACTGCCTTTGAAACGTATATTATTTTATAAGTCATTCTTTCCTGTTATGGGAACTGCGTAGTACTCTATAGACAAAAGACAAATGGCTAAGTTCATCCATGGAAACACTAGCAACTGCAAACCATTCTGTTCTAGGTTGCTAAAGACTTATATAGAGAGAAGACAGGAGAAGTAGATGTTGTTTTATCTCTACTTGCTTTCAAAAATTCAATAATAACAGTTTGCATTTTCCCAGAGGTTTATAGGAATATATTTAGTTGTTACTAGAAGTGTACAGAGACAAACATGTATATATCCAGGGGTCTTAGAAGGTTCTTACAAAGTTTTTCCTAGGCTCTGTTAGTGTTCATGACTTCAAGCACGGGGAATTAACTTAAATCACATAAAATCTATGTTAATTGTTAGAAATATTTTAAGGGACTGCAATCTGGCTGGACTTAGAGCTGTTTAGTTTCCATGATCAAAAATCGGGGATACAAGGTGAAAAGAAAATACATCAAAAACCGCTTGGCTGATTGGGAGGGTGGTATTGGAAGGGGATGTATAGTCAGAAATATCTGTAGTGCCTAACGACATGTCATCTTAGTGGTTAAATGAAAGTTTGAAAGTTTGGCTTATCTCTTTGAGGTTCCTCCAAATACCTCCACCTGCTCTGTGCTGCAAGAAGCCTGTCAACAGAGGTTACTGCAGAAAGGAGAGCACATTACAGTTGTCTGGTTTCTACTGGAGTAAATCTAAGCCCTGATTTTCTTGATGGTAGAGTCACCGCAAACAAGGCAGTCCTACCCTTTCTTTACGTATTCTTGAAACAGCCACAAATGGCTCACAGGGAAAAGATAATCTACTTTTCATTCCTCTATAAAACCATGCATTGGAAGGCTTCAATAACCTAACCCCCTTAATAAGACACTGCTGTATTTGCAATCTATGATTTCTTTGGTTTGGTGTGTTGGGTTGGTTTTTTTTTTTAAGTTACTATCATTAATAACTAAGCACCCAGGCTGTACAGGGACATTTTTATAATTAAAAGAT
The DNA here is from genome assembly GCA_026546715.1 of Gallinago undulata. Lineage (NCBI taxonomy): Eukaryota > Metazoa > Chordata > Aves > Charadriiformes > Scolopacidae > Gallinago > Gallinago undulata. The sequence goes on along the minus strand of JAOTQQ010000019.1, from coordinate 22,150,722 downwards.
AGGGGAATTTCAGAAGAACTTGCACATCTTTCTAGTGGTTGCACAAAGCCACTCTCTAAACAAATTATGTCCTTTGGGGTTGGCACTGTCAGCAGTTATCCACACAGTAGGGCTGAAATGCTGAACACTGTTATAAATCTTCTTATTTTGAAACTATTGGTGGGAGCTACTGAACAAGGACTCCCACTTATTTCAAAGTTGACATTTCTTATGGAATAAACTGCAGCCAAACAGGAGAGACAGAAACTGATTAAATGTTTAGACTAGTGGTTCCTACAAACTCTCTTCTTTCTCAATCATTCTCAAAAAAGGTAAGCTTTTTCTTGCTAATCATTTCCTTTTGGTACCTCTTAAAGAGGGCTGAGGTTTTCAAACAGACTCTTAAACCGCTAATTCCTCTTTAATTTCAATAGGATTTGAGTATTCAAATCCCCCAATGCTCTTTAAAAAGACTGCCTTGAATGTGAGAGTAATAAAAGTGCTGCAAAAATATTCCTTATATGTTTTTCCGCTACCAATATCATAGTTGTAGTTGCTTTAAATAAATTACCTCCCACAAGCTTTTAATTGCTTTGTTGTTGTTGTTTCTGTAACTGTGTTGTTCAAATATATCTACCTACCACAGCGTCGCTTATCCAGGACAGGCTGATGATTTCAAGCTCCAAACACTTTATTTGCATTACTTGTTAAACTCCTGCCTGCACCTTTTGCAAGGTACAAGACCAGTTTCCTCTCTATAATGAGAAAAAATGGACAACTCAGGCTCAGAGTTGCTTTGGTCTCTCTCCTTTTTTTTTTGTCCCCTACACTAAACGTGGAAAAAAAGTCTTTTGTTTGAAAAAAATAAGTGAAAGTCTTGCATTTCAAACAATAAATGGAAGCAAGAAAAAAGTTCCACATCACTGGTGAGAAGAAGGTAATTTGAAATTTAGATGCAAGTTTTTCAAAAGGATTACTTATTTTATTTTACTGTAATAGGTCAGACACCTATTTTAAGATATGGGCCATTTACATTTGAATAAAAATACAACATTCATCTATAAAACAAAATGCAACCTGACTTATGCTGGGCTCAAACACACGTTATGGGATTTTTTTCATCTTTCCCATGTCTTTTGCAGCTTCTCAAATGCCTGTTTGTATGTGGTAGCATTTCAATGTGCCTTGAGGATCAAAAATAAATCTGGGAGGAGGACAGATCAAAGCAAGACCTAGAGCACATCCCAAAGGCACAGCCGCAGCTTCCAACCAAGTGGCTCCTAACTTCCAAATGCTCCCACCTTGCACAGGAGGACAGTCTCTCTGAAGTAATTCCCAGGGGTTCACAGTAAGTTCCTGTTTGAAATAACTCTGATGCTTCCTGCCAAAATGTACAGAAACAGACACTGCTACGAACAGCACTTAGAACAGGACAAAAAGAAATCAGTGAAATTATAACACTAAATGAAGACATAGAATTATGAACTGAAGAACTAACCTCTAACATAGCCTAGATAAATCAAATATGGTCTTTACGCCCTCCTCCTATTGTCTTTTTTGAAGGAAAGATGCAGGTAATTATGGCTGTCCTTCCCTCAGCTGTAGCAGTCCACATCATTACTCCAGTATCAAAGGTGTTTTCTAATTTATAGTATTAAGGCAAAAGAAACCAGTATCACTGGTAACTCTGGCAGAAAGAGTAGTTATGGCAGCTGAATTTCTGATTCTCTCTTCAATGCTTCCCCAAACAGTTACAGCAGCTGAAAAAAACTAGAAGAGCACTCTGGAGTTCTGAATTTTGGGAGTTGGCCAAAGATTTTATTTTTTTTCATAAATAACTTATTCACTGAAAAGCAGACTCCTACGAACAAAAAAATTTCAAATAAGTTAAACAGTTGAGACCTTTTTTATCAAATATTTTTTCATTATAATATGGTGTTTTTTTAGAAAATGGCCAATCCTTTGTTTTATATTTATTACCCCAGAACCATTTAGGTTGGATGGGTGCCCAAAATCCTACCATCTCACTGACCAAAATGGGAAATGTATAGCAGATGTTCAAGCAGTATTCAGAGCAGTGCTTGTTGCTGTTTTCCCATAAAATAAGATATTGCTACAGATCTCTGAAGAACCTAAAAACCATGTCCCATAGTTACTGAGCTGAGTCTGCAAAATAGGTCATCTGCTTCATTGAAGCAGAACAACGGAGACATCCAATGGACCCTCATGTTTATTACATCTGACTAGTTCTTATTATTAGTTACACCAGTTACACATCATATTTAACTGCACCTCCTGATCACACCCATGTGCTATGTCTTCAGTCACCACACATCCCACCTGTAGACACTGCTCTGCACATCAGAAAACATTGAGAACTCTGACATGTTGTCATCAGGTTTTCTCTATTTTAGTGCATCATCTTCAAGTGTTCACACTTCACTGCATATGACAAAGTCCATCCATATTAGAAAAAAAGATCTTTCTGTCCAATTTGCTATGTTTTGTTCCCTTGGATGTGTCTGGATCTTAGGATGGCTTACTAGATCCTCTTCGAAATGCTGTCTGTTACTGTGTCTTTCCAAACTGCTAGAATTTTTTATAGATTACTTTTTTCTTCTACTGCCACATTTTCTGCAGAAATACAGAGATCAAATATTTCCTTTGTATACTGAAACCTGATACATTTACTTTCTATATCTGAATTCCTAGTTGCAATCAAAAATGAAGGCAAAGGCCTTAGGGTCTGGAATGGCTGCAACAGTGAATCTCACCCCACAGAGAGAGGACTCTGTGCCATTTCCACACCTAACTCCCAGTAGCTTCAGTATCAGTTCTGCACAACGATTATAGATGTGATGGAGCCACAAGATCAGTAATCTGATTGCATTAACATTTTCCTTTTTACCTGATAATTAGAGTTCTTTCCCACACAATTAATGGTATTCTGAATGTAAGTATTGCATAGATGCAGGCACATAGAGCTAAAGAATACTGCTTTTCCATTTGTAAATTCCTCAGGAGAAGCACAAAAGAAGAGCAAAAGAAGTATCTTTAGGTCTTTGCTCAAGAAACACTCTCAATCATTTCATTAAATCTAAAAAAAGATGAAAATATGGACGTGGGATTGTTGCTATATACAGACACCAACTGTTACTGGTGACTTATTCTGAAAGGGTTCTCTAGCTGATGTGGGAACATCCCTGGTTGAAACACAGGTAAAGATTGCAGAATTTGTCTTCTTGTAAAATCTTTGCTTTGTATTGGATTCCTTATGTTTGGGGTTTTTTTGGATGAATCTATTGATGACTGAAAATTAGTTCTTTCTGGATTGTAGGTATACTCAAATGAGACTCAAATACAACAGCAGGTAACAGCAGGTGTGCAGAGCAAAGGAATGGCTCCACTTATGTCCAACACTCAAGATATGGGGACATTTCAACACACGGATAATCTGTGCTTTTGTGATTCCAGAGTTTCACTTGTGCACAGATGTTAACCTCAAAGACAATAATCCATGACCAAAAAAAAATAAAATTATATTTCTTCTGTTGTTAAAGACCCCAAAGATTTGTTCCATTACTGTATATATAATGGAATACAAGAATGCTTTCACTCAGTTTCTGCTCAATATCAACTCAGGCAAAAATTCATAGCAACTCAAGGGGAAACATTTACCTTTGTGGAGTTGAGTACAGAACAGATCTCTAGATATGGCTTTTAATGGTTGTTTCTCCATTGCTTTTTTACTCTGGATAGGTCCCAGCAGGCAAATTATTCTTATAAATTTTTTGAAGAGCCAACTGGTGATTCAAAGAACTTCTAAAAATATACAAGCAGAGCATACAAAAACCTGAAGGGCACAAATATGTAAAAAATACAGAAATCCACAGGAGGAAATGGCTTTCTGGCAGGTTATATCTCTGAGTGAGCTGCTGTGCTTTGCTACTGCTGATCAAAGTATCTATCACAGATCTCACAGGTTGCTGGACACACACTCAAAAAAAAACAACCAAAAAAAAGAAGTCATGAGCAAATGTAACAGTGTGTTTGTTAAGCATTATTTAGTCTTTTTAGAAATTTTAGAAATTTTAGAAATTATTCCACTTGGCTCATGAGAAACTTTCTGAATGCTTCTCCCCCTGTGCTGCATGGCATGAAGTTTAGAAGATACTGATTTATAGCAACTATTTGTATTGCATGCCAAGTTGAATACACTCAATAAATTAATGGACATCTATAGATCTTGCAGTTTCTCCTAGAATTCTACATGAATTTTTATCATAAATTCCATTTGAAGTGGGAATGCCATTTGAAGCTTACAGTCATGATAAGGCACTACAAGCTTCAAATGCAAGAAATTACATGACATCCTAAACAAATGTAATAGGAAAAGATTCCCAACAGGAGTGCCTTGTTGTTCACAGTGATCGTACAGAGTCAAGGCTGACCAGTAGAGTCAGCAAATCCCAGATCAATTACGCCTCGTACGGGCAGTCAGAGAACAGCAGTATCTTAGATCAGTAACAGTGAGCTATTGCTTGGTTTTCGTTCATGGTGAGGAGTGTGACTCACCACACCTCTCATAGGTACAAGTTTTCTTACATGAAATATCACCACAGTATGATCTTCCTAAGTGACAAAGAGCTTCAGCAAGTCAGGGCATCCCTGCTAAACATCACAGTTTGCCCCAAGTCCCTGCTCCTTTTATGGCTCTAAAGGGCACAACTAACAACAAGAAAAGGTTCTTGGGCATTAGGAGCAAGCCAATTTTGCAGCAATGTAATTACATTGGTTCACAGCAGAACCTTTTAAAAAGTGGGAATAAACAGCTATAAAGCTTAATTGCACTCTATATATTAGTATAAAGTGCACTAAAAGTAACCTGTGTTTCTCTTTCTCTGTAAAAATAGTTATACTGAAAAAGTTTTATTACGCTGAAAGCTTTTCTTCTACAACACAAGGTGGTATTACTTTAACTATATAAAATCATATAATGGCACATAATTAGAGTAAGCATGGCTTAATCCACCTTTTTCTAAAGAAAGAGCAAGCTCATTAAACATGCAGATTTAACCAAATATCCTTGCTTGTCTGCCATAAATACAGGAATGAAAAGCAAGGACCACGTAGGGAGTAAGTGACATTAACTTTCTATCAGTGTGTAAATATACCACTCCCAAAATCGTCTTTTTATTTGTCCCTCCTTTCCACTGTGATTATCTTCTTTTCTTCCTCCATTCCTTTAGATTTTGTCATTGTTTCTTTTTTGATGATCACAAGAAATATGTAATTTTCATTGCTGGTGTTTTCATTTGCAACTTATTTGTGAAAACAGAGAAGTGTCATCTAGCTGGGCAGTCAATTTCTGTTATTTTTCAAAGTGGATTTCCTCCCAGGGCCCACCCCTTCATTCAGGGGAGCATTGTAACACCATTAGGATTACCATAAATATCAATGGTCCCTTGCCCCAAATTTGGTGAGAATGGAGCAGTCAAAAAATCTATTTCTTGGTCACATCCTGCTCACTGCCCACCCCGTGCTGCTCTCCTTGCCATTTGACTTCTCTCTTGCTCCTTTGCAGACCTTTCACCTTTTTATTTCCTCTTGCCTATTCTAGTGAAAATTCTCCCTTTCTCTTTAGCCCACAACTGATTTTTCAACTTGCTTTATTCTTGTACTTACATTCTGGCCTCTGGAAACTATTAAAAAAAAAAAAAAAAAGAAAAACAGTGGCCTCTAGGAGCCACAGGCATGAAATGAGGCAGAAACTGAAGCGCGAGTAAAAAAGGGGAGGGGAATTTGACTACAGTACAAAATCTTCCCCCAAAGGTGTTTTTTTGGCAAACGTACTTAATTTTGCCTTCTCTTGGCTTATTAGCAGTGTTCAGGTTTAACATAGTCATCATTCTCCAATGCTGGAAGAAAGATAAAAAATTGTGAAAAGCCTTCTTTTGCCTTAGAGCAGCTACAGAACAAAAAGCTTTTTTTGTATTAAAGATATTTATTACATATCACCAGCAGCATTTCAAGTGTATTTGCATAAATATTAAATCTATTTGTCTTAAATGATCCCGCATGAATGCAAGTATTTTTAATTTTAAATACAAATGGAATTTTTCTGTGACATAAACATATTGTGTGACAACTTCTGCATTTATTCAGTTTAATAATATGTTAATAATAATATAATACTTTGCCGCACTCACTCCTGTGGCATGAATACTGATTTGAAAAAAAAGTTATACTATTTCTTCTTCATGCTTCATTCCCAGGAAATCAGCCTGGCCTCCCTGTCTTCTCTTACCTTTCTATTGTGGATTATTTTAAGCAAGACTGAGTGAGAGACATGGCAGACAGAGAAACCAGTTCTTCACTTCCAAAAGCTGTGTGAAAATAGTGAAAATAGGTACTCCTAAACGCCTTTTTTTCTGTTGAAAAAAATAAAGGATAGAAAACAAACAAGAGCTGTAAAGGCCTTTTTACTTTAAACCATTTGCCTTTTACGTACTGGGACATCAGAGAGAAAGAGTTATTTTCCCCTGCTGAAAGTCTGTGGTTGTACAACAGTGTCACAAATCCCATCACCCTGAAAGACTGAAGGAAAGATTGGGAGGGTGGGCTTTTAGTTACTTCATTTACCTTAACTCCACTGGACTAAAATAGATCTGCCTATTTAGCTGTCAGTATTAAAACCCTAAAAACTCCCCACAATGACCCCTAGTAACTAGATAAACAAAGCTTAGAATTAATAAAGTATGATATAACTAGCTGATTTAAAACAATGGGCAACCAAGTCCATAGACAAAAGCATCTATAAAATTATATCCACAAGGAAGGGATCTAGAAAACATGGAACAATTTCTAAAGACTATCCCTATCCAGGGAAATGTCTACGTAACCATACCATTAGAAAAAAATCCTTTCAGGTTCTGATTTTGCAATAAGGTTCGCATAGGAACACCACAAAACTAGCATTCCTCACTTGCACTAGAGTTACACTCAGGGGCTCTAGGGGAATGTTGTGCTTTTGATTGAATAATTCAGGTTTGAAATATATCTTCCACAACTGAAAGAAACAGTGTGCAAGAAAGAAAAAACAAGACTACTGAGCCATTTCCATCAAAAGGGAGATTTACACACTTTCCAAATAATCAGACTACCTTTCTGTCTAATTCATCAAGGAAGGCTTCCTGGATCAGCTCAGATAGGGGCTTGAGCATCTCATGGACTAGTTTATTTGTATGTTGCTCAAGTAAATGTCTAGGCAACAAATGGAAAATAAAATAAATATCATTGTAAAACTTGGTTAATCTGGAATAATTTACAGTATATTTAATAATTTTAATTCTTTACTGGTTCCAGAGCAAGTGCTGCTAGCAGAGCAAAGCTAAGAGAGAAAGCTCTGTAACAAAGCAAATTTGCTGCAAACTCTACTCTCTTGCAAATACATACACTTTAGTTACTTTTACATAGACTCAAATATCAGTATATTATGCATAAAATAATTTAAATGTAAAGTACTTAATGTGTGAGAAAAAAACATTAATCTATAGTGTTGGAAAGGTTGTGCTCTTATCCTTCTCCTACTGAAGAGAAGCTTGTGTTTAAAACATAAACTTTGCAAAATGCCAACATAAACTCTTGAAAAGGGGTCCCTTTTTGCTACCTGAAATAACATGTATTTATTATTGGACCATATACCTAGACACAGAAATCTCAGACATGCTTTAAAAAAAACAATGTCCTTGCAACCTCACTACAGTATAAGAAACTAGAATTGAGCATCAACATGAACCAGTGGCAGGCTTTGTGACTGTTTACAATCTGGACAAATACTGACAAATAAACTGGTCCCTAAACTATCCAGATGGCTTCAGTCCCACCCATTTAGAGCCCCCACAGCCTAAGATCAGGAAAGGAACAATTTCAGAAAGACCACAGTCACAGAATGTTCCATCTCACTACTGAGATCAAACCCTATGAAGAATTTGGACTTACTGTCAAATGCACCACTGCATTTGTGATCATCAAGGGTTCATAAAACTCTTCCTCCAAAATGAAATTACACACTATTTTTGTTCAAGAAGCTGAGCATACCATGCAGACCTAACTTGATACCATGATATTGTGTTTATGGGACATGTGATGTGAAGTAGAAATGCATTTTTTTTAATTCCACATTCATTGAAAATAAGACTATACTCTGGTAAAGTAGTCTAGGAGTCCCTTACAAGTAATTCCTTTTACAATATAAAACATGACAAACTCACTATAACTGGAAAATTAAAGCTGTTTGCCTAAATTACTTTTTTAAATAATTATAATTAGGTTTTTATTTTATCATTTGACTGAAAAGGCTATTTTTAAGTATTATAAAAAACACAAAATATGTTATTCACCAGTCACTTTGCAGATCAAAATAAGTATTCAGAGTGAGAGTGTGATAATTAAGTGTAATGTCTGTGTGTCTATGTGATTCACTAAGGTATTTTTCTCAATTCTATTTATGTTAATAGTTTTGAAAATTTATAATTTTCTACTTATGTATCCAAAGACTTAACTGTGGCATTTTCTATAACACGATAAAGAGAAACTGTTTAACTGAAGGGGATTAAAAATATCAAAAGCTGCAATGTGTGAACTGTCTAAATATGAGTGAATTTTAGAGAAAAGGCATCACTGGCCTTGATATGTCGCATCTGAATTTCTTCAAAGATCAGCTCTGGGACAGATCGCTGCTGGTGAGCTGTTTCACAGGCACAAGCAAACAGCATTCACTGAAGATGAGCAACTGGAACTAGTTGAACTTGGGATAAAATGAAATTTCACATGATAAATTGCAAATTCAAGTCTCTTTGGCAAGATCCACAGCTCTTATGTTAGTGTCCCAGAAGGAGTTTCATGTTCAATGTACTTTTCAGAGAATGTCACATGGACACATGCAGAATTTGCTTTAACAGCACGTAGATATTATCCTGAACACAGGAAGCTATAAAGCAATATTTTGGATGCTGTATGGAGGAATGGACTCTTCCCAAAATCGAAAGAATGGCAGCCTGTCCTAGATACAGGGACACTGAAAGCCTTTCTTTTGAAAATTAAAGATTTGATAGTAACTCTGCCCATTATTCCTCAGCCATTTCTATTGCTACTCTCTTTATTTCTATTTTCACATCCTAGAAATACACAAAAAGCCCACATGGGAGCCAATCTATACACAGCTCTGCTATTCAGGCTATCCAAAGGCAGGGGCTTTTGCAATGATGCAGAGGTTATAGTGGACATCTCTCATAAAAAGAACTTTCAAGTGACTGGCTGAAAAAGAGCCAGCAGAGTATAAGCTCAGTGGTGCTCTCACTTTTCAGAGATCTTTTGATCCCCTCCGTGGTCTAAACCTGATGACCTCTTGAGAGAGATGACGCTGTTCACACTTACAGACCTGGCTTCACAGTGTGGCTGCTGCAGTGACACTGCCTGGAGACATCCCTTCCTTAAGGGTGAACTATCCTGTGCCTTCACAGGGGTGCAGCTCTAGGTTAAGTCCTCCATCTGTCTTAATTAGGATACTTCAATAGAGAGATGGAGCCCTGTTTGGAGAACTTGGCCACTTACCAGCACTGCACACCAGAGGAACACAACTGTCAAGTCAAGAAAAATTAAGAATAGCTCCTACACAATATTTTTCTTTTGCATTTCTATGTGATGACAGACTATCATCACCATATACTTTGCAACTCTTACTTATGAGAGATCATTGCCTCTTTTTAGGAATCTTTAGTAAGGCTGCATCAAGCACCAAAACCAACAGTTTCAGAGCATAGACTTTCCTGGAAAAACAGAACAAAGAGACCTTTACAGAAGAGTTCTCAATACCATTCCTTTATACATGGATCTGAAGAAACCTAATATGCCTTTCAGCTTTGTTAAACTAGCCACCGTATCTGCTCACCACATTTCAGAGCTTTCCAATGATAAAATGCTAAAATGCATTACAAAGAAATGTTTAAGTTGTTCTCAGCTGTGGAAAATACAGTCCATTGCTAACGTGTATCTGGCTCTCAGGATCTTCCCAGGAACAGCTTTGGAGCCTACAGGCACACGCACACTGTTACATAAATATTAATGCTGAATCGTCTCCCAAACATGTGAAAGGTGGGGTTATTTACTAGTAAACGTACTTCCCTGAGTAGTTCTGATACATCCCCCTCTCCCTCACAGATTTTCACCTTATGACCATGTCAGGCTTCTTGCCTGAGGTGTTGGTTGGCATCCTCTCCTCTTCTGATTGAAGCCTGAGAGATAAAGGGAGCTTATGCTGGGTTCAGCAGAGGAACACAAAGTCAACCCAAATAAAGTGAAAAACTTAAGGTGTGAATCCACAGCAAGGTACAGAGTGAGCAGATTAGGAAATGGTTTGCATGCAATAGAGGAATGGAGCGTAATAGCAGAAGTCCAACACACTTTGGTGACTTGCATTTCATATAGAAATTTTATTGATTTAAACAGTAGATTGTATCCTATGGCTGAACATCCCGCACTTTCTACCTGAAGAGAGGATGAGGGTGAGCACAAGCAAATCCCTCCACTTCTGAACCCTTTAACTGCACTCACGGGGATGGGCTTCACCATATGGAAGAAGACAAATGGGTGTTGTTTTAAAAACAGGCCCTTCTTTTTTTATAAAGAGAGTGGATTTTATAAGAGTAGATTCAAACAATCAACAAAAATAAGGACAGGTTCCTCCTGGAGAGAAAGTTTTGTGATCACTGGAGTGAAGGCAGCATCAAAAGGCACTAAATTAATGGAGAGGTGATCATCTTTCACAGAGTGCAGCAGGGGAGAGTTATCTTTCAAAAAATGTGCTAAAACTACGGAAGAGGTGTTAAATTTTCCATCTCTTTGTGACACTAGAGATTTAGGTGTGGTGGCAAAAAGAACGTTATGACATCAATGAGAGAAAAGGCAGAGTTGCAAGCATTTCAGAGTCAGATGGCTTGACTAAGCATGGAAGATGTACTAGCACATAACAGCTGAGGGCAGATTCACATACTGATTGAAAAACAATTCTTTTCATTGTTTGGTTCACCCTGAAGTAAAGAAAGCCCAAGACTGGCTGGATGAGTATACAGAGAATAGCAATTCAGTATGAGACACTACTAAAGCACCATCATTTGCTCAGGTGGATAAAAGCTGTAAATCATATGGGCACCTACAGTAATTTGTAATTTGTTGTATGGCTGAATCCTGAATGTAGGTGAGCAAAACACTGCATGAGACCTTATTCAGAGACAATTGTGCTTCTTCAGAAGCAATGTGGGATGAATGGATATACAATAGATACACAGTAAATTTTTATTATTTCATAGAATCATAGAGTCATAGAATCATTTGGGTTGGAAAGGGACCTTAAAGACCATCGAGTTCCAACCCCCCTGCCATGGGCAGGGACATCTCCCACTAGACCAGGTTGCTCAAAGCCCCATCCAGCCTGGCCTTGAACACCTCCAGGGATGGGGCATTTGTAATACTAATCATTGTTATATAAACTATTTCTCTCTGACAACCAGAAAGCAGCATGCAAACACAATGCAGTTCAGGAGACAAGACTGGGAGACGAATGCAGACTTCTGCAGCAGCATCACAAAGACCCATATAATATAACCTCTGTGTAACCTGGCACATGGTCAGTTGCATCATTCTCCGGGAAACTACATTAAATCCTTTAGCAAAATTATTCCTGTTGTTCATCATCTTCTTTGAAGGAGGAGTGTCACACTGGAGTTCTTCATACCAAGTCGCTTCAGTCAGCTGCTCTTGCAACACACAGAGCAGAGCATACAGACTGCAAGAGCAGCCTTATGTCTCACATTCTGGGTTCAACACGACCAGCTGCAGTAAAGACAACAGCTGGAATCAAACCCACTGTGTCTTGTCTTTGGCCGCGCCTTTGTGTTAGAGCCTCAAACTCCTTCTCCATGGATGATCTTGGAATTACAACCGCTGCAAAAGAGGGTCAGAGCTGGAGCAAGCCTTTAGCACGATGCTGCTTCTTTTACTTTGCATTTCTTGCTCTTTAGATACATGCACCCTCTTGGCACTAAGTCTAAAGAAATGATGAAGATGATGAACTACAATGAACCTTACTGAGAATGATAAAGAGGTTATTGATGTTAGGGAGAGAATGAGAAGCAGTAATACATGGCAATCTAGAGTTTTTCAAAATAAAAAGTATTAATTATACATAAAAGCTGTCTACAGCCTGTCTAGTTTGCTACAATCTTAGCAATTAAAAAAAAATTAATCTGCAATTTAATCAAAGAATGAATAATTTAAAAAAAAAAATCACTCATAAGGAAGCAGGTCAAACCAGAATAGCTGAAACTGACACCAGGACAGGGAAAGGATTAGGAAATTTTAAACACGTGATAAAGTTAGAATCTGCTTTTCATAAATCATGTGCATCAGCAGAGACACACATTAAACCAGTACACCTCGTTATTAGGTAACTGGTGAGAATATGTTCATTGCTGATCTCAAAGCAGAAATTTTGTGCATTATTTAATTACAGCATAACATAAAAACATGCTAGAAACAATTATAGGTTATATAGGTTATATTATATCATATATAAAAATATAATACATATTATATATAATAATATTATATGTAGTATATTATAGGTTATAACAATTAAGGTTATAAATGTGGCAACAGCTGCTCTTCAGAACAGGCAAGTCTTGTCTATAACAGACACTGAAAAAAGACAATACTTCAAACGGGATATGATTTTCTCTGACTTTCTTCCCTTTGAGGAAGTAAAATGTGTATGTATGTATATCATGTACATAATACATATTACAAATTTAGCTTGAAATATAGGAGAGCTAACAGTCTCTTGAGAAACTGTTTTCTCTCTCTGCTATTCAGAAAGCCTGGAATTAAATCTTCTGGGGGCTTATCATCTCAAATAAAAAGCAGCCTATAGGTAGCATTACTGGTCTTGAAAAACAGCTGGTTCAGCCTGTAGCAGATATCTGTCATAAGTCTGTGTAGCTTGCCTACAGGTTCTTATGCAGCCTAATTTACATGAGAAAAGTGAAATGGTGAAACTCTTTGTAAATTACCCCAGTAATAAAATAAAAGATAAATGAATGTGTGAGTTAGAAGTACTCCATTTCATAGATGAGAATGGCATTTAAAACAGGCTTGAAAACTTGTGCGTCTCATCCTGGCTCTCAAAATCATGTTTGTTACGGTAGCGCTGCTCTGCCCCAAGTCAGAATGGCATTTTGCCAGCATCATACAAACACCAAATAAAATGACCTCAGTGAAACAGGGGCCAAGAAATGAGCGCAGGCTGGTGGAAGAGTGCACGCATCCAGACCCATGGCGTAGGACGGAGGATCTCGGATGGGTCAAAAAGCATATAGCAAGATGATAAAGTGACAGTGTGACAGCTACGGGGATTCATCAGGTTGGGTGCCCGTGGCTGATGGCAGCGTGTCCGCAGGTGGCTGGGAGGCACAGCAGGTGCTGTTAGACCCACCACACTCAGGGTGGCAGACAGCCATCGTGGTACCCCTGCAGACCAGCTGGGGAAAAACACTGGAGAATAACCCACAAACCCCCCAGCACCAGTCAGCTCACTTAGAGATTTGTAACGCTTCTATCATGCACCTCACAGATCCCGGAGAAACCTTTCCTCAACATAAAAAGGAAAATGAAATAAAACAGTACACTTCAGCACATCAGTTTCAAGTGCCCCCTGTTTGCATATAAATCTTGAGGACAAGCTTCTGAATATTGATCTTCTGTGGCAAGTGAAGACTAGAGAAATCTTTGTAATTTATCTGAAAAACATGCTTGTATTAGGCGTATTGGCCAGCTGTCATTCACAATTTCCCGTCCAGGGTGATCTTCCCCCACTGTTAGTCTTGGCTGCTCACTCCTCATGTGAAGAAACTCTTGACAAGATGTTTTAGGAATGCTCTGCAGTAAATGAACAATGTAACCACTTCTATCAACCTTCTGCAACAGAGTTACAGGAGATAAAAGGGAAAATAGGTAGCAAATATATATTTGAAAGGTAGTACATATTAAGGTTAAGCACCCAACAGTGCACAAATGGCTGCAATCCATAAAAATTTCTCAATAAGTAGAAAATGAAGATTTATCTCAATCCAGCAGAAAAGGAAGAAGAAGCAAACTGTAGATTTTTACTCTGGGTTTTTCTTGCTTATTAGCTCTTTCAAGCAATTTGTCTGTGGCTGTGTGACCTCAAAATGTATTCAGGCTTGACAGTCCACAACTGCAGGAACATATTTTCCTGTTCAGCCTGCAAGATTCACAATATTCCTTTATGTAGGGTTTTTTGTGGATTTTTTTTTTTTTTTTTAAGTCTCAGAGTGTATTCCAGCCATAGAAGTGTATGTCTTCTAGGGAGAAGAATTACTTATTTGTTCTAGGTTGGAGTTAAAGTCCTGTTGCCCTAGGATGGTATCTCCTTCTGCACTGACCCACTGTTGTTTTTATTGTGGGTCTGCTCCATGCATGATATGAATTTAAAAAAAAAACAAAACCAACCAAACAAAAAAAAACCAAACACACAAAAAAATTATATATATAGCGTTCAGATCAAAATGGTGGAGAAATACCTTTTTTAATGTTTTCCCTCTGAAGGCTTGCAGCTTCCTATGTAAACAACATATCTTTCTTAGGTAGCCACCTATGAAAAAATCCATACCATTGCTCTGTAGAAATGTTCATACACTCATTGACATTGAAGTTACTGGAGAATCCTTCTACTGCCAGGTACAAAGATGGTTGAGAAACTTGTGAGCCCTTTGGCACAAAGTCTCATGCACTTTCTTCAGTTCAGTACACACACAAAAAAAGATGTGATACACACTTACTAGAGACACAGAATATCATTAGCACTTCCCTACATGGCACCCCAACAAATCGCAAGACCTGCACTAGCCCTGCCATGCAACAGAAGTGTTTTGCTATAAAACAGACCTTAATAAAACAGCCCACTAGCACCATTTGTGCAAAACGTGCAAGAAATGCTTTTATACAGACGTCTAAGCTATTCTTAATAGACTTGGACAATATCTTCACACAAACAGCAAATTGCATAACAATTAATTTGCGTAGCAAATGCACACATTAAGTTCGACTCATGTCACATTATCTTCAGCAATCACCTAACTGTTAAGAAAGCATTTTCCAAAGTGACCAAATAAGTCAATGGTAGGAAGGGAAGTGGAAATCCAGTCCTCTATTTTAACTTTTACAACATACTGCCTCCTGAATACTAGATTTTCCTATCAGCTATTTCAATGTAAAAGACAAAAGACCCTTTTGTCTCATAAACAGGTCTTTAAGTTAAAATAATGTGTGATTTCACTAATGAGGCAAAACAAAGAGTATAACGTCTGCAAGATTAACAGTCATAGGTTTTAAGATTAGAAATGCTTAATAGGGAATCTTGCCTCTGACAAAGTACATGTTAAAGGATGTCACCTCTCTCAGAAATAAAGATTTGTTTAAGGCTGAAAAGCATATACGGCTGTAGTTGGAGAATCATTACTCCCTCCATTTTCTAGTTATGCAGTAAAACTAGATGTCTAAAGGATCCCACAGTAGAAATATTTTAATTTAGAAACGTTAGAAGAGTATTGGTAAATTGTTACATAATCTCAACTCTGATATGCAACTTAAAGACACCAATTATTTGATAAGTATTTCTACAGTTGAAGTAGTCAGTTTATCACAAATTTGAAGAGCAAGAGCACATGGCTAACATGTTCTGCAATGGTCAGTGTAAAAATAGTTAGAACCTAGTCCTGTTCCTATAGACATTAAATAAAATTCGATGCTCTCTTTAATGAAAACATAATGGAGCCTTTAATTTCCCATCAGAATTGATCATCAGCGCTGTCAATAAAATATTTTTTCTGAATATACCCTTTTAAATTACAAGGCTTTTCTCAAGTCTTCCAAATGCTTACTCCTTAAATCTGAAATTACATTTTGGTTGATAGAATAGGCTTTTTCAGCATTTCAGATCATAGGCTTTCTTATAGAAGAAGTAACTTAAGATTCCCTCTGATAGTTTTTCTCTCTGGAGTGGCTTATGTGAGGTGCTTCAGTGGAAGGTGGGACATTGCTACAGCCCTCTCAAGGGGGGGATATTGTACCATAAAAGAGAAACAAATTCTTCCAGACTACCTGATGATTAGCTCAGGTCATGAAGCTATTTGTTTCTGCAGTGCCAAAACGATAGTTTCACCTTTAGGAATGAAATCACCTTATTTCTGGTTTCTATATCTGCACTTTCTTTATGGAAAATATTGAAGATTTGTATTTTTATTACAGCAGGATACCAAGAGAGAAAACATCCCAGCAAAAATAAAATCAAAACATGTCTACATCTCTTTAGAACATCATTGCAACCCACAAAACCACACCATCCCAATACATGCACAGGCAGAGTTTAAAACAGAATATCATTCATTCTACTTGCTCTTCTCCTCAAGTACTCATTTTGCAGAAAGATAACAACAATTTAATGTGGTTTTGAAATTATATCTAACATATATGGAGTAATATTATCTATAGCCCTACTCAGTGTATAACTTCAAACTTTTGACTCCTGTCACATGGAATTAAATTCATTCTAAGAACAAAAGAAAATGGATAAAGCAAGGAACAGCAACAACCAAAAGTACTCTCTACTTAAAAATTGCATTTGCATGTTATTGTGCATCTCTATAATAATACCTGCCTGCACCCCACAGGAATGAATGGCTCAGAGCAGCCAGTAACATTGCCAGTAGTGCCCTCAAGGCCAATACCATTGCAAGGGACCAAACATATTTGAATGCATATGATGAGAAATACAGACAGAAATCCACAGCTTTCCAGCCTCCTACTCCAAAATTCCTTGACAAGACAGAAAAATGAAAGCTCCTAAAGAGGCCTCTTTCCCATTAATGTATGTAATCTGGAAACTATTACCCATGCATGCTCCCTGCTGCATAGAGATATCTGTGGGATCCAGTTGGTTGATTGGCTTGTAGGCACTGGAAGAGACCACTTTGTTTCTTTAGAGATGCATGTGGCAAGTGACAGGACCCAGAAGTGGATCATAAAGTCACAGGAACATAAAATATGACAAACCCCTCATCTCAGCACTCAGAGCTGAAACGCCTGGAGCTCCAGCACAACATGTGTCTAAATTGCAAAGACAGTGCCATGTGCAGCTTGGAGAAGAAAGGATTTAGTGAAGGCACTTCAGCCAAAAGGCCCTGGGACTGTTGAACCACAACAGCTGTGTTGGAAGGGTGGTTTTATCTGGGCTGGTGTCGGAGGCTACCTCCAAGCCACTGTGGACATCATGTCTACTTGTCAGGATGTAAAAAGATTTCCATCCTCTTGTTATTTGAAAACACAGCAGTGACCTGTACCCTTTCTTTGCTGACTGACATAGTCTAAGTCTGTAGTTTAGAAGATTACTCTCAGAGCAATGTCAGCAGTGCTGGTCTGCTCAGTTGAGATTGTGCTAAATAGTCACGACCACAACTCCATTTCCCTAGAGCTGCCATAAAATAGTATTAAATGTTCTCTCATGAGGTGCAGAGTAGCTGTGGTGTTTATACTGTTCCCTTGGTGTCTGTACTAGGGTAATACTAGCCACATACAGTGCTATGGGGAAAAAAGTCTGCACATACTGTAGTTTACTTCACTTTTACATTTATAGATAACTCACTCTCATAGTATCTGAGTATTTTTGAAATACAATACTTATTGTATGCATTACACAGAGTTCTGTAATATTACAAAATCATATAAGTGTTTAATGACTGCTGAATTAAGAATCCCATCCCAGGAAAGGTATGTTGAGTACAAAGATGTGTCTCACTAATCATTACAAAGGATTTTATTCTTGTTTGGTTGCTTTCTTGATTGCTTACCTTGGTTTTTAAACACAGCCTAAGAGAATTAAAGCCCTCTCACATAAGAAATTTAAAACTCTGAGTATTCAGCAGAGAGACAGGTATTGAAAAAATTTATATCCTGCATTAACTAGGGGAAAATCTTACTTCTTGCAAGAACAAGATTACTTCTCAAATATTTATGCCCGGTGACTGCATAGCTGGTTAACAGCAACCTGTTGCAAAGCTTAATTCCTGACTGAGAAAGATAAATCCATACCTCCCTGAGCTTAGCAGAGAAATATTAAATTACACTGTTTTAATTTCAAATTCCCTTTGAAAGGTTAACTTTGGATTCTTCATACACTGCATTTTTAGGAAAGAAAGCACCCTATGGATTTTATGACTTTCTTGTGAAAACAAGCCTTTCGATGCGCCAGGAGCTTATGAAGTGTCTTTCCTACATGGCTGGTTTTCATGTCATAAATTAAAGATTTTATGTAAGCTAAACTAAAGCTAAACTATTGAGCTTTTGTTGGGCTTCTTAGATAACCAGTCTGTACGTGCCATCTGCCATAACATTATTATAGAAAGCAATCCTATAAACCTAGCCAACCAATCTACATTTGCTTCCCTCATGTACCTTTCCAGACTTTCCTCCAAGCAATTCCCTCTTTTAGAAACCCCATCTGCCATCTTTTATCTTCTCTTCTTTTAAACCTCTCTTCAAAATGCTCGTACTACATCATCAAACTTGAAAATGTTTATCTGCCCTCTTAAGATAGAGTATGACAGTTGATATTTTTGTTGAACCCATAAATTATATATATCACTCACCTATATTGCAATCTGAAGTTTACCATGGTCATTTTTCTCCCATTCTAGTAGATTTCTAAATATTTTTAATTCTCTCATTTTTCACCTGGCTTTTATCATGGGATGCAGTTCAGTAAAGTTTAATAAGCTGAAAAAGTGTTTGCTGGAACCAAATATGGGTTTGCACAAGACCTGAATAAAATAGTGCCTTTGTCTGAAAAAACTAAGAGAGTAAGTGGGATTTTCAAAGATAAATATTTGCAATATTATGATGTCTAGTCCATAAAAGACTCCACATTGCGTACTCATTCTTCAGAGCCATTTGATATTTGCTACTTCTTTCAGATCTGAAGAGACCCCTCCTGGATAACAGTTTAGTAAATTTTTCCAACAGCACCATCGATCTACAAAGGATATTTCCTCTCCCAGCAGGTCTGTTTTTCTCATACCCTTTTCAAACCATTGCTGCAAGACTTCTAGCATAAGTTCAAAAATACAAAACTTTTAACATTAATTTGAAAAACATAAAAGACTACTTCCATAGAAAACTTAACCACACTGCACATACATTTTCTGTTCCTTAGTCAAGCTGGCAGCCAAACACCTCTGCTGCTCACGGCATACTATATAACGTGCCTGTGCAAATACTACCATACTAATGTAATTTTATCCATTTTGTGCTAAGTATATTTATCTTATGGCATTTAATGACCAATATGCATAGAATCATAGAATCATAGAATCATAGAATTGTCTAGGTTGGAAGGGACCTTTAAGATCATCTAGTCCAATCATGAACCTAACAGCCATCACTAAACCATGTCTCTAAGCACTATGCCAACAAGTCTTTTAAATACCTCCAGGGATGATGACTCAACCACTCCTCTGGGCAGCCCATTCCAATGCTTAAGAACCTCTTTCAGTGTAAAAATTTTCCATAATATCCAGTCTGAACCTCCCTTGGTACAACTTGAGGCCTTTTCTTCTTGTTGTATGGCCTGTGACCTGGGAGAAGAGACCAAACCCCACCTCTCTACATCCTGCTTTCAGGGAGTTGTAGAGAGAAATAAGATCTCCCCTCAGCTTCCTTTTCTCCAGGATGAACAACCCCAGATCCCTCAGCCGCTCTTCATAAGACTTACTCTCCAGACCCCTCACCAGCCTCGTTACCCTTCTCTGGACCTGCTCCAGCACCTCAATTCTTTTTTTGTGGTAAGGGACGCAAAACTGGACACAGTACTCGAGGTGGGGCCTCACCAGTGCTGAGTACAGAGGGACAATCACCTCTCAAGTCCTACTCACCACATTGTTCCTGATGCAGGCCACGATGCTGTTGGCTTATTGGCCACCTGGGCACACTGCTGGCTCATGTTCAGCTGACAGTTGACCAAGACCCCTAGGTCCTTTTCTGCTAGGGAGCTCTCCAGCCACTCTGCCCCCAAGCCTGTAGCATTGCTTGGGGTTGGTGTGACCCAAGTGCAGAATCCGGCACTTGGCCTTTTTAAACCTCATCCCATTGGCCTTGGCCCATTGATCCAGCCTGTCTAGATCCCTCCACAAAGTCTTTTTATCCTCCAACAGGTCGACACTGCTACCTAGCTTGGTATCGTCTGCAAACTTACTGAGGGTGCACTTGATCCCCTCATCCAGATCGTTGATAAAGATGTTAAAGAGAATTGGCCCCAGTACCGAGCCCTGTGGACACCACTCATGACCAGTCACCAACTGGATTTAACTCTATTCACCACCACTCTCTGGGCCTGGCCACCAGCCACTTTGACCCATCAGAGAGTATTCCCATCCAAACCATGGGCAGCCAGTTTCTCCAGGAAGATACTGTGGGAGACTGTATCAAAGGCTTTACTAAAGTTCAGGTAAAAAATGTCCACAGCCTTTCCCTCATCCACCAAGCGGGTCACTTTGTCATAGAAGGAGATCAGGTTTGTCAAGCAGGACCTGCCCCTTGTGAACCCATGCTGGTTGGGCCTGATCACCGGCGTGTCCTTCATGTGCTACATGATGGCACTCAGGATGATCTGTCCATGACCTTCCCAGGTGCCAAGGTCAGACTGACAGGTCTGTAGTTCCCTGGATCATTCTTCTGGCCCTTCCTGTAGATGGGCATCACATTTGCTAGACACCAGTCAGCTGGGACCTCCCCAGTTTGCCAGGACTGCTGGTAAATGATGGAGAGTGGCTCAATGAGAACTTCTGCCAGTACCCTTGGGGGGATCCCATCTGGTCCCTTAGACTTTTTTATACCCAGGTGTTGGAGCAGGTCCTTCACCACC
This sequence comes from Gallinago undulata, assembly GCA_026546715.1. NCBI lineage: Eukaryota > Metazoa > Chordata > Aves > Charadriiformes > Scolopacidae > Gallinago > Gallinago undulata. The sequence goes on along the minus strand of JAOTQQ010000019.1, from coordinate 22,129,694 downwards.
TCCCTTTGGACTACAGGGGCTTCATTCTGCTCCCCACCCCTGTCTGCTAGCTAAGGGGTCTGAGTACTCGGGGAACAACCAACTCTACTACTAATGACTGAGGCAAAGAGGGCATTGATTACCTCAGCCTTCTCCTCACTTTCTGTCACTGTGTTACCTCCCACATCCAATAAAAGATGGAGAATCTCCCAAGTCCTCCTCTTGTTACTAATATATTTATAGAAATTCTTTTTATTGTTCTTAACATCCAAGGCCAGGTTAAGTTCCAGCTGGGCTTTGGCCTTTCTAATCTTTTCCCTACATAACCTTACAACACCTTTGTAATATTCCTGAGTAGCCTGACCCTTTTTCCAAAGGCCATTTCACTCTACTTTTTTTCCCTAAGTTGTGACCATATCTCTTTGTTCAGCCAGGCCAGCCTTTTCCCCTGACGGCCCCTTTTACTGCACACATGAACAGCCTGCTCCTGCACTTTTAAGAAGGCACTGGCTCAACTACTTATGAATAGTAGATTGTATGACAGTAGATGTGCTCACCCTATACATTCAAGGATTTACACAAATGTTGTATAGTGCCATGAGCCTTATTTGGTTTGTATCTAATACACCGGAACATATTGTTTAGTTGGAGACTATTTTCTGGGAGGGTAAACCAAACAGGATCCAGTATGGTTTGTATTGAGGTGACAGTCTCAATTAATGGGTTGCCATTAATTATCAGAGATTTTATGTGCCTGTCTACTTAGTAATGGTCTTAAAAGTGGAAAATGAAGAAAAAGTACTTGTAAAACTGAGAAAAACATAGAGAAAGAAAAACATAAAAGGAAAACAGGAGAAAAATTTACAGAATTAGCAAAATTGGAACAAATAAAGAAACTACCTGCCACAAGGAAAAAAGGAAATATTAGTCTCTTAAAGGAACAACTGAAAGGTGTAACTATCCAAAGTAAGCAAAAAATGTGGGCAAAGCAGTTGCAGAAAGAGAAAAGAGAAGTTATTGGAAAATTCACATAAAGTTGCCTAATCAACCTCCCAGGCTTTGTAGAAGATGAAAAGAAAATCTTCCTGTCCTGAGCCAATACAGGTGGGGAGCAAAAGGAGCAGATGTGCCTTTTATATCCTTAGCACAAAGTATGAGAAATTGTGTAAGATGTGCTTCATCAGCATTTTACATTGCATTTCTTCTTCTGTAGTTTTACATCTTGAGCATTTGAAGCCAGACTGCAATTATTTTCTTCTCTTAATTTATAACTGAAAATGTGTTAGCAGCAAAAATGATGAAAACATTCCTAGTACTTGTCTGCCAACCTGCAACACAGGATGGGAAAAAATAACTATTCCTATAGCATCGGTGCTGCTGCTGTCTGAAGATCATGGCTTCACCAAAATTTGGTGCCTTGTGACTGTAGAAACTCAGGAGTATGTGCATATGAATGGCTAGTAATAAGCTCTATTGGCTTTTCCTTATGCACAAGTAAGAAAACTGCAGAGTTCACAAAGGTGCACGTGAGTGCTTCAGGTTCTGAAAGGCCAGTGCTGGTTCTGGCTACCAAACAAAAAGCAGGTACAGCTGTTTTCACTGGACATGGAGAGGAGCAGGTTCCACAAAGCAATCCCTCTCATTTTACTTTGACTCTTTGTAAGCTAAAATCTGGCATTTCAAACGCATGTTATGCTGCATAGTCCCTTAGCATATGCAACATTCATTGGTGCTATAATGCATTTTAAGATGGACTGATCGACTTACTGAAAAGCTGCGCTTCTTGAACTGAAGGTGGTATTAGTATTTTGTTTGCATTAATCTAAAGGGAAGATTTAGAAGCATCCCCTAAAAGTGAAAAATTCCAAATTGCGGCAACCCCCTTTAGTACTTCTCTACATGTGGATCCCTCTGGCAACAAGTAAATTTGTCTGCACTTACCCTGAGGCTTTATGATCTGTATTGTTTGACCTGTAACAATGGCTCACAGTGCAACTATTTTATTATTTTTTTTATATTAAGTTGAAGCGTGATCCATTAATTGGATCTGTGCCACCTGGGATACATTCACCACATTCAGTGGTAGCCTCAGGGCTGGTGAATTGCAACAATCCCTTCTGAGACCTATTGTCCTTTTGGGAGAGAGGAAGACAAATTTTGCAGCAAGCTGGAGGTCAGATGTGACACTTCTGGAAACTGCATCTTCGACTTAATGAAGCTTTGCACAAATGTGTTGTATATATTTCCACCTTCTCCAGGCTGGCCTGGCCCTCATACTTGAGCAATGACAATCCTCGTAACAGAAAAAAAAAGAAAAAAAAAAAAAAAACAAGAAAGAAAAAAGGAATAAATCCACAGAGCAAAGCAGAAAAGGGATGAAAAAAAATGCCAAAGTCTGCACACAGGGAAAGACAAGCCCTGAGCTGGTTATTAATGCTCAGTAGTGAGACTTTGCAGTTGGAACAGTCTGTTACACAAACCCAGCAGCTCCGAGTTCTGCAGCAGTCAAAAAAAACAGGACATGCATTGGGGGTTTTTAAGATAGGAACAGAGAATAAACCACAAAATGTAATTGCATCACTGTATAAATCCTTTACTTGAATGTAATACCTTGAATACTTTGAGCAGTCTTGATAGTCCAGCTTCAAAGGAGATACACTAGAACTGGAAAATTTTCGAGTGTAGGCAACAAAGATACTCAAAACTGTAAAGCAGTTTTCATGTGAGGAATGTCAGAGCAGACTAAATTTAGACAGCTTGGAAAAAAGTACTATGCTTGAGTGAAATGACAGAGGTTTACAAGATCATAATTATCACAGAAGGAGTGGATAGGGACTGGTTGTTTCCTCTGCTAATGCTGATGAAACACATCTTACACAACTTCTCATACTTTGTGCTAAGGATATAAAAGGCACAACTGCTGCTTTTGTTCCCCACCTCTATTAGCTCAGGACAGAAAGATCTTCTACAAGGCTTAGGAGGTTGTTTAGGCAACTTTATGTGAATCTTGTGTGAACTTTACGTGAAGGCCTTCAAACAAAGGCCTCCAGTCAGGAGCCAGATTCAAAACCAGCGAAAGGTGGCAGCTTACAAAACCAGTCATACATAGACAGGTGAAGCCCCTTGCCAGAGGATGCTGTGGATGCAGAAGCTTCAGTTGGCTTCAGTGAGTGCCTAAATAAAGCTGTTTTGAATTTTTTCAAAGCACCCATGTAGCAACAATCAAAACAAGGCTCTGCAACAACCAAAAGCTTCCCAGCAGCAGCGGAATCCTACCCAGTGACAAGAACAACTTTTAAATAACCCCATGCTTTACCTTGCTTCCATCCAATGTGCTGCAATCTCTAGGCTGTAGGTCTGCCAAAGATTTAAGTCCCTTTTAACAGTTTGAAAGTTTTAAACAATGTTGTGAGAAGGGTGGACAATGGTATGAACTAGTCATGCTCCTCTTCAGGTCTGCTTGTACTATTCTGGTCCCTCTCACCACCCCATGGGCTCTCAGGTCTGCGGACATCCAGCTGTGTTCCAAAAAATCAGTTTCTCTGTAGAAATGTTTACGTTGCATTTCACAATAATATGGAAAAAGGCAATACCTGTCAGGCAGACAGGTCACCAACAATTCTGGTTACACTTAGCAGATACTAGTGAGAAGTGAAGCACAGTAAGACCCTGAGGAGTCAGGGCTTGGGTATACATTTTGGAGAAATCTTACTTGCAATTCCTACTAACCTCAACATCACTGTCACGTATAAAAGCTAAATACTTATGATTTATGATGCAGATTTACTACTGAAGGCATTTTAAACTCTATCCTTCTTCCATTATGTGGATTTATAATCTGAGATATAAAATTTAAAACTTTAATGTACAAAGGATTTTGAAAGTTTTTATGCATCATTAGCTGAACAATGTTGTATTCCCTCATGTCAGAGCACTACAAGCCAAAAGCAGCCTGTAGCAACCAGTCCCTCAATTACAAAGAGCTTCTTTCAAAGCTATGCATGTCACAAGGTACCTGAGTACTCTCAGATTATGGGGTAATAGCAGCTCAGCCTCTGAGGTAGTGAAAATATGTCCTTGTTTGAAGAGAACTCAGGAAACGTCCCCTCCAGCAGCAGTAGCAGTAGCTGAATGGACCAACTCAAGACAAAAAAAGAGATGCAGCACAACCCCCAGAGCAAGCAGGCATGACCTTCCTTATCCCATTTCTAGTCATTCCTATACTTTCAGCTGACAGTGTCCAGTGACAAGCCCTGCTCCCTGCACATACCAGCCTTGGGCAGCTCCCCAATGAGCCTGTTTTAAATGTCTGCTCTCCCCTTCACTGCTCAGTGCAGCACAAAAGGTATATTTAATACTCCCATCCCAATAGTTCAGTGTGTTAAAAATAGTTATCAGAGATTAAAAACCTGCCAAAAAGTTCAGCTTTACATTTTTGAAAACTCCCCTGGAAACAAGGAACAAGCTGATTTTGAGATTATGAGTTAGGAGAGACTTTGGGAAGTGAGAAAGAAAGAGACTGGTTATATGCTGGGTATGGATGGAGGGGCCAAGAGGTGCCAGAGGGACATAAAACATTAACTCATGGGTTAAGAGCAAGTCGAGGCTAACAGATGTCATGTGGGAGCTGTAAGGAAGGGAAAGAAGGGGTGATTCACCCCTCAGCAGAGCTCAGGCACCGCGTGTGCTTGGGTATTTGCCAGGTACTTTTCCAGAGAGAGCTGCTATGACAAAGTATCATTCACAGCGTTATCTACAGTACCTTTCTTCCCATGTCTACTGAACCCGTCATTAGAATTATCTCCTGTAAAATGTGAGGAAGAGAGCAACCCAAATTAAATGAGCAGGCAATCCTACCTTTCCAGCTTTGAATAAATGACAGCTCTGCCTAGCAATATCAGAACCCAAATCTATATTAAACTTTCACCAATATCTTTTGGAGCAGCAGTTTCATTTACTGAACAAGAAGGAGAGGAAATCAAAGGAGAAAATTAATTATACAAGGTATAAGGTTTACTTTCTCACTGCAAGAGGCAGTCAGAGCATCACAGCCAAACAGTTTTCAGGCAATGCAGAAAAACCATGGAACGTATAAGCTAGTTTGCAGGGGAAGAATACCACAGGACAGCATGGGATATGACAACAATCCGGCTCCTGTAGATGAAGACAACATTGCTAACGGACCAGCATAAGCAGTCTGGGGTCAAACAGATGAAAATGCTTATTGTACTACTCCTTCAGAGGCAAGGTCACTACTTCAACAACAAGCAGGAACTTGTTTGGGGAATTCTAGCTATATTCAGAATATGGAGACCAAACTAATAAATATTCTTAGTTTTATTTTTGCTCATAGTGATGACTGACAACCTCACAGCCTGAAACATTAACCCCTTGTAAAGTGAAACAATTATTGAATGTCTTTATACTTACTTGTAATATATCAATAATCTGATTTTGCAAGTTCTCATACCAGATTCAAAAATCTGGTATCTTCAAAAAGCTTCAACTATTGGGCAGATCTACTTACAGCAGCACAGACAGCACAGGGCAGGTTTTCCCAAACCTTTTAAAACCGAGTGTTAGGAAAGTCTGGCCCTTTGAACTGCTCCTATTATTTCAGTTTAATTTCACTGAAATGTCAGCGTATTAAATTAAAAAAAAAAACCACACAGCAACTTTGAATGAAATAGAAAACAAATGTTCCACATATCAATAAAATAGAATTGTTTCTACCGATTTGAAAAGAGTTTGTTTGGAAGTTTCAAAATGTTCTGTCAAAATTATAAATCTAAATTGCCCAGTCTGAAATTAAATTCAAAATGGATTTAGAGAATTTTTATTTTTATATTTTTACATCATTTTGTATTAAACCATATTATGGCATAATTGTAATTTTTTTTTCTGTGAATGTTTACTATTGTATTTACAACTTTAAGATTCATTTCTATAAAATTTTTGGGATACTACAACAAATGAAGGAACAACATTGATCCAGAAGAGAAAATATATAATTACTATAGTAGCACCAGTACTTGATAACCTTTACAAAAGTAAAATCAGAGCATGTAATTGTTGCACATCAGCAGCAGTGATAGCACAAATGGAGGTTTTTATAGCCTTAAACTACTTCCAATAATAAAAATTAACACCTTTCACATTTTAGCAAATGAATTAAAATTCTAGTACTTTATCTTATATTTAAACATTTTTGCTTGGAAGTTTTTTGAGAATTTCCCAGAAATTTCACCTAAAAAAAGCTGCAGCTTGAATAAAATAACACACTCATCCAAAATCTAAAGCCCTGTTGCTTTATAAAAAAGTTAAAATCATCAAAGAATATTTATATTTCTTCAGTATTTTTTTCTCTCTATGTAAGGAATGCAAAGCAAAGATGTCTGAAGAAAAAGCCCACAGTATTTCTTTCTATGGAATATTAATCCTAAAATGTCCAGGAGAAGAAAAAATAGACAACATTTAATTCATTGTAAAATTACATGTCAGAACTGTCGTTAGCATAGAAAATGTATCTACAGTTTTAAACAAAATCAGTTCTAACTGGAAAGTAAGGAAGGAGATACATACATGCATATGCAAGTTGTCCTCAATATTAATGAGGTGTCACAGACAGTATCGGAAGAGATGGTATTCCAGGTATACTGGCTTATCTGTATCACTTAAATTTATGACTTCTGTCAACTGGAATATATTTCTCTGATTTAGAAAGATGAAAATAGGCTTTATATTTGCAGCCTACTTTCAGGAGAGCATAAGACGGTGGAAATAATAACCATGTCCTGTATAAGAAACAGTAGGACTTTTCCTTAAGTGACAGGATTTACCAGAATGATCTGTAAGACAGCACATGAAACCAGGGACCTTGTATTATTTGGGCAGTCTTTCCATTTCACCTCTTGACTAAAACTGTGAGACTCTGCTTCCTCTGTCATAGATTCCCTCTATTCAGCCTGATGCCACAAATCCACTTTCTCCCCTTGCTATTCTTATTGTAAGGGAGAATCATGCTACATGACTTGTTGATGTACTTTTAGGTTAAGTTTAGAATTCTGGTTTTGGTGCCACATGTTGCAATCTCATTGGTAACAAGATTGGATTTTTGTATGCAGCTTAGCCATATCACTGTACACAGATATCTGATCTTCTCCCTGTTAATCTTTTTTTCTTTACAATAATTATGGTAGGTGGGCTGTTTTTTTCATAATTGATAAGTGAAAGAAGACAAAATCTTCTGAGAAATATTTATCTGGATTACTTCAGTCTGCCTTTAAGCCAAGTTTAAACAACATCAGGCATGGGTAAACTTGTTTTTAGTGTCAAAATAATATTATGTGAACTGGCCCAACTTCTGTGCTTGAAGAAAGCATGAAATACTATAGTGTAGCTGACTTGCAATTACCCAGCATAAGATTTACATTAGAGAGAAGTGAAGAAAACCCTCAGAGAATCTGTATCTTTCTCCTAGGTTTTCTCTTTCAACATTAAGATTTAGGTAATCATAAGATAAATTTTCAGACTGACAGTTCAGGTACGCTTACCTATTAACTTCCCTTTCATTTTTATACATGCAAATCTGTGCTTTTCCTTATATTAGAAAAATTTTGCTAAAAATACACAGTTAAATAACCAGCTCAGTTGCAGCTTCTCACCCATGTTTCTAATCACATCTTGGATGTATTTTATATGATCTTGAATTCAGACCTTTCTGGAAGAGATTACATTTTTATTCTAGATTCTGAGAGGAAAAGCCGCCTAATCAGGACCTAAGAAGGCCTTAAGAGGGCTGGCAGCTGAGCTCTCAGTGGTGGGTGCCCCATGCGGGGAGTCTTGCCTGTTGCTTGGGAAGACAGACCACAAAGCCAAGGGAAGGTCTCGTCCTTCTTCCTGCAAGTTGCAGTTGCTCCCTTCCCAGCAGTGAACTGTTGCATCGTGAAACCTCTGATCCACTCCCCACAAAGCTCATTTGGAGAAGCAGCCATCCAAGGGGTTTGCTCAGCAGACCTTTCACCCATGGAGCCCACTCCTCATAAGTGACCTTGCTGCAACGCATACGGTGGGCAGGTAGCTGAAAGGAGAATTGGATTGCTCTCAGCAGCTGGGTATCCTGAAACTTCAGAGATTCCCTCAGTCATATATTCCTTCAGTTACAACAGAAGGATTTTTTTTTTTTGCATTTCCTTGAAATGTCACTAAATGACTTAACAGTCACTAACACAGACTTTCAGAAGGGGTATTAATAAACAGAAATTTGTAATTGCCATTACCCCTATTCTGTCCAAGTTACTTGCCCATTTTTTCCTACGGCAAATCAGACTCTATGGTTTCCTCCAGAGTGGGAGCTAATCAGTCAGCTTCATCAGCCATCTCCAAAGTCTTGCTATTTCAATTTCCTCTCTTGTTTCTTGATGTACTCTTGCACAGACTTTCAGAGCAACTCAGTGTCTGCAGCCTGTGACAGTGACAGCCTGTCTGCTGTGTGCAGTGGAGTTCATAAATCTCAGAGCCAATCAGATGAAAAAGGAAGACCTGCACGGTGTTCCTGCAAGGGAAATTGTTAATTATGAAGCTGAATCACTTTCCTTATTCCTCTTAAAATTAGAGTGGTGGTGGTCTTCAGCACCCCTCAGTCCACACTATTAGATGAAGATCCCTCTGGACAGTCATAATAAATGTCCAAAGGCACATTATTGTACACCATCAGCAAACTCTGAACAAACTGCTGCAAAAACAAGAGTCATTACAGGTGACATTAGGTCATACCTGCTTCTTTCCAGTTCGTTCAGAAACGTTAGCTGAATGAGAACAATAGTGAACTTGGAGAGGAGACAGGAATAGCAATTATGTTAATATCTGCTCTTCTGAGCTTATTTTGGGGAAGAAAAGTGATGTGCTTCTCATACACACCAGCTTTTTGTAGTGGTATTGTCATAAAGTAACACTTCAAAGACTCGCTTGCAGTCAATTTAATTGACTTGTATTGTAAGAACAAGTTCTTAATTAATTTATCATTTCCTCCATTAGTTCATTTTGTAAGTTTTCCCTTGTAAATTAGCACTGGGCAGTGGATGCATACAGCATTATTAAGGTGTACAGGGCTGCAGATTAGAGTTACCATTATTAAGAAATCACAGAATAAATAAGGAACATACCAATGCTTAACTTCAGGATAATTTCTTTTCCTTGTTTCTCATTCATTGTTTCAAATTTGCCTGTTCTCCACTGGCCTTTCCTCTTTTCATTGGGAAATGAAACTATTCAGTTATTTATTTATTTATTTATTTATCAAGTCATCTGACTTTTTTTTTTATATTAAGAGCTACATTGGCTTTATCTTTGCTTAGAAATGTATGGAAGATGGAAATTTTTATCAGCTAAATTATATATTTGCTAAATCATAGGATATTTTTATATCACCAATATATGTGATCTGTATATTCTAACAACCCTATGTTATACAGAGGACATAGGGCAACTAGGTTATAATTTAAATTGGCTGATTGTGCATGCTTAAAAGCTGTCATGCAGCTAGGACAGTGTCTTAGCCCTATCTGCAGCAAAATTTATTCTGATATTTGCTATCTACCAATATTCCTGATACACAAAAATGATGGCAAGATATCAGAAGAAGGAGTGAATAAGGCTGGACTGAATTATGTGAGCCTTTGAACAAAAATATTCATGGAAACTCAGTTTCATTCTGGCTATGATCAGATTCTACGAACAAATAATTTCTAAAACCCAAAGAGATCATATCAAGCATAAGGAGGGAGCGGAGAATATTTTTGTTTTGAACTCCACCTTTCTAACTCAAGTGTTTATTTTTCTGGTTTAAAAATTCAAATCCCAATCTTCAAAAATGTCTTTCCAACCTACAAATGCCATATTTCACCTGAGCAGTGGAATGTTCAGCTCTCTTTCCCCAGGCAGTGCTACAGGCTTGGGGCAGAGTGGCTGGAAAGCTGCCTGGCAGAAAAGGACCTGGGAGCGTTAGTGGACAGCTGGCTTAACATGAGCCAGCAGTGTGCCCAGGTGGCCAAGAAGGCCAATAGCATCCTGGCTTGTATCAGAAACAGTGTG
>JAOTQQ010000019.1:22104104-22118990 GCA_026546715.1 Gallinago undulata | reverse complement strand
TAATGTGGTTGGACTCGATGATCTCAAAGGTCCCTTCCAACCACTAAGATTCTGTGATTCTGTGATTCTGTGAAATACACATATCAATAAATCAGAGTAAAATGCAATGGAACCCCATGTCAGAGGTTGCTGATGTTTTGGTTTTTTTTTCTAAATCATTAATTAAGCATTGATAGTTGATACGTTTGTGCAATATTCATATTAAGACCCAGATATTTTTTTTACGCATTATTTCATATGCATTACTGTGCATATAACGTACAACAAAACCATGAAGGAATAATGCTTTTTGGATATTTTTCTTCATTTTCTGAGGTGCTTCTAAGAAGAATTCAAGCAACTAGTAACTCTATTGTCATGCCACAGCAACCTGTAATCTGTAGTTCAGCTACTGTGACCCAGGGCTCAGCTGTGCATCCCCGATATATCCTTCTTGAAAAAACAGTTGTTGAGCTGTGACAGAGTATAGGCCCAGGCAAGATAGGAAACATTAAAAGAAAAAAAAAAGGTAGAATTTAAGTCAGTAATAGTAACTCAAGGACTGAAGAGAAAAATGAAAAGCTAAAGGAAAAAGCAAACAGAACATGGCAATTAAGGAAGGCCGAGGAAGAGCCTGTTTTGGGATTGATAAAGCCTGACCTATCCTCACCTGGCTGACAACTGTCCAAACACCAGAGACCACGTAGGTGACACCAGAGGCAAACATTCGATGTCTTCGGTCCCCAGCTGGAGATAGTGTTACCTCTTTGTTATTTTTTTTAATACAAGATGTCTGGCAGAGATGGCAGTTGTGGTTGTTACCAGCTGACAATTCTCATACCATTTTCTTTAGTTCAGTTATCATCAAATGCCCTGGGGATGATCAGGCTTTGGATCATAAGCAGCAGGCTGAAACTGATACCTGTAGAAGACTTCTTGAGTTCATTGTGTCCACATTCAGTGATGGTAGGAAGCCTACACACCAGCACTGTGAATTGTGACTACACACCAGCACTGTGCAAAACCCTGAAGACCTGCAGTTTTTCTCCTACATTCAGAGCAGCAGTATCAGTTTCCAAATATTTGGGGTTTACTTTGTTTCTACGGTTTCTGTGGTTTTGTTCCCTTCCTCTCAGGTGGGAACTGTTCATTTCCATCTCCACCATGGGCTGCTGTGACTCTCCATCCCTGAAGCTCAACATGAGGATGATTCAGGTATAACATCTGGAATCATGTGGCTGCCAGATGTTCACATGATCCAGTCTGCTATAGTTACCACACACTTGACCTTGTGTTGTTCCCCAGGAGTGTCCTGATGACAGAAAGCTTTTAACTCTCATTTTCACTACTATTAATTGATGAAATCCAAGGAACATTAGAGACACCATTTTTGGTCTGTGAAACACTGCAGTGGCTGCACCCTGTCAGGACAATAAAGACAACAGAGCCATGGGTAAGTCCCATTATACTTGGAAGAGTCAGAAGTAGGTTGCTTCGTTTCAACTGATGGTGATTGCAAAAACCTACCAAAAATTGCCGTGAATCTATTAACAACAAAATCTTCCATCACTCATTTTCTGAATAAATTACTCCAGCTCAAACACGAGTTTAGGGAAGGTCTAGATACTCTGCCAATACAGGAGATCAAACCACAGTTTGATCCACAGGTTTTTTTGAGCCACAGTTTTTTCTAGCTTTTTTTTTATGAGAAAAGAGCAAGAAAACATTCTTAGTAAGGAGATTAGACTACAGATCACCATAGAAATTAATTTAAAAATCTTTGCATCTTCAGCTAATGTTGCAAGAAAGGTTTTCCATGAGGAGTAGCACTCAAGCTCCTACCCTCACCCCTTTGTCCAAATGGCATGCTACATTCTCCAATGTGGGGTAAAAGGAAAATGCAATCCAAATCACTTTGAGAGTTTATCACCCTTGTTAATTTCACACAGAGGGTACAGTAAAGTTACCTACTTTCTGTAAGATTAAGCCTACTTTAATACTTTTTAATGGAAGTATGTTACACATAACTATAGTCTACCTGAACATTTTCCCACGTTAAGGTCAGAAGACTTGACTGAACATCCCATACCTGCCTGCACATCTGTTCACCACAGAGTAGAGGATGATTCCAGGACCCAAGCAACGCGGACAACACATACACCTGAAAAATCTTTTTCCTGCCATCTCTCTCCTTGCTATGCATTGCCAGACCCACTGAAACGACACACCTAGTCACTGCAGAGGGACACAGAAGACAGAGTCCAATTTGCTCCTTTGTCCACCTGCTCTATTGCTGCTGCTGGGTCTGACAGCAATGACTCTAACCTGAAATCCTCCTACACAATAATTAGCCACAAGAGAAGTCAAAGAAGATTTCAGTTTTAGGGAAGCCAGGTCCAATCTGGTTCTCTGCTGTGGAATACATAGAATTTCTTTTTTGTCTATAATACATTTTTTTCATCTTTTTATCTCTTGTGCTATTGAGTTATTTTTCTTCACTTTCTTGAACCAAATCCTAAAGTGTTAACTCAGACAAAGCTCCCACAGGTGTCAGTAGGAGCTTTGTCAATGTCACTTTTGCTGTCACTTCAGCAAATACTTCAGGTTTCATACTATATGATGAGAAATTTCAGTAGCTACATTGAAATTTCAGAATTATTTACACATGCTTTCATCAAAATGAAGTTCCTAGGAGGGCTTGAGCCTTGAAAAAAAGCCTACAGCATCAAAGAAAAAAGAGTATCCAAGTGCAGGAAAAAACTATGGAGGATGGTCTGATGTTCTACAAAACACTTTTCCTGAAGTTTCTTCATAATAATTTTAATTTTTTGTTGTTGTTGCTTTCCTTAATCTGCATACTGATTTTTATCTGGAAAAACATCACTAAACCCAGCAATATTTACCATGGATCGTTAAAATATTTGCATCTGAACTATGGAACTCCTACAATGGTAAACACAGCTCTATGTTAACGTTGGCACAAACCCAGAAATTCAAAGGGCAGCTTTCTACCAAGCCACTACTCCATGTGACTATTGTCTCACTTGAAAACCATCCACATTTTCTTATTCTGTCTTTCCTTCCTCAAAAACACACTAAGTGATTCCTACAAAGATATAGAACTATTTCACTCCATAGAAAGCAAAGAATCAGAATAAAAATTCTGTTTTACTGATTTTTGAAATACATATAATTGTTTCATAGCAACTTATTTCCCATGTTATTATCTCATCTCATCAGGTCCCATGGATCTGTGCACCTTCAGTGCACCTGACCTCCTACAGCAAGTCATCCTTCATTGTCCCAGTCCATGCCTTTGCCATCTGTGAGTTAGGTGTTCTGGCTAGATGCTTATGGCACTTGCTTATGATGGTTGAGGCAAAAAAGTCTTTGAGCACCTCAGCCTTTTCGATATCCTGGGTGACCGGGTCTCCTGGTCCACATTTTCACTAGTCCTCCTTTTATCACCGATTTACCTATAGAAGCTTTTCTTGTCCCTGATGTTCCTGACCAGATTTAATTCTATCGGGGCTTAGCTTTCCTAACCTGATCCCTGCCTGCTTAATTTCTCTGTATTCCTCCCAGGCAATCTGTCCTTGCTTCCACCCTCTGTAGGCTTCCTTATTCTACTTGAGATTGTCTGGGAGCTCCTTGTTCATCCACGCAGGCCTCCTGGTGGTTTTGCCTGACTTCCTCTTTGTTGGGATGCACCACTCCTGAGCTCAGAGGAGGTGATCCTTGAATATTAACCAGCTTTCTTGGGCCTGTCTTCCTTCCAGGGCTTTATCCCATGGTACTCAACCAAGTAGATCCCTGAAGAGACCAAATTACCAACTTCTGCTCTCCTGAAGTCCAAGGTAGTGAGTTTCCTGTACGCCCTTGTCACTGCCCTAAGGGTCTTGAACTGAGTCATCTGCAGTACTAGAAGAAGAATATGATAGCTATTATAATAGATGATAATTATAATATATTATATTAAATATTATAATAAAACTTAAAATAAAAATCTTAAGATACTTGAACCAATAATGAAAGGTGTTTGCTCTACACGATTTTGGTCTACAATATGGTTGAGAACCATTAACATCCATTGGCTTTTTAGGAAGACAAGGAGACCGGCATAACAATATCCTACAGTGTACTGATGGTTCTTACCCTTTTTTAATCTTAAAAAAAAAAAAACAAAGCTAGAACAGACATCATCAGATAGGTTGACTCAGAAAAAACCTTGAAAACAACTGGTTCCCGACCTGAGTGCACTCATCTGTCCCTTATCTCCAACTTTCTCTCTACAAAAATAGGCTTTCCAATGTGCCCTTGAAAGATACTCTTTTAATATCTTGAAAATAAATGAGCCATACTGACAGGACAATGAAGCAGAAACTGCACATCCTCCTTTTGTGCTGCATTGTATTTATAAACAAAGTTTCATCACAAGCACACTATACTTATTGCTTATGCCATACCAGATAAAGGTGAATAGTGATCATGTATCAAGACAGCAGTTTAGAGGACATCAGAACCCCCAGTATGACCTAACTTAATATGAGTTCATTACTATTCACATTATGTGCCCTTCCAAGGTATTAGCCATCATCTCAAGTGGTTTTTTGGGGAAGGCAAGACTCATGCTGACAGCTGAGGGATTTAACATCAAATATCTCAGGACTGTAATACCTATATGTAGGAATTTAATGCAACCTTGACATCAGTATAAGTATGGCAATTCCCACAGTGTTCTAATGATAACTGCCCATGATCATTTCCAGGAATGCAAAGCTCAGTTGGGAGAATTTGGACTCAAATATGACATAATATCTAGAAGCAATGCTCTGTACAAACTGTAATGTAACTAGCTTGATCTTATTTTATTTCAGAGGTTATATAGGTATGCTTACATTTAGTAGGTACAGAGAACTCCCCGCCCTCCTAAACAATTTCTGATCAATCAGAATCTGCCTAAACCATGGTGCAAAATGAAATATGTGAGGTGCACATGGTGCATAATGAGACATACTCTCTAACACAAAGTTTATAATCTGATAGTCTAATCAGTGATGAGATGCAATAAAGTCATGGAGGAATGGAGGAGAACAGAAAGTAAGATAAATAAAAGAACAGCTCAGTAGAATTTGTGAATAGACAGTTCAGTGGCTGTACTAAGTGATGGCATTACTATGAAACGTCATTAGATTCCACACAAACTCAGTTTTTCCTTGTCTCTAAATGTGATTTGATTCACATCCATGCTCTTCTGAGGACAACATGCATCCTGAAACTTCACAGAGACTTCCTGCACATGTATTCACCAAAAAGTATGTCTTGACATTTTTTCGATTACTTTAGGAATTCATATGTAGAAGTTTCTTAAGTATCATGACACAGGAATAACTAGAGCATATCCAGCATTTAGGAGAGAAACTTCAAGGAAGTTATCACTTTTTATAAGTCTAGAGTTGATTTTTAGTAAAACGTTTTTGCACATATTTTTGGTTTTCTTCTCCTGGGACCCTCACTGAAAGCTACAGTGGTAAGTTATTTTAAAAGCAATCCCATGGAGATCCATAGAAAATCAGAGATTTGTTCAATAACTCTATTTTTTTTTCACTTTGTTTCCCTTGACTAGTTCTAGACAGCTTCCTTCAGGACTGTAGGTAAGCTCCGCTGAGCAGAATCCCATCCCACCACACTGCTTGGTGTCTCAGATTTAACAACACATACTGCATATGCAGCTACTGCAGAAAATAAGACTAGGACACTTTCAGTGTGCACTTCACAAAGGCTGGGTGAACGACAGCCAAGAGTGCAGAGTGGCTGCACTATTCCATCAGTTCTACAACAGAGCAATGCTTCCCTGGGTTGTTATATTGTCATGTTCTGCAGAGAGTGTCTGATTTAGCTTTCAATTTCAAATTAAAATAAGTAGATTAAATCAAGTATAAATAGAACTGTGAAACTGAAAAGTGAGCTACAAAGGATATTTCTTAAAGTTTTCTCACTTAACTGAGCCTTGCAGTACCTGTGGCCAGCCCAGCAGTCAGATAAGATTTAATCTCTTTTTCAAGTGAATCCTGAAGGGATATAATTACCCCTAATTTGTAATAAATTAAAGGAAACCGAGCAATAATATAATATTGCATCATGAATTTTTATTCAACCACTACTTTTAAATAGAGTAGTCTTACAGTCCTGGAAAGCCAGAGTTGCTAGCTTAGCAAACACACAACTGGATTTAATTTATTTTCTCAGGGAGTGAAAATGGCAGCCCAGTACACATCATCCTTATATAAACAGGGAATTGTTATGCTTTTTTGCAGGCTGGCTGCTTTTGGAAAAAAAGACCAATAAGCAAGGCTACGGATGAGCCGGTTATTGTGCCAATTCAGTAGTGTCAGAGGGAAGGAAGTTCAAGAAGCCTTGCCTTCCTCAAAGCATGGCTCACATCAGATTCCCAGGAATTCATCAGCTGCACAGCACTGCTGGGCTGCAAGTGCATGAAAGCCAGAAAGCAAGAAAAATATTAGTACATGTCTTTTCATCCTACAAGCTGATGGAAGAATTATTGGAAAGATGACGAACACAGAGAAACAGCTTTAAGAATATTTCACTTTGTAAACAGGAAATATTTTCTTTCCCCCTCAGAAACCACAAAGATATGACAAAAAGTAACTTTGTTCTGAAACTGAGGTCACCCTTAGCACAGCAAGTGTGGTATTCATAAGTGTGAAGCACTAAACTCTGAGTCAGTAGGAGTGCAGACATTGGGCACCGATAAAAAGTTCCGAAGAAAGCATCAAACAAGGATGTTTATGATATTAGGTTCATGGGTTTGTTGGGATTTTTGTTTCTGGAGTTCTTGTTGGGGGTTTTTGTTTGTTTGTTTTCTGTTTTTATGTTGGTTTTGTTTTGGTTTTTTGGGGTTTAGTTTGGTGCTTTTTTTTTTTTATGGGGAGAATGCTACTGTAAGAACTCTTTTCTAGGCTTTATGGAACTTACTTGATCAGTTCTGTAGGTCTGCATTAGAAAAAGCTAATCTCTATGCTCTTTCCCACCCTGCCCCACAGACTGATACCAAGAAAAATCAAGGTTTTGTGACACAGACGTAAACACATTTGGGTTTCAACATCTTGACCTTACACAGTGCAGAGGAACTCTGATCCCTCCATAGAGAAAACCAACACAATTCACACTGAATATAGGTGAGGTTGAGGAGGCTAGGGTCTTTGAAGGTTTAATCAAAGAGATTTCCAAGATGGAGAAATACTGAAGTTTTAGTTTTTTTATATTTTCTTGGGCTATAGTTCAGTCGTGGCAAATCACCTGTCTAACAGTGCTTTTCTTACCAAGAGGTTATATACCAATTCAAGTCTTAAAAATTTAATGTTCTTTTTTTACATCCTTTTATTAGGATAATCTTTAATATAGTCAACTACCATATATGTACGACCTTCATTAAGAGTACTAGTCCATGAAGAGATTTCTATTCAGTGCATAGATCATAGGACAATGAAATATCAATGATCATTTTTCAAGAAAGGCAGTCTTCTATAATACAGCCAAACAATGCTCTATATACAATGGAATAATCGTCTCATTATCTTTGTATGAAGGACACTGACATCTTCTCATTTTTCTCAGTGACATGGATCCTGACACCAACAAATTCTAAAAACTCTCCTATGATAGTCATCCTTTGATGAAGCACTTTCATTGAAGCTCCATTCCATGAATGCTTTTGGCTTGTGTTTAATTTGGCATAATTATACTATGTATTGTATTTACGTATGTGAATAATCTCACTTAAAATCAATGACCCAACATAAATATCCTCTGCACTTGGGATCAAACCCCTGATTTTGAAGAATAGACATAATTCCTCACTTAAGAGCTGCACTTTTTAAACTGGGGCCAGAAGCAATCCTCAAAGTATTTAAAATAATCACACATAATTTCCTGAAAAGCCTGTGCCCCAAATAAAAACCGTGTACTAATTAACTAATTTTTATTCTCCTGCATTTCCTTCTGAACTGGAAGTCACTTGTTATGAAGCCTATTTTTGTATAACAAAGCATTTAGATGTTCAAAAGGTCTACAATGCATTTTTCAGTTGTGAGAACTGAGAGTCAAGAACATTTATTTTTCCTCTGCAAATCAAAAATGAGGTGAAAATTATGTCACCAGAATTCCTTTTTTCCTTGCAGATCATCCTTGAAATGAAGAAGGATATAGCATGATAGAAGAAAACCAAGCAAGTAAATAAACAAAGCCTTAGAATAACTGTATTTTATTCTACCAGTTGTAGGTATTATCATAAAAAGCAATGAGCGTTCATCACACAGCTGATACATTTCCATAGACTCATCTACTTCCTGCTACCTGCTTTTGTAGTGCAGCAGTAATGTATTAAAAGCATTGGTGTTCAGAGATGAACTGGATATGGAGAACCTTTTTTATGCAAAAATTATATTCAATAATAAAGAATCATATTCATTTTTTAAAAGCTTTGATCTTTACTGTATGTATCATTCTTATTAACTGGCCACTATAATTTTCAAACATAGACTCACTGACATATTTCAGAATTACCTTTAAACTGTAGTATTATGTCTCCTTTTATACAGTATTGAGTGTTCTGTACTGATATTTAGCAAACATTCTCATCACAAAGGCTGGTTTTGATCATTTTAGTTACATAGGATCAACTGGACTGCCAGTTCCAAGGGGCATCTCAGTTCCTTGAGATCCGAACTTGCTCTCTAACTTAGAGTTGCTTAGTTTGCAAAGAAGATACACAGTGTAAGTAGCTGTTCACACCTGCAGATTAGTTGAGGTTTTCCTTACCTCTGCATTGCCCACTCTGCACTAACTAACCATGAAAGCTGAGATTTGTGCATTAATGAAAATATAATTTAAAATATTTGCCAATGTTGTAAGACACACACATAAAGCAAGACACATCAACAAGGTTGCACTGGAAAAATCATAGAATCATAGAATAGAACCATAGAATGATTAGAGTTGGAAGGGACCTTAAATATCATGGAGTTCCAACCCCCCCCTCTTTCCATGGGTAGGGACACTTCCCACTAGATCAGCTTATTTCTACAGATGTGGTTTCTTAACTGAAGAGAAAATGTAAGGTTCTGAGTAAAAACAGAAAAAAGAAAAAATTGTCTTGCTATTTTTCCCCCCTCTAAGTAACTAATTATTTGTTTTAATTATTTTTTGTTATAAAGAAAAGTTAGTCAAAGGTTGAATAAGATAGAAAAACATTGTTACTCCCAATCACAAAAAAATATCCCAAAGTTTCTGAAAAGAAAACAGCATCATAAAGAAGTACTACATACTTCACAGTCTAATACAGTTTACAATTAATAGAATCATTCAGAGATTTTTCTTTTCGAATAATGCAAAAAGACCAGAACAAGAATTAAAATGATGGCATGGCTGACTTGGAAGAACAAGAACTAAGATGAGATCTACTTTGGTGTGAACTTCTGTTTGCTGATTTAGAGCATTTACAGTCTAGAAATTAAACAATGATGAAAGCATTTTAGCTTTAATTAAGTACCATAATATTGACATAATTCATTAATCCTGAATGCTAACGTTACTTAATATTCCCTTCTGCAAGAAGTCTTTTCAACTTGAATTGTTGAACTCAGTTCTTCAGGTCTGTAAGTTTTCTTACTTTCTCCATTTTTTTTCTTTAAATCCAGAGAGGTCAAATATCTAGAGAAATATCTTTGTGGAAAAGGCATCTATGTTTCTGGCAAAACACAACACCAGAAGCAATAAATCTTTCTCCTTGTTCGCAATCTCAACAGCCATCAACCTCTGATTTCTATGTTAAAGATCTCTGTAGATCTGTACTTCTTCTAACAACCTCTACTGAGACCAAACTTTTAGAGACCTTTATAAATAGTGCAGCTCTGTAATTTTATTTCATTTTCAATAAAAATCCAACCACCTTCAGCTGACTCCCTGGATATATGGATAGCCATCTGTAATAAAAACAATTTGCCCCACTACAATGACTGGAATGGAGAGATTGATGCTGGAAATTAATGGGTAAGTAAGTGAAAATAAGTTATTTAGTAACCAGTACCCAAATTCAAATGTCTGCAGTCCAGTTCTCTCCTGGGAATGTGAAAAATATTTTCAAAGAAGGTCTTGGGGCAACAGCAAATGGAAATCAGATGTCAAATATGCATGCTTCTTTCTGAAGGTAACCTTTGAGCCCATGGACTTTGCCTTTGCATTAGCACTGAAGAAAAAACTAAAGCATAGTGCTTCAAGCAATCTATGTTTAGCCTTTAGAATAAGCAACCATAATCCCCTCATGTTTCTCAGTGTTGTAGGCTAGTAGTACTACATCAAAGACCCAGTAACAGCTAATTCCCCCTGTAACCTTATTGTTCCAACAAGACTATAAATTCTTTGTAATTCTTTATGAGCTTTACATAAGCCTTACATAAGGAAAATATAGTTCTTTATAATTCCTACACAAGTCTTTAGAATAGAGGAAGCTGGGAGGATGAGAGTAAGCTTTCATGGCACAGAAACCAAGACAGAAATGGAAGGAGAGTAGGTGAGAATACCCAGGGCTAAGGGTGCCAGTAATGAAAATGCAAAGAGCAGTCAGGAAAGGAGCCTTTGAAAAAAAAAATGCACTTACATGTATATAAAAAGATACATCTGGATTTTTGCAGTGACACGGCAACTTTCCAATTGAAAACTTGACTGCTTTGTGCAGTTCTGCTTTTAAAAGCTGCACATTTTAAATATTCTGAAGTCCAAAACATCTCTGTTAAGAAAGCAACACTGGTATAAGATGACTTATCCCAAGTCACAACTCTGCTCTCTATTTGGTGTTTTTTGGGGGGGGAGGGGGGATGTTTGTTTGTTTTTGTTTTTTCTTCATGGTGTTGTGTTTTTTTTAAAAAACCAAATTGATTTTATAAACTCTGTAGTAAGAATTTGAATAAGAATTCGCTACTGAATTTTCACTTCAATCTTCTTTCTCCTTGTAAAACATCTCATCTCAGTTTTTCAGTGAGGAAGCTCAGATTCTGGTGTCTTTCTGCTAACAGCCGCTTTTGGTTTGCCTCAGCCAGCCACACTTCTGTAGTTGTCTTTCTACCTGCCTTTGACTTGCTCATCTGTTGCTGGAAAACCTAGGTGCAAAGCAGAGCATTTGTATTTAGAATCAGCTTTTCAGTAGAATAAACAGTAATATAAAGTTATGAGGTGGAGAAAAAGAAAATGTGAAAATGTTTCATAAAAGGAAATGTCAGGGGATTTCTTGAAAACCACCGGTAACTTCCGATATCTCATGCCCTCTGCTCATCTCAAACTGAAACTTTATTACAAAAGCCAACATACTCTGAAAATACAAGCCTGTAGGAACTAGTCCCTGTTTATAGCACTGCTCTGCGGCAACACGAGAGTTGTCTTAAAATTAAAAATATTACTAGACAAAGTAACACAATAATACTTATTTGATATAAATTTACAATGATAACACACTTTTGGTAATAAATGTCTTAAAAGGAAAGCAATCTCCAAAATGGAGCTTTTCTACAAAAATGTAGTTTGCAAAACTAAAAGAAATATGTCAGTGATACATTATAAAAGCAGCTCCAGTTCTGAAAACCCCAGCAGAACAAAAATAAATATCAAGATGCAGAAGTTTATAATTACAAACAACAAATACTCACAGCAAATCTATAACCAACCAATGTAAAAAGCAGTTTAAAATGTAAAGGTCTGCTGCTCCTCAGTAAAGGTTGAGGAATATGTACATACCTCTGCCACAAGACCAGCTCCTAGTTTAAAGACAATTTCTAATGTGCTAATACTCTAAAATACCTGGCTTCAATATAGCACAAAACTCTTTTCAGAGGACCCTTAAGTTTGCCCTCTTATCTTCCTCTAGTTGTTTTTGGATAATTTTTTATTATCAGTAGTTTCTAATTCTGAAAGCTTAATTGGAAAATACTTGCACCTTCAAACCATTTTCCATTCTGCTTTTTAATCTTCTACTGGTGTGCACATGAAGACAGAAAAATAGCTTTCAGCTTTGAGTCACTTTGAAGAAGTGGCCAAGCCCATCAGGATGCAGCTTACTGAATGTTTTATAGGGTTAATTCTCCTTGAAAGCAGATATTTAACCTGTAACTCCCACATTGAATTTTTCATAAGTAATCCTACAACATTTTGCTGGTAGGTTCAGTCAACGTAGGTCTGGAGCTGGAAATTTGTAATGTCATAAATCTACAAGTATGTACATAGTCTTTAAAGACCATTAATAAAAATAACAATAGTAGAAAGGTACACCCACAATGAAACCAAAATTAATTAGAGAAATACATTGACAAATTATTTTTGTCAGTGTTAGGTTGATGGTTGAACTCAATTATCTATAAAGTCCTTTCCAATCTAGACAATTCCATGATTTACTTTCCAACCCTTCAGAGCTCCAGCCTTTGGATCCCCCCTCAGTAGGGCTAAGCCTCTCCTCTTGACATTTTAATCTCTAATTAAAGGATAAACATGGAGAAAATAGAAGATTTTTTTTTGTATCTTTTCTATTATCAAATGTATTATATCTATAACCAATACAATGCTATCCCACTTGACTGCATTCAAGAAGCATGTTGAAGAGCAACAGAAAAGGAAAAAAAGACTGCTAGAGGTAAGACACCTGTTTCACAAGTTCAGAATAGTCAGAACACAGTGTCTAGGAAAGCTGCTATTTTTCAGGTGCGAGAGAGAGAGATAGACTGATTTGCTAAACTCGAGAGCCTGGTGAAAAAAATTGTAAGTAGGTAAGGGGATGAGTTCATTTCAGAAAAGGAAGAGTAAGTTGACAGAAAATTCTACTAGGAAGAAAACTAGCAAATGTTTATCACAACATTAAAGAAAAAAGTCTTTTAAGATAGGAAATAAAACTGATTTTTATAGTTTTATTTTGTCTTTATCTGCGATGTATCCCAAGTCAAATAAATAGCACATTCATAAGCTATTTTTGAACTAGTGATCACATAATATTTCAGGTTATGCATCACATGTCCTATAGGTGCAAGAAGAGAATGGGTCAGTACATAGGCTTGCTTTGTTCCCATGAAGAAGCACACGGTATCCAGGTTTGTGTCTTAGCCCTCGGTTGCTCTCTCCTCGCAGTGACTGGACTGCAGCTTTTCAGCCTTGCAACAGGAAAGAAGTCATGTCCATCTTGTTGCTCAAAGCCCCATCAAGGCCAGTCTGGATGGGGCTTTGAGCATCCTGCTCTAGTGGGAGGTGTCCTTGCCCACGGCAGGAGGGTTGGAACTCGATGATCTTTAAGGTCCCTTCCAACCCAAACAATTCTAGGATTCTATGATCTTCCCAAAGGTGCTCTCAGGAGAACTGGAAGGCATCTGAAGCAAGATGTGTGCAGTCACCAAGATGAGGTACAAGGACATTTTCAGACACATGGGCAAACTTGCTGGAACTGAAACGCACTTGTTGACTCAGAGCCAGGAATCAACGCAGCCCTGTCTGCCACTGCCCCTCCTGGCCTTCCTGCTGCCCCTGAACCAGCAGCAAAACAGCCAGGACATACATTACCTTGGCTGTTCAGCAGAAGGTGACATCCTTTCCCCAACAAGTAAAGGGGTGAGCCAGTAAGCTACATCTGCTTAAAGTTACGATAATTACATGTTGAACACTGGGACACTCTAGGGAATGCACTGCAATGGATTGCTCTGGCACAGGTTCTCTCACTGACCAGCCAAACACCAGCTGGAAGGACAAAAACAGTTGTATAGTTGACAATATTCTCCTTCCCCAATTCTCCTTCCCCACAAATCATCGAAACGTTTTAATCTCCTACCTGTGACTCTTTCCTCCTCTCATGAACAGATAAAAATGAAACACATTAAGATTTTTGGGTAATGTCTGCTCAGACTCAGCTCATTTCCATATGCAGAAGATGGGGCACATTTTAAATAAGAAAGAGCTCTCATTAACTCACTATGGATCAGCTGTCTTACAAAATACTAATAACAGGAAAATCAGGTCGACCTCATCACCCCAAAGTAGTAAATTCAGACTGATGCACTAATAACATCTGCCTGTCCAAGACACCTCACAAGGTGCTAAAGGAAAGTTCTTAAACTGTGCACATTTAGGGACATCCAACCAGCAGTATGCATGCATAACAAATTTTATGGAAACTGGCTTTATTTTGATACAAGTGCATGAAATCCGTGAGTTTCCACATAGGCAAAGTTCCCCTCTAACATCAAAGTGACTGAGTGGCACCCTTGTGATCTGATTTTTTTTCAAGGTCTCACTGACTTTTATTTTTAGAACCTGCTTTCATTTCAAGTGCTACTGCTGCCTTATAAAACTGGAGCACAGAACACACTGTTCATAACCACCTCACAGAGTTTTACGTATATACATAAACTTATCTGATTTCTGTTTAATTTTGTGTAGAGCTCTGGAGGTGGAGGTACAAAATATGGACCATTTACTTACCTTGTTTTGCCAGCTCATCTGCCTTCTTGCTTATTATCCTGCGCCATGATGATAACTTGTGGCATGATTACTGGGAGTGTTTCAATTCCTGTGAAAAATTCCTGTGAGGTTTTTGCTCAAGGCTTACAAATGTGAAAAGATGGGGAGAGGACCCGCGTTATTACATATATCATTCAGGTGCAATTTATATCTAATGTAAAACACAAAGAAATTTTAGAAGTCATCTATGCTGACCCCCTGTTGAGTACATTCAAATAAAACCCACTTATCCCAACAGGACTTTACCCAGCCAGCACGGGTTCACGAGGGGCAGGTCCTGCTTGACAAACCTGATCTCCTTCTATGACAAAGTGACCCACTTGCTGGATGAAGGAAAGGCTG
>JAOTQQ010000019.1:22021194-22104004 GCA_026546715.1 Gallinago undulata | reverse complement strand
TCTGTCAGTTAGGTTGACGGTTGGACAAGATGATCTTTAAGGTCCCTTCCAACCTAGAAGATTCTGTGATTCTGTGACTTAACACCACGCTTAATTCTGTGCATACTAGATCTTTCCCGCATCTAAAACCAGAAGAGGGGTACTTTTCATTAAATTCCCCTTTAGGCATTTCTGTCCAGTGTAAGCAGCACTCACAAAGCTCTAGGTTAATAATGTTGTTTGTACCTAAGCTGTACCTAATAAATTGACCTTGATATTTTACTTGCAACACATACATAGCTTGAGATGGCATTGCTGGCATGGACATCTGGCCAATAGGGAGATTAAGCAAGCATAAATCCAGGAAACAATTTCTGAAGACAAGTTTAACATCACCCCTTCTTATTAACTAATTCTTACAAAAATTCTTACAACATCTCTGTCCACAACTGACTTATCCTATTCACCATTCAAACAAAAATTAAAGTACATATTGGCAGAGTTGGCTCATTTGACCAAGTCTGTATTCTTACTACAGAAAAGCATTTAAGTTAAGATATGCACAAAAAGACAGATGGTCTTGCAAGCTCTGCCAAGCCAACGGGTCTTACTATTAATAAATCAATGACAGAAGCTATGAAAATTAATTTACCTACTGATAATTTTATCTCCTTTAAAGGTGAATTCTCTGCAACTGCTAATAAATCCACTTATACCAGAGATGATGTTTGATGGAAGCTTTAGAACAAGGAAGACAAGGGCTGCATTTCAAAAATTCAATATGTAATGAAGGTCCAGTGTGATTAGCAAGAACTTCAAATTAAATATATGAAGCAGTGACATTTTTAATCGGTTTCCACACAGTACAGTTTTGAAGTAGAAGGCTGGTCAGTCTGTATTAGAAAAACTTGCAATGAAGACACCTGTGCAAATTAACTCAAGACAAGTAGACGTACAAAATTCTTTAATATTTATTCTAAGTACAGTCACAACTAAGTACCAGCACAATCACCTTGATCACCACGGGCAGGTTATTCATGCCAAGGACAGGACTTCAGCTGATGCACCTCATTAATCCTGCTGTGCTGGTTGCCAGTCATGGCTCTGGCAGCAGCCATACAAAGGAATTTGTCTCAGGAAAGTGAGCAAAATAGCTGAGAAAGACCACCTATACTGGTTGTACATAGTATAGAAAGATGTCAAGCTCAGTCATCATCTAGTCCAACACTTCTTAGCACCACTTTTATGAGCTACAATTAGCAAGGGGTCAGTTATATGGGAGTATAAAATGTAGGTGTTACACACCAAACATCTGTCTAAGCAATTAGGATTACAAGGGAAACAGTAAATCTGACATCCCCTCAGTGGCTGTAGAAGAAAGTTGGAGTATAAAACCTGGCACTTTGAAAATTACTTCAGTTTACCACCAGAAACGCTGGCAGATGACCTGGTCAGCCTTCAGCCCACGATGAAAACATAATTTTTGCTTCTCTTTTCTGCACAAATTCTTTGTCTTAGGTTGAAAGCTTCTTTTTTTTGTTTGTTTGTTTTTCTTTGCTTTTGGTTTTTTTTGGTAATAAATTCTAAAGCCCTGAACAAGTTTTCATGCATCATAACATTTACAGAAGAGTTGTGCAATTTATGATCTTCCCACTTGGAAGCATTATTTTTTTATATATTTTGGTCTTCATTATCGTAAGTTAGATAAACTGCTTCTCTACATGTCCAAACATTGATTTTTTTTTTTTTCCTAAGCTTGACTTCTACATCTTTGAATTTCAAAAGGCTAGAAATAAGAAGAAAAGGGGCTGGTAGCTTTAACATCAGCTGAAGAACAGAAGATAGCTAACTTTCCTTAACAGGAGTCACAGAAGATGCAATTTGCTAAGGATGAAAAAGAAGCAGCACAAAATCTAAGACGTTAACAGCATTAAAAATTTTCTAGTTCATGTATCTATAGAGCTTATTCTATGAATCTTGAAGAATAGTGTTGGAAATGGGTTTAATGTCTTGCAGCTGAATAAATCCTGGTTGTGTAATATTAGATATTTGGGGTTTTTAATTTCTTCCTCAGATAAGCTTGCTCAACTCACAGATGTCACAGCTTTTGGAGAGAAAATCTCAAAAGAAAACATTTATATTTTCATAATACTGAGGATTTAAGTGCACAGTGTGGAATATACTATTGTTCATTTGAGATAGACTTGAGGGTGAAATTAAAAAAGCTTAGCAAGAAGCTAATTAAAAACTTACTTTTGCACACTCAATTAACCCTGGCCTGAATGCACATAATTTTAAATTATTACATGGATAGTTGATGGCCCTAAGGGGCTGACAAAGGACTTGAAGAACAGCAGTAGTCAGGGTGGAGCTAACACCATCCTCTCTGGCTATAGGCTCTCACTTTCCACCTCCCCCTGCCACCTCCATCAAGTTAGCAGGTTAGTCCCCACTGCCACCTGCTGCTGACCAGCATGTCCCTTTTTCTATTCCTGTTTCCCTGCAAAAGAAAGCCTGATCTGGTTCCTGCCTTAAAGCAGGAAAGTAACAGTGTTGGATCAATCCTTGGCAAAAATTCTCTAAACACAACTAAAACATAATGAGGCATTACTAGCAAAATCCCAGAATTATGTCAGGAATCAATAGTTTTGGTAAATGTTGAGAGAACTTTTAAGTACTCTTTTCTTCATTGCAGCTGAAATAATGCTGACAATTGTCAGGACTGATTTATCTCCTAAGATATACAGTATGGATTAACTCTCAGCTACATTATCCATTTTCTTAAGTTATAATTTTTTTTCCCATATCAGCAAAATTGACTGTATAACTACAAACAAACAAACAAAAAAAAACCTTTCTAAACCAAAATATTTCTATCTATACATCACCAGAACATCCACTCAACCTGATTAACTACTTCAGTTCACTTGCATTGTCTGATTTGTATCTGTGTTTTGCAGTGGCAAACATACAATCAATCCTTCTAGTGCAAATGAATTTAGGCCAATAAGGACTGCCCAGGGACATATGTTACAGTCTTTACACCCAGAGCACATAGTAGGATATCTGGGGAAATGGGTTCCGCACCACAGAGGCAAGCTCTCCAGGAGGGGTGCTCAGGGATGTGCTGCTCCAGGACACGCTCTAAATTTAAGAGCACTATTAAAAACACAGATTAACAAGTCAACCTTTTTCTTTTTCATGCCGAGTTCATTAATGGAGACAAATATATCATGGCAAGGAAATATCAGTGAAGTCAGCCCTGTAGAATGTAATATGAGGATAACAAACAGACTCACTGGAACAAAATCCTCATCACATACCTGTGAATAATTCTCGCCCTCCAAACTGAACTGATGCCAACTCACCCTTTTACGAGCATACAGTCATCCCCTATAGCCATAGAGGAGATTTGCACGATCCTTGTGTCTGTAGGACACCTGTCCATCTTCCTCATGAGCAGCTCCAGAGCAGTGAGCAGGAACACAGAAGCTCTGTGATAAGGGTTGGCAGTCTCTTGGGTAACATTTACTTGACAGATTCTAACAACATATTTCAGTTGTTGCAGCAGAACAAGAGCAAGGTGCCCAGGGCCTAATCTGCTGCTCTGCTTCTCTCAGTAAAGATGATCACTGTAGCAATGGTGATGTTACCATCACTCTAAGGATGCATCTTGAAGAGCGCAAGCAGTGCTTTTGCTCCCTCAGGTGGCTAAAGTTGCACTGCTTCTCCCTTGCAATGCAAGTCGAGAACATGCTGTAGATGAGAAAGCAGTAGCAATTCTGCCTTGTACAAATCCATCCTTGACCAACATTAACATAAAAAGTTATGTTAATAACACACAGTGAGAGCTGGATATCACTGATTATTGACATATGTAGGAAAGAATAATCTAGTGGTTTGTCCTATTAACTCTAACACAAAGGGTATACAAACTTGATGACATCCATTTGATTTTTTAAATACAATGTTCTCTTTCTGAAGCTAGTAGTAATTCTTCTAGATCTGCAGGCCAAAAGAAAATGTCAACTGAATGACAAGATTCAAAACTGTTGACCAGAGATATTTCAGGTCACTGGGCAATGGAAATAAACCAAAGAATTGTACACCTCTACTTCACCCTACCAGGAAAGAGGCTGTTAGCCACACATGCCATAAAAGGTAATGTCAGTGATGAAATCAACATTGCCCATAAGTAAAAATTTCACAGAAAACTGAGAAATCTGTATGTGCATACATGCACATAAGTAACATTTATATACGCATGTATATAAAATCAAATCACGCTTAACTAAATGTACATTTCATTTTTGTCTAGTTCTCTCACCAAAAACTGATCACCTCAAAGCAAATTGCAAATTCATAAGTGTATCTGAAAAATGGGTATGCAAATTTAAGATTTGATCCTCATAGCTGGATAGCAAACAGATGTTACTGCAGACATATATTCCAATCATACTGGTTTTTCAAACACAGTTCAGAGTCACCACAGTTGTGGAATCTATCCACAGTGCTTATAGTCTGCAATTTAAGCTACCTTTACTCATCCTGCTGAGACAGATGGGTAAAGAAAATGCTTGTTTGTGAGCAATGAAGGATCAAAAAATGTTAGACCTGTGAACCACACTCCTCATCCAGAGTCTGCTAGCAAAGCAACAGAAGTCAGAAGCTCACAGTCATAGTGATTAGAGCTATAACATGCTATTCATTCATCCCAGCTCATCCCCCTGAAAACTCAATATCCTTGCCAGAGCTTTGTGCAGTTCCCTCTCACTATTTCTATTGTTGCAGCTTTTCCCTTCACCTCTAGGGTCAGAAATGCAGTGAGGAGAAATGGCTTGGAACAGTAAAACCTATTTGTATCTTTATCTGCAGAGAACTATCTGCTCTCTCTTATAATCATAATCTCAGTTTATCACAAAAATGGCAAGGAAAGGACAAGTGATTGTCTCATAAATATTTCATCTTTTAAAATGATTGCTACAGTTTATATTTCTGAGATGAATGAAAAAAAAAATCAATGTTATTTTGAGTGAACTTGAATTCTTCTGTTCTGATACCTTCTACACTTTAAAGTAATCATTTGGAAGAGAGATGAGTGTAACTGCTTCAGACACTTCTGATCTTTCTGTATTTTATTCAGGTTTGTGGTTTATACATTTTATCTTTTCACTCACTAATATATATTGCATATATATTATAGGAAACATAAGATGGTAAGGTATGTTGACAGAAATGTACCTTAAAGTGAAGGGACCTTGTGACCTAGAAAATCTAACAAATTCATTATTCAAACAATGCAGATAACATTAAAATTACAGAAAACTGGCCTGAACAGAACCTCCTAAGGGAGGCATCAAAAAATTAAGAAATGCCTCATGGGAAATTTCTAGCTTTGGTCTAAGTCAATCTTCATAATACCAAAGACTCAATTTTCAGACACAACCAAAGATACACTTCTAAGTGTAGTTTTGCATTTCAAAAGAGTCTTATGAAAAGTCAACATAACACTTGAAATCCCTAATGAATGCAGGTGCTTGATCTCTGAGAGAAAGTTTGAATTGGTACCCAGGGGTGCAACGAAGAACCACCGCTTCTTGAGCTGAAATATAGAATCAATTAATTCCCTTCTTGAGTTGACACAAATAAACGTCTGAATACAAACATGTTACTAGTTTCATATTAACAACAAAAATCATTCTTCTCTAACAACAGTTGCTGGATAGCTCTCTCCAAAAGCAATGATATGAAGCAACAAGACCTGGTGTTTTCCAGGTTTATTTTTTGGGGATATAGAAGTGAACTTTTGTTGCAACTAAATTCTTCAAGTATGACATAAGCTTCAGATGTGTCAATGGTCAGATGTGTGAGGAGAAAGCACCAATCTTTGCAACAGATAGCTTCCCACTACCAGGCTCTATTTCTGTGCAAAAGTGGTGATAGGCAGAATGAATGACCTCTGGGTACAGGAGCAGATTCAACCCTAGGAGAGATATTGAGAAGTAATGATGCAAACAGGAAACCTTCCTGTAAGCAATATTTCTCTCTCTAGCACATTGGCCTCGCAACCACCTTCAAGCTCTAACAAAATTGTGCATGACAATAGCAAGGCAGGAAAAGTCCTGTTCAGTCTACATTTTTGGACAAGCACTGCCTGCCAGAAGTAGTTTCAGCACCAGAAGAAGCTCCTGTGCCAATCACACACCCTACCCAAAAGCCGAAGGCACCCTCCTTTGCTTATGGGCAGGCTGTTCCAGGTCCTCTTGCTGGTCAGCTCCCACAGGTGGCAACACAGCACCTGGAGAAAGGACAGTCAGTCTGGGATGTTAGCTATCTCAGCAGGAGCAGGAAAGTCTCCTACACTTTGAGACTGCTCCCTAAGCCATGCAAATCCAGAGAGGAACATTTAGAAGTGGCCTTTCAGCTGAAACAGGATGATAACATGGAGGCAGAGGGTATGGCAGGTTCAGCCTGGCTCTTTGCCCATGCTTTCCAGCTTTACAACCTGTGTAAAACTAAAATCTCAAGGCAGAAGCACTACAAAGAGTAAAAGTAACCATGAATGAAAGTTACCCCACCTCAGGAGATAAGAAGCTGTGAAAGTAGTTCCTGCTTCAGAAAAAAATTATGAGAAACAGCACTTGTGCACCCTTTGTGGCTTTCCCAGTAAGTTTTGGTGCTAAATCCTAAGTCCTGCTGACCTTAACTGATCTTCCAAAGGAACAAATGCTAATCCCTCGGCTCCCATATGTCAAAAAAACACAAGGTTTTACTTTGTGAGCTTTAAGTGGTTTAGGGAATGCACCCATCTAAAGACCCAAAAGTTTGGATGTTTACCTAAAATTCAACACAACCAAATTGGTTTGCAAAACAGGACTGAAATCCCATCAGAATTTGTTATGACACAAAGTCTTTTTTTCTGTCTGGACTCACATACAAATTTCTGCTGCCTTCTATCCCACGTTTGCTGGACACATAAGTGTTATCCCACGTACGTGCAGCACGCTTACATTTTTTTCTCCCTATTTCAACATCCTTTTCCTGACTCCAGAAACCCCACTCTACAAAAGAATACAGAAGTACAACTGCACTTATTTTAGCAATATGTATCTTTTACTGTTTTATCAGCCCATCCCAATTTTTGCTCAATATGAATATAAAGTTCAACAACAAATCTGGTTCAGGTTCCATCAAATCTTATATCACCTTTTGAAACTTAGCGATCCCTGAAATCCTTTAGTCAAAATGAGGTTGTTCTGATCTTTTTAACAATATTACCAGCTCTAACTAAATTAATCTCAGAACATGATATAACCTATGCAGCTGTTATTGCTATTCACTAGACACTGCAGATGATGAACAGGAATTTCCTGAGGTTTGATAACCAAAAATGAGACCAAAATCCAGTTTATTAAGGCTCTCTGCCTCCTGTTCTAACCTGCACAAAACCACAAAAACTATCAGAATAAAATGAAGGCACTGACAATGGCTTAGAAACAAATGCAGAAAATCACTGCAACACTATAAAAATAGGAGTGCCCATAATGGGTAATTGAGGAACAGTTTCGAACCTCCCACTCAACATATGCACATACACAAACTGCAATTATAATAGAAAATCTGCAAATGGTAAGAAGTCCAAAGTGTTTACTGTTTTTCATTTTTAAAGAATTGGCCCATGGCAAGAATCATCCTATCGACAGGTTCTAGAGGCACAGAAGAGCTGAACTTCCAAATCTTCAAAAATTCTCCTGCTTATCTTTTTTTAAGAATTCTATTAATACACTGGCCCAAATAGTTAACTGATGACAAATTCCACCATCCCAAGTGGAATTTTTCAGTTTATATTTAAATAGGAGTTGATTTTTAATTATTTTTTTTATTTAAAAAGGACACTTTATTTCTGCTTTGTGTTCTTTGTGTTCACAAACATTCTGAAACCACAGCATTCTCAAGAAACCATCACATCATCTTTGTACTTTCATGAGCACTTCTTATTGACCTTTGTCACTTTGACACACTATCACTAAAAGCCCATCAATAAAACCAGTTACTACACACAAAGGTCAGCTTTTTTTAACTGAAGGAGATTAAAACCCTCCTAAAACCCTTCATATCATTAGCTCTGCCTTGAGCATAGAGACGACTTCTCTCCTTTTTACACCAAAAGGCCTTGCAAAGAAGAGGACTCATACCAAAGGAAACAGAAAAGAAAAACAAAATAAGGTGAAGTAGCCAAGGTATAGTAAAGTTTCTGCAGAAGTCTCTCTATACTAACAGATGGCAGTTTTATTTGAAAGTCATGTTTAGCTCGGCAGTCAAATATGCTTCACCAGTATGAGTATGACTGCCTGCTGCTGCTATATTACTGCCTTAAAACTCTCACAGGTTCCAGAGGTCTTTGCCCCAGGAAATCCTAGTTTCTGCATGGTAAGAACTGCAAATTTCATTTTACTATTAATGCTAATTCTACATTTGCAGTTGATAATCAGCTTGTTCCAGGCATATATTTTGCTATACAGTGGATTATCAATTTCCCCATATTGACAAATGTTCAGAGGCCTAATTTTTAGTTTCAGGCCTGGTAAATATAAAGGATTGCAAGCTCTACTTCTAATTATACAACACCACCATTAACAGATTTGCGAACATAGAATTGGCATTAATAATAAAATGGAAATGAAAAACTGTATCCATACATTTTAAGGGCCAGAGTGTAAACCAGTGGAATACAGTCAACAGGGGTTGAAACTACCTGTCTTTATCCTCCACTTCAGAGAGTTTACCAGTCATAGGGGAACGTGAAAGAACAGTTTAAACAGCTTTAGGAGAGACATCAACAGCAACAAACTACAAAGAAGGCTATTGCAGCCTTTTTATAGATATTATAATGTGCGAAACACTAGTTTTACATTCATCTAAGTACGAATAGTTTATTCCCCCATAGAGCAAACATAGCTATATCTAGGCTGCTATACGGCTCATGCAGAGACTACTACTTTTGCACCTGATTTATCTGAATGGTTTCAGACTATCAGTTTCCAAGGACCTGAGACAATCAGCTCTAATGAACTCAGATCTACTATGGGGTATCTACACTTCACAAGGCTCATCTCTCACCCTTTGTGCCTGTGTTAAGAGTAGTGCAAATTCACAAGTATTTGCATACTATTCACACATTTCAAAGGGCTGGCCAGATATGCCATAGCCAAAAAGCGAGTAAACTAAAACAGGTGTGAATACTGCATACTTTTAAGCTTATGATAGAAAAAATACTATGCAAAGTAACACTATTTTCAGATATGCCACAAACTGGATCTAAAGCTGTATAAATATGCATATGTTGTCCTAGGTTTCTGAGTAATGATTTTCTAAAAAATACTAAACCAGCTCACTCTTCATTGTGACAACCATCCCTTCCCCCCCAATCATCATGAACTTCTCAGTGCAGAGGAAAAAAAAAAAAAAAGCCTGACAATTTGGTTTAACCATCTCTTTGACCTCTGACAGCCACAGACTTAACAGGCATGCAGACTTCATCTACGTTTTATCAATAAAGTGGCAAAAACAGATCACCCCCAAACATTGCTGAGGTTCACAAAGTGCCCACCATATCCTGTGGGATACTGTCTTCTACTTTCAGGTTATTGCTTTTAAGCAGTTCTCAAAAGCACATGCAGCTGGTGAACAGCTTTGCCCAACTGACTGATGCTTTTTCTGACACAAATGTTTTCCCCCAAGAAACAAATCTCCTACTTCTACCTATAACGGCCCTCATATTTACCTCAAATATATAACCGGTATTATCAGAAGTTTTGTTTTCAATCTCCTTGTTGCCCCATGAGTGTCTAGAGAACCGACGTTTGCAAGCAGTCTGGTGAGTTACTGAAACATTTCTTTGAAAAACTCAGAGCAGCATTTTCATTGTGTGCTGAAACATCATAGTATTAAAGACAGCCCAATATCTTTTACACAATTCTGATTGTTTTTTTCCCACGTTGTGTGCAAAAAGGCTGTGCAACTTGATGAGACAGGAAATCCCTGATTAAAAGAATTAAAAATTAAAAAGGAGATTTATAAATATACCAAGGATTTCAAAAGTTGCTACCAAGAACAACTGTATATTCTTTGCATATTCTGACCAAAGTTCTGGGACCCTCAGTGATCCTGCATTAGCTTGGGATCCACTTCTGACACCAGAGGAAGGCTGGGGCAAGGATAGTGTTAAGCTTAGAAACTAAAATTGCATTTGGTGTTTCTCTAATTATATGGTTTATCCTACCTCAGTTAATACAATAGGTGTTGCAAGCATATATATCTTTCAGATACACATCTCTGCAATCCCTCTCTTTTTGCTCACAGTGGACACTTGTTATTGGATATAATTCCTGTTCAAGGTTGTATGTGGAACTCATGCAATTTAGTTTTGAAAGAGAGACGAATTTAAATTTCAGTGCCTTGCAATTTGTTTGGAATTAAAAACACAAATTATGATTCTTCATGTGAAACACAGAACTTGCTTTTTGTCCTGAAATATCAATTCCTGAGGTCATTACATCACTACAGAAGGAAAAGGAATTAAAAGGCACTTGCAGAAACTTTAAAAAACATTACACATTCTGGCTAGTTGAAGATATAGTAACTAAGATATCTGACACTCTCAATAAAAGTTAAAAAAAAGTACATGTATTCTGCATCCTACTAGCCTGTTTCAAAAAACTACTCTCAGGAAAAGCAGGTGTGGCACTTTTTATTCACATATAAATAATAAAGTTATCCTAAACTCGTACCTATGAAATCTTTATGAGATGATTTGCCACCACATACTTTTCCCATATATGAAAAATCACTAATTTATAAAACAAAGTATTAGTTAGAGGAAAGTATGTGCAGGTTTCTACATTGCTGTTTTGCAGGGACTCGTGGTGTATGTCTGTTTAATCAATAGAACTTCAGCTCTGCTAACAGCCTCTGCATTTGCACAGAATCACCACAGCAGCAATGGAACGTGTAATATGATGGATTGGTAGTCCTTGGGGTTGGTAACATTGTCCATATTCAGCTGTAGAGTTGAATAAAGAGCCTGACAAAGTCTGCTAGTGTAAGCAAGTCCAATAGATTTATCCCCTTTTGTCCTTCCTGAACATCAAATGCAAAAACCTCTCAGGTATAATCGTAATTCCGTATTCAGAAACATTCTACCCCAAAGGAGAGCTACTAGTTATGTCTTTCCATTTATCAGCTATAGGAACAGAAAACCTTTTCATGCTGTTAGGATGTCCTATCATTCATTAAGGTAATTATACTCAATACCTTCTCCTCTTGTGTATTACCATTAAAAATTGCCATTATGCCACTTACATTGTGTTTGCTCTTTCTTCAGTTCCCTAAGCAGGAAGCTTTGATCAAGTGAGACTCCCCTACCACAAAGCGTCTGTTCTCTGCTTATGCAGGGTCACTCAGCAAACATACGCTTTCAGCAGATTTTACAGTAATTGGCTAAATTTAGGACTAATGCATATGTCAACCCTTAACTCAGACACACCGTCTGTAATTCACAGTCTGTCCCAAGTTATAGCAGCTTAACCAACATAGGAATTTTCCTTGGTACTTCTCAGATTTTTGGTAGACATCATTAGTGCCACATCAGTTAGTAGCTCTTGTCACACACCTGTCCGTTTTTGCTTGTCAGTTTAATGTGATACAAAGCACGAAGCATCATCAAATAGAAGAGACAAAGTTTTAGCTAGGCTGTTCTACTAAAACAGTAACAACCCTCATTTGTAAAGCATAACACACAGAACACCACCCCTTACTATGCCTAGGAACAGTAACAGGGTTCTAGAATAATCTAGAGCCAAAGCAAAAGATGAAAAAAGCAGTGTTTCTGTCTGCAGTATCTTACCCACTACCTCTGTCACCTCAGTGAGTGTGCGCCACATGGTGTGACACGACATCAGGCCCTTGATGCTGCCTGGCAGGAGCCCACGATGCTCAATTCTTGCCTGTCCTACAGGCAAAAATGATGAGCAAAATACTCAGAGTGCAGCTGTATAAATTATATGTGTAGTCAGAGCTCTGCACTGAGTTAGTATGAGTGAGCATGAAGCTGTTTACTAATACTTTTGACTATCCAGTCTGTAGGGCTTGTGTTGCTCCAGTAAGAGCCTCCCAACTTAGAGGCCAAGTCATGGTTGCTCTTCATACACCTCTCATCCAGCTCATGTATATTCAAGCAGCCATAGTATGGAGCTGGATTTTAAAAAGTTTCAGTATGTTTTCTGAAAACAAGAGGAGTCCAAACAAAATTGGGTAACCTATGAATGAAGGGACAACAATTCGTGTTTCCTTTGCACCTCTACCAGCGCAGGCCAACTGTGGACAAGTTAGACCCATCAAGGTATTTTAAACTTGGCTTTAGTGTTGCTGATTTACAGTTTCCAGTGATGCATTAAAACACCCAGGCTGCAGATTAAGAGGGCAGCTGGTATAGAAACACCCGAATCACCATGCTGTTGCCTTGAGCTTGGTCTGGCAATGTTTATTAGCTCAGATATGAAGTAATTTGAGCATAATTTATAAACGACAGGCTAATTCAGACAGATAAGCACTACTGCTGCTTCAGTGCTATGGGTGACCATAACTAACAGCTTTTGTTTGGACCTACCCTAACACATGCAAATCCAAACATGGTGCTTCTGGCCACCTTTCTTGACTTGGGAATGCTAGACACAATAGTGCAAGGACATCTGTAGCAAAGCCAGCTCAAGTGCAACTGATGGTTTTGGCTCCACACAGACTTCACTAGAGCTGTGCCGGTTCATGCAGAGCTTGTTACCCAGGTTCTTGGAAAGCACGAAGCAGCGTCCAGCACTGGCACGGGAGCAGCAGAACCCCAGAACTCAAGTGCTGGAAGACCAGGACACTAAGCAGCTCCACAAGAGCAAGTACAGCCAGCTCCAACTTGGAGCTTAAAACCCTGCTAAGGCTTCACTTGATGTGACCAATATTTCTGCACTATCTCTCACTATGTTCTCCAATACCAACGTTATCCATGCAGTAAATGACAGTAATTCAGCTGTACAGGCCCCAAAACAACTCAGCTGGGAAAACCAAATCTTCCCATCCCTTGCACCAAGCACAAATAATTTGCCTATTCCTCACCTATGCTTTTCCATTTCACCTCATAAAAGACAGACTAAAGAGGAACGGATGCCCTATCACTTACGTCTACTACAGTTCTGAACAATTTCTTACAGTGATAGTGTCTGTTATCTTATTACTGTCACAGCTTTTTCACTTTAAATTGTGTCTCTACTAAGGGTAGAGCTTTGACTAAAATCTATCCTATTTATGGGCTCTACAGCTTGTATTAACTATTTTATCCCAATTTACTGCAAAATGAAGATGAGTTAGAACTTCAATTTAACCTGGAAGCTGCACACAAAGTACCTTGTACTTGCCTGGACTTAGGATTGCTTATGATTTTATTACTCTAAGATTTTATTGACTTTGAAATACAAATATAACTGTGGGCAAGGGTAAATAATATAGATTTCAGATATAATTTCTACTGGAAGAAGTGTTAAAGTAACTTTGAGTATTCAATTTAGTATTTGCTAGACTGAAAATTCCAGAGGTAAGATCATACGAAACACTCACTCTCTGAAAGGGGAAGCAAATATCCTGCTGGGTTGGGTTTTTTTTTGTTTGTCTCTTAATCAAACCCATACTTCAAAGTCATGTTTTCCACTGGCAATACTTACAGTAAGGCTTTGCTTCTAAATTTGGATTGTGCAAAATGATCAAGAACAATTCTGTTATTGTCACTTGGCGACTTAGGACTGATTTGCAGCTGTTAATATTTGAAGCTCCACAATCCTGTGCACCTTTGGTGTGAGTTCATGGTGGCTTAAGCAAATGCTTCCTGTTTAAAACAGGAGGAATCATACACAAACAGCATACCAAATCTACCAAGTGGTAACTTGATACACTATGATTTCTATTGCTACTGTATGAATACAGCTCTAAGCACCGAATATCTTCTTTCTTTACAACTGTAGAGATTCCGGCAAGCTTCTGAATGTGCTCAGAAGCAAGTTTCAAGGGTTTACTTCACTGGGGAAGCTCTGAAAAATACAATAACCCTGGTAACAGTCACAGAAACACAAGTGAGACCATACACATACAAGCGTGTGTAATGAACAAACATTATTACTCTGACATTGCTGCCTCTGTTTTTCCTGTTTTCCATCCCCTTGTATTTATCATTTTCATAGTTTAGTATAATTCACTTCTTGCCTCTGTTCCCATGTCAGCTCTCATCACCTTCTTTCTTTTTCTTTCTTACCATACTTTTCCCGCAGAACACTTTTTTTATCCTCTTCCTCCCTAAGGCAGTCCATTTCTCTTTAGCTCCTACTGAGAGCATCTTGTACCGCACCTGTTTTCTGTAAGCAGGCAGCTGAAATTATCCTTCCCCAAGCTATGCAGAGAAACCATGCAGTAGAATACACAACCTGATTGTCTTCAAACTGCTGAGGAGTCACTGGCAGTAATATGCAATGCAGAGACAAATTAATCCACAGGAGTGACACTGTGAGGTTCATACTACCATCCCAATCTCCAGGCCAGAAAGAACTAGTTTAAAAATACAGTAAATCAAAAAGTGCACCTGAAATCATTCTCAAGTGCTTATAGAAGCAAATGTAGAATATTTCTGAAACCCTGTGAGAATCTTCTCCTTAATTTCTATCAATCCATATCCTCTTGTTACTACAGGTCCATCCAGTTTCCATACCCTAACTCTGAGCAGCAATCAATCAATCTGAGCCACAATCAATCTTGTTTCTTTACCACACCAAGTAACCTTAAGATCCACTGAGTTTCACCATTTCACCTGCATTAGTGGGAGAATTTTTCCAGCCCATCATTTGCTCTGAAATTTTTCCCCTGAAACATCTCCACAATAAAAGAATCTCAAATCTTGAGGGATCTTCACAGCACCTATAAATACCTGATGGGAGGGCATGAAGAAGAGGGAGATGGACTGTTGTCAGCAGTGCCCACTGACAAAAAAAGAGGCAGTGGGCACAGACTGAAACACATAAAGTTCCATCTGAACACAAGAAAACACTTTTTTACTGTGAGGGTGGTCAAACAAGTTGCTCAGAGAGGCTATAGAGTCTCTACCTGGGGAGACACTCAAAAGCCAACCAGACATGGTTCTGGGCAACCATACTTTTCACACTTTACTTACAGAGCCTCAAGAAAGAGACACAAATAAACTTACTGATGTCTGTACAGGTATTTCAGGAGACAGAGGAAGGAAAGGAACTGCTACGGAGCAGAACAATTCCACTTGCAGGGCTCTGGGCCTGATTTCCAAAGTGAGACAATACATCAAAATGCTTCAACAAATGACCATGGCTAGCAGCAAAAAGCTAGAAGGCTCTTGGGATGCAGGGACTATTCACACATACTGCATTACAGTATCATTGAATAAAGTGCATAAATAGCCTGATGGCAGGTAAAAGAACATAGGACTCTTACTCCTTCCTACACCCAATAGCTGTTAGATTGATTAATCTCCTGCCTGTTTTATCCCTGACCAGAGGGCTTGGTGGCCTGTGCATAAGGATTTCATTTATGTATTTAAAAATTGAATATCAGAAGTGCTAGTGAACCAGCAGGCATTTGTCACAGATGTAGTAAAACAAAAAGCACCTTCTGCTAGTACCTGGAGTGGGAAAACACAGGGCAGAACATTTCAGCAGCTGAATGACACCGAAATGTTTTGCTGCATGGACACTTTATGCCTGTGTGATTCCGGGCACACCTGACTGGTGTTTAAACAGTGGGTGAACCATCACAGGGAAGGTGATGTTTTCAGGTCTCTAATGTTTCCCTTGCAAGCTCAGTTAGTTAGCCAGGAGCCGTAAGCTCTACATGCATGTAGAAATTCCAACATTCCAGCTGTATTACAGTTTCTAGTTTTCCTCAGTATCCTGGAAAAATGGGGAAAAATATCTGCAATATACCTTTGACAGCTTTGTTTGGAAAAAAAAAAAAAAGAAAATCAAATGATAACTACAATAAATAGAATATTTCCAATTGAAAGACTATTTGGTTTAAAATACTTGAAGCACAACTTCAGAAATTATGCACTGTGTATTTTTGAAACACTGCTATGCTGCAAAATAACCAGATTTAGACTTTCTCTACCCAGAATTTACCTATCAGCAATTCCACTTTTCTCAGGTTGGTAAGGTAATGGATAATATGTCTGTGCCATATGATTGTTTTAGTTTGGTTTCCTGAGTAACTTTCTTAGGTTTGACCACAACCACTGTCCACTAGACAGGCCCCACAGTATTCTGTTACTTTTCCTGAGTAACACCAAAGATTTTGCTGGTGCAAATATTGGAAAAACAAATGTAACTTGGGTCAAACATTTGCTTTATTTAAAAACTTTTGTCTATTTTTTAGATGCTGCTTTAATAATTTTTCTTGCTAGGAAGCAGTTAAAATTGCTGTGGGAAGCGATGACAACTCACAATTGCAGTCAACATGACTAATTTTTTGTTGTTTAAAATACCAATGTGTCCCTTTATTAGCACTACATTCCATAACAGAATTGGATAAACTTTCCAGAGGTTACTAAACCACAGGAACTGAAAATTAGTTTCAAGAGGTAAGAAAAAATATGCAAGTTCAGCAAATTGTTTTACCTAAGAACTATTTGTTCT
This sequence comes from Gallinago undulata, assembly GCA_026546715.1. Taxonomy (NCBI): domain Eukaryota; kingdom Metazoa; phylum Chordata; class Aves; order Charadriiformes; family Scolopacidae; genus Gallinago; species Gallinago undulata. The sequence goes on along the minus strand of JAOTQQ010000019.1, from coordinate 22,087,277 downwards.
AGGGTTTTGACGTGTTTAGAAGTGACAGCTTGACTTGAAAATCAGTTGGTATTTTATTAAAAACTCGTTAATAAATCAAAAGAAAGAAACACAATATTAAACCTCGGGTCAAGTGGAATATTTTTGCCAACCTCCCGTTCTTCCCCTGTTCAGAAACAGAATTAAGAAGTCAATTACTTGCACAGCTCCAGGCCAGGAGACATGCTTTGCCACCTACTGACAGCCACAGCTGACTTCAGAAATGACTTATTCCTCAGTGTGGGATGTGATTTTATTTTGTATAATCAGCTGTTAAGGGGTACGCTTTACGTATGTTTATGTATTGGTGGTAGAATCTTCTCATTTGCAACAAATTCACTTTTGCTCCTTTTCACTTCATTTTAGACCATGCTTTGGAAACTGATCACCCATTTTGTGTAAATCTGAAAACTAATTCCTTCATGTTTGTTAAGCAAGTAGTATGTAATAGTGCAGCAGTATGCACTCAGCCTAACCAAATGGTGCCTGGCCAGTGTGGATAACACAGGATGTAACATTTTTCAGCACTCCTTATGAATCGGTAATAAATTTTTAAAGGTGGCTGACTACAATTAATTTGATTTCATTTTCCCCACGCGTCAGCAAAATCTGGTAAAAACAAGCTATTGTACCTTATGAAAAGTTTCTACAGAACCAGAAAAATATGATTATCTGATGATTAGTCATCATTATTAATCACAGCTAGCAGTATGATAGAAATTGTGAACATTTTAAAATTAGTAATTAATCATATTTTTTTTGAAGCAGAAGTGTTGAAGTAAGACAAGTAAATGAGTTTGGAAAACCTTCAAAATGTGTACCTTAATTAAAAAGGTGCTGCTTTTACTAAGTGAAGATGTGGCATATTCAGGAGTCCAGAGAACACATGAACTGCAATTTAGGAGCATCACAAGAGTTTGGAACCGAATAAAAATTAAAAAAGTCAAGCATACTAAACTTCCTAAACTGAATGATATTGACTGTAAATCTGACAGCATGGCTGTGTTAATATCATCCACAGAAGTGATTTTACCATTGCTGAACCATCAAAGAGATGAGCCCAAGAGTTACCATTTGCAGTTGTGAGCTGTGTCTCTGTCTAGGACTTTGGTCATCTCTCCTGGTACCCTGGGAGAAGATGTCTCAGCATCCCTTAGGACAAACAAAAAAACCAAAGAGAATCTTCATGAGCAGCTTTGCTAGGGAGCAAACACTGTGGTGGTACCTTTTGCAAATGAAAATTGTGGTTCGAACCTTGGAAAACAGACAACTTCACAAGAGGAAGGACAAAACCTTCGTGCTCTGACATCCTTTTCTTCAGGGCAGTGTTAGCTCAAATAATGCAACCTGCAGAGCAACTGCAAAAGCTCTTCCTCAGCGAGATGCCAGAGCACTGCAGGAGCCAAGTTTCCCTCCTGTAAAGTCCTCTGAGGCTTCCCTAGAGCCACCGAAACCCCCAACTGCGGCATGGCTGGCGGAACACCTCCTGCCCTCCATCACCAACACCGTGGGCACTCGCTCATCTGACAAGAAGGGGAGTTTTCTCCAACAGCTTTGCCCCAAAGGGCTCCCAGGATGGTGTGCAGTGGTTGCAGCATCTACAGGCACCCACCGCCACGTGCTCTCCCCCTCCACCCTCTGGGCCACCACAATGGCGGAGGTTGTCGGGAGCCAGCCTGGCCCCTTGGACTTGATCGCCAATGAGGCAAAAAACCTCTATAGTGTCACTGAAGTGAAGGTAGGTGGCCACAACCTCCCTGCCCGTGAGGCAGGGAACGCTGTGACAGCCCAAGCCCACCTCTCCCCTGCCCCTTTCAAAGGCGGCGGGGTGCCGATCCGGCCCACCACAGCAGCGGGGCCCCGGCCATGATGGGGGCGGCCGGAGGGACCGGTAAGGCCTGGCCACTGGGGCAGCAACGTCACCGGCCCCTGTGGAAGAAACACCTGTGCCTGTTACCTCCCAGCCCCATGTGTACACGATATATGTTTATCTGCACGCACATTTTATACACACACCTATATGAATATATATTTTTATATGTTTCCTTTGGAAATCTAATGATATGTTCCTTAGATAAGGATGAAGTCAGATACCTCAGGTTATCTACCATCAAGTATATCATACTTAAGGTTATCTATCATACTTCAGGTCATCTAACCTGAAAGCATTTCTAGGAGTAAAATTACTCCAGTAATTGTTTTGTATGACAATTGTCTGACAAAAACCTTCAACAAGATGCAATGAGATTAGATGGGTTATTAACACCTTCAGTTAGGCAAAAGGCCTAAAAATGGTCACTTCATTGAAACACCAAAGTTAATTTTTTGAAGATTATTAGAATTAGTCCTCTCGGTTTCTTTCAGCATGTACCTTCAAAGGCATGTAGCTTTTACCACAGACATTTCAATGCACAGTCATTGCCTCTTCTAAAAAGTAAACTGATAAAATCTGTAAGCCTCAGTAGCTTAATTGTGCTGTAGAAAAAAAAAATATTTTTTGCCTTGAAAACGCTGAAAAGGCAATAGGATCAAAGATCCTGCCTCACAAGAATTTCAGAAACTGTATTTTACCGCTTTGGTGTCAGACAATTTGTTGTATTTGGTTTCCCTTCTTCCTCAAGAGGCTGAAGTCAGAAATTTCGATAACAAGGACTAAAGCTTGCTGCTGTCCTAATCCACAACCTAAAATATAAACCCTAAAGATAAAGATTTGATATATAAGGATATTGTATATATTTTTTTCTGCTCTTTTAAGCTAAAATTTCTCTATTTTCTCAGTACTAGATTGCCACTGAGCACAGAAGGACATTTGTTTTGCACTGTGCTGACAGCGGGTGTCATATAAGCAGTTATGGTGATGACAATTGATTTCATATATAGTCAAAGCCTTGGAGTAAAATCTTCCAAGATGAAAAACTAAACATCTAGCAACAAATTTAACTTGTTTCCTAACGTATATGAAAATGAATACATACACTTGTTCAGAAACATTACTCAGAAAGTTAATCACAATGTTATCATGCCATTATTAGCCAAAAGTACATCCATCATCCCTGCCAGGGTCTGTGCCAGCATTAGTTACCATGCACTAAATTAAGCTGCAGATCACACTCCACCACCATGTGAGGTAACGGGAGTTTGGATATCTTGGAGAATGATGTAGGCAGGCAGGTCTGGCTCAGCTGCGGGCAGCCATGCTGACATGCTCAACCTGAGAATGTGAGATGTTGCACTGTGAGCCTGGAGGCTCCGGTGGGCAGCAGGAATGCAGAGAGCAGCCTTTTGGCCAGGGCTGGACTACAGCAGGTAGGACCTCCCTCCCTCCGAAAGGTCAGGGAGCAGCACCATTCGGTGCTGTGCATGTCACTTTTTTTTCTTTTTTACTGAACGGTGATAGAAAAGAATTTCTTCCCAAGGTGGTGTTTTTCTGTACACCATCCAGTCACGGTGTGCAGAGCCAAAGCTAGCGAGGCCAACCAGATCTGTACTAGGTTTACACCGAGCCGAAAGCTGGGGGTCTCTGCTGACAAACTATGCAACAAATGCATTTTCAGTCAATTGCCACCAGGTTCTGTCAACTGTTGTTCACAGCTGAGGGGGACTATTAGCACACTGGGTCCCTTCCCTTTCAAGTACCAAAGATAACCAGCCAAAACTCTTAATTTTGAGACCTGATGTTGGTGGATGATTTGTGGAAATGACATGTAGATAACAGACAAATTGTAACAATTTTTCTAATCTCCCTCCACCACAGTAAAAAGCCAGGAACTATGAGTTATCAAACAACTTCTGCAGACAGATGCTGGCAGCTGGGTACAGAAGAGGTTTTGCGTTCAGAGGTGTAAGAGCCTCAGCAGCCCCTACCACTGAAGCCAAAGGAGCAGGAGGGAATGGTCAGGCTTTCTCTGCAAACAGGAGGAAGGTTTCAAAAACAATTACTCCCCAAAAGGTCAGCATCAGTAAAGAAAAAGGCTCAGATTTGTAAAAGCATCTGGTAACATTAACAAAAGCTTGTAGGTGTCTTTAAACAGCTAATCCCCTCTGGGAAAAAAAATAAAAATCTGTCTTAATAGCTTAATCATCCCTTAGTGAAGCAAAAAAAGTTCACTTCAACTTTGAAGGTGGAAGATCAGAACATAAAAGGAAAACCTCAAAGTGGAAAAGAGCCTTCTCTCCTCCCTCCCACCCACAAGGTACAAAAGATAAAGGCACATGGAAAAGAGCTGTTTTACCATGTCATTCCTGCTGTCCAGGTAACTAACTAAAGAATTAAAATTCAAAGTGAGCCTCATGTTTGCAAATAATTATTTCAATTGTGACCATCTTGGCTCAAACCTTTCAGTAATAATTGTGAGGTACCCTGATCATATGCCTTTGATAAAAAAGCTGAACACCAGCAATTTTTAGTCCAGGTACAGCCAAGAATTAATTTGAATTAATTACTCACCTACCTCGAGTGAGTTTCCCTGTGTTATGGCAGCTATAAACGAGAGAGAAGGAACTCAAGAAAGCAAGAAAATTTTCATAACAGAAATAAAAAAATTGGTAATAAAAATGAAGACCCACATCTTCAGATAGAGATATACTTTCTCTAACACCTCTTCAAATACAATTCAAGCATTACAATCCAAGTTTCTTTTCTCTGAGACAATTCAAATGGGCATTATCTGTCTCCCATGAGGGAATATTTCTGCTCATGGTCTTACTGCTTTCCTAACTCTTTCTGCTTGTATGGCTGAATGTAGAGTCAACAAATGGTAATAAGGGGAGAAAGTTATAGGCAAATGATATCAAGACAAGTACCTCCTGATGCTGAATCACACTGCTGGATTAATAGATGCTTCTCGCTAATATGCTTAAGACCTCTCAGTTTATGACAGCTTTGTGAACCAAAAAAGCCAGTAATGGTACCAAAATAACCCGGCTTGATCTAGGAGAGTAAATGCCGTGTTAGGAACCATGGAAGTGTTACTTTGATGAAAAAACCCTAAGTACAATATTAAAAAAATAACATAAAGTGTTACCAAAGTTAGTTTAATTGCAACAACAGAAACTTATTTTTATTTTTTAAAACAAATTATTTTCAGCTTTCAGTAGGCTCTTCCATACAAGATGGAAGGCTAGAGTTCTTTTGTATTTTTTTGAAGTTGAAATTAGACATAGAAAAATCTTGTTTCTGCTTATTTAGAAGCCTTGTAAAAATTCTTGTAGCTGTGCAACAATTTCTGTATCCACCGTTTCCATAAGTGCCTGAAAACCTTGTTCTCCCAGTAATTCCTGCTGTGCCTTTAGCTTCTCATAGACGAACTGCTGCAATGACACAGTGTGTACAGGGTCCCTCAGTGCAAGCTGTGGAAAACATGTAAGAGAAAAATATATAATAATGCACTAAAAAATCCTATGATTTACTTGTCTCCTTTTTAACCTGAGCTCAAGAAAGAAATCTGCTTTTCTTTGTACTTAATTGAGAAACAATAGAAAAGACTTATGTAAAGCAAAGATCAAATTAATTATTATCAAAAGCAAATATCAGTTTAAAACTATTTGTAACAGTCTCAAATCATGAACTGAAAGATGTTACATCTGCTGTAAGATTTCACTCTTAGACAAGATAAAGCAATTTCAAAGCTGCTTTATTAATTACTGCTGAATGCGTTTCTCATCATTCCTAAAAAACACATCAGATGTTACCATGATAAGCACAAACTACAGTGATTTATATTTTATTAGTAAAGAAACAAAACACAGAAAAATCGAACTAGTTCAGATTACATGACAAACAACAGGTAAAATAAACTGTTCGTGTGCACAGACACGCTTCCTAGTGGTAGTACTTATTCACCCCCATCAGTCCAGCTGGATTATGCTATTTTCTTTTGGGCAGGGAAGGACATAGCATTTGTCATTATTTTCTACATGTTAACTGCTTCTTAATGAAAGCAAGAAGAGGTAAATGAAGGGGCTAAATTGACAGAGGATCTATTCTTAATTTCAGTGTCAGAAGACAGTATCATCAGGCTAAGGACACGAATAATTACTCAGCATTTCTCTTTCAGTCCACCAGGCTGGATGAAAGGGGATGGGAGGTGAGGACACCTAGAACTTGCCACACCATAAAGAAGCAGGATGTTGAAATAAACAGGAAATTACTGCAGTCTGGTGATCTGCTCATTCTAGCATCAAAACCAAACAACACTATTATTTATGCTGGAAACTCAGGAAACAAAATATAATGCCAGATCTCAAAGCCGACTGAAATAGGAGACTTTTGAGCTCGTAACACCCTGCTATGCTGCTATTTTTAAAGAAATGAGGCATATTAAACTTGCACAACTGCTCTTTTGACATGAGACAACAAAAGAAATATTTGAATATTATTATGGAGTGAAAGACATTAAACCTTAAGATCATTTACAGATTTATTAAACAATATTATACCCGAAACAGGGAGAAATACTGATTGAAGACAGAGTAAAACATCCAATAACATAGTAATAATCACAAAAGAGAAGTTAGTCTTATTTATTATGAACAAATCCAGTGAAAAAGCAGGCTGCTTTTTAGCCTCTTCCATCAGTGCTTGCAAGTTATTCTTTCTTATTATGGTTACCTCACCTTTCATACTGTAAAATGTTCACTCTGTATTCCTAATATTGGCTTTTTAGCCTTTGATACTTCATCACCTACTCGATACTTCATAGCCTACTCTCCGGCTATTTTAGATTTCAAAGGTAAGATATGATCTTTTTATGACTTATTCCTAATGTTAAATTCTTTTGAAAAGCGAAGTAATTGTAATAGTAGTTTGGTATTCTGCCATAATTATTCTCAGTGAATCTAATCTGGTCTCTGGATTATAAACAGACTTTTCAAATTCGAATTTCAAATTTCTAAACCACAGTTACTCTAATAAAGATTTGCCAAGGTTAGTGTTATCCCTTTGTAACAGCATTGGCATAATCTACAGGGTCAAAAAAAGACTATCTTGCCAAGCAGGGAATCCACCTGTTTCTGAACAATTTGCATTTGTTAGCCAACAACTGTAATTTCGGACATATAACACATTTCTAATTAGTTTCATAGCTCTAAATAGTCATGTATAAAATTACTGTAGGGAATGCTGCACAGAAAACCAGGTATTAAAATTGCCATAGACAATCATTCTCATAATTTTGACCCTGACCCAGCAATAACTACATAAAAGGCATGCATTACCAAGTCTCCTTGGGAAGCAAAACCAAAAAGCCATTCTTTAACAACCTTTCAACCCACAAACCATTGTCTACATACTTAGTATGTATGACTTTTATGACCCTAACATAACTTCTTGCTTAAGTTAAGTACTCAGAATTAGAATGGGAAGTCATAACAATTTGCCTTAAAGTATCAACTTCAGGTAATCTCTCTCCCTATCAAGAAAAATTAATCTAATCAGCAATTTTCAAACTCTGAACAGAACCGCTGTATTGTTTTGAAAATTATGTGATTGAATCCTTGCATATTTGCAATGCTTGCTGGAACTTCAAATTCTGCTATCTCTAGCATTTAAGAGGTGCTTTCTAGCATCTCCCAGAGCTGCTAACCCTTAGCACCTGCCTCATAAGAGGTGATTGATGGGCTTCCAGACAATCCTCTGAATCTTCTCTGCCATACTACTGAAAAATAATTAACCGTGAAAAAACAAAGTGAAGAAGATGACAAAACAATATATTGCAGAATTCAAAGTTAGTATTTTTCATTCCTAATGAAGCTGCTGGCTTTGAAAAATGCTGGGAGTTACAGGAATAGGTTATCACGTGCCCTACTTTGGTACAAAATTACTGACTTTAGAAGTAGTATGATTCCACATTTTCTTTTTCACAAAACTTCAGTGAAGCCAGTCAACTTTAGATGTAGTCTTTCCATCAGATAGGAAAGCAACTGAAACACTTCTGCTGCGTATTTGCTAACATATGTCCTATCAGGACAAGTGAGATACAAAACTCTGCTCAGTTAATTGCAACAAGGAGAAACCCATCCCTTGCAGTTCAAAGCAGCAGCACTGTAATCCAGCAGGGCCTTGTGCAGTATGATTAATGCCTGCTGCTATAAGCAGGATGCCTGTAAGCCTTGTCATATCCTTATTGGTTCTGGCTTCTCCTTACCAAAGCAGTCATTTCTCTTTATTCAAATGGTCATTGAGTGACCTCATTATGACTGTGTTCATCAACACTATACTGACGTATCATTTAGGAGGGAAGAATGGTACAGGTCATAAACCAACGTACCCTGCTTTTCATTTTGCCTGATATATCCACATTGATGATAGTCTATAGTATAGTCTATAGTAAATCCACCAAGTCTAAATTTCTAAATCCATAACCCAACTATTAAAGGCAACCCATAACTGAAAAATTACGAGAATTTCTGCAAGAAACTTATTAAAAATTTTGTCAGCCAGAGAAAAATAAAATTTGACTATATTAAAAAAACCCCTATGAACAAGAAAGGAGTCTTTTAAAATTCATTTTATGATTTTTAAATCTGCTTAAGAAACCAAATGTCTGTCTCTCCATATTGATATACAGATATATTGATCCCTATCGGGAAAGACGTATGTATTTATCATAATAAATACTTTCATTACACCCAAACTATAATTTAAGACCACAAACTGGAAGAAAATTTAACCAAGTTTAAGAGAGTCTAGAGATGCTTTTAAGAGTACCTGAATTATAGAACTATCCAATTCATTTTTAAGGACCATAGAAAACAACATTTCTGTGTTTCTTTAAGTCTGAAATCGCAAAACACTAGGAATTTCTCTTAAGGCATTACTATTAGCAGAGCAATATGCAAGAGGTTTTCTGTCACTTCTTTTTTTCTTAAAAGAAACCATATATTGTTTAGTATTTTAAAGAAAAGTCTAATAACAAACCAGAAGCCCCTGTGGCTTAAAAAACCCCGCCAAATTAAAACAAACTGTCAGAAGTCATCCAAACTCTTTGCTGCTTATACAAGAAGAAAGAAAGTACTAAAATAGTGTCCACAACTATTCATTTGGATACATGCAGTTCAGTTAAATCAAACGTGTGATAGGGCTACACTCATCTACTCAATTACCCAATTCCACATTTTGCAATTACTCAATCCCAAGCAGTTCAGACTCTATTTTATTTCACAGTATTTGCACACTGCGGTTTTCTGTGTGAGGAACCAGCTTCCCTGAATTCACAGATTCCATTGGATAAAAATAGCATAATTGCATGGTACCTAATCCAGATATCTTCATTTAAATCAATGCTCCTTATTAAGAATTCTTCACATTAGCAAGAGGTTTTATGCAAGTATATGGCTCAATAGCCATTCAAATAAAACATATAATCCAATATAACAAAGATTGTTTTAGATATGAGGAATGTGGCCTGCCATGACATTTCAGTAAGCTTTAATTCCCTGCATTTTTCAATAAACCATTTTTATAGTGTCTTAGTATAATGATGTCCAGATTTTGTGAACAGACGATGTTTATTTTGGCAACATTTTCTAAGACTCAAAAGGAATGCAGAAGCATAAGTGTTGTGGCTGCAAAGTTTGCCATCAAAGCATTTTCATTTTTTGATTCAAGAGATGAATTTTCCAAGAACAATAGATGAACCAACTGCAAAGGCAACGAATTTAGTCTAACACAAGTGAATCATATAATCAGTTGAATTGAATAATTGAGTAACAGATGTAAAACTTACCATTTTTTTTCTTTTGTCTTGTTCTGTGGGTGGTTCCTCATCTTCTGTAGCTATGGGCTCTTCAAAATGAGACATCAACATGCAGCTACAAATGGGAATAGGAGTAGTTTTAACATACATTATCATTAAAAATTATTTTAAAGCACTTTTGAAAACACAGGACAGATATGAGGGAGTTTGATGGAAGTCAGGCAATCTCTGTTAGTACGTAACTTTCTTCTGAGAACAGTGCATCTAAAGAAGCATGAGTGCGTGTTCTGTGTCATCTACACCCATGTAACAATCTCAGTTATCCTCCATATTTTAGCTTGGTTTAATTGCTGCATTCCACTACCAGGTGAAATGTTCCTGCAGCTAAATTGATTAACCTGCTTTAAAGTTACTAAAACAAAAAAATGCTGTGATTTTATGTGAAAATGTTCAGACTTAACTCTGTTTATATATTCAGTTTTCTATTAACATGTATTTAGAGCTGTGTGAAACACTTGCTAAACATCATGGAAGAAAGGTCAAATGCTGACACAGATACATTTCCAATGAAGGCATTAGTTATTTTAAAATGATACATTTTAATTAATGATACAAATATCATGTCTGTTATCTTCATAAATGGCATGATTTCTTGCAGCTCAGTTTATTAAAAATGAAGAAGACATAAATATATCAATTGTCGAAACGCACACTATTGAATTAACTTTTTCAGAGCTCAATAAATTTAGGTACCACAAAGAGTAATTAAAAAAAATAGCAGAGCAGGGAATAAAAAAGAATTTAAAAAAAAAAAGAAGCAAGATGATAAAATTGGAAAAAATATGAATATTGGTGAGACGGGACTACAGCAATGGAATGCTGCCCTTTCTAGAAAATCCGAGGTTTTTAAAGCTTCCTTGTAATTGTTACTACAATGCAAAACAAATGCTAGGAAACTGGGCTGAGTGTAATCCCTTTGTATTGTAAACCAAGGCACTGTGTAAGCATTTTCATAACCTAATAAAAATTCCATCTAAAAACTAGTAAGACATTTATCTCTGCATTTTTAGTTGGAAAGGCTCTTCCAAAATCTCATTGCTCAAATCTAACTGCAACAGTTTACTCAGATTTCCAGTTTAAATGTATTCATGTTCAGCTTCTAGTAAAGTCAACACTGTAATTTAATTTGTACAATTTTCCCTATGCTTGTTCACCTCCTTTTCATCCTTTAGTGGCTGCAGTTTTATATTGCTTCAGCCTTGATCTTCCTGTGTTAAACGTGCATGTTGTTTTAGTCTCTGCACTACAATAATTAGATATTATGATAATCAGTGGAGTGTACAATTTTTTATCTGAACCAATTCAGGCTTAAACTCATTCTCCTTCAACCTGGAGAGCCAGAGTAGCAGACATGATTCCAGATGAGTGCTCTCACTTTATTTACTTTCTGATGATGTCAAAGCGTATAACACAAATATCAGAATCTTTCAAGCAGCCCATTCAGTATCTGTCAATAAAAATGTGTCCTTGGTTCAGTTTGGCCATATTTTATAAAGCAAAAAAATGTTCAGAGTTTGGAAAAGCGCAGTGACAAGTTTTACAAGGCTTCAAGCTTAAAATATGAAATGAACTACGACAAAGTTTTATTTATGTGAGAACTCTTTTGAACAAGTGCTGGCAAGGCAACATGTTTAGAAAGAGAAGGAACTCTGTAATGCTGTCACTGATAGTAAATAGAACACAGTGCCAAAGCACATTCTCAGACTTTGGAGTTGCATCTTCTGATGATACTGATAGTTAGGAGAAAAAAAATGCACTTCTGCCAGCAACTATTGGGCATAATTTGGGCTCAGCATGAGTGTGGACCATTCTCAGCGCACTCTTGTGTGCAGACCACCTGTTTTACGTGGGAAAAAACTTAATAGATTGCATACAGACTGTTCTGTGCCAGCTAGCTTCAGTGCCAGCAAACATTTCCTTAAGCAATTAACTAATTAGTCCAGATACAGTCTGATCCATCACCAGGTAATTAGCTGAAAGTTAGTATTTATCAGATGCTAAGAATCAAACATTTTCTGTTATTAGAACAGAGTGTCTGTAGGTATGTATTGCAGAGACCTGTTTTTAATGTCTCACAACTCTCCATCATTCTAAACCATGAAGTCATTACAAAGGAAAAACAAGATCTCCATCCTAAAAAACAATCCTTATTATTCAGTGTTGTGGTTTGTTGTTTGTTTTTTTTTTTTTTTTTTTTTTTTTTTTTACTTCTTTAGCTTTGATGGAGTACCACCAGTAATCTGGGAAGCAGCAAGAGATAGATGAGTGTGGTGCTGGGTGTCAGTACACTCTGAGCACTCCTGACACAACTTTCCTGCCACAAATGAACTCTTGCTCCCTGCTCTGGAAATCGTCTTTTGAGGTATGCCCTGTAGCAGTGGGTGTGTTAAGTGGAACAACTGAAGGGAGAGAATTGTCCTTGGGGGATAGGTTTTAAAGTTCTCCAGGCTGTGAGAGGTTGTACCCTGGGTCCACTCAACGGGGCTGAGGCATTTAGGAAAAGATCTTGGTTAAACTCCAGATGTCACACTTGAAAAAAACCTGAGTTACCACCCTATCAACATACCAGTTTGTTGGATTTTAATTTCAGGTAATAGTCAAGTGAGCAAAAAGCATATCTAAGCATATAAACATTTTAAGACATCATTTGGTAGATAACGAACAATATAAAATTACATTGACTGTCATTTAAAACCCTCACTCCCCTATTATAAACATTTTTTCTTCAGATTAAAAATTTCCTATCTTACTAAAACATTCACTCTTACAAAAAAAGAACCCTTATGAACATGTCTTAACTGCCTACAGATTTTTCCAATCAAAACACTACATATAAAACATTACTACCACTGTTAAACTCACAAAAAGTAATTAGATTTTCCACTTACTCTTTATATGTTCCTGTTTCAGGATCTTCAGTCATAACATCATGCAGTCCTTCCACTGAAATGTTGATGATACCACAGAATTTATCTTGGATAACACTGGAAAAGAACAAAATTTATCTTAGATAACACTGGAAAAGAACAGGAAAGTGACTTCGGTAAAGGAACTAAACAGGAAATTTGCTCAGTGACTGTAGAGCACATTTACTAAGCAGTATTTTCATTGCTTAATGCTTAGCTGAGCACACTATCAAGCAGCTAATTCAGTACCTTTTTTAATTATGCAAAGGGTTCAAAAAAATGCAAGAAACATTATTCTCAAATAGAATAAAACCTTAAATGCCACTGCTGAAAACCCAGAAATAATTGCAAACGGAATAACAAAATAAATACATTTAGCACAAGGCTAAAGAACTGAGCAGGGAGGGCATGCTCCTGCTGTCAAGGAGGACAGGGTGTTGGCTTCTATTCCTGACACATTTACACATTTTCTCCCATTGCTATTCAATGCAAAATCTACACACAAACCCTTCACCAAAGGGCAGTGTGTAAAGATGGTACACTCCCCTATTTTTTTCGCTGCCCAGTCTTCACCATCGCAGGCACTGGATGCCTCCCCATAGAGGGTGAAAAGTACCTGCACCCAGTTCTGCCATCAACGCCACTTCCCTGACTACAGAGAGAAAGGTGGGGTAAGATGTCTCTGCTCAAACATGGGCATCTCCTGCCATTTGCAACACTAGACTATCGAAGACAACTACAAAGGGCTGGTAGGTATCACTCAGGACTTAAGAGATAAGTACCTTTCCCCAGCATGAGCTGAAGGCCAGACTGGGTACCCCCACAATGCCCAAAATAACACTTAAACACTTGTGTTTAGACACTTGTCCTGGCCCTGAGAATTCATGTGCCTGTAGGGTAAGGGCTTAGAAACATGTTCTCCACATGATGGATAAAGTAGGTGCCACCAATTCCCAGTTAACAGGAATTACTGTGACTGCTGTGTCTGCTGAATTTCCTGCTGCTGTCCGTCTAATGCCAGAGATGCACAACTGTGGGACCTGGGTGCATGGACTCCTACTCTGCCAACCACAAAATGGTGAAGACACACTGCAACTGAAAAGATGTTAATCTTGGAAAGACTGCAAAAGTTCCAGCTACAAGCAGAAAAGAAACAGAATGTCCTAAGTGGTGATAGTGAACTACAACCGTCTTCCCAGGTCTGCTGCTGAATGAAGCATTTTATTACTCCCTGTTTGGAATTTCAGGCTTAATTTTCCCCCAAAGGTGCTGCTGCTGTCTAGTAGCCAGAAGTGTACATGTTCCATATTTGTTTAAAGGTACTGAATACAAAGTTCATGTACTGTAGTTTGATCCTTTGTGTTTTAATGCATCCAAATGTATTTCTTAATATTCTTCCATTTCCTTTTCTTATTTACGATGAAAACTGAAAAACTGCGTAAGCCTTAGCTCTTTGTACCTTAGTTATTTCATTTGAAAAAAATTCTTGTTAGACATACAACAAAATTTTAAGTATATGATAAACAGACTTTATATAGCAATGAAAAAATGCATAGCGAGTTAGAATACAAAACATATAAAATATTTCTTTCAAATTTGTTTTGGTAAGATTATGATTCAGATCACGATAATTTTGTTTCCAAAGGATTATTTTTGTTCTTTTTTATTCAGCTACTGTGGAATGCTAAGATCTGAACTGTATCTTGTATTATGCAACTTGAAACTCCTAAGTTCCACAAAATGAAAACTGACACAATTTTCATTCAGTCTGGCTTATTCTTATTACCATTGTCAAGTATGTATTTTAAGAGACTTTCTCCCTTGCTGAAAAGCTTCCCATCTCACTCAGAACAGCAAAGTGTTACAGGTCGAGGGACTGCACCTCTGGAGGGGTTCTGCAGACAGCAGGCAAGGAGCCCACTGACCACACAGGGCTGCCAGGAAAGTGAGCACTACCAGCTCAGCAGCCTGCAGAACGAGCCCTTCGGAGAGACAGCAGGCTCCTGCACTCCAGGCAGAGGTTCCTACCTAGCACACCTCCCACTAAAGCTCTTCTGCCTCCCTCCCCTTTTTTGACACGCATCTAGGAAAATGCCATTAATGTGGCTAATATTTTCCAAAATGAGAAAGGAAACAGCTGTCCTTGGATTCATGTCAATAGAGGACAAGGGGCATTCAGCCAAGAACAAATGCAAACACTTTGCACCCTGGAGAAGTATACTATGTCCTATATGTATGCTCTATTTAATTAATAATACAGGTTGCTATCCATTACCTGGTAGTTATTTTTCTTCAATCCAAGCTGCATGAGGAATCCCTGACTGCCACGGAAATTTTATATTAGGAGGGAAAAGTGTTTGACCCCAGCATTTTCATCAGCTGCAGGGCTAATTATGGTCAATCTATTCAGGGACGTTACTTTAATTAACCAACATGTAAATAAATACTGTAGGCATGGTGCTTATTAACTTTATGGGGTCTTTTTGCAGATTGATTGGAGGAGCACATCAGGAAGCCCACTCCAGTAATTTGCATTTCTAAGCATCTGTGACATTTCAAGAAGAAACTGAGGATAGTGGTTGAAGACCAAAAATACTGTTCTTGATTGTTAGCTCCAAAGCACAAAGAGAAATAATGCATTTTTTTAACTTGCAGGAGATATTTTTACTTTATGACATAGGTAAGGTATTTAACTTCTTTCTTCAGTGAAAGATAGAAAATTCATAGTAATTTTTCTTTTTTTGAAGAAAGCAAAGGTAAAGACTGTACAAGACATTTTAAACTGGGGCAGCTGTTGCATGCAGCTTTCAGTAAAGATAATATCCTCTAATTTCTCCCTCTTCTTTTTTCCCTTTAAATGGGACATGAAGTTTCTTCTTACCAAAGACTCACTGAAATGTTTACCAAATATGGAATCATTAAACAATGGAACTATTCTTAGAACATAAGACACATCCTGGTGAAAAATAAAGACAGTACAGGCTCATTGTGCTTTGAAAACAAGAAACCCCAATTAAAGTTCAATGACAATATAAAATATGTTGTTACTCGGGCCTTATCTTCATAGAAGAGAAAGAGACATGTAAATCAATGTAATACATTTTCTAAGAGATTAAAATTAGCCTGGGTGTTTCAAGAAATACATTAGAATGTCATATGAGTAGAAAAGACAGAGACACTGTATTTATATGAAATTACTTCAGAAAATAAAAATATATTTCAGAAAAGAGAGAGAAACTGTATTTAGATGAACTTTCAAAATGGAGAAGTTAATTCTGTCCATACTAAAATCTTAACTTAGGAGGAAGGCAGCATTTGAGTAGTTCTGCCCTTGAATTGTATGTAACCCAGATCAGCAGTGGAAAAAATAACAGCATCAAGCTATAACTCATTTTAGAACTAATCAAGTTTCCCTAAGTTACCGGGATAAAAGTTCATTTGGTAAGCAGTAAAAATTATCAAAAAACAGGCTCAGAATTAGAGGATTTAAAGTTCTATAAAGTTGTTAGGTTCTAAAACACTCCAGAACCCAGTTTCAAACATGCAATTAATATGCATTAACATTATTTTTTATTACAGAAAGGATCTTTTATGCTGTCTGTAAATAAATGGAAAAAAATAGGTTGCAAACATTTAGAGCAGCTTGTACATGAATAATCTCAAAACTTTTATTTCAAAGTTTGCATAATTTATCAGATAAAAGAATAAAAGCTTTGCAAAAGAAAAGATGATCAGAACACCAGTTGTGAAAAAAAAGTATTATTTGCTTTTTTTTCATTCTGTCTATTGCTTCTCAGCTATCTATTCAGCATTTTTAGAATCCTGAGGTTTTATGCAAAAAATCAGAATTTGAATTTCAATTACATAGATAGCCACTAGTAAAGATTTATCACCATTAATAAAATAGTTAACAAGATAAATTTTTAGGGGTAATTAAATAAAACGGTCCCCCTGTCCGCTATGCATCGTCCTCAGTCTATCAGAAAGGGAGAAAAAGTTCTGCATGGGAAAACATACTATTTTAGAGATTAAAAGGAGGGGAACAAAGTCTTTTCTGCTTTTCTACATTTACCAGGATGAAGCAGTGAACACCAAAAAGGCGAAAAGCCTAATTTCACATCTTTACTAGCATACAGCAGATTTGAGAAAAATTAATCCTTTATTTTTATCTCATTATTCAAGGAAAGAGGTGTAATTGGACAATTGGAGATTACACGTGCTGCAAGCAACGTAAATGATTATTCCATGCAGCCCCCAACACCCCGGGAGCTGCTGAGGAGCTCCTAAAGTGGTAACGTAGCAGCTGAGGCAACGTTTCCAGGGGAGTCCTATGGCTGACCATAAACTTGATGAACACTAAGGTGCCATTTTGACTCATGAGGGCAGACTCAACTAAGTCTTCTAATGCATTTTCTAATGACTTTAATAATTACACAAATGAACCACAGCTGTACATGAAAGGATCTGTTTCCTAGTGTGCACATTTAAATACAAAAGCTACTAGCTGCAAAAAAAAGGCATTTCCCCACAACTGCATAATGACCCTCTCAATTCCTTGCGAGTCTAATCCAAATTGTTGCCAAGCTGGATATTGGAGGAAGACTCTATTCCAAAGGGTGGCCGGCAACAGCTCCATCACTTTGCCTGCACAAACACCTCTGAGAGCATCAGTTTCCTTTCACGCTCCATCACTACATGTGGTGAGACTCGTACCTGGCAAACAACTCCTACAGCAGATTGTCAGCACACAGGACACACCTTCAGAGAGCATCTCTCATGCTCTTCTGTAGAGTGCAGCTGTCAAAATCAGAGCCTAAAACAACAGAGCTGTCCCCTGACACATTTTTTTTTGGGAGCTAGGATTGTTCAGTCTGAACCTTCACCCATTCCCAAAACGCCGCTCTAAAAAAGGCACAGCAGCATTTCTAGCAATTAAAACTTAGTTAATTGGCTTCCACTGAATTTTAAGTCCATTATTTCTGGAGACATCCATACAAAATTGAAAATTTAGAAATATAGTACATAAAACTGCAGAACCTACTACTGTGCAATCATTGATTGTGCAGCTGTTATTAAATGAAAATAAATCAAATGCTTATGAAGTATTACATAGGAGAGGCAGCAAGTAATGAAAACATGTTAAAGATGAAAAGACTGTAAAGGATTAGCCACCTAAAAAGAAAAAAAAAATCAAGCACAAATTAGAGTAAATCTTTTCCCTCCTTAAAAACATTTACCCATTACATTTAATATCTGACCTACTAGTAGAAAATAATAAAAAATAACTTCTTCTCAAGTAATCCAAAACAGTTGAAAATTTTGCCCAAGTTGCTGAATTAATTGTTCCATAAACTAGATGTATTTGATCTATTATAGAGTAAATTACAGCAAAATATAATATTGTGATATAGTAAATTGATATTTCATTACATTCAACAGAGACACATAACAAACAACAACAGAGGCACACTTGCACATTCACACCCACACAGTGCAGTCAAGGTCTATACGTGTACTAGTAGCAGATAATACGCATCGGTCCTGGAAATGACCTGGAGATGGACAAACAGGGTGAGAAGGAGCAGTGTAACATGGGCCACACACATGAGTTACACTGGCAGAAAGCTGGCAGGCTAGAAGAAGAACCTCGAGGGCAGCTCTGGTTCATCTGGAGAATGCCCTGTCCTCCAGGCTGGACCCTGGAACAGCAAGATACTTCTACATAACTTAAATTGACCCCATGGAGGACAGACTAT
Organism: Gallinago undulata; assembly: GCA_026546715.1. Taxonomy (NCBI): domain Eukaryota; kingdom Metazoa; phylum Chordata; class Aves; order Charadriiformes; family Scolopacidae; genus Gallinago; species Gallinago undulata. Next base: position 22,068,842 of record JAOTQQ010000019.1, on the reverse strand, counting down.
CAAAACATTGTTCTCCATTTTTCCTTGAGCAAAATGATCTGTCAATTGTGTTTCTTATAAACCTAATGGTTGAAGTCTCTCGGGCACAGGCCTGTAGAAGACAGTGTCTATAAAAGACCTATTCAGCTAGCTGAAAATTTTACAAGATTGGACTACTTGGAACATATATTCATTACTTATTCTTGAATTACTGGAGCAGCAATGAGGAAAAAAAGAATTCAGGTTGAAAATAAAGCTAGAACACACCTGACATAGCCTGACAACCTTGTAAACAGAATATCAATATTAAAAATAGGAATAAAAAGTTAAAACAAATGCAAACTATATAGTAAAATAATAACCATGAAGTCTTAAATTCTTCACTATGAAAATGGAATTTGACCTGACACTTTCAAATATACACAAGTATGTAAATATCTGCAGCAATTAATCTTGAACTATGTATTTAAAGTGTAGCATATTTCTTCAGTTTATGCCTCTTATCTAGACAAAAACTCCCTCAAACTACTACTATAAAGATGACAAAATATCTTTTATTGACAATAATTAACCAGCTCTATTACCTTACACATAATAAACTTGGTCAATTTTTCATTCCAATAGAAATTCAGTTTCCCCATTAACTCCATTTTCAGTTATTATCATAAAATGATACAGATACACACTAACAAAAAATTCACGTTAATATACTCATTATACAGACTAAATACAAAAATTTTTATATTAAAGTATGTCATAGGTATGAATGAAATCTGTATCCTTTTAAATGTTTCTTTTTCTTGAGAGTTTGAACATGCTAGATGCAAATATGCTTACTTTTTTCCCCCCACTGTGATGATTAATAGAGGCAGAGAAGAAACTGCATTACAATAAATAAATGAAGCATTGCTTTTTTCGTCATCCCCTGGCTTCGTGATCCTGGTAAAAAGAGACGTTTTGCTGGCTTCAAGCTTCAAGTTAATTACAGAACTTCTATATAAATTTCTACTGTGAAGTACTGCAAAATCAAAATAAATATATGTGTACTTTATACTGCATGTATACTTGAGTTATAGCTGAACAATTCCTACGAGGACAGAGGAAGACATACCCATCCATGTCAGATTTAAATGACATCTAATAAAAATTAATAAGATTCAAAACATTCAGAAAGCATCAATAATGCCCAGCCCAAATTATACCATTTTCCATAATTCTACCAACCAGTTGATTTTCATCAGTGAAGATGTTTTCTGAATAACTGAGTTCTTAATTTCTTGACATTTCAGATGACCATAAAGTTAACATCAAATCAAATGAGACAAATTACAATGACGAATGTTCAAACAATATGACCTGTGCCTGACTTTCAGATGCTGTTCGCTTGAGCAGCCTAATTTGATCGACTTCTGAATGCCCCACTGAATTCCGAGTTAGAGACTGCACTGGGTCAGTTATGTTGTATCTGCCAGGCTGATAAAAACCGTAATATTCTATTCTCTTTTCCCCTGAGTTTTCTAGAACCTTTAGCTTCTGCCTAAACTGAATAATTTTACAGGTTAAGAACAGGATCAAAGCACAAGCCAGAATAAAAAAGGCTAGTAAAATGTCAAAAGCTTGATTCAGGTTTTCAACCTGTTGTGAACAAAGTAGGGATGTTTTTAATGATACAGGAGCAGCATCTGTTGGAAATAACCCTTCTTCTTCTAGGGTTCTGTCAACAGGTGTAACCTGCGCTGGTAATTGCACAGGTAATGTTGACAATACCGTAGTTGCCTGTGATGGAGTCTCAGCAGCATTTTTGTCAAAAGTCAATGGGTTAGTAGGTGTAGCTGCAGTTCCTTCCCAGACAGCAACATGTTTAGTTTCTGCATTGACAAACCGTTCCAGTGCGTTGTGCCTGTTTCCCTTATGCCACGCCATCAGCAACGTGGTAGCGCTGTGACGGACACCTGCGGACCCCAGGCCCCAGGCTGTCCCTGGGCTGGCAGTTGGGCTACCGCAGTTTGCAAACTGAGTCCACTTGATGTAACGCAAAGGTCTACCATGCATACTCGGGGGATTCTGACAATGAATTTTTACAGAGAGAGGAGATGATGCCAGCCAATTAAGTAACCCAAGCATTTTGCAGCTGCAGTTCCAAGGATTATAATTTACCTGTAAATGCGTTAAAGATACTAATGGCTTGAGCACTTCAGGTTGCAACTCTGTCATATTATTGAATGCTAAACTGAGTATTTTAAGTGACTGACCCATTTTTTCAAAGGTACCATCACCAATGCTGGTTATTTTGTTTCTGTCTAGCTGCAGATACATTAAATTGTTCAATAAAGTAAAAGTGCTGGAATTGATATTTTCTAAATCATTATAACTTAAGATTAACTGGCTAAGGTTGTTTAATCCAAAAAAAACATTTACAGCAATACATTTTAGCTTTAAGTTTTTTAAAGACAGATACTTAAGCTTGTTAAGTCCTTTAAATGCAAAAGGATGTATTGATCCAATGGGATTGTGAGACAAAGAAAGTCTTTCAAGATTTTTGAGCCTTCCAATAGCATTCGATGGCACAAGTGTTAAGTTGTTACCTTCAAGGAACAAATATGCAAGGTTTTCAAGATGATGAAATGCTGAATCTGATATCCGTGAAATCCTATTATTGGCTAGGTTAAGTGTTTGGAGACTTATCATTCCCAAGAAAGTCCCACTTCCAAGGACACTGAGACGATTTCTTTGAAGTGTTAAATATCTAACAGAAAAGAGATCACTAAATAATCCCCTGGGAACAAAAGCTATTTGATTATTCTGAAGGTATAAACAGTGAAGATTGGAAAGACCTTCAAAGATTCCTGGATCCAGGCGTTTAATATTATTGTTATTTAGATGCAAGTAGTACAGTTTGGGGAGTTCCACAAAAGCTTTCGGGTGTACATACAAAATACTGGAGTTATCCATGTGGAGTGCAGCAAGCTTCTGAAGGCCTCTCAGTTCATTTGGAGTAACACGCGATATATTATTCCCACTGAGGTACACAAGAATTGTCGTTTTTGGAAAGTTCCGCGGGATGCTCGAAAGCCCTAAATTACGACAGCTAACTTGTCTCCCTGTGCAGAGCTGGCAAGCAGCTGGACAGCCAAGAGCCTCCTTCTGCAGCAGCAACAAAAGAAAACAATTAAGGATATACAGGAATGCTCCCAGGCAGGGTGGAGAACTTTGCAGACCACACATATCCCTGTCTTTGGCCTTCTCACTCATCTCTGACTTTGCTAGTAGAGATAAAAAGAAGTTTATAAATGTTATTCATTTGAATGTTTAGAGATTCCATGTGTACAGTTCTTTAAAATATAAGCATCGCTCTCAAGATTGGTATTCTATATATTCTCATTTGATACCAAATAAGCAGTTTAAAAATAAAACTTATGAAGTTTAAACTACACTGAAAACCTTTCCAAAGTAAATAAACAACTAAACAAGTGTACTGCCAGCCTAGACAAAAAATATTTAATTGGTTGCAACATGAAAGCAACTAAGCTGCTGAAATAGCGGCTTACAGTAAATTCAAAATACTGCTTGTTAACTACTTTTTATAGCTAAGAACGACTAGGAAATGGTTCAATAGCATTCAAACAGAAATGCCAGCTGGAAACAAGCTTCTTTTCACTGGAGGCTCATTTATAATTTTAATTTTACTTTTATAAAGCTGTATTACATTCAAAATAAATAAAAACAACTCCTTACCCCAAATCTGAAGTTCATTATTTCTGTTATCTTGTGGTTTTGCAGTTCACTGGTCTAAGTTACAAGCTGACCGAATACATTCGTTTGTGAACCCTTTGTAAAGGCAGTACTGCTGCATACTGAAGCGCTCACATTTTGCCCCAGGATTTGCAACTGTTTGCTCAGGAAACTAAGGAAGAAGTGGTTAAAGTCAGGTTGCCATGGATACAGGAAACCCTGGGACAGGAAGCCATTTTATCTGTGCTTCAGAAGTATTGTTGGAAAGGAAATCTCAATGATTTGTTTCTAGAAAACCAATAACTATCTTAGTTTGTAACTGTTGCTGCTTTTGTTGTTGGTTTTGTGGTTTGTTTTTTTAAAGCTTCTGTTTTTAACTAGGAGAGCTTAAGAAAGTTTTACATAAACTAGGTATAACTTTTGGAATAAAGCATACCTATTTGTAACAGAACAATTGCATTATCTGTGAGTCCTTTATCTTCCAGCTGGAATCAGAAATGTTTTACCAAGTCAATACGAACACACATACTGTTCTCTCTCTGCAGAGCCAAACTGCTGCCACCACGCACAAGCCGGGTCCAGCAGAGAGGGAGAAGCTGGAGTCTGCAGGGCAGAGCCCAGGTGCCCCCCGCACTGCACACCCTGCCAGCGGCCCCAGGGAAGCTCAGGAAGTTTTGGAGACGAGAACTGCGTGATGCAATACTAGTGCCGTTGTCGTGTTTCAGATGTGACCCAGGCACTTCGTTAAGTCTCACATTAGGCTACCTTCTTTTAAAGCCAACTTATCAACAGAGGACTGTATATCCTGACAGCCACACTTTTGGCCAACAGCTTTCATTTCCCGCAGTGTCCCATGTGCAGATAAACACCTATAGTGCAAACGTCTGCTATAAATAACCCCCTCGCTTGATTACCGGAGATTACATCCTCAGTTTATCCATCACAGGGACTAAATACCTACAAAGTTCGGTCACATCACCAAAGGGGTAAAGCAGAAACAAGACAAAGAGAGATGGTAAATTAAGCCTACAAATAGCAATGTAACTACAAATTCATGATTTATATTGTAACAAGACCTTCAACTCAGCAAAATGAAGATTACAAAGCCCATCAGTAGCCATAGCCAAGGAAGAAACACAACAGCAGAAGAATCAAGTCACTTCGGCCACAATGACCTCACACAGGAAGCAGGAGTTCGCTTAAGGGGCGAAATATCACCCAAATATCTTTGTCTGTAACAATCCAAGCTGAAACGCATGAAGCATACAAACAATGTAAGCGGAACAGCTTTTGATGAGGCTTTCTTCTGAATTCTGCCAAAAGAAACTCAACATTTCTGGAGTTTTCAAAAAAAATGTTTTTGAGCACCTATAGCTGGCTTTTTATGTTGGAAATCTATAAAACATTAAATATTAAGAGAAATACTCCTTCAGTTTTCAAACTTCAGCTTGCCAAAATCACCAAGAATTGGGATGGTGGGGAATGTTTAAATAGGAAAGACAAAAATAAACAACCTTCAATTCTATAAGAGTCTTACAGTATCTAGTCTAAAGTAAGAATCAGCAGGACCATTAAAATTGCTCCATGGGCCACTTTAGACAAAGCCTGTATCAGTTAGTTACAGCCCAGAATGCATTTGAACTGCATTTGGTTCCTTTTTCTGGGACCATTAAGCCAGTTGGAAAACTAATTGTTCTTTAGATTTAATTATTTATTTTTACATTTTAATTTTTCATGATATTTAAAATAACAATTGATATAAAGTAATGTAAATGGCATGTCATTTCCTTAATAAGGGAACTTTGCATAGTTTTGAACAGTTCCTAGGATAATTAGGGAAATATCCCGTATATAGGGAAAAGAACAACAGCAGCAACTGAAAAAGATTATCCAGGTTAAATAGAATCAGGTGAAGAGAAGAACCACAGATTGACTGAAAATGAAAAATTACTTCAAACTGGAAATCATTTCCTACCTAAGCTTCACTATCTGTAGCCTTATTTATGCTTATTTACACTGTTGGAGTATCTGAAAGCAACATCTGTTACGAACGAGAGGCAAAATAACATGCCATATAACTGATACCCTGATACCTTTTTAGGGAAAACCATAAAAAAAAAGACTGGGATACACATATAACTTGTATTGGTATTTCTCAAACTGGCTTGTACTTAAACAATAAAATTCATTACCCGTTGAAAACTGCACGGAAAACTCTTAAATAGGAAAACCCCAGACACTTATTTCAAATAAGCTTAGGAAGCTCCAAGAGTGTTGTATTTTATTCACTGCAAATTTTGTTCTCCAGTGACAGAAATACCAGGTTTATCTCTGAACACAGCTTCACAAAGCAACAGAGAAAATTAATTTTTGAACCCTGAAGTGAATTTTACCTTAATATGATAACACTGATAGAGTTACTAATGTCAATGCTTTTTAAAATATTAAAATCTACTCCAGCAACGACTGGAGTATAATACAAGCATGAAATATGAGCAACAGCAATTTGTCAAATTGTGCATAAGATGACAGGTAAAAGTAACTGAAAGAACATACAAGCACTGCATTCAGTGCAGCCCTCACAAACCACTTCTATTTTCTCACTGATCCATGTTACATTAATACAAAATAATTCAGGTATGAATATAATGTAGCAACCGACAAATAGTCACTCAACTCCAATTTATGTAAAGCAAAAAAATCACGCAACAAGTTCAAAAACAGGTTGTAAAGTTACCTATCCATTAAATGTATTAAGGACAAATTTTGAAGAGAGATTTAATTCTCATAATCACTACAAAAATTTTAAAGCTCACAAAACAGAGGAAAACCAATTTTTAGCACTGTAATTATTCTTTTGAGCTTATATGAGTGAAATTATCTGTTGCCCTCCCACTATGTATTTAGCAAGCACTTCCTCGTGCAGGTCTTCCTTCCTTCTGTTTTAATTCCCCACAGGTGAGCTATGATACAACTTTCTCGCTTTGTTTTCAAATACCTACCAACTTCCGCCCACTTCATTCTCCAGCTATGACTGCAAGTCAAAATAATTCAGCTACTAACCTACTGCTGTGGCAGCATACACATCAACATTCAATCTCGTTTCACCTACCTACATCCAGTAACTCCTGATATGGTCACCTTATTAATGTTAACTTACCAGATCTCAAAACCCTTTCTGTTTTTCTCATTGTCATCCATATTATCTCAAAATTTCTGATTATCTCAAATACTGCAGGCTCCTCCTAGTATTTAATATTCGTGCCTAAGTAAAAAAATCTTGATTTGCTGGTTCAGTTGTTGAAAATGTCTCTGTTCCACAGAGTGCTAATCTGCTCCCATAGTTACAAAGGGGAGACACAGGTACAGAAATTGTAATACTAAATTAACAACCCAGCAAAACCATTCCTGTTAAATAAACCCACAGTACGAAACATTTGTATATGTAAACATACACCACAAAATCTATTTCAAAGTTATGAAGCTGTCTTTGTAACTTATTTTTCTTTTTAACCTTGGCATTTATTATTTTTGATTAAATTATCAAGCAGTTTTTGCAACCTGCTGAGAAATAGCAAGAAGTGAAAACTACAGGATTAGGAGGATAAGGAAAAAAGTTTCCCTTCTATAAGTCCTATTTGGCTCTAGACTCCAGTAAAATAATATCACAGAAAGCTCTTATGAAAGTAAGAGCTCACTCTGAGAAACTGTTAGTGTAAATTTCTCATCTAGTAGTAATTATTGCACCAATGAACTGCATTTTTCATGCAAAGTGACAAAAAAATAAAGTCTTTATGGAGTGCACAGTAAGACTGTGAACAAAACAAGGACTTGGGGGTGTTGGTGGATAAGAAGCTCAACATGACTCAGCAACGTCTGCTTGCAGCCCAAAAAGCCAACCGTATCCTGCACCACATCAAAAGAAGAATGGCCAGCAGGTTGAGGGAGGTGATTCTAGCCCTCTGCTCTGGTGAGATCCCACCTGGAGTATTGTGTCCAGCTCTGGAGTCAACACAGGAAGGTCATGGGCTTGTTGGAGTGGGTCCAGCAGAGGGCAATGAAGATGATCACAGGGATGGAGCACCTATGCTATGAGAACAGGTTGGAGAACTGGGGTTGTTCAGCCTGGAGAAGAGAAGGCTCCAGGGAGACCTTATAGCAGGCTTCCAGTACCTGAAGGGGGCCTACAGGAGTGATGGGGAGAGGAGAGACTCCTTATCAGAGTAGTGATAGGATGAAGGGTAATGGTTTTAAATTGAAAGAGGGCAGAGTTATGCTAGCTATTTGGAAGAAATTCTTTACTGTGAGGGTGTTGAGGCACTGGAACAGGTTGCCCAGAGAAGTAGTGGATGTCTTATCACTGGAAGCATTCAAGGCCAGGCTAGATGGGACTTTGAGCAACCTGGTCTAGTGGGAGGTGTCCCTGGCCACGGCAGGGGGGTTGGAATTAGATGGTCTTTAAGGTCCCTTCCAACCCAAACCGTTTTATGATATTTCATTGTTAGCCTTTACTATTCACTACAATATTTAGTAAACTCTGTTCAAACAATAAAAGGAGTAAGAAACCTACTCAATATGAATGCATTTCAAACCAAAATGTTTAAAGAACTCAAACAAAAGTAATTTCCCAAAGGTCAACCAGAATAACTAATTGACCTTTAGAAATTGATCGAAAACTAAATCCAATTGCAAAGCTTTCAACAGCACGCTGCCTGCTGGTTTAGGAGACAGGATAAGCGTGAACTTGGCCTTAGGAACTGATAGCTTCTAAAAATTTTACAGAAAGAGAAAACAACTAGTGCATTTCATGAAAACTACTACAGAGAATACCCACATGCAAAATACAAAATACAAAAACTATTTCTTCCTTTAAAATACATTTTTACACCACGCATTTCCTTAATATGAAAACCTGGTGTCTTATTTTAAACCCTCCCTTTCTCATTAAATTGTTTGAGTATGAAATGTTATTTTTGAGACAATACTTATTTGCATACGTTCTTCTAGTGACATGGGTTGTGTCTCATCATAATAGTCTGGCACTCTTAAGAAAAAAAGTCACCAAAAATCTTAGGTACTCTCAGGCAGTCTCAAATTTCACAGAGTGTAGAGCTGAAAGATAAGCAGGCGCACCAACACAGCTCAGAATAAACTCAGATGGAAAACTATCTAAAAATTTGTATGAGTTTTTTTTTAAAGCTTATTGCTATCTTGTGATTTTAACACATTTTTTATAATATATTATACTTTAGTCACTGCTTATTCAATAACTAATTTGCAAACATCTAAACTGCACATTACAAAGGACAAAGTTTGAAGAAAGCTACTTAGTGCATTATCTTTTTTGGCTGTCTTTTATATAATTAAAATGTTCAATTTTAGAATAAATTGTATATAGAAGAGTTTCAGGAAAGACTTCTGAAATTCTTTATCTAGGCCACACACAAAAGCAAGGTATCAGTAGCAATCCCTTATGACTGCAGTCTGCTTTCTGCAGCAGTTCAGCTGCATTTAGTGACATAATCCCTTGCCATCACTTGGTACATTTTCCTTGTAAACAAGCCTTATGAATCTTAGGGGAACTGATAAGTTGTTCCTGACCAGTCCATACTAAAGATCAGATGTAGGATGAAAATTAATGGAGATGGTAAACAAGGAAAGTTTAAAGAGTGCACCCTTTTACCAATGCTATGATGTGACATATAATTAAGGAAGGTATAGTACTTTATGCAATAGTCTGAATGATGTTGACTCTGATACTCAAACTAAGACCAAAGCCACATTTTTCACTCCCATCAGTAACACTGCACTGTCATCTGGAAAGCAAACTAAACAAATCCAAGGCCAAACATGGATAACAAATGCAAAATCACAATTTAAAGAGCTCCCTTTTATACTAATAGTTTATTAGATGTGTGAGTGAGCAGTCAGCACACCTTTGACTACAGGTATTAAAAAAAAATAGAAGGGTAAGATAGGGAAATGGCTTGAGAGTATCATCATAAGGAGGATGTACAAGGTAGTTGTGTGACAAATTCTGACTTTATAAACTACCCCCAAAGAGAACATAGCATTTCATCAGGCGATTTCCTAACATTAGATAACTTTCTCACCATTTCCTAACATTAGATATAGACAACTTCTTGATAGGAAAATTAAATTGCTAGCAAAGTAACTTTAAGAAATGACAGAGGAAAAACTTCTTTAATAACCTAATGAAGATTATAATTGCATACTGTAAGTACTGATACTCACAGAATGCCAATTATGTAACTGGCATAACTCACACTGTCTCGACATATCAGATTTGATACACAGTGAGAAAAAGCAAGCATAATTTACATAATGATTAGAAATTAGAACCTGGAGAACCTTTCAGGTTCTTAAACTTTTCCTCACAATAGATTTTCCCAAATACATTTGACTCATAGGGGAAAAATTAACACTGGCGTCTGGAAATACTACTTGTTTACCACAAATTAAAAAGATAAGATCAATTCAAATGCTACATATTTCAAGCTCCTCTATGGAGTGGTAGGTCCACCAAGAATGAACTACCCCTCTACACTGGTATGTCCACCAAGAATGAATCTATTCTCAAGCACAAAAATTAATGGACTTTTTGAAAGGCACTGACTTTGAGTAAACGTAAACCTGGCAACTTTCAATTTAAGAATGACAGGTGTAGCTTACCAGTAAAAGTCAAGTGCTTAGCTTTCAACATGGTGTCAAATGCCACCCATGCTTACTTATGTACCACACCAAGCTAAGCTAATCATTGACACGCTACCTTTTCAAATTCTGTTTATCTTTCCTATCAGAGACTAACATATTCCCAGCAGTCTTAAGCATCTTTCAGTATTGTTTGTGTTCTACCAGATACACAGATAATAACTGGGGGAGAATAAAGAAGAAATCTACTTTGCTAAATAAATCATTAAAAGCTTTCCATATCCTATCAATAAGGGCATTCCAAAACCTTGTAATGCTGGCACTATACAAACTGACAAAAGCACAATAAGCAAGCTTATTAAAATTATTTATAGAAGAGGTACAATTTTAGCCACTTTAGTCTCAGGAAATACAGAGAGGTGCCAAAATGCGTATCTGAAAACACAGCACCTCAGACGGTGTTAGGGCCCCACATCCACTCCATAGTAGCCTAAAGGAAAGTTGGGCTGCTGCTCCTGGCCATGTTCATTAGATGCTGTTTTGGGAACCAAGGGGACATCTAACAAAACCCAACTACGTCGACCGTACTGTACTAGAAGAGTATTCTTGAAGCTGTAGGTTCACAAACAAGCCATTAGGATTGTAGACAAATGGGAATATGACTGAACTAGACCAGGAAATAAGGACATTTGTGAATGCTGTCACCCCTCATGTCTCACACCCTAGTTCAGACATGATTCCACTCCACCAAACTTCAAGTCCTTTCGTGCTTTTTTTCAAAAAACTCTCACTGTTCTAGCTATTATATGACATCCCTTGTGTGCTGACACACAGTGACACCATTACTCCTTAAGTGCATCCTGACTGCTTAAATTTTATTACTGGACCCTACTATTATATATATCAGTTTAAAGACAAATGTCTTTATTTTATGAAGTATCAAGAGATTTTAATAAATGAATAAAAATGCATGTGGATAGCTATGAGTGGGAAACAGGCAGTAAGAGTACAAAATGTGGAAAATAACACAGATGTGTATCTGTTAGACACAAAAAATGCTAACATTGAACGGCCAGGCTAGATAGCAAATGCAGATAATCAGGTAGTATTTTGTTTGCAAAAATCCCAAGTAATACCAGGAAATTACTGCTAAGTGCAAAGGTGTTGCAACACACTAATCAGGAAAGAAGCAGCTATTGTTCTTTTTGTAATATGAACTTCTCAAGACTAACACAATGTGTAGCTGTGTGTAGGATAAACAGGATAACAGGATGCTGGATTGAAGGACTATATGTGTACATGATAAAATGCAATAGTACTGTTGGTACTAAAGACTTGTCATTGTATGTATCTCTGGATGATACTGCTTAGACAAGAAAGTTGTAGTTTGGCTAATGAACTGTCACTCTATAACATGCTTAATCCAACTAAATGGTCCAAGAACTACCGTGAACTACAACCAGTCTGCAGTGATTCCCATCTTACCTACTCTAAAATCCTTCACTCATGATGCTGTCAAAGGTGCTATATTTGAAATAAGAAATTATTTTTGCCTTACTGGTTTCAAATTAATAATGATGGAAGCTTTAGCTTCCCCTGAAAAGCAGAAAGTCCCAAATCCACATATGTATAGGTACAAACATGACCACTAACCAGAAAAATACCTGACAGCAATGAAGTAATACTATAGAGTTTAGAGGGAGAATAAAAAAAGATAACTCTTCCTTGATATTTACCTCAACATTTTAGCCATAAAGTAATCCTGAGGGAACAATGAGAATACATGTTATCATCTTTTTTCCCCCAGTACTTCTGTTTATTTCCTCTCTTTCCTCTCTGAATTAACCTGATACTCTTGGGATAGCTCCAGCTATAGGCAAGAGGAAGCAACTGGCAAAAAGAGCAAAATCCTGAGGAAGTGCTGAACACAGTGCAGATGTCCGTTTTCCTTATAGCAGCATCTTGAAAATCTGAGCTTGCTACTGGTATGACCCCTGACCATTGTACAGGAGCAAGCTGAAGGTAGAACCTCCCCCTCAGCTTGGGTATCCCAAGCAAGGCTGTCTTATGGCCATCCTCCAGAGACAAAATTCTGTACTGTGTCTACAGCTGAGAAATCTTGAACAGGTTTGCATGTCCAAAGTAATATCTAATCAGGAACGTGGTTAGTGAGGTACTCCAACAGGAAAAATTACTTAGCTGTTTATGTTTTTTATTTTGTTTAAATACTGTATTATATTTAAAACATTTTTGCTAAAACTCTGCAAATGAATTTGCAGAAGCAGCCTGCTTTTGAAAAATTTTATTTTTAACACAAGTTTCAGATGTGACAAGCAGCAAGCATATGTAATATAATCCCTACAAAATGGCAAAACCAAAGTGACTCATATTTTTCAGTAGTAGAAGGAACAATCACTTGACAGAATCAATTTCACACATTCTGTCTGAAGGTATGTTTGGCCCTGGCAGTCTATCAGTTGTGTAGTAAAATTTTCGTAGCTTTGACATAAATATGTCCACTAAAGAGAGGCATTTTATTTGAGAAATGGCTTTCTTAAATGATTTGAAAATCTGAAAAATAAACCTGTCATTTGCAGAAGGCTTTATTATGTTATGGACTGCCAGAAATAATTGGCTCTCACAGCAGGAAAATTGGAGCAGCTGAACGTAGTTAAAATAACACAGTTATCTAAAGCAACTTGTTTTTTCCTTCGCCTCTTTGAAAGAAACTTCACAGGAAGACAGGCATGCAATTCAGCACCTTAAATTTTAGATTACACCCTTTTAAGAACATTTCAAATGTACTCAAAAGCAATATAACATTGTTGCATTTACTGAAAAAAAAAACAAAAGCTTTCTTGTAAAGTAACTGCTCGGTTCACTTTTGGTTAGATGTTTGTCCTGATGATCTGAGATGAAAAAAGGAAAGCTTCTGTGCACATTAAAAGCAATGACGCCTCTTTAAGTTTTACATGTAAAAGTTCCCTGATTTTTGAGGTATGACTACATATTCTACAGCTTTACAGATACTAATGTAGCTTTAGGATTTGTGAGCAACCATCTCAATTCCCATTAGACAAGACTTTTCAGGAAATCCGGCAGACTAAATGTAAACACATGCAGTCTTGTCTTCCTGACTTTCAAACAGACAAGAATAATCTGAAGGTAACTATGGACTGAACTCTCACCTAAACACGTGTTATACATGAATCCTAGTGGTGGCAGCTTAGAAGTCAGTATAATACTATTCAGCATTTTCATTAAAAACCTTCATTTTGGTTGTATACTCAGCAATGACGATGGCTAGAAAAGGACAATAGTAAAGGCTGCTTGTTACAGAAAGTCTTTCACAGCAGAAGGTCTCACTATAGAAAGTTTCAGAGTCTTTTATAGCAACTCTTCCATTAAACATCATAAAGGGCAAAACCAGGATTTTCATCACTTTCATTCCAATCTAACCACAACAGGAAAGAAAACTGAACAAACACTGTTCCCTGGAAGGAACTCCAAAATGCTTAACAAGCCAACTAAAGCAATCACTTAATCAAGATGAGAGAAGCAGCTAGTTCAGTATTAATATGAGAATGGACAATAAAACGTGCAGTGCCGTTTTCTCAATTTTACTAAATGACATTTTCCAAGAAATAGAAGAAAGGTTACTATGTTGCTATAAAAAGTTAATATAGCATGAAAAAATAGCATGAAAATTCTACCTTTTTTAGTTTCTCTTGGCAAAAAAGGCAATTAAACTACTTACCTTGGAATGTTTATCTGCAGAACTGTGAAATACCTTAAAAATCACCTTAAGGGCCTTTGAGGCATTCTTATTTAAGGCACTGTACATCTGCTTACCTATTCAATGATGGCAAAAGCGAAAGCAATGCCAAAGCAGAAAGTTTCCTTCTTTCTGGCTGAGTGATGTTATCCATTCGATCAACCCACATTTCAATCACATTACTGAGAATTTGGTCCAACTGCAATGGGAAGCAGAATGTTCCTTTTCATTTATGAGTACTTCAGCATATTTAGAAAATCACTTACTTTAATTTTTCTAGCAACTGAATACACTATTCAACCTGAGAAAGACACCATACAGTTATGCACACCTAATAGAATTAGCAAGCAACAGGTATTTTTTAAGTTTTCTATAGCAGTGCTTCCAAGCCCTGAACCCCTCTCACCATTAAGTGTAACCCAGAAGTTAGGAATACATTTAATTCATGGTCAGAACAGTGACAGAAAATTACTAAAATTTCACTTAAAGACATAGTAGAACACTTGTAGGTAAAGAACCTCTGTAACTTCGTCCGTGAAACCAGAGCATGTTAAACCTGATACTCCTAGAAACTCATCAGAACATGATTACACCATTAACCATGGTGCAAGACACATCAAGATGGCACAAGGGAAGAGACTGTCACTCTGCCATAGTATGCAAACTGAAAGTGTTTATTTGGCTTATCATGGAATGCAGCAGGAAGAGAATTTGGATATCATATACAACTTTTAATGAGATCTTTTAAGGTAATTGTTGGAACATGTAAAACTTGTCATAGGATGTTCAGGGGAAGGCTAAAAGGAAGGGAAAGGGCCCCTTTCCAAGGTGGTCTGGGGAGGAACAAGCATGGAAAATAGAGGGAAAAGTTCTTTTGGGTCAATAAAAAGCAGTACTTCCACATGCAATCCAGATAAAATACCGATACAAAAATCCTTACCTCCTGACCCAGTTCACATGCCATTTGGCTCAAAAGTGATGAAAAAAAACTTGCATTTTGCAGTAGAACTCTACCCACAATCCCCAGATAAGTAGACATCACCACCGGGTATCTCTGAAACAAAAGTAAGAGGCTTAGATTAATTAAGAGAAAAATACTTAACATACAGAGCAGAAATACACGGAAAATACTTCCATGCATCCTTTATATATTTTATGAAATTTGGAATCGTAAATTGTAGTTTTAAAGCCTCTAAGAACACAAGACTGAGCAAGCAAGCAATAATTACCAGAGTTTCTAATTCTTACAATAAGAAACTATGGCTATCCCAAAGTCAGTTTCCTCCAAACAGCCAAGACAACTTGCAAGGTGATTTTACTTTAAATTTTAAAACCGGCATCTTAAGGAATAAATAGAATATTATACTATTAAAAGATTACTTTCAAAGTTGATTATGTTTCAAAATTACCGTTTACAATTTTAGTAACATTAAGAGGTGCTTAATATTTCTGAAGTTGTTCTTTCTTATTTCACTAAGAGAAACTAATACATTTGTCAACAACTAATTTGCAACTGTCTCAAAATTAACTGGATACAGTAGTGAGCTCATTAGTTCATTACCTTTTGTTATTACTTTTAATTTTAAAATAAGCTACATGTCTTCCTGTATTAAATTCAGCATCTAACAACATAGTTATTTTGCAGAATTGCCTACTTGAAAAACAAATGCTAACATTTACCTGAAAAAGTTAATGCAGATTAATACTTTTTTGAATAGAGAGCAATGAATTTGTTAGTCTTAAATCAGAAGACATTTTAGTAATATACTCGAGTTTTGTGTCTTAATCTGCAAACTGCTCAAACAAACTGCCTTTTTGTGTTCTATACAGCAAAAAGTAAATCGCTCAGTAATCTAACTTGGCTTAATTTTGGAAATATCTTATTTAACTCAATAATAATGGGAGCTTGGCTGATAACTAAAAGTCTTCAACTCTGAAAAAAACAGTTTTTTACAAAAAAAATAAAGAGAAAAAAGAATCCCACCCACTGATTCTGCTGATTGTTTTTTTCCTCTTGCTAGTACTGCAAGGTCCAACACAGTTAAAGCATATTGAATTTTACTCCTTTTTATACAACACAGAAATTTGTGAAGGCAAAGAGAGAGAAAATGGGGAACTTAAGACATACAATCAAGCAAAATCTTCAAGCCTTTTCTACCTTGCACAGAGCATTCTGACTTCCCTCAGCTCTTCAAATTAGGTATGTCAAGTAGAAAAAGAAGGTCAAATCAATCTTCTCCTTGACCTGTTTGTTTTTCTCTGGTCTAGGTACACTTAAAAAGGAGTAATATAACCATCTTTAAAAACCCTAACACAAAACTCCAATGCCTACGGAGGATCTGAGTGTAGAGGCACATTATCAGTGGAGGAATGGTGGAGGCATGGAAGAATGAAATTCATATTATTTTAATAAAATAAACACTAGATGACAAAAGAAGTGATGGATAAATTGCCTTAACTCTTGCACTACTGTATTACTTTTACAGATTTTTAAAATACCTGCCAAAGATCTACCAGATGCTCTTAAAACAAGAGAAAATGCAACACCAATATGAAAAAAATGGGCCTGATAATGGAAGATGCTTTCCCATTAGAAAGGAAAAGTTGAGAGTAAGGAGTAACTCTTACCTCCCCATCTAAAATCCCCTTGAATATTGACGGCAGAAGGGGCTGAAACATTTGAGGACCCAAAACAGGGTTTACTTTTAGGACATTTTCCACAACCTTAAAAAAAAAAGCAATTTAGACAATCAGTAAGTTACATTTAAAAACCTTAACTGAAGCTTTAGAACTACATATACTGGTCTATATATAAAGTCCTGGTAGGATGTTTACCATTAAATATCAGCAAACCTTAGGATTGCTGAAAGTATATTTGAGCAAAGTACTCTGCAAACATGATCTGCATAACAGTCCTGATGAAAACTGACATGTCAAGTGAAACCCACCTAGCAAGAACCTCCTCCTGGCCCTGGCAAAGCTGCTGAGGTGGGCTGGAAGGAGGGACCTTGATATGGTTCCATGAGAAGCAGCTTGATGAGGTGGGCTGGCAGGGAAAAGTACGGGCAGTTTAAGACTTATTTCCATACCTTTATCCTGTCACTTTTTTGAAGAACCATTCATTAGGATCTACCATTCCTTGGCAGGTGATTAAGTAACCACAAGTGCCCTCAGATGTGCTATTCTCACTACCCTGCTCTGGCTGCCAGTTTTAACATTCTTTACTCTTTGCTTCTCAGCTCTTTCCGCCCCCCCCCCCCGCCATGAGCTGTTCCCTGAAGTAATTTTTTTTTCTTGTGTTCTTCAGGCTTGCTTTCATCCAGCTGTTTGGTCTCTCTCCTTGTACCAAGACAGAGAGGGGAAGAGGCTGTGAGAATAACAGGCTGTATTAGAAGTATTCACTTCTAAAGTAAAGACAGAGACCACACATCTATACAATCATGTGTATAAAGCACATATAGGTACCATAAAGGTACCTCCCTTTCTCAGACACTCTTCTCAGTTTCTACCTACTTTCAGCTCACCAGAACTTCTTCAAGGAATTACTCTTCTGTGTTCTTGTCCAGTCTCCCCTAAATCTTTTTTTAAACCTTGCCCCTACTAGCTTCATTTAATGCCTTGAGAGAGGTTTTAAGCAGTTGACTCTCTTCAGTGCCTCTCGGTTTTTGTAGACCTTTACTGTTATATGGAAGTCAACATAACTTTTCTCCCACTTGTCTTTTCCAGGCACCAGAAGTTTTAACTAACTCATTTGTTCCTTGTACACAATCTTTCCAAACATTTTATTGTCTGTCCCAGATAACTAGGAAATCAAGTCACATCAAGCCTCAACAACCTTGCAATAAATCATTTTGTCAGTCCAAATTAGTGTTTTTCAACCATATATGTACTGTTTTAATGTCTATTCTCAATCCAGTGAAAGCTCTTAGTAGGAAAACATTTCAGAGAACACTCCTGGGTGTTTCTGTTCCCAATATTTATCTTAGGGGGGTCTTGTTAAACAAGTCAGCATAGTGATGCCTGACAAAACATTTTCCTTATTGTAAAAATGCTTACATGGATTATAGTTCAGTTACCCCTCTGGAAGTAAGTAGGCATATTGGGAAGGCGTTTGAGGTATACTGGACAAACCTCATGGCTAATGCGAGACCACACTGGGAGCCAAGTGGATAAATGATACATTAGTAGCATCACTCTATTTTAGAGATCTGGTTAAAAACTGCTGCATCAAACATTTACCCAAATATAGAATCTAAATAACAGTATTGATAGAAAGGAATTGATATTTTAAATTCCAGAACTAGAGTCCTTAAGCTCCTCACAGCAGTAACTACAAATGGGTAGGACTATTAACTCCCCCTGTTGTTTTTTGTCCTGGAATTCTGCAAGCACTTTTGGAATCCACCAAAGAGGTATACGGGATCTCATTTTGTTCCTGCGTTGCATTTAAAAGAAACTGAATTCAGGTCCAAGGTTTTATAAACAACACAGAGTTCCCAGTTAGTGCAGCCACTGGAAACGTAAGTAGTAATACACTATAGTTATTACTCAACTTTCAGTGCATAGTCCAACTTTATTTCCTGCAATTTTTCAAAAGGCACTTTTTAAATATTTAAATATGTAGTTAAAACACCACCAACTCCGATGTCAGTGTGTGCTATATAAGCTGTTTTCTTTTGTATGTTATACAACATTGCTTTAAAAAACATTACTCTAACCTGAAAAAACACTAGCAACAATAATGGATGCAGTGCTGAATATCTCTGAATAACTCTACCTTTAAAACTTGAACTTGACCTTCAGTAGTTATATCCTCCAAAAGTTCACAAAATGACCTGCATAGGTCAGCAGCATACATCTGAAAAATAAATTAAACATAAGGTATTATGCAAACACGTTTTATATTTATGTATATATTTCAAAACTCAATGCATTAGGGATTACATATGTCCAAAGACACTGCTTCTCTTCAAAGATAACATTTACTAAAATGCTTACCTTTCCTAAACTAATTAAAACCTAATCTAAGCATTTTGGTTTTTTTTAACATTGCAGGTGTTTTAAACAATCATTCTCAATGAATTTTCTAAAGAAAGGAGTGAGAAAAAGGCATAATACCTCTTCTTCAACTTCTGCTAGAATTTATGATAATTGTAATCTAGTAGGATAATTGGAGTAACTACTGCTACGCTGCAGAGGACCTTCTCAAGTAACAAAGTACTACATGAATCCACAGACTATTAATTATAGACCTTTACTATATAAAATGGTTTGCCATCAGGGACTTAAGATGCTAATATGAATCTTTATATAATGGTAACATACCTGTAAAAATTCAGATGATGATAAGAAAATATAAGCATTGATGATCTTAAAGCAATTTTTGAGGTTTTCTGAACTAAGCTCTGGAAAAAAAGAGATCACAATTCACAACCTTATCACAAATTGAAGTATAACTGAAATGATTCACTTCTACAAGTTTTTTTCCTCATACAGCTTTTGAGTGCCAGATGCCTGCAAGAAGAAAAAAGTCTCCTTAGATTCAGTAAATCATTCAGGTCCTCTCTCCTTGCCATAGAGAACATGCTGGTTTTGGCTGGGGTAGAGTTAATGTTCTTCACAGTAGTTAGTATGGAGTTTTGTTTTGGATTTGTGCTGGGAAGAGTGGTGATACCACATGGATGTTTAGTTGTTGCTGAGCAGTGGTCACAGAGTCAAGACCTTTTCTGCCCCTCACACTGCCCACCGGTGAGGAGGCTGGGGGTGCACAAGAAGCTGAGAGAAAACACAGCTGGGACAGCTGACCCCAGGGATATTCCATACCATATGGCATCATGCTCAGCATATAAAGCTGGAAGATGGAGAAAGAAAGGCAGGAGGACATTTGGAGTTATGGTGTTTTGTCTTCCCAAGGAACTGTCACGTGTGATGGAGCCCCACTTTCCGGGACACCTGCCTGATGATGGGAACAGTGAATGAATTCCTTGTTTCACTTTGCATGTGTGTGTGGCTTTTGCTTTACCTATTAAACTGTCTTTATCGCAACTCATGAGTTTTCTGTCTTTTCTGATTCTCTTCCCCACCCCACCGTGGCAGGGAGTGAGCAAACAGCTGCGTGGTGTTTAGCAGCTGGTTGGGGTTAAACCACAGCACACAATAACAAGAGGAATGATAACAGCTCTCATGCTCCCAAATGGAAGCACAAGAAATCCCATGATCTCAAAAGCCAACGCAAGTAAAAAAATAATAAAATAAAAGAAATTTTGGATGTGACAGCAGGTTTAGAAGATCTTAAAGAATGAACAACTGAAACACGTACAAAGAATGAACAACTGAAACATGTACATAAGAGACCTGCAATTACTGATAAGTGATCTCTCTCACATTTGAATCCATTAATGTTGAGCAGAAAGACTGAAATAATGATTGCAGTTCTGCTCTTCTGACCCTGGCGCCACATCAAAAGGCACTGAGCTTTTGGACTAAAACTCACTGAACTTTAGGCCATACCTTGAGTATTTCGGTAAGGAAAGCATATCTATTTAAGAGACAGATAGACACAGGAGATGTCATCCAGCAGCGGTTTGAAGAGAAAAACAGACATGTCCTCAGACAGTACCTGTAAGATTGTTTTTAAAAAAAAGCCACCCAGAACATTAATTAATTAAATTCTCCTGAAGGAGACTCCTGAAGGACTCAGGAGAAGAAATGGCAAGCAATTGCTTCTCTAGGCTGTCATTTAAGTTAGGAATGAAAGTCAAAGAATATATAGTGAATGTACTCTTGTCAGTAAGACAATTGGATCCAGCAGAGAAGGCAGAAGAGGAGGCAGCACAGAGGCCTTCAAAGTTCAGATTTCTAAGGTATTACTGATGGGCCAGGGATAGATAAAGGAAGTGCTCATGCAGTACATAGTCCTGGAAAGCATCTTAAGAGCATTTAAACAAAAAAAAAACCTCCAACAGATGATATGTTAATTTGCAGTCATCTGAACATGGAAAGAAAACCAAAAAGCCACAGTAACATCTTGCTCTTCAGTGATATCCATAGCATACTTCAAAAACTATAAGAGATAATTTGCACGTAATATACCTAATTCAGTTTTACATCACTTTGCTGAAGAAAACATACTATTATTATTCAGAAATCGCAAATCAAGTTTTGCACTTTGATCATTAAATCTAAACTCCCAAATCCAATGGGAAACACTAGAAGCTCAAAGAGTTCTTAAGAGTCATGAATTGGAACCAGCAATCTATCAATGCACAACTCCTGAATTTTCTGAAAAAGTATTGTGTACAGTCATAATGAAGTCCCAGAGGAACCTGCCCACAAAGGTAATTAAAGCAAAGCAAAAATTACAACACAATGAATAATCAAAAACCTGAATAATAGACAATCCAGTCTATTGTCTATACCTCCTTTAAACATAGCCAAACTGTCTACTTTAGTATAAATGGTTATCAATACTGTTTTCCACAGTATTGCATGAGGGCTTGGGAGGACAGGGTAGGCGAAAAATAGCAATAGCAAATGTAAACAACCCACCGATACAGAGTATTTCTGAATTTTACTTAAGCAGATCAGCAGGGTGACACAACTACAAAAATCACAGCCATTTGTATTGTGCAAGCTTCCTGTACCAGACACTATCTCCTACTAACATGGAACAATCAGGAGGAAGGGTAGGTGTGTAGATATGAATGAAGACAAAATAGTAAGCATTTGGCAGCCACAGAACCTAAGAGGGAGCTCTGGAGTAAATACTGAAACCACTACAAAATACTACTTCCCTGAGCAGTTTTGTCATTAGAGATCTAGTATACACAGGGAAGTAACAGAAGGTGTTATCTTGCACCTACGCACCATGATGTAATTTTCTATTGACCTTTAGTCAGAATAAAATATTAATTGCTGAAAACAATTAAAAAGTAACTTCTGTAATTTCCTCTAGAAACAGAATCCATTTTCTGTATTACCTTCACAACCTATAAAAGCATGGCTAAGGATTTCATTACACAAAAACATATTTACATCATAAAATTAAAACCACAAAATTTTTATACTCACTGGAATTGCAAAGCAAAAGCACCCTAAATATCAGTATTTCCTAAGCCCTGATTCTTAATCCTCATTAATGAGTTTATATTTTGTCAACAATTCAAGCAAAACTACCACTTTTAATTTCAGTGCTGCTTGACCAATACACAATAATGGAAAAATCTAATAATGAAAACTTAAGTTCTTTAGACTAGAAAACATTCTGGTTGTAAGCAGAACAGGCAAATATTCCATATAATCGAACTCAGCATATTTAAATTTCAGGAACTTCTTAAAAAAACCTCTGAAATGATAAATTGACATTTGTCTTACCTTTAGGGTATAAAGCAGCTTTAAATTATTAAAAAAGAGAACTAGGGTAAAGAGATAATAAATATTAAAGAAGATTGGAAAGTCAAACAATAAAATCCTATTCTTCATCTTTCAGTAGTCAGAATTTTGCAACCTCCCTTAGCTCTTGTAGCCACAGCGGCATTACGTGAACACCAAAAGCAGTAGAAAAAACAAACCATGAAATTTTATTTGGTATACTTGGTAAAAGACTTACCAAGAAGGGCAGACATGTTCTGAAATATTCTTAGGAGCTCAGGTGTAAGACATGGACTGTTCTCCAATGTCACTAACCTAAGAATAGATTAAACAAAATATTTTAGATTACCTATGAGTAACATTAAGTGATCATTTTGACAGATGGAAAACTTTATAACTTCCAGTAACCATATCTATGATCCTTAAATAATGTTTAACAATTACTTGAAGCATATTTCAAGTACACCAGTAGTCTTTACAACACACCCATAAGTATAGGACTGGCCTTGCTAAGGTAGAAAAACAAAGAAAAACATACTACTGTCTTTTTAAAGGCAACGTAACCTCCAAAATACAGCAGAGAGAATGGCTAAGTATCCAACTTGGGAACTCAGAGGTGTGTAGAGAGGAATATTCACGGTGTAAGGACAAGATGTGTAGTGCTCTTTACCTCTGATGAGGAGCTGCGGTAGTAACCACCTCAAATCTTTACCTTTTTTATTTAATTTTTGTTCCTCTGAAGTCTGAAATGTCTTGATTACCATACAATAAAGCATAACTATATGCTCAGCATTTTTTTTGTATCAGTTTAAAATTCCTGAGGTCTGAAAACAGTAGCTATAAATTAAATTCATACTGAAAGCCACAGCAACATATTCCAGTTAGTTCCTAGATTTTAAGTGTGTGATTACTGTATTTAAATAACATTTCTGATTATGTTCATTATCTTAGCTGTTCTCTTGCTCTTGGTTTAGGAAGCCATTAGAGTCCCAACTGTCTCTGCCAGCTCAATTCAGATTTCTCTGATGTCCTCTAGGACATCTTAAAATTTCATTCTTCTGCATAGGCGTCAGAACAACAACCTCAAGATCACTACTATTAAGAAGGCAAAAAGGTTCTGAACTGATATATTAAAGAGGTCCCTGCCTCTAAATTTTGTGAAGATCTTGCACTTTGACTTGCCGCCCCACCATCAAAAGCACTAAAAGTCTTAATTTTGCTGCACACAGAACAGATCATTTATAGGTTAAGTATTTGTAATTCAAATGCCCATCTACAGTTTAGGTCAAAGGAATACCTCACTATTTCAAGACAAACTCAATATATTCCTATTCTGCAGGGAAGGGATGTGCTGAATTCAGTCCAGGTAACAGTTTCCTCCTCCTACAGTGTCAGCTGCACCAGAACCAAACAAATTAGGCTCATGGCAAACTGATCACAGAGCCAGTTCTTATTTTATGTTTAGTCAACAAATAGCTTGAGATCTGGAAGATAACTTCCACGTTTTATCCTCAAAAGTTTGCCATCTCTCCAGCAACCAGCTCTTAAGAATGACTGGGTTTTTGTGCTCCTGAAGTCAAGCACGTCAAATTGTTAGTTTAGCATGCACATTATAGTGAGTCTAGACTTTTTGACCTGCTGTTCACTATCACAACAGAACTATATCTCACTATCAACTGCCTGAAAATGGATTACCTACTCAGCTATTTTTAATTGTGTTTCTTTTAATAACTTCCTAATCTCATCTCTTCTGAGAAAAGGTATGATATACATGATGTCAAGGTAATATAACAAGAACATATAAATTCGTAATACAATCAAAGCTTTTTTCAGTTGTTTGTTGTTTTTTTCTCTTCTGGGGATACAAAAATTAACATTTTAAAAATCAGAAACTGATAAAGTATATTCTTACCACAACTCTAAACCGTCTTCCAGAAGATAGACATGTGGAGGCTGCGAAACATCTGTACTTAGCTGAATAACTGGAAGTAGAAAAGGATAGAGATTTTTGCTGTCTGTTCCCAGTCCCTGTAAAAGTGGAAAAAAAATGAAATATACTTCAAAAACTGCAAACCAATAAATAATCTGACACGGTAAAATTCACAAAAGAAGAAAAAAAGAATCAAAGAAATTGAAACACAAATAACGGGATATGACACAAATCAATTACATAACAAAGCAGGCAGCTCAGAGCTGCTATTATCTCTGTTTCACATAACACATGAACAAAGCAGGAGAGACCATCAGTAAAACTAAAAAATTTAAGAAGCAATGAAATGAAGTGCTTCTTCCCATATGCTGTACAAAAATGTTGCAGAAATCATTGTGAAATGACATCATAGGTATCAGAGGTTATGCAACAAAAAGGTAATGGTAATAATAAAAGCATTGAAATTAAAAAGAAACAGGACGACCTTCAATTAAGTCAAAGCCAACAATACCATTTAGAGATATTAAACTTAATGGTTACAATTTAAGCAAGAAACATTTGATGTTAATCAAAATTTAAATGCAAATTTAAAGAACAGGCAAAGTGAAACTTGCTATGGTGGCTCTTATCTTTGCCCATGATTTGAAAATGGTTCATCTTCACAGAATCACCTAGGTTGGAAGGGACCTTTTAAGACTATCTAGTCCAACCAACAGAAAAAAAAAAAGGACAAAAACAAAACCCCAAAATCAAACCAAAAAAAACAAAACCAAAATCCACACCACGCCCAAAACAACACCAACCCAACACTAATCCATATTCCTGAGCACTATGTCAACTCATCTCTTGAATACCTCCAGGGATCGTGCCTCAACCACCTCCCTGAGCAACCCATTCCAATGCTTGACAACCCTTTCAGTAAAGAAGTATTTCCTAATATCCAGCCTGAACCTCCCCTGGCACAACTTGAGGCCATTTCCCCTTGTCCTGTCATCTGTGACTTGGGAGAAGAAGAAGAAAAAGAAAGTTCACAGAAAGTTTGCAACTAAAATAGAAATCCCAAGTCCCTGGGAGCTGAATGGAAACCAATGGGGAAACAGAGGTGCCTACACTGCAGAATCAAGTCTAAACCATACACAAAGACTGTAAGAAGAGACTGACACTCCCAATGCCATGTGGGAAATAGAGGAAGCCAGAACAAGCTCCTTCACACAGCCTATAAAGTCACTAACAGAGGTTCAATTCCAGGATTACAAAACCAAAACTGTCCAGAACACAATCAAATCTGCCTAAAGAACTGCTTCTACTAAGCAAGACCCTGGAAACAAAATAATTAAGTGCTTAACATTAGCTATGTTTACTCCCACTATCAGATAATCATGTCTTTATTGTAAGACCGAAAAGCATTTAGTAATGGTGCATAAAACCAAAGCGTACCTTAATTTTATGTATATGTATATATATATATACACACAGGAGAACATGTAGGCACATCTTGAGAAAGAACTGTAGGAGATACTGACAACATTTATGTGATTCTGACCCCTCACCTGGACAAGATGGATTAAGGTGGTTAGAATTGCACATCGTAGCATATTGTGCTCTTCACTCTGCTTCCAAAGGAGTGGTAAATACTGAACCAAACATCCTACATATGGTCGTATCTGAAGTTCAGAACACAAATTTGTTTCTTAGTATGCGAAACCAGGCCATTAATTTATCCCAAGTGTAATTCTTGAAATATTTGAGAGCTGCTTTTGTCACAGTAAAAATGCAGAGATTGCTTTAATTTACTCCTCCTTCCTCTTCCTAAAACACCGTATTTCATACTCTGTGACTGAAGTAACTTCTGACTGCACAGTGGTTTGAAAATAATATATTACTTATGGTAACATTTGTGCATGGCAACCAGGCTTAAGTAGTAAATAAAGTACTTCATTTGATAACAAGAGATATTTTCGCATCAATAGGTTCTTCACTTAGACAGGACTCCTAAATAATGGTATCCTTTAAGATGACCAGAAACAGTCTCAATAAAAAACAAAACTAAACAAAACAAAAATCCTGAATAACCTCCAAAGCTACCCATGGTTTGGAGAGGGGCTGGACAAACCTATGTAACAAGAGGTTTGTCCCAACCTATGTTTTTTCTATGATCCCCTATAATACTAAAAGGTTAATCTCTTTGTCTTCTAAAGTATTTAATTAGGAATTAAACTAGAGACTCAAAGATTCTTTCTCAACTTGCGTTCTTCTGCTGCTTCTCTAGCTGATCTAAAATCCAGGGAAATTTGCTGTCATGTTGACTTTTCCCACAAGGGACAATTACGAAAGCTTCATTTGGCTCTCAGACAGGATTACTTGTAGAAAGAGGAGATAAGCTCAAAACCATACATTATCTGTCCTTAATACAGTAATGCTGCAAAAAACCCCAAACCTGAGACAAAAGCAGTCAACAATTCATTTTTAAATTCTGCAAAAATATTTTCAATTTCTTTATGTATAAGCTGAAGTATGTAATTTAACTCTACGAAGTAAGTACCAAAAATACATAATGTGAACTTAAAACTTTTCATGCAATTAAGGAGTGCTGTCTAGGCAATTGTGATCCATACAGCTGTCAATGCGAGATTACAAATTTAACTGCACAGTCCCTTAGAGTGTGAAGCATTTTGTCCCCCAAAATATCTCTTATAATATGTAAGATTTAATAAAATACTAGTTCAGATATGAGACTAGAATAAATTACAATTTTAAAAAAAGGAAAATTGCAAGACATGCAGTAAGATAAGCAGTGAAAGTCTTTCTGTACTCTAACAGATGAGTTAATAAAAAAAATACATAGTACGTCAGGAAAAGTAGTAATCGGGAAAGAATATTTTACACAAAAGATAAATGAAAACTGAAAAGCGAAAAGAGAACCAAGTAACCAAGTAACGTGAATAATACAGGCATCTATGATAACACTAACCAGTCTAGCAATCAATAACGTTTTTCTACCATTTTTGTATAAGCTGGAAACATCAAGTCCTACTCTGTGTTCTTAGTACAAGCTTACACTGAAATCTAAAATAAAGAAAAAAAATACCTGCATATTGACTCTTTCAATCACACAAGACAGAACGTGAAGTACATGCATTTTAGTGTCACATTGTGTTACTTCCTGCAGTAGCTGAAAGAGCAGTGTAAACATGGATTCCAGATACTAAAAAAAAAAAAAAAAACAAAATAAAAACCAACTACAGACTAGACCATCAAAAATACAATTGGTGACATGAATTGGCAACTTTCCTTTACAACTCTTACAACAAGACATCTATGAACTTCGAAAGACACTTCGCAAGTGTGCAAAATGTTACTCTTTCATTTGGAAAAACACACACTAGGCCATCTACTGCCTAAGCAATTCAGGTACGCTCTTACATTACAGTTCAAACAGGATCATTTCAAACATATACCATTTTCATGCTTTGCAAGTGTAAATATGACTTCACCAACAGAATACGAAAAAGCTGAAAGCCATCTCACCAGAAGCAGCACTTTTTTAGGGTCAAAGAAAGGTATGGTCTTCCAGCTTTTGAGTCAATAAATAAAATTTATATATTTAACTGAAAAATAGTTCCAATGCTTACAGTGTAGATGCACTCTGCATTTTTTTTGTTCTGTTTTGTTTGGTTTTTTTCCTCAGGAGAGTTGTAATTAACATAGAAATCATAATCAAATGAGAAGAAAAAGCGCCTGCCAAATTTAAGTGATCAAAATAAATCTTTGCTGTATTTAAAGCTAACATCTCATTATTTATTTATTTAATGGCACTAGTACTGACCACTGGAAAGAACACAAACATAGGAAATCAAGAAGCTCTGTGTTTTTAAGGCCCTATTTTTAACTACACACTTAACAGTTATTATTTATGTAAAACAGCAGGTTAGAAATTACTGTGTGAAACAGGCATACTGGAAAGTCACATTGGTGTGGAAACATTTGCTAAAGACAGCATTCATCTTGTCTTAGCATGAAGAAACTTAGCATCTGATAACACATAATAAATCTAATACTAAACACAATGCTAGGAAATTGCAATAATCGTAATACTAAAAGGTTTTGAATTGTGTGTATATTGCACATTAGCAACTTTAACAGCAGCAGTATGAGTTGTTACATATTTTGATGAAGACTGAAAAAATACACACAATTATTAGTAAAAAATAAATAGTAATAATAAATTTTTTTTTTCTCTATGGATCTATCTGCTCATCAGAATATGCCCACATAAATGCTCTTACCGGTAAGAACTGGTCAGTTCTGAACTCAAAGTCATCTACAGGTAAATAACCATTAAGGAAAAATAATACAGATTGCAAAGGGATACAAAAGTCAAATAAGCAAATGTTCCATGGATACACAAAAATCATCATGTGAAGAATTTGGCAGCAAGATTAAAATTGTTTATTTTCCAGTAACTCTGAATGAAGAACTAACCAAAAATCTTTGCCAATAAAAGGATATTTAACTTCAGTGTCGTAGCTGTCTCAATACGCACCTGAAAGACAAAAGTCAAGAAGCATCACACATGCATCCATTAAACTTCTTGATTATCAACATAATAACTGATAATATCAAATAAGTTGCTGTTTTACCAATTGAATCATTCTAAGTGTTCTGTCATCCTCTAAGAAATATAGTTAGTTCAACTCAAATATTTTCAATTACTTTCATTTTAGTATCCTTCACAGTTTATTTAGCACTGCTAAAGCAGTACCACCTGGACAAACTATTCAGGCAAAACCTTCACAAGGGTCAAGATAGCATTAATCAAAAAGATATCTAACCTACGCTAAAAACCTCTTGCAATAGAGAAGGAGTTTTGCCTGTGTTTACACAACAAAGGTAACATGACTTATTTATACTTACCACTAAGTCCTGGTCTTGAAGCAAGTTACGAATTGCCTCATATAACATAGGTCTCAAGTCTGATTTGAATCTTACAGAAATCCACTGTCCAATCAGCCAAATTACTCGTCGGCGTATTGGTTTATATCTTTAAAAGTAGGGGGAAAAAAATTGTACTCATTAACTCATTATACTTGCTGTTCTGGAATACTTTGACAAAAAAGAAATCTAAGAATCACTAGGAAAGAATTATTCCCCCAAACACTATCAAAAGGTTTGTCAAACTCAGCCTTAAAACTTTAGTGCAGAAATTTTCTTCGTCAAAATTCTTCACTATAAAACTAAGGAAACACCAACTTAGTCTGAAAAAGATAACTTTCATCCTAAACAACTGCATCTTGAAGGTCTCACTGGAGATACAGTTTATGCTGCACATCGCATGCCAATAAAAGAAACTAAAAATAAATCTTATATTTATTACTGCCATCATGGTGACTACTGCTTTCATCACACTTTCCAGAAATCTCCTTGACATTCCTTTTATGCTCAAAATTTTAGGTCAAAAACAATTTAAAAAAGCAAACTTATGTACTGCATTACAGCAACTGGCAGAGTATTTCATGTCATCAGTCTAAAACTGTTCTTAGAAAGAACTGGCATTATCTAATCTTTCACCACTGCTGCAACAAGAGCACAATACAAAACACTTTAGAGTCAACGGAAAGCAGTAAGAACCAGAATGACAGTGAGCTGAATTGCCTAACACAATGACTGAGAAAAGCATTCCTGAAAATGAGAGCTGTTATTTTTCTCCATGGATTACAAAAGGTGACCGGGAAGAGCAGCTCAGATTTAGATGTTTAATTTGCAGACATATAAAGTTAGCAAAGACGAACCTTATTCACAGAATTTTAACTCACAAGTTATTTTGCCTTGTTATGCTAAATGTATTTTTAATTTGACAAACCTCTGCCTTGTAAAACACCAAGACAGCAATTTGAGCAGAAGTTATTGACGCTTCTTCACATTTAGTAGTTGTGATTTATTAAACATTCCCATAACCATGAGATAATTAACAAACCACACCTTCAGAGAACATGAAAATTGTGGAAGTGGCATGTATACAGCAGTTCATAGGACTGGAACACAGGTCTAACGAGGAATAATGGTCCAGTGTTGCCTTAGGTTTATTGAGTGGCAGAGGAGCATGAACAATGCATGCTGAAGCAAGGGCTTAGGCAAGATCTTGCCTTACTAACATGTCTCTTCTATGTATTAGAGAAGCTGTGGTGATGCAACTTTTTCTAATCTTAGAAAGCCTATACATAACCTTGTAAAAATCAGAACATTAAAAACTGTTTTTTCTTGAGATTGGCATTGGATAGTTTCCAAACCACTACCATATAAAGAAAAGTTTTAAATGACATAATCACATAACCATCTGCTGACAGTAAGGATTTTCAGCTCTGGTGATATCTGTTATACAATCCATACATCCTACCTTCATCTTTATATTCTTTCTCTCTCTCTCAAAAGATAGTGTACTTTTGAGTTTTTGGGAGTGTGTGTTTGGGTTTTGTTAGGGATTTTTTGTTCGGGATTTTTTGTTCAGTTATGTTTTTTAAAAAGGACTTAAGTTCCTAGAAATTCTTCTGCTTTTGGAAGGAAAGGAAGGAAGAGAGAGTGCTTTTGAGGTTTTTGGGGGTAGGTGTGTGTTTGGATTTTTTTTTGGGGGGGTTTTGTTGTTTTTGTTTTTTTTTTTTCAAGGGACTTAAGTTCCTAGAAACTCTTCTGCTCACAGGTGCTCATTTTTAAGGTCTTACCTTTTCTACATCCAATACTTCTGGGAAAAGTTCACCTCTTTGAACTTCACTATTTTTTACACTGAGTACATTCTGACTAAGTAAAAGGAGGTTGAGTCTGCTGAACCTAAAACCCACACACGAAAATTGACCATATTCCAAAATAAGGCATCTTCTGTTGCAATAGCCATAGGATGGTAGCTTTAAGCAGTCTGGACAGCATTCAGACATTCAAGTCAAAAGTATCTTAATTGACACAAAAGTAGTAAGTGTTACATCAATGGGAAAAGTTGCTTTAAGATTGAATTATTATGAAAAATTGTATTTAGTGAACTGTCTTCATATTTAGCAGAAAAGTTTCTCCTTAATCAGGATAAAATTAAATATTATGGCAAGTGATAAATTTGCAATGCAATCTCTCTCAAAGTATTTTAAAATATTTTTTCATTAATCCCATATTTCTCCTACGGCTATGGTCATGGTCAACAGACTCACTATCAACAGACAATGAAACAGACAAAGAAAACAAAACACAGCAAACTCTATGGTCACGGCTGACAAAACATAGGTTTGTGTTCCCAAACATGAAGCTGTTTGCAAACACAAATTCTAATCGCTATGGGGCACTCTCTGGGACAGCTGGTCATACCCTCCAATCCACTTTATCTGAACTGCATATGTAATCCTGAAGCTGTCCTTAAAGCAGCACTCCATTCAAACTACTAACACCACCTCCCTTATTGCCATGGTGGTCTCCAATGACGCTGGCAGTAGAAGAGGTTCAAGCACACATGGCTTCAAACTTCTGGATGACTTCTACTGCAAGCTTCTGTCCCCACAGGTATTTCACCTTGGGATATAACAGATGCGAACCAAATAGTCAGATCAGGTGTCATCCCTACTATAGATACAACTATATCAACCACAGGCAACTTTTGTCTGTTTTACTTAAGCTATGTGGGTGGATAGCATAAAAATGGCAAAGCCAACAGGTGCTACAAATACCATGGCAGCTTTATTCAACAGATTGGTGCTGGTGCGGCACAACAATAAAGTAGCAATGCAAGACTTCTCAGTTTTTCCTGCTCTTCTGATATTTAGTGTAACCATTAGAGTACTTGGCCACTGCTAGACAGCAAGGTGAAGTTAAGGTCATACCAAAAAAAAAAAAAGACTGATGAGAAAAAGAATACAAACATGAGGAAACACCAGGTAAAAAACGGTGGCAATCATTCTGTGGCTCTAAAGTAAGGCTATATATCTAAAAGTATATAATTCATTTTGGAAAAAGTTCATTGTAATAAAAAGCATTTTAATATTTGGAAGTTGAGCACTGATCTTCCACTCTACGTGAAATTGCAATGTATTTGTAAAGCAAGCGTTTATAACTAGCATTTGGAAATTACAAAAAAAGCTGGCTAGCAACTCATTATCAAAAATCATCTATAATTCATAGTTGATCCTGCAGATATTAGCAAACATTTTATGTTTCAGATAGCAATTATGTCTGGTAAGATAAGTTGCAAATGTAGAAAAAAAATAGTAAAATTCTTGAAAGGACATTACGGTCACTGCTAATGACTCTGATGAGGAAAAACAGGATATAGTTATTCAGAGTCAAAGGGTGATTTGGAACTCATCTGATGAGGATTAGCACCATGTACAATAGCGGTCATGGTCCTTCCCCTGAGGGAAGAGTGACAGCTGGAGGAATAAGAAGGAATACTGCCTTTTAGTCATTTGTTAAGATGGACAGCTCAGCCTGTACCGAGAGACCAAAACTAATCTTTCAAAATACCCTATAATGTCTGCTAAACAAAAAAAAAAAGAAAAAAAAAGAAAAAATTACTCATGTGACAACCATCCAAGTGAAAGGGGCCTTGGTGAGAGGGAAAATCCAGAGCAGATGGGAAACATTCCTTATGTACAATGAGCCTGTAATCATTCATACTTCACAATACAACTCAAATCCTTCCCCACTTTATTGCTGGCAAAATTAACTGAAGAGTGTTCTTTTGAAGAACAAATCACTATTTTGGCTAAACTATAGATTTGCAGACATTATTTTCACAGATTTCCATTGGACTTTACTACCTGAAGGGCTCTGGGTACTCAGATCTATAGATCTTTCTTTAAATGAGCGAAGGTGGCTGTCCTGGAGAAAGTTTACCCAAATCAAATACATGCAAGAAGACCCACTCACAATATTTTTACAGAATCATACAAGTATCCACCACACAGTAATTTAAACATAAACAGAAACCGTCAGGTTTATCAGTTACCCATATGTGTTTCATACCTCTGCTCACTTAGTGGATATAGTTAAATATTGAGTATTTTTCAAGTCTGCAGTTATTAGACATTATGTCTTACCAGATTTGTATCAACAGTTCATATTTAAATGATGAAGGCATAATAAACCAAGGTGTTTACCTGTTATGAGAAACCTGTAGTTCTGCTAATAGTTGATTTTTAAACCACTGATCAAAATCCACACTATCAAATAGTTCATAAGCAGCCAGTCCAACCGCATTATACACTGGGGAAAAACAATAGTTATGCTTATCGTCTGCTTAGATGTTTGATTTTTAATACTAAGTAATCAGACTAATTTAAGTTTCAAAAAACATTTTTGATAACCTGAACATCATAAAGAAAACAAAACTAAAGCATATCTTCCTGAAGAAAGATATCAGACCACAGTGAAGGGAACTCTGGAGGAAATTTTACTGAAAGAAAGGTATTACAGAAGAAAATTCAGACTCTTGAAAATAGTTAAAAGTCGTAAGAACAATGAAGATCTTATTTTAACATCAAGAATGGTTCCATCAGAGGTCTTAGACAATTCTTTTCTTTTGCTATGAAATTTCCTTACTTGTAAAATGGACAGAGTATCTCCATGGATAGTTGCAGAGAAGAAAGGACAGGACAGTAAGGGAAATTGTCTAAGGGTTTGTTTCAGAAAAAAAGGTGAAAAAAGCACCATACTTTTACATAAGCATTTTGAGAAGTGAAGATTGAGATCAAGTGAAAGGAGAAATACGATTTAGTCCTACTTTTCAATTGTCTTAAAAAAATATCTTGAAAATTTTTCAAATAATTTTTAAGAAGCCAAGCACATACACAGAAGTGGCTTTGCTACTTCAAATGTAAAGCAAAATTTAATTTACCAGCATCTTTAATCAGTATAGCACTGGTATCTTCCATGTTGGTAGATCCTACAAGGCAAAGTTAAAATAATAAAAAAAACACAACTGAAACAAAGATCACAAGCAACTTTGCACTTACACACTTTAAGCATGCTGTGAATTAAGACTTTCACTATTTTTGTTTTATTGACAAGCTTAGTTATTTCAGTTTCAATAATTTCTTCAGTGAGTATACTACAATTCAGTCTCTGCTTTCACACTCTATTTTTGACTGACTTCTTTGGAGCTGAACCTTTTTAACAACATGCATGTAAGTCAGAAACATGTAGTTTAAACGAACAGACTCAACCCTGCAAATGGCTGAAGACTGTCGACCATGTGGTACCATTTCCAATAGAGTCCTAGACCTAATTCCTATATACATTATATATGTGTGTGCATGTGTACTTACAATATGTAAGTAATGATTTTCCAAAATAATATGAATTAATGAATTATTATCATCATCTAGTAGTTTGACAGAAACTCTCAAGTTGAAAAATGGCTACTATGGGCCTCAGGAGAAAAGAAAAAAAAAAGTACATATATGCTTTAGTATGGAAATATTAACTTCCATAAACTTCCATAATTCTTCGAGAACAAAATAATTGACAACCCTGTTGTAAGGAACCTTTTACCTTTCCCAATATCACAGCACAGCAAGCTACCCTGAAACATGTACACAAAGTGTTTTATGAAGAGATTCTGTGAAGTCAGAAACCGCCCTCAAAAAAATGGCTATTTACTTCTACTTAATAGAAAGTACTGACCCATTCTCACAGGTACAAATATAAAATGTTTTCAGTCAGGTAAGGTACAAACTGGGAAAACAACCTAACCTGAAATGTCAGGGAAAACAAAGTGGCAGCTACCACTCATTATCTTTCATGGCCACTACAAAACTTAGTTTGGGGGCAAAAAATCATAGAACAGAATAAAAGAAAACTTGAAACATTCGTCAGTCTATGAAGACTTGAGTCTTCATGCAGAAAACCACTAAATTTTTAAAGAGATTTTTCAGATTTGGGAAGTCCTCTAGACTCTCCAAAATGACAGCATAACTTGAACTTTTTCTGGTAAAGATCTTTTTTCCCAGGATTTTTGCAGAGACATGACAAAATTACCATAAACTGCCTTGCAACATCTGAACAGGAAGTTCCCAATAAAAAACAACCTACAGAATTTACTAAGCTTGTCTGCCATTCTCAAGAAAGCCTGAAACCTGAAAGTAGAATGCCCCAATTTTTGTCCGTCACCTAAAACAGTTATGACAAAAAAATAAAGAATCCTTATGACTATTCATAGATACACACTGCATTTTCTTTATGGTAGGTTTAGAAATAATTTTAATTTTTGTCCTTTCAAAAATACAAATAGAATGCACTATATAAAATATCATAAGGTAAAATTGTTTAACAGTTGACGAAAGCAAATGTAAAGAATTCTACATTTTACATTTGCTTTATCTTTTAAAGAACTTACCTTGTAGACCGCGAACCATTTCTAAAAGCACAGGGGTAAGAGTCTGATTATATTCATGGAAAATATCAATAAAAAGAACTTCCGTGCATGGCTGAAAAATTAAAAAAATATATTTCAGAATCTATCAAAAGAAAGACAATTAAATCACATTTTATGCTAAAATTTTAAGTGATGAGTACCTCAAACCAGAGGTCATAATTTAAAATGTAATATACTGTAGCAAAATTAGTACCATATGAAATACCACTCTCCCTACTAATCAGTATGCTTAAACCTAGCAAGAGTTTGATGGCTGTACCTATACCAGCCAGTGCCGAGGCAGAAGAACAACCAGTTTGTGGAGTGAAACAGCTGGTGTTGAGGAGACAGTGACCACAATGTGGGTATGTTACAGTTTACTTTTGGATTAGCTCTAGTTGAATCACCTGGACTGAATACCTGTTTGCAAGCGGAACACACTAGATGCACAGGGTCAGAGATTTTTAGTTTTAAAATGAGAATGATCCAGCAAATAAAATTTGAGATCTGTCTGCAAAGCAAAACAAATCACAGCAGCGATAACTGGGAGATTCAGCACAACAGCATACTTTTGATCTAAACTAAAATGCTAATGTAGATGCATTTGAAACTTTCCTCATTCTTCATGTCTACTAACATAGTGATATTACCAGTTACCAGTTTAAAAAGACTACTATTGGGTTTAATTGCCATCAGATACTACACAATACAAATGCTGAAGCACACGCCTTTTCTCTCCTGCTTGAAATATGGAGTGCATAGTTTCCAGTGTATTTCAGCACGTTTGAACATTGATAAAGGAATAAAGTTAATTTATACTAATTCTAATGAAATTTCCTTAACTAAAGATATTTTTTTTAGAGCACAAGCTTATCTTTCTACCAAACATCATAGTTCTTGGCTACAACATTATCAAGAAATGCATCCAGAAATGTTGAATGGTTTTCTGTCAAATAGAAACACTTACTCTGAGACTGTATTTCCAAGAATCTCCTCCTGTCTCTTCTACAGCTATTATTTCACAATGAAGAAGAAAAAGTATTATCATTATTATTATTAACTATGGTTCAAATAAAATTTAGTATTTAGAAATGTCGGTATTAAACTACTAAAAAATCTCTTGTTATAAAAACAATCTCTAGCGACTGCAGAAAAAATAAATCAGCCAATATTACAGTAAGCAATTTGTAGAAACAACGTGGATACAAAACTCTTTTACTAATATCAAAATAAAGTGCAACCAACTGTTCAACATGTTTCTTACTGAAGCTTTCTGGGTCCTCTTCCCACATTGTTAATTCTTCCTTTGTCAGCAGAAAATAGTGAGTGACTAATCTCCTACATATTTCCATTAGTGTTGGATATGTGAAAAACGCTGTCTTTATCTTATGTGCTTCAAGAGTTTCAGGACTGCTATCTGAAATAAAACACAGACAATTCAAATTAAAATTAAGTGGCTTAGTGATCAAATAGTAGTCTAGTAAAATTAGAAATAAATCAATAGATAGGAAATTCTTATTCTCCGAGGAAAAATAGAAAAAAAAACAACCAACATTTTCATGGCAGACTTTCATAACAGACTTTCAAGTTGTACTTTTTTTAAGGAAGTTAAACTACCAAATTAATTTACTTTTAATAGGGTTCTTTTACAGCACAATTACACTGAAGGATTGTTAGGGCTTCACAAAGTATTTATGTAATGTTTTTCAGCTGCTATGTAGATGAAAAGAAAAACTGTTTACCTGCTGGTTTTAGAATTTTTTTTTCATTTAGCATTACTGAATCTAAAAGCACACAGAACTCGAAAGACTCGCTTATACTTAATCAGAAAGTTTATCCAAATATAATCTTAAAAATAACTTGGATTGTTAGGAGTTAATATTGGTTAAAGAAAGCATCAATAAATTCAAATACTGTATGCTATACAGCCAACACAAACACTATATACCAGTCAGAAATTAAGAAAAATAAATTTTCTATTTTAACTTTTTTTCATCACCCAGTTCTCAGAAAGTAGTCAAGTACTATAGCTTCTATCACGATGTGCGATATTCTTTTTGTCTCAAATGACCACATTTCTATTTCAAAAACCTCAAACACAACTATGAACTTTTGCAATTGGAAATTTCTGTTAATAATCAGTGGATTTAGAACATTTTAATGTATAGTAAAATTACAGAATAACACTGTACAAATCAGTATTTAAGAATTTTAAAGGCTGGGTTTGTGAAATCTTTCTGACACATACCAGTATGTTCATGAAACTATTTTTTTTTTAATTTAGAACAAGAATGCTAATTGTTATCTAGTAATTGTCAAACATCAAATTAATGTGCAACGTTTTTTTTTCTTTAATACAGTTTAATTCTGTTTTTCATTATCCACACATACAGTGTCATATGAAGATTCAGAATGAAACAGTCCTAGAAAGCAGAATATATAAACTGCTTTATACTCAACTGCATGCCAAATTCACTGTATTTCTGTATTTCAGACTCCTAGTATTAGTTAATAACAGCAAATACCTCATTTTATCAAACATTTGTCCATACCTCAATACTTTTTAAAATTAGTTCAATGAATACTAAACAATCAACAGAGGAAAGATATTCACGCTCCTTGTGCATTTAAAATTACTTTACCAAGTCAATGTCTTTATATATTAATACTTTAACCACCAAATTAAAAATTGTCAATATAGAGACAGAAGCACATATTACTAACCATTAAAACATTAAGTATTTAAAAAAAGCGTCTTAAAGAGTTTTACTGTTGGGAAAAACTAGCAAAATGTTTCTCAAGTTATAAAAAAAGTTAAGGAAATAACAGCAGTACCTTCAATATTCTTAGATGGCTTGTAAGCATAATTTTTTACAATCATCTTAATGAGATTCATGCACTGTACAATAAACCGCTCAAATACAATTCCTTCACCAGCTTCTGTGAAAACATAGCTTACAGCAAACTCCAACGACCTCTGAATCAAAGGGGTGAATGAAAAAGGATGTTGATCCAGGAAGTCCAAAAGCTAAAAATTAAGGAAGTAGAAGGGCAAGAAAGAGAATAGAGAAATCAAATTACTTTTTGTGCAAGTCTTATTAATAGTTATCAAAAACAAGTGCCAATTTATATAAAGTTACAGAAAACAACAGTGACAGGAAATTAGAAGAGATCAGTATTAATGGTTAACAAAACACTATTTTACCCTGACATTTTTGATTCATGTTCAAAATTACTTTTTGAACGACAATATCCATTTTCAACTAGGCCAGCTTAATAGCAACACAGTATATAAAACATATCACCCACACTTAAAATCCTGAACATTTTAGCGGGTAATTCATCCTATTAGAATTATTATAAGTAAAAGAGGAATGAGGGAAATAACCTTTTATTCTTTTTTCTCCCCCTCCACTGCAGTACAAGCACTTGTTTCCTTAGCTTAGCTTTTCCAACTACCGGTCTAGAAGGCACTGGTTTTCTTTAATCTCCTCTACTGCTGCAAATATGCTTAAGCTTGAATTCTTGCATCTGAATTTCTACAGGTGGTAGATTATCTATTAATAAAGTGTATTGTCTCTTCAGGTCTATGAAAAAAAACATGCACATGCCTCACATACGTATAGGAAGTACTATAACAAAGACTAAAAATGTTGGGTCAGAGCACCTTCGGTTCAATTTTGGTGAAGCCAACAGGTGCCTCCCACTTCTGATAATTAGGGCAAATATTTAAATAAGATACATGGCCCCACACTAGAATCTGAAAACAACAGGAATTCTATAGGTTTTGTATCTTTCAAAAACAGAGCAAGTGACAACGCTAAAATTACCTTCTAATAATATATGCAATTAATGGTGGCACAGAATTAGCTGACAACTCCATATAACACAAAAGTAACTAAGGGTAAGAGAGTTTGTTAATTTTCTTTCAATAAACTCAAAGTGGCCAGTTATTCAATAGAACTAACAGGGCCTTAGAAATTGCAATCTAACTACTTATAAAAGACAGGATGAAAAGTTTATCTCTTCTTTGTTCATCAATGCTGATACCAATGTTTTAGCAAAACTTACAGAATTCTTTTCTGAGCAAAATTCCTAGCTAAATAATTCACTTCTGGAATGCATTTGACTTTGTTTGAGCTAAGGAAATGTATTCTTCACTACCGCTACCATGAGTAAACAGACATTTCTTTAAAAAAAAAAATTCAAAAACGTATTTCATAACAAAGAATTTTTAAGTTGCAGTTCCTTCCTTATCTTTAAAAGATCTGAAACCTATTGGCTTTAAGACACATACATATCTGAACAGGGACTGCTCTTCCAGCATGGTAAACTATTCAGTAACTGAACACAGAATTTACTTACCACTTTAGTGAACAGAATTATAGTCTTTTCTAGACGATCTCTGCATACATTTTCTGCTCTTATACTTCTACCTGGTAAATCAAATATTTAACAACTATCACTTTTTCAGACTTTCCTTTTCTTTTTGGAGAGATAAGTTTTAAAAAATCAACATGGGAGAAAAACTTGTTTTATCTGTAGTTCAGGGATTACAGCAGCCAGAAAAAAATTTCTATGGCAGAATAAATTCAAAGTCAAATTGAAGGTAATGAGTACTGGGGGAAAAAACAATAAAAATATCTAACCACTGCTTTCAGCTGCAGTGAAATTCACTGTAACTGATCAGAATAAAACAATTGGGACATTATTATAGACAATTCAGTGATAAAAGACAGTTAAAATAATGCAAGTAAATGCTAGCATAGAGAAGAAGCAAAAAGGCATTAAAAAGTCAAAAATGCCCTTTTAATGAAATTAAGATATATTCTTACTACGTAATGGTATGTGTTTTTCTAGAAACTCCACCTTAAACAAATAATTGATTATGGACACAGGAGTACATTCTGAATTTACAAAAAAACAAATAAAGCTGTTTTAAAAAGGAAAAGAACAGAAAGAGCCATAATAAAGGCATGCAGACAAAACCAATGATAATGTACATAATAAATGTAAACACTAATCTTGTAAGATAGTTGTGCCTGCTTTTACAAAACAACTTATTGATTAGAAAAGTGGAAATGGAAAATTTCAGCTTAGTTCTTAACTTAGGACATTCAGAACCTCAGAATCCTAATGTTCTACTGTAATAACCACCAAGCCAGGATGGCATTAATTCAGTCTACTGAAGTTAGTCAACTATCTTGCCAACAATCAAAGAAGGTCCAGAAAGAGCATGACTATAGTATAGCAAAAGGAGTAAGCAGTCACATGCAAAGCTGGCATTTGAGAAGAGCAAAAAAGCTATTTTATTTTGGCATTGAACACAGTGGCAGCTAGTTTCTTTTCTCGAAACAAGGCTCAGACCCCAAATCAGTCCCTCTCGCCTAATTACATACTCCTGAGTCCAAGAACATTCATTTGTATCAAAAAATTCTTTCTATTCAGTTTTGACATCTACTTGCAGAAAAAGCATTGTTGAATCCTAAAAGAATGACCTGGTAGGCTTCAAATGAGTGAATGGCTCACACCAGGTCTTCCACAAGTACACACACAAGAAAAGAGAAGTGCTAGCACTGAGTAACACTGCTGAACATTTCCCATTTGATTGTTTCAGGTAATTTCCCTGCAAAAGCACTAACACCTGCTAATTATGCTTACATTTCTGTTGACTGTGCTAACCTGCAGTTGCCTGTCTCAGACTACTGCTCTTCCAGTTATAAAGTACATGCAGCTGAATGTGGCCTGTATTTCCCATTTGATACTTAGCAAAAATATATGGCAAACTCCAGGAAAAAAGAAAAAACATAAAACTCTCCCAAAGAAGAAAACTCAAGATGACCTGAGTGTTGGTAGCATCTGCATATCTTAGTACGGATACTTTGTCAAACCACAGCTTAATTTTTATTTTTATTTTCAATTGGCATTATCACACCAAGTATAATTTTCGTGGGATTTGGGTCTGTTGATATAAAAGGACATTTTTAACAAAGCCTTTTCAAACAGTTTCAGCTGCATTCCAAGTAATAGTTTTGCACTTATAAAAAACAAACCTTGCACTTAAATGATTATTGATGATGCACTAAACTGTATTATGTTTTCATCCAGCTTCTAATATTGAACAACTGATACAAGGAAAAATATCCAGATACTTACTACACTCCAGAAACTGTTTTAGCCGTTCAAACACTGCATGTAAAAAACCCTGAAAAATATAAAAGCATATGTCTCTTTTAAAGCAAATAATTAGCTCACTACCAAACTGCATCAATGATCCAAGCTGACCTTACTGGTACCACACAAACAGTATAGCATCTCTAATAGGAGGTATAGGTAAATATAGACATATGTTTTACAAGCTGTTTATCCAGGTCTTTCCTGTTCTCAACTTCCTAGTTTAGGACGTAGGTCATAGGTCCCCACTTCTTCCAAAGCAGGCAGTGTCTGGGGTTAAGCAAGATGCTTGGGCTTCTTTCTTCCCCACCAATGGACTGCATACCACAGGCTTACATCTCAATCAGACAAATTCTGTTTTATTCTAGCAATAGAATTCGACAGGACAAATGTGCCATCACGTTCATCATTAAATGAAAACACCCTCTTCAAATGATGGGGGAGAGTATATATAAGACAACAGTAGGCAACAGGGGTGTCACTATCATGTGACATGTAAATTGGAAGGAGTACCTTTTCCATTTTTAAACAGCATCAAGTTGGTGTCACAGAGTTTAGAAGCTACCTAGGAGCTGATAGTTTTTAACTCATGGGAGGATGACTTTCAGAGCATAGTGCTTGATCTTGCTTTACAAAACACAAATGTGTGCCTTTCGATGATTTTTAAACACAGCTCTAACAATACCGAAAATCATCTTATAAGATTTCTAATCTAGAACTAGAAACAGATATGTCACTTACCATCACCTCCACATTCCAGTGAGGTTCTACAAACCCATGGACTGTCAGTTTACGAAGCACTAGGAAAAAAAAAAAAAGTTACTTGTACAAATATTTCTTAGTCCATGTTCCAACAGATTTCATAACATGATTACAGTTACAGTTGCTGTGCCTTTCTTCCAATTCTCCATATTAAGAAATACATTTAATTTTGTGCCTTTGGATGACTCAACCATACCTAAAATGAATCTAATCTTATTGAAATTAGTTTAAAAATCAGTACATCATGTGTAAAACAATGAAGAGAACTCCAAGAACTACTGAATCAAGAATTCTGCAAAAGCTGCAAGTGTTCAACCTCTGAAAGTCCTGCAGCAGGAAAAGGGCTAAGTAAAGCCAAATAGGGCTCATAAGTCATCTCGTGAATTTTCTCAGGTTTAGCACTGCCAGTAACCCAGAGAAGCTGCATGCTGTACCTTCTGAAACAACTCCAGAGTGGTATCATCTATGTTGCAAGCACCATACACAAACATCTCAATTCTTCAAAGCAGCAAAATACAGTAACTGTATATATGCATCCCACTGATAACTTCCTGACCATCAGCCTAAAATCTAAACTGACTACTGAGGCTACCTCTTCACTACGCATGAGATAAACTTATCCCAACAAAAGCTTCTCAACAAACTCTGCTTCCTCTGTCAAGTGCCTACAGACACAAATGCATACAGACAGATGCAAACCTAAATTACAACACATGTAAAAAAGCATCCTCTTATGTCCTACACTTTCCCACCTCCTAGACTTTGACTTCTTAAAATACACATATCAGAATGGTACACATTGAGAAACAAGAGTACCTTCTCCCCCTTCAGTGTGAATAATCCTCCTTCTGCCTTGTTAACGGTACAAGTAAAATAAACCAATATTACTGGTTTTCCCAACAGACATGGCTTTGTTAGAGAATGCTAACTCTTTACCAAAGAAATCTTATAGTTAATGTCATTTTGTATTATTACCTTTTAGTGATAACAAGGTTCTTTCTAGTGAATTTGTGGCTGCAGCTTCATCCCCTGCACAAACTTGCTGCAGGAATGTATCAGTATGATGATTCCACAAGGAACACGCAAAGCTATAAATACCTGATGCGAGCTACAAAAAGAAAAAAAAAACAACAATATATTTGATTACTGAATTTGGCTATAGCATAAGCAATTCCTAAACTTTAAAGGCCAGTTTAGAGTGTTAAATTATTTAATCCACCTTCTTGTAGGTCACAGGCCATAGTGTTTCACTTGCTCCTTTGTTGTACTGAGTTGTACTGATCCAAAGATTTTCCAGAAAAATATCTTGCCTTATGTGAAGATGTTATGATAGCCTCACTTGCTCCCTCAATTACTTGGTCCATGACTCTACAACTTCAAAGATAGCTATGTAGGCCTCCTTTCTTATCTGATTTTCATTAAATACAGCCCCAGGTCTACAGTAGAATATGAGGCTTCAAAAAAACTATCAGCTCTCTTTATCACTT
This sequence comes from Gallinago undulata, assembly GCA_026546715.1. NCBI lineage: Eukaryota > Metazoa > Chordata > Aves > Charadriiformes > Scolopacidae > Gallinago > Gallinago undulata. Next base: position 22,024,578 of record JAOTQQ010000019.1, on the reverse strand, counting down.
CCTTTCCCACAAGACTTAAACTGTTTGTCTTAACAGCATAGTTAATATCCAAATCAGCTTATTCTGGGACACATTTAGGAGTTACATGCCTTTAATAAATACAGTACTGAACAATGCCTACACTGAAATGTTTTGTTGGTTTTTTTTTTTATAGCGGCAAACCCTGACTTTTTGCTTCAAATTGTTTAAAATACAGAATGAAAAATAGTTTCTAATCAGCTAGCATTGAACAAATCTCAGGCTTAATTCACATTAGCGTTTCCAAGCAGTGCTTACCTAATAAAGATATCTAAAGTATAAAAAGAAGATAATTTCTTATTCAGTTATGGTTGCACTTGACAACTTCATAGTTAAAGAAAGAAATTGCACTTAGTCTGCTACATGTTACATCAGTGGGATCCAAAACACATGACCAGTTTATTTGGTTTGTTTGACTGAGTAAAGTGAGACAGTAAAAACTCTTGATAATTATTCAATGCTGTGCTTGTGGAATTACAGAAACACATCCCTGCATAACTACCAACAGTTTCAATCTACTCATGTTTTGGGGTTAGACTCTGGGTATTGGGGCAGGTGACTCTTAAACAGAATACACTAATACTAACCGTAATAGTAAGCAGTAACAATTCAGATGAAAAAAAACCAAAACACAACAACAACAACAAAAACCACACCCCATACCAAACCACAAAACCAAACTCAAAGCAGCAACAGTAGTCCTAATAATAGAATACACTCCGGATCAACTCATTTGTCTACTTACATCATAGAAAAGTTTCCTATCTGCCGCAAGCCGTTTGGATGCCAGAGTCTTTGTAACATGATAAAAGGTAAGCAGCGCTCTGTGTTGTCGAAGATCATCCTGGACTTTCACAGATTCTACAAGAGTGGGTATAAGTTCTGGCCATTGCCTCGGGCAGTCCACCCTGGCAACTTTAGCAATCAGTACAGAGATCTGAGTTGCTATCTGAAAAAAAAAACAAAATAAAAAGCAAAATAAAACACAGATTTACAAGGTAGAGCTGGAGTTTATATTTATTTTTGGATCAAGTGACTCAAGTCATTTGTGGGTGTCTCCCTTCTGCAGGGAACGGAAGGCCCCATTTGCAGACCTGATCCATCCCACAGAGAAGTCAGCTACCTCCCTGGGGCTAGGATTAAGGATATACAGAAAAATCTCCTTACTGTAGTCCAGCCCTCAGATTACTATCCGTTACTAGTATTTCAAGTAGGCAGCGATGAGGTGGCCACCTCATTCAAGGGCAATGAAGTGAGACTTTAGGGCTCTTGGACAGCTGCTTAAGGGATCAGGAGCACAAGTTATGTTTGCCTCCATCCCACCACTTGCAGGCATTGATAAGGGGACAAACAGGAAGAGACAACAGATTAACTCCTGGCTCCAAGGCTGATGTAACCAGCAGAACTTTGGTTTCTTTGATCATGGGATGATCTGCAGGACACCAGGCCTGCTGGGAACAGGAGGAGCATACCTTATGCAAAGGGGAAAAAGAATATTGGGGCAAGAAGTAGCAGGGTTCATTGAAAGGGCTTTAAACTAGGTTTGAAGGGGGATGGGGAGGGGACTAGGATTACCAAAGAGGAGCCTGGGAGCAGATTACCAGTGCTGGTTGGTAAAAGGAATAGTAAGGTCTTGCAGCCTGTCACCTCAGAAATGGGGGATGGTAACCCATGTGGTAGTGATGACATCAGGGATAGTGATAAGTCAGCAACCACAGAAGGATCTAAGCATGGTCAGGAGGGTATTGGGGCTCAGCACCCCCCAGAAGTCACAGGTAAATTAGCCCACCTTAAGTGCTTCTACACAAATGCACGCAGCATGGGCAACAAACAGGAGGAGCTGGAGGCCATTGTACAGCAGAAAAACTACAATATTGTTGCCATCACAGAAACACGGTGGGAAGACCTACACAACTGGAGTGCTGTTATCGATGGCTACCAACTCTTCAGAAGGGATAGACAAGGAAGGGGAGGTGGTGGGGTGGCCCTCTAGGTTAGAGACACATTTGAATGCATAGAACTTAATAATGGGAATGACAAGTTAAAGTGTTTATGGGTTAGAATCAAGGGGAAGGCCAACAAGACAGATATCATGGTGGGAGCTTATTAGGAGACCCCCAGGATGTAGTAGCTGATGAAATATTCTATCAGTAACTGCCAGAGCTCTCACAATCACTCACCCTTGTTCTTGTGGGGGACTTCAACTTCCCAGATATCTGCTGGAAATACAACACAGCAGAGAGGGAACAGTCCTGGAGGTTCCTAGAGTGTGTGGAAGACAACTTCCTAACACAGCTTTCCCAACCAGGGAAAGTGCCCCACAAGACCTGCTGCTTGTTAACAGAGAAGGTCTAATGGGGGATGTAAAGATTGAAGGTCATCTTGGGCAGAGCGACCACGAAGTCATAGTTTTCAATTCTTGCAGAAACAAGACAGAGAGCCAGCAGAACAGCCAACTTGGACTTCCATAAGGCAGACTTCGGCCTGTTTAGAATAATAGTTGAGTGTGTCCCTTGGGAGACGGTCCTGAAGGGCAAAGGTGCCCACTAAGGCTGGTCATACTTCAAGGAAGAACTCTCAAAAGCCCAGGATAAAGCCATCCCCAAGTCCCGTAAAACGAACTGACAGGGAAGAAGACTAGCCTGGCTAAATAGAGAACTTTGGCTGGACCTCAGGGAAAAAAGAAAGGGCTACAGTCTCTGGAAAAGGGGGTTGGCTACTTACAAACAATATCAAGGTGTAGCAAAGGTATGCCATGGAAAAATTAGAAGGGCAAAAGTCCAAGGAGAACTTAACTTGGCAAGAACATTTAAAGATAATAAGAAGAGCTTTTTTCAATATATCAATAAAAAAAGGAAGGCTAGGGAAAATGTGGGCCCACTAATGAATGAGGTGGGTGCCTTGGTGGTGGAAGACACAGAGAAGGTGGAGTTGCTGAATGCCTTCTTTGCTTCGGTCTTCACTGCCAAAGCTGTCCCTTGGATGTTATTGCTAAGCCACTCTCTATCATTTTTGAGATATCTTGGAGAACAGGAGAAGTGCCTAAGGACCGGAGGAAGGCAAATATCACACCAATCAACAAAAAGGGCAAGAAGGGGGACCCAGGGAACTACAGGCCAATTAGTCTCACCTCTGTCCTGGGGAAAATAATGGAACGACTCGTGCTGGATGTCATCTCCAAGCACACTGAAGATCAAGAAGTTATCGGTCAACACGGATTTACCAAGGGTAAATGATGCTTGACCAATCTGATAGCCTTCTTTGATGTTGTAACTGGTTGGTTAGATGGAGGGAGAGCAGCAGATGTCATCTACCTTGACTTCAGCAAGGCTTTTGACACTGTCTCCCATAACATCCTCATTAGAA
>JAOTQQ010000019.1:21948901-22021094 GCA_026546715.1 Gallinago undulata | reverse complement strand
CTTATTTATGTTTATAAGTATCTAAAGGGTGGGTTAAAGGATGTTGGAGCCAGACTCTTTTCAGTGGTTTCCAGCGACAGGACAAGGAGCAACAGGCACAAGCTGGAACATGGAAAGTTCATTCAAATATGAGGAAAAACTTTACAGTGAGGGTGGCAGAGCACTGGAACAGGCTGCCCAGACGTTGTGGAGTCCACTTCTCTGGAGATCTTCAAGACCCGCCCCGCCTGGATGCAGTCCTGAGTGATGTGATCTAGGTGTTCCTATTGTAGCAGAGGAGTTGGACTAGATGATCTCTGGAGGTCCCTTCCTACTCTGGCAATTCCATGATTCCGTGATGTTGATCAGCAGGAGGGAGCAAATAAACTCTTTTCCACATAACAACCTCTCCAGGAATGGTAAGAGTCCTTTTTCCTTGAGGACAGGCTTTTTAAGTGAAAAAAAATCTTCTGTCGTACATTTTGAGGAGTATTTTGCTCCTCTGTTCCCTCCATATGGTAAATATCTTCAGAAGGCATGGAAATTATGCTCCAAACATATGGTATGTTCTGTTTTAGTTCTCCCCTCCCCTGGAAGTCAGCTCATATCATCACATCTCAATACTATGTCTAATTCTTTTTTTTTCCTTCCTTTCTTTTTATGTGTAAAAGGGTCATAATTTCTCTACCTTCAATGATGCAGAAAGCACAAGCAGATAGCAACTGTGTTATGAAGTATCTGTGACTGAAAAAGAGCACTCATCGGGAACACAACATCAAAATTCAGGCATATCAAACAGACTGGGGACTAAATGAAAGGTGCCCCTGAAAGGAAACCTCAAGGTATCTACAACACGTACTGGGGAACAGGGGAGAAAGGGAGATGGACTCTGTGAAGATACTTGAATATCGCAACAATTGTTTGGGTAGTCATTTAGAAGCAGGCTGATGGCATAAAACAAAATCCTCCACATCTGAAAAGACTACATCCCTAAAGTATCATAAGGACAAATAAATAAATAAAGCTGCTAGTCTATAACCTGTCAATTAGAAAGGTTCTAATCTCAGCCCGCAACTATAGTCTCAGAAGTCCACAACAGTTCATCAGCAGTGGAATTTATAACAATAAATTACACTATTGTTTTCATAGGCAAACTGATCAGATACTAATGGAGGTACACAAAAATTACTGATAAAAAGCTTTGAATTGTTTTAAATACAATGCATTTAACATTCGGTTTTTAGAAATTTAAATGTCATACAACCACTTCAAAATGAAATATTTGATAAATTTTATACTACCTAGTAGCAGCATAAATGACACACACTTTATGGTCCAACATAATATACTTCATAGTTATTTGTAGTTGAAATAAAGAAACAAGTAATATCTAGTCACGTTTTTTACATTGAAACTATACCTGCACAATAAGACACTTTCTATGTCTACCTTCATTTTAAAAAACTGCATTTGAAACAAAAACTTTACATTCTAGTCAAAACTGTCATTGCATCAAGGTCTTCTACAAAGAATAAATTACCCTAATTTTGACATATTGCTCTAATCCTACAGATAACGTTAATCCTACCAACGGATCCTGATAATTTGAAACTGAACTATCTGCAAACAGAACTATCTGCAAACGGAAGTTTGTTTGCTGTACCTTTTTTTTTAAGCTTTACCTTATGCAAATCATTTCTATATTTTCTTGAAAAAGTTCTTTAAGACCTAGCTTAAAATATTAGACCATAGTTCCTCACAGAAATTTATACTTACATGATCAAGAACAAGTTAGCAGAAGGAAGACTGATTCATCTGGCATAGGAATATTTTGAGCCCCTAATATTAGCTCTATTCTCAATTTAACAACAAAACCTTATTCTAATGAAAATAGTAGCTTAAAATTAGTCTCTTTATGTAAGACAAGAGACTATGATACTGAAGCTTTATTTTGCCTATGTAAATCAATGCTGTGATTAGACAAGTGACAGCAATACTGCTTAGGTGGGTTTATGCAGCAGCCTTCTCAACAGCTCATTCCTGCTACACCACCACCACACTTCTTTGTATGGCTATGCTGGAGTCAGATCAGGGAACAGATACAGCTGAAAAAAGAAAAATCACGCAGGGAGAGAAGGTTATTTTTGAACTGCATCCATTCCCTCAACCCCTTCACCAAATGGCTGCATAAACAGCAAGGGACAACATAAACTGCTACTGCAACAGAAAACAAACCAAAGAGACACAACATGTTGAATTCTGATCTATTGGAAAAAAATCTCACTTCAACATAAAGATCTGTCTGAAAGACAACACATGAATTGCAACTTGTAAACTTTAAAATAATAATAATAATAATAAACTTTGTAAAGACAGAAACCAAATTACATATCAATACAAGCATTTGCTGGGAAAGCAATAATTGTTCACTACTAACCTGATTCACGGGCTCATTAAAGTTGGTGATAAGTCCAGCACGCAATGTAGTTTTTTCTTCTTCAGAAAGTGCACTGTCAAGATATATTTATTAGAATATTGTTTAATTTTCAATAAAAACAATTCATATTCATCATTATTTTCTCACTATTGCTACACACAGAAGTTAAATGATCATTTCCATTTGTACATCTGTGTTTGACTGGATAAAAATTACTTTTACACAGCATTTTCTTTAAACTACTGTACTTCAGTTTGATAATCTATCATGAGAACATCCCTTGTTTTTCCACTATCTCAAAAATATTTAAAAAGAACACTGAAACAGACAAATATTTATTAGGCCTTTTAACCTCAGGTTTTGATGAGACCTTTGTAAACACAAATGGCAAAAGAGAGGGGTACCCAGATATGTTATGAAAATAAGGAAAAAACCTGCACAAAATATAGACTGATTGTTGTTCTACAGTTATTACTGTATTACTGGCTATTGACTTGAGCATTACTTTGTCCATGTATACTAACTAACAGATAATTACAAAAAGGTGCCCAATATAAGGCAATCACGGTACCAGATGACAGCTCTTTTTGCAAAAGCAATAATCCTTTTCCACAAGCAAGTTATATAACTATACTTAAAAATATGGATCCTTTGAAAAGCAAACCTTTGAGGAATACATATATTTATATTGCCTTAAAAAAATGGAGGAAAAACTAGTAGGAACAATAAATTCTAAGCCCTAAAGGTTAACTTTCATTCAAGTGAAGCTTTAAACTCAGTTTAAGGCTAAAAATTACAGTACCATATAATTCCTTCACTACTTCAGACTTTATATGACCCATGTAATCAAACTGCTTTTAAAAATGCTTCGTTGGTATTTATAGATTATACAATCAGAAAAAAAAAATCAATGTGCATTCACTGATAGCACCTAGAAAGCTGTTTCTTGTACATAAACCACTTTAAGTTATCATGAAGGGTTGTTTAGATGAAACTGTTTTACCTATCATTGCAATGATTTAGAAGCATGCATTCAATCATCACATCTCAATGAAGTCTAGTGGCTGGAAACCAAGACTAAACACACTAATGAAACCATTTCCTGTTCTCTTACCTCAGGCATAGATACTAACCTACTAGTTTTGTATAGTGAGATCTAAAATGACACCTAAAACTCCCTAAAACAGAGCTTTTACAATAATCTAGAAAAATACTAAATATTCATCTCAAAGTAATAAAAAACAGAAGTAGGATTTAGCCTAAGATTGAACATTTGCAACAATATTCTAGTTTTCACTTCCCCCCCCCCACATATAACACAAGTACTCACCATTTCCTAAATCATAGGCTTATCATTCTTAGTACACAAGGGGGGCAAATTGTTGTTTCACAGAACTGCACACTAGGTCTTGTTTTCAAAGGTAGTTTACAGCACTCAGGAACCACATTTATATGATTTTATTTTTTTTATCAAGACTTAAGCTTTAAAAGTTTTTTTAAACAAAATTAAGTTATGCCCAAAAAACATTTTTGGTAAAGCTTAGAAACATTTCTAAGTAATAGTAAAAGTTTTTGTGTAGGGAACTATTTCAGTTATTAATCTAAAATCACTAGATGACATTCTAGGGAAATAAATTTCAGTGACTTTTGTTTTGTTGGGTTTTTTTAAATACAAAAATGTAATATATATAATTTCCACGGATATAGGCATAATCTAAGTGGCTTCTAAAACTTGCAATCTAATATTAACGCAATTAAGAAATCTAACCTCATTTAAATGTAGCTTGTACAGTAACTCACTTTCAGGGATAACTGAAAGTACCTTAAAAAAATGGTTTGTTAAGAAAAAAATGCTCTACTACATTATTTCATTTTGCTTGCTTTGAGCTCATGAGAACTCTGCCCTAATTATTTTTTTGTAACTATAATAATCGTATCATATGCATATACAAAGAGCAGCAGGCATTCAATTTGTTACTGAAAATAAATTAAAATGCTGTAAACAAGCTTTTGCCATTACAAGCAAAACACAGTAAGAAGGATGAACACCTCAAATACAGAATCTTGTGATAAGCAGAGCTGGCAACAAGTAATGAAAAAAATAAACAAAATCTAAGAAATCGGTGCAGACGCAAGTGTTACGCTGCTTTGTGAGACAGCAACCGGGGGATCTCCAAGGGCTCCCCAGGGAGCAACAGAGGCATCCGCCGTTCAGGCGAGGGGACAGCGACATCTCCTGGAGACAGTACGCCCCACCACAGGGACACCCCCTCTGCATGAGGCACCGACATCCCCATCAGCAGCATCCCCTTCTCCTGCCTTCAACCCGCTGCAACCCAGGTCCAGGCACGAGTTTGCTGATGATACCAAACTGGGAGGACTGGCTGGCACTCCAGAGGGCTGTGCCACCATCCAGCGTGACCCAGATAGGCTGGAGAGCTGGGCAGAGAAGAACCTAATGAGGTTGAACAAGGACAAATACAGGATCCTGCACCTGGGGAGGAGAAATGCCAGATGCCAAAACAGGTTAGGGGTAGACCAGCTGGAAAGCACTTCTGAGGAGAAGGATCTGGGGGTCCCAGTGGAGAGTAACTATCCATGAGCCAGCAATGTGCCCTTGTTGCCAAGAGGGCCAATGGAATCATGGGCTGCATAGGAAAGAGTGTGTACAGCAGGTCGAGGGAGGTCATTCTCCCTCTCTGCTCTACACTGGTGAGGCCACAACTGGAATACAGCATCCAGTTCTGGGCCCCCCAGTTCAGGAGTGACAAGGAACTACTGTAGAGAGTCCAGCATAGGGCAACTAAGATGATTAAGGGATTAGAGCACCTCCCTTAGGTAGGGAGCTCAAAAAACTGGACTCTTTAGCCTGGAGAAGAGAAGGCTGAGGGGAGACCTTATTAATGCTTTTAAGTATCTAAAGGGTGGTTTGAAAGATGTTGGAGCCAGACTCTTTTAGTGGTTTCTAGTGATAGGACGATGGGCAATGGGCACAAGCTGGAACATGAGAAATTCCATTCAAATATAAGGAAAAACCTCTTTACAGTGCTGGTGACAGAGCACTGGAACAGGCTGCCCAGGGAGGTTGTGGAGTCCCCTTCTCTGGAGATCTTCAAGGCCCGTCTGGATGCAGTCCTGAGTGATGTGCTCTAGGCGTTCCTGCTTTAAGCAGAGGAGTTGGACTAGATGACCTCTAGAAGTCCCTTCCTACTCTGACAATTCCGTGACTCCATGAGTTACAGGCAGGCTAGCAGTTGGGAAGGGTGTCTGTCACTCAACTGAACTACAAAAATTAAAGCAAGCTCTTTTGGAAATGAACTTCTAGTTATCTATGTTGTGATCTTTTTCTGTGTTTTGTGGTATGGGGAAACACATGTCCAAATAATTTAAAAAGTTCTTTTGGAAGTTTTTTTTTTTTAAAAGCCTAATATTTCATACACCAGAAATTCAAATCTGAAGAGTTATTTCTAGTTATCCTGCAAACTTAAAATCCTGGACTTGAGATGTATTATTCAAGTTGTCAACACAGTAATCAAATCAGAGAACACAGTCCACATGAACAGTAATTATCTTCAAAATCAAAAACACGTTCAAGAAAAGGAGCTCTTAACAACACTTGAATTCAAGCAAAGCCATTTCTGAAGAAATCAAAACCAACTGACAATTAATAAAGTGAGATCACCTTTTGAGAAGGCTGAAAATTATTTCAAAAATAGGCCAAGATCGCCTGAAAAGAGGCTATGACAACCCTAGGCTCCTCGCTACGGCAATCCGTAAAGCTGCTTGAGAAGGCAGGAAGGAGAAAGTTTACAGGCCCATCTATAAAGTCACTCTAACTGGAAAATGCTGCTTTAAGTTCAATAGGATGTGCAGAGTAAGCAGCATGAACGGGACAGACAGCACCGGTGAACACGTGCAAAAAAGAAAAATATTTCAGAAGGTTCTTTTTTTCTAATTAATAAAAAAAATTGTTTCATTCACTGTTCTCTATCTATGTACTCTAGCAAAATGAAACACTTGACTACTGTACTGTCCAAAGAATTCACAATCTCACCATTTTCCTACTTTGTAGAAATAGCAGCTGAGAAATCACGAATGCTCAGCAGAAGGGTAAAGCCACTCCTGTTTGCTTCACCTGAAACTAACTTCAGCACTCTTGTACAATAGAGGTATATAACTTATTGGAAAAGTTCTTCAGAGCCTGAAAGTTCTCCACAAGCACATAAATATTCAATAAAAACTTTTCTTAAAGAAACCATCTTCAGCACTGATTTAATAAGGAATTAAGGCTATATAAACATATTATCTGTCTGCAAGAACTCTCCTCCAGTTCTCATAAGCCTTCAAACTACCTGGTAAATTTCAACTACATTTGGCAAAGAGGAAAAAGGTCAATCCTATGATTTCTTCCTTAGATTTTGTGAAAAGCAACAGCTAAGTAAAGCAGATACACCTGAGAAGAAAAAAAATCAGGTATAAATATCAGTCCTTCCCTTTGAGAGGCAGCAGAAACCAGACACCTCCAAAGTGCTCCAAAGTGTCAGTAACGTAAGCAGCATTATGTCATCACATAAAACAGAAATGTTAAAGATCTATGCCATCTGCCATGTGAAAGATACTATTTTCCTCTTGAGTAAAAGAGAACCCGAATGCCTACAGGTGTTTTGCAATTGTATACTAATCCACATATACAAAAACTCTAGTGCTTCACATAATAATAGAGTACTACAGTATTTAAGATGTCCTACAGATGCAGGATTTCACATTTCTATCTTTTGGTGGATCTTCAGAAAAAGCTAACAATGTAAGGCAAGATAGTTTACACCATCTCAAACAAACAACATAAAATCATGTCACACTTTCTGAACTACCTTAGATTCACATGAGCCATAAAAACTGGACCTGGAATTCCAGTTTACACCCTACACAGCCTGACAGCTATTTATATTATTTAGGAGATGGACTGAACTCTTCCAGGCTTGCTGGCATCAGATGGGATTCAGCTTTCTCAAAGGGGAAAGAGGGTCTTTGCTCACAAGCTAACGGGGTGTCCCGGTTTGAGGTAAAACTGAACCAATTCTCTGTTCTGTAATTTTACATTTTAGTTAGGCCTCCTCTAACTCTCTGAAATTAACAGCATATCGTAGAGAAAACTGCTCGTTCTCAGGATGATAAGACCAATGTTTGTGCTATATATCAAGGAATGGTGTGCAGAGAGGCCCGTGCTTATACTTATTGCTATAACAACCAAGGTCAGCCGATTTTCGTTATTTGCCCCTTAGAGGGTCGGAAACAGAAAAGCATAGAGGGGTCCCACCTGTGGGGATGAATGGACAGGACAGGTGACCCAAGCCTGACCAACTGGGATATTCCATCCCATCTGCCCCATGCTCAGTATAAAAGCTGAGGGATCAAAGGGTCAGCCCCTCCTTTGGCTTCTACCAGGATGGCTGACGTCCGAAGAGAACTCTGTTTGTTCATCTGCCTTTGATCCCGATCTATGTGTGCCTGAGGTTCCAGAGGTGGAACCAATCCCATGACTGAAACTTGGTGGGACCAATCCCATGACTATCAATGGCTACAGGCTGTTCAGAAGGAATAGGCAAGGAAGGAAGGCTGGTGGCACTGGCCTCAACATCTAGAAACGGACAGAATGTGAAGAGCTGTCTCTGAAGAATAGCCATGAACAGGTTGAAAGGTAAGAATTAGAAACTGAGCCAACAAACGGATCCTTGTGGTTGGTGTCTACTACAGGCCAGCTCAACAAGGGGAACCTATTGACAGAGCCTTCTTACTCTAGCTACAGGAGGCATAATGCTCACAGGCTCTCAGCCTGCTGGGGGGCTTCAACCACCCTTCTGGAAAAGTAGCACAGTGAGCTGTAGGCAATCCAGGAGACTCCCAGAACACACATAAGATAACTTATTAAGCCAGGTAACAGACAGCCTCACCACAGGGGATGTGATACTGGATCCCGTAGTCACCAATGCAAGTGAGCTCATCGGTAACATCAAGCTTGGCCATCCAGAGGTACCAGAACAAGCTCTGCAAGGGACCCATGTGAACCTCAGGAGGTGCAAAGTTCTAGGTTAGGGCAATCTCCAGTATCACTACAGGCTGGGGATGAAAGGATTGAGAGCAGCCCTGCTAAGAATGGCAGATGAAAAGCTGGACATGAGCTGGCTATGCGCACTCACAGCTCAAAGTCAATTGTATCCTGGGCTGCATCAAAAGCAGCATGGCCAGCAGGTCAAGGGAGGTGATTCTGCCCCTTCACTCTACTGTTGTGAGACCCTGCCTGGAGTACTGCATCCAGCTTTGGAGTCCTCAGCATAAAAAAGTCATGGACACACTGGAGAGTGCCCAGAGGAGGGCCACAAAAATGACTGGAGGGCTGGAACAGCTCTCCTATGAGGACAGGCTGAGAGAACTGGGGCTTTTCAGCCTGCAGAACAGAAGGGTCTGAGGAGACCTTATTGCAGCTTTTCAGAACCTTAAAAGGGGCTTATAAGAAAGATGGTGACAACATTTTTTTTAGAGCCAGAAGCAATAGCACAAGGGCTAACAGTCTTAAACTGAAAGAGGGTAAATTCAGGCTATTTATAAGGAAAAAATGTTTTACAATGAACATGGTGAAACACTGGAGCAGGCTGCCCAGAGAGGCAGTAGATGCTCCATCCCTGGAAACATTCCAGGTGTAGGTTGGACAGGGCTCTGAGCCACCTGATCTAGTCGAAGATGCTCCTACTCATTGCAGAGGGGGTGGACTAGATGACATTTAAAGGTCCCCTTTCCAACCCAAATTATTCTGTGATTCTATGACAAACTGTAATGGCATTATTTGTGACTTTTAAGTAAGTGATTTGGTGCATGAGAATACTAGTTAGATTTTTAGCTTCTCTGGAGAATTTCTGACCTACATAAAGAGAATTTTGAGAAGTAATATGAAAACAGATGAGGTTCACTCATGAGTCCTAATGTAGAAACATTTTATCAGTTTCACCATGAGTTCTAAAGTAACTTCTATCAACCAAGGAATTTGCTCTTTTCCAGTTTGGCAAGTGTAACAAAACCTACTGTAAAAGGTGAAGTGGAAGAAAATCAGAACTTACTGTGGTGCGACCCGTCTCCAGTAGCGATCAATTCCATTTTTAAAGTACAGGACAGCTAACCATCTTACGTTCACATCCAGGGTATGATTTGTAAAGATATTCTGGTTAAAAAAAAAAAAAAAGATTAAGTTGAAACTATTTAATACACCATACAGAAGCTAGAAATTTTATTAACACACGCACTGGCATACATATAATTACACACACATCCGTATGTACAGGTGTATAGAAAGAAAATACATTAGTCAGCATTTGGCAGACAAGTGAAACAATGTGTTAAACATTAATTTTTATAGCTTACAAAAATGCTTACCACTAGCCCTAATATTTGATTAGTAAAAAAATAACCCAACATATAGGACAAATGTATTAGCAATCTTGTCTGGCTGAGCCAGGAATAAAAGGATAATAGTTACTTGCACCAGCCAGTTATTACACTCTTTAATGACATAGCTGGATTCTGACTAGAATAAGAAATCATTCTTTATTGTGCAATGCCACAGACTTCTGAGACCTTTCAGAAGATTTCTTCAGCATTTTGCCACGTGCTGAAAACCCTCCTGTCTACCAATGCTGGATGCAAAACAGTGACCTGGTAGAAAAGCAACTCCCAAACTTGCCTGTGCTTATTAGTTTCTACTACTAAAAAGCTATATATCTATAAACATATTTATCTGTACCTACCTATATTCACTTTTATGTACCTCTATACATATAGAGACAAACACAGAGGGATTATGTAGTAACACTGTAAAATTAATGAAGAAGGAAATGCTAAAATAAAGCCAGGCTACTGAATCTTAATACAGGGACTCCTCTGAACAGAGGTTCTCCTGTTTTCCACTACATCAGATAGGTCCTTCTTGAGGGGGTGAGATGTTACTCACTTCTTTAGGGAGCAAATAGGTGTGAGCTCAGTGGTGTTATTAAACAGTGGACTGCAGAAAAAGCGTGCACCACTTGTATCAACTGCTTTTAGAAGGCCACTAAGAAAGGACATGAAAAATGCAGGGATTCAGATCAAGAGCTACTGTTGGGTGCTATGTCTGAAGAACTATAAATAAACCCTTGAAAGAACTCAGCACTATAGACACTTGGGACCTCATCAAGCATTTTCACTATGAATTCAAAACTTAACCTTCTCTCAAACTCTATTTCTATAACAGTAACAGCTTTCTAGATATAATGCCCAACACAAAAAAAACCTCAAGGTTTTACAGGCCAACAAAGGTACCCACTCCAAAACTAGCAACCTTTATAAAAAACACCAAAAAGGCTGTAACCCACTAATAAACATCACAGAACACGAAAAGCATCTATATGTAACACATCTTCCTTTCCCGAGGCTCATTTAGGAAGAGGAATTGAATCTGTGCAAGATTTGACCTTTCCCCAGTGCATCTTAAACATTTTACGGCAAAAAAAAAGGAAACTTCAAACACTGCTGTAGTCTTATATCCATGAAAAGCATTGCAAAACAAATGAAATGTGGAAAAAGAAAACCACTTGTTCTGAAACTCCCATTGAGCCTTCTAATTACGATCCCCCTTCCTTGCTCAAATACTCATTGGAAGCAAAGCTCCCTCAAATCAAAATACTGTACACCTAGATCAGACCTGGGGAAGAAATGCAAAAAAAGCCCAAGATATCTACACAAGAATCAACAAAACCTCTCTATATACTCTGTACCAATACGAGCTTCCTATAACAAAGTATTTCATATAACACATTAATGCTGTTGTAGAAGTAACAGGAACAAAGCTAAACAATGCATAAACTGCTACAATGAGTAAAATGCAGAGGCTGCTTTTCAAAAACAGCCACTCTCTGACTTTTCAGCTCTGCTCTTCAAAAGAGGGGTACATAACACCTTCAAAAGAAGCACAGAAACTAATAACTCCACTAGGTACTAAAAATTGTAGATTCAAAGATGCATGTTTCATTGTTCATTATAATTTTCCCTATCCTGATCATTCCAGAGGCAACTGTATCTGACAGTAAATAATGATACTACTTTCTATACCCCAAAGAGATTAAATGTCTTACCAACTCTCCATTTATCATCATCTACCTCTCCCCACCCTTTTCAGCTCCACCAAGAAGGTGCCAACTATATCCTCTCCCAGGCAGTCCTCCGGTCAAAATCAAGTTAAACAAACAAGTAAAGATTCTCTACTTCTATTAAGTTTGGAAGATTACTGCTTATGTTTCACACTTGAAGAAAGGCTGATGTGTTCCCAAACGGGGCTACTTAACTACATTAGCAGAATTAACAGAATTTGACCCTTTCAAACGCCACATTTTCAGATCTTATATTTGAAATTACTTTGAATCCACTTCAGCTACACCTTGTCTACAACCTGAGCTGTAAGCTCTCACTGCACACATCCAGAAAATAATGAATGCCCAGTCAGTGGCAACTTCTGCTGATTTCTATCAAGATCTTTTATCACCACAGAAACGCTATGGCAAAGGCAGTGGTTAAAATGAAATTTGACAGCTTGAACGTTCAATTAGTTTTCCCTTTCTCCTAAATTCCCTGACTTGCCTTCAGCTTTCCAAGCAAATGAAACAGAGGGTCTATAGAGAACAGAACACGGCACTCCACAACTCTGAGTCATTCATCCTATGCACTGAAGCTGTTTATCTGTGGTTTTAAGACTACTTGAAACATACAATAGGAATCAGAGAATAACAACACCATTAGCTTCTGAGTGTCTTCTCTGAAATAGCTGGGTCTCCTTTGACTACTTTTTCATGACCTTGCATCTATTTCTTCAATGGTACCTTTAGAAGTATCCCCCTTTCCCACTTCAGGGACGTTACTACCAGCCTAGTCAGCTAATCTCCCTGGGATCCTCTCTCCACTGACAAAAAGGAAAGGAATCCCAGCTGGGTATCAAACTTAGGGCAGTGAAAAGCACAAGGCAACTTCTATGAAAAAGAGTCATAATGTGTCACCTTCACAATAAAGAAAAGGTGGTTAATGCCTCAGTATATACAAGTGTCCCTGCCTCATGGGGTAAATGTAATTGCTTTGAAAAGGGTCCTCTTGGACTTCTCTTATCTGGTATACATGGCAGGACAACAACAGGTTTAGCATTAGAGCCCACCCTCTCATGCTGCTAGAAGTTGGACTTCCTCCTTCTCCTGAACGCCTGGGAAAAGAGCCTGCTTTGAGACACAGTGATGGCAACGCCCACCGCCACCCAGCATAAGGACACTAGAAACTGGACCATGATGACTCTGGGCTTCACTCAGCCAGAGGTCACAGTTCAAGTGTATTCTAGAGAGCCACATCCAAAATTATTCAGTTTACATAATAGCACTTTTCCACTGTATCTTACCAACAAGACCGAATAAAAACCTGGCTGTGTCTCCCACTGCTTCAGTTGTTCCTCAGCCGGCTTCAACACTGCAGTATCTTGACTAGTAGCTTGGGTCAAGACTTGCAAAACAATAGTGCTAGCACTATTGAGATCCATGAAAATCTGAAAACATTTGAAAAGGAAGAAAAACACTTAAGAAAAAAAAAGTCAACAAATACAGTCAGGTATTTTCCATTCATACTATCTAAACAGCCCACACTAATTTTTCATTAAACTACACTATGTAAGATAGCGTTACACCCACCCACAGGCAGTGTCAAGGTACAGTGATTAAACTATTTTGCTTTCAGAACTCTCTTAGCAGAAAAAGCAAGCATTAAGTCTATCAATACAAGCAGATTTACTAGATGTGAGGAATTACAGGAAATATTTTGATTTTAAACCAGTTACCTCTCCTGTGAAGCAGAGCAAACTAAGAGCAAAACCGCAACTAGAGATGACTTCAGCTGAAGGCAGAGCAAAACATGGGGTTGTCTGAAAGGAGCAAAGATGCAGAGTATTTACATTTTTGTATTTTCTGAAGAGTTTTTCCCCAAAAGAGAAAATGAGCCATTTCAGATAATTAAATTCTATAATTCAGATTGATCTAGATATTTTGTATCGATTAAGAGGATGCATTACAGTTTCACAATTAGAGTCCTAAATGAAATTGAATTTTACTAAGTATATTTGTATTCCTTCATTATCTATTCAGCACACAAAACACAAATCAGCTGAACTAGGAAATCAGGCAATTGGCATTCTAATATATATGCATTCTTGTACTCTATAAAGACAGAACATTGCTCTCAAGATGACACAGAGATTACACTTATGATGACCATGGAAACAGCATTACAACAAATTAGAGAAACATATATAAAAGCAACTATGAAGTCTGACAATTAAAATTGGGTTTCTGTCTATAAAAACTTCTGCTTATAACCTATGTAAAATTTTCATAATACAAATACATGTAGAATATTTATATAGTGAAAGTTTCTAAATAAACAATCGAGTACAGTTTAACAAACAGGCTTGAGGATTTGCTTCTGCTTAACACCCCAAAAAAAGGTTATTTTTTCAACCTTCAGGAAAAAAGATACCACGAAGGTGTAAAATTGTTATGGTGATAGTAAGAAAGTAGAGAAATCTTATTCTGACATAGGTTTATTTTTCTGATTTTTTGAGAAAACAACCACCTTAACAATAAAACTAGCAGCAAGATTAAAGATCCTTTATACTGGTAATGGCCCTGCACAGTTAAAAAATAAATCCAAACCAATCAAACAAAAGAACTCAAACAAATAAAAATCTAAGAATTTACAATCTCCAAGTCTCCAATCAAACCTAACAAAAGGTGACCAAAAACTGAAGATCCTAATGTTAAAGAAAGTGTACTTTCAAACTACGAAGCAGAATATCAGATCTCCCTTTACAGCAATAACTGAACTCAGCCTCCGCTTTATACTTCCCATGTGACACATCTTTATCTCTCTGCTTTAACTGCCCTGTGAATTGGGTTTGCACAGCAAGGTCTGGTAGCAGTGGGGCTACCGGGGTGGCTTCTATGAGAAGATGCCAGCAGCTGCCCAGCAAAGCCAACTGGCTCCAAGACAGACCTACCACTGGCCAAGGTTGAACCCATCAGCGATGGTGGTAGCACCTCTGTGATAACATATTTAAGAAGGGGAAGAAATTCATTTGAAAGGAAACAAAACAGATTATGGGGCATTCGTGTACCTGGTGACTTCGCACTACAAAACTAAAGTCATGTCAGCTAAATTAAATTATTTCTCAGCTACATTCAAATCCAATGCAGAACAGGAGGGTTTTCCCCCAAAGACAGATTTAGTCTTCCATGAACTTGCACAGTTGCTTTTTGATCCCATGTCCCATGTAAACAGTAGTTCTCACAAAACATCGGATAAGGCTGTCCAAAGCAAAATGAAGTCAAAGATAAAAATAAGAATCTCCCTGAAGATGAGGCAACTTTTGGATAGTATTTAAAAACACTGTAAAATATTTAAGGCAGCAGTATTTTCTGTATGGTTTGGATGGCAAAAAAATTAACTGGAAAAACATCTGATACCTGGACAGCAAACACAAGTGGCAAGATGCACAAATGGCAATAATGCTTCATTACAGCTTTTTGCAAAGTCCATTGCAAGCTTATTAGAAACCACACAAGAAGCTGTCCGCTGCTTTTACATCTAAGAAATTGCTCTAAACAGTTTCTGCTAGAATCTTATTTATATAGTTATCTTCCTTCTTTTTAAAATATAAAAAGAAAGATTAAAAAAAACCCAAACAATTTCAAATCAACCTTAACTGTACCAAACTTGAATTTGCAGTTCAAGTTAACTACAAATAAATTAAGCTGATATTAAGTACAGTCATCAAAAGCACTAGTACAACCCTCTGCTTGTCCCAGCACCCCTTAAACACCTGAAGCCAGAGGGAGTGGGGAAAATGCACAGTTTTTTGGTTGGATCAAGCTCCCCAATCACATCCCCACCATTCTGCTAGAGAGATAAATGTGCTCGGCATGCAAAAAGCAGGCAGAACAGACAAAAAGCAGCTTCTCCACTGTGCAACAAATGCTCATTCCTGCTTAAAGTGTCCACAAAAATGCAATTTTAAGAAACACTATGACAACTATTGGGAGATCCATGACTTTATATTAGGGTGCTTATCAGTACTGGGAGAATGAATGAGTTGCCACATTTAGAGATCTCCCTTCTCAGGAAAATTCAATACTGGGATATTATCAACCCCCTTTTTCTCACAAAAATGAATCTTAACACTAGAGGGGGGAAAAAAAAAAAGGCATTTTTTTCTGAAACCCAAAAAAATTAAAAACAATCAATTAGCAGATTCAGACACAGAAAAACGAAACACTAGCATGCCATCAAAATGGCTTGAGTACTCCTGTCAGCTAGGGGATGTTCAAGTAAAACTAATCCCTAAAGAGCAAAACCACAAGCTCCTGCGATCTAATCCCATATATCAAGCTTCTTTTACTTCTCCGTCTTATCAAAATTTGAAGTGAACTTAGAGCAAACTTACATATTATGGCAGAGCCAACTTCATAATTGTCCCCAAAAGGCCAAAAAGGGGAAGTGGGGGGATGAATCAGACAAATAAACAAGCCAAAGAGAGAAGCCACCTGTGCACACTGTTCCACAGACACGAGAAGGTGAGAAAGGAGGAATATGGGACTTCCAGCCATGACAAGTCATTACAAGCTCTGGTCCTAACAGCCAAGTTCAACTGACAAAGTCTCCTCTTGCATTCCCTTCTCACCAAGAGGATTTCTATTGGGAACTTATCCTGTGCATGCACTCTGTAAAGACAACTGACTCAATGAGCTCCTACCTTGTGTTAACCAGATCCACCCAAAACACAGTTTTAATTACTGCCATGTACAGATACTTCCGTGAAAACAATTCCTACAGATAGAACAGAGCTGTAGGAGTTTAAACCCTCTAACAAATCAGGCTTTTCTGTTGCACAGCAAAGGCAGAAGAATATAGGTTACACCACAGATGGGTCACATCACAGGGATTTCCTCCACAGTCTGTTGGGTACTTCTAGAGCTTAACTCACTGTTGAACAAGTTCTATAAGACTGTCCTAGAGATGAAACAGAGGAGGTGAGTATTAAATAGCTGCCATCTTTCAGGTACCTTCACAGCCATGGGGTGCATATAGAAATGCTGGCAGAGTCTGTTAATCTTCTGAGCAGCATCTTCTTAGAAGGAAGGCAGGGTTTGTACTTTCAGTCGCAACTCCCAGAATTTCCAGGTTTTTATCATTGGGTAAGGTTAGCGTTTCCCAGCTTTACTTACTTATTTCTAACTGTGTCTTCACAGTAAACATTGAGCAATTGCAGGAATATTGTTTGCTTTCTGCCGCTTTTCATATCCATTGCTATGATAACTAAGTAGCACGTCTGGTGGGGGAGGAAGGAGCAGAAATCCCTTCAACAAGAAAGTGTTCAGTACTGTCAGCTGCAAATCCAAGCACAGCTGTATTGCCATGTCAAAATTTCTTCTTGTATGAGGGAAAAGAGACTAATCAAACACAAGAGGGAAAATCTGCTCTCTAAGACCCCACTGAATATGTACAAGACTTAAACAACAGCATATTCTCGTCTCAAAATTGACAGGAAAAAAAAACCACCTCTCAGTTACACCTAAAAGAAAAGCAACACATCAAATGCCACCCCTCAGCACCATGAGACAGTGTCTTCAGAAACCGCAAGTACCAATAGCAGCTCATCATCATTACCACATTATGTTACCACATAATGTTCTGCACTTACATTCTCACTCCTTCATCTCCTTTCACTTGTAAAAATCCAAGACTCACTTCTGTTCTACCCTTCACTCTTTAATTCCCTTTCTAAGGAAATATCTGCATACACAGTTTACTTTAGAGACTATTCCAAGTTTCTTAAATGTTCTGTCGTACTAGTTTAATGTTTTTCCTGAGCAATCAATCCTTTTGATAGAGGCAAGAGAGTATCCATTTACTTTTCCCATAACACAGAAATACATCCAAATTTTAGAATCACATCTCAGTTCTGAAAGCAAAACAAATCTTGCTATAGATCTGCAAGGGAACAAACAAAGGATTTCATCAGTAAATGCCTTCACATTTCACTTTTTCTTGACTGCAAAGAATGCAGTAGGACAACTCACTCCTATACACACAATTAATTATGGGGGGTTTTTGTTATCTTTTGTTAAAATTCAATAAATTCTTTCCCCAGTAATGAGGTGCAAGAATGGATTCAGTTAAGAGTCTCTGAAATCAGAAGGAGAGAAAATGTGTTCTCACTGAAAATGCAAATACATACTGGGCTACTTTAAGAGGAACGGGACAAGTGGCTCTAGGGATGTTGTTATCCTCCTTTTCTCCACAGTATCTGAGACTGCTTCTAGAGTAACACCTAGTTCTCTCCTAGTTCATCATAGTTCTCCCTTTCCATAGTTCAAGAAAGAAGTGTAGAAAGTGACGGGAGGCCAGAGCTAGTAAGATGGTCTGGGGTCTAAAGCAAACTACCTGTGAGGAGAGGTTGAGGAGGTGTTTAGTAAAGCAGAAGCTAAGGGAAGACTTCGTAGACATAACTAAAATCCTGAAAGGCACTTACAAAGAGGACAGAGCCAAATACTTCTTGTCAGCAGGCTATACAACTACTAAATAAATACAAAATGACCAACTGCAGCTTGGGAGGTTCCAGTAGAGACTTAAGACCATCTTTTTCTGTACATTTGTTTTAAGGAAAATATGAAAAACAAAGCTGCAAGAATCACTTATGGCTCATCTTCTGAAACAAGTAACACGAATGCTGGCATTCTCAGTGATACTCATATATCATACTAGCACTGCTTTTAAGGATCCTGCCAATTTCAGGAACAGTTGATAGTTATACCAATCTCTCTCCAGCCTCCTATAAACTTTCCTATGAGTCTCTTTTCTAACATTATAATACCTGTATCAAACTTTTCGACTGAGCAGTAAGTCAAAAGAACGGCCAGTATCCTAGATATCCAAGGTACTACTTAAAACCACTAATGACTACATTAATGATTACAATCACTACAATGACTAATGTCAGTCATTACCAAGATTTTTCAAAAGCAACTTTTGAAAGCAATTTTTCTGTATGTAAATGAGCAAGGCTGTCTACACCTTGCTCAATTTAAGCCACACTAAAGAAGACAAATAAAATTATCAAGTAGGAAATAGTTACCAGGTTCTTTTCCCCCATTCTACTACCGACAGAAACAAGAGGGATAGAACTTCTACAAACCTATTTTTACAAAAACATAACATTGAATTGAAATCTAGGTCTGAAAAACATCAGCACGAAAAAGACACAAAGGATGAAAGGACAAAGACCAAGAAGGAACACAGGAAAAAAGAACAGCAATAAGCAAGACTGACATTAATATTAAGGGAAATAAGTCAGATTATATTAAAAATATTGAGAAGAATAACTTTTCAGGTTAAATGGAAAGCACCAAACTGACCACAAACTCCTGACAGAAAGAACAGGACGTAAAAAAACTACAGTGGGACTATTCCAAGGATTTGCTTGGATATAACTCATAAGAACCTCTGACATAGATTTCAGTATTGACACAGAGAAAGCTGAAGGAATGCATACACAGAAACAGAAGAATATTCTTTACATTTAATAGTAAGCTTATAGAATTTGCTAATCTTACAAGACTGATCTCATTCCCTTGACTTCTTCCTAGTTCACCTCATTTTAACAAATTTTCAAACAGATATGACAGAACTTCATAACAAAGTACTGTGTGACACCTAAAGCAAAAATGCAAGTTTCAGTCTGTCCTTGTGCTCTGGAATGGATTTAAACCACAGATAATGGATTTATCCACAGATAAAGGCGGCTTCTTATGATATGCTTTTAAAATTTTGTATGTAAAACTTGGGTAACAAAAACTTTTTTAATGCCATTTGCACAGGTGCTAAATGCCCTGCTGCAGAACGGGACATCGAAAGAACGAGGGAAGAAAAGTGATGAAAAAAAAGTAATAATAAAAAAAACTGGTGTGTGGTAATGAAGTTTCAGGAAACCGAGGCGCACTGGGGAGCACGCTACCCATAAAAGGCTGGGCCAGGTCTCACGTATCGCGACGGCTAAGCTGAAAAGCACGGTAAATACATCACAGGCATCGAGGCAGGGGTGGAAGCCGGGGGGGCAGCCCCAACGCTGTGGTGGGGGCCACGGTCTCGCGTTTCAGGCAGGCTGCTGCCTCCCAGGAGAGCAAGCCACAGAAACAACTCACCACCGCTGCACCAGCCCTACCTTGGGTTCGGAGAAGAACCTGCTTTGGAGTCCGGAACACCCAACCACCGCTCTCCGACCTGGCGGGAAGAAAAAACAAACAAACAAACAAACAAACAAACAAAACCCCTCATCTTCAAACGAAGGCCCAGACTCGCCCTTTCCCACCCTTTTTTTTTGTCGCCCCCCCCGCCCAAAAACCGCGGCGCTTCACCGCCGGCTCTCTTCTCCCAGGCCCAGAAAAAAAAAGGTCTGGAAGGCCCAAGCCCCTCACCCTCAACCTTCTCCCGGCCTGCCCGCCAGCCGCCCGCCGGCTCCGCGCCGCGCCAACCCCGTCGGGACCTGCCGCCGCTGCGGCGACCCGCCTCCCTCCTCCGTCGCGCTGCTGCGACGTCATTGCTCGGCGACACACAACACCCCTCCCCTCCCGAGGGAGGTGCAGGCGGCGGCGGCCCCCCTTTCCCGCCGTTTAGCGGGAAACCCTGCGTTTCCTTCTTTCCTCCTCCCCGCCCCCCCATTTCGTTGCTCCTCCGACACCTCTGACACCGCTGCCGGGTGACGCCGCCGCCACCGGTCCGCCGGGGGGTAGGGGCGCTGTACGCCGCCGCAGGCCAATTTCCCCCCTCTTCCGCCCCTGCGCAGTGCATGTCGGGAGTTGTAGTTCCCGCCCAGCACGTGTGTGACGGGAGGCCGGGCCCAGCCGCCGCCATGCCCAAGGTGCGGACCAGCAAGAGGCCGCGGCGGGAAGGTGGAGAGGGCCGCGCTACGGGTGAGTTGAGGGGCCGGGATGAGCCAGCGGCGCGTCCTGGGAATGGATGTCGGGGCCGCGGGCTTGCTCCTCCGCGCCCTGGGGTACGGCGCGGGGGGGAGCGCGGTTTGAGCCGGCAGCGGGATTAACACCCCTCTTCCGCCCTCAGGCATCCTCTTCAACACCGGGGCCGGTCAGCACATCCTGAAGAACCCCCTTGTCGTCAACAGCATCATCGAGAAGGTGGCCGGGGGAGCCGGGAGGAGGTGGCGGGGGAGCGGGGACACCCACCCGCTGCAGCCCGGGCAGAGCTGGTCTCCGGGTGCCCGGCCTCATCCCGGTCTCTGCCCTTGCTGTGGCTGGGGAGGGACCTTCCTCCTGCACTCTTTCCCTTTCCGCCTGCATACTCCCTTTTTTTTTTTTTTTAAACTTATTTTTTTTTACGTGTGGCCGCTTGCTCATTTTTTCTGCGCTTGGCCAAAGATGTCTCACAAATAAACCAGCTTTAATGGCATTCCTGTGCTCACCGTTTCCCTCATCTCCCTTTCTTTTCACCCTCCTTTGCTCACTGATTTTGGCTTTTGACTGACCTGCACCCACCTTTTCGTGCTGAAATTAAGTCTTTGCTTGAAATCGATTCAGGGAAAATAACTGAAAGTACCCTTTGTTCTTAGGCCGCCCTACGACGCACAGATGTCATTCTGGAAGTAGGCCCTGGAACTGGTAACCTGACAGTAAAGATGTTGGAGAAAGTAAAAAAAGTAAGCGTAAAT
Source organism: Gallinago undulata (assembly GCA_026546715.1). Classification (NCBI taxonomy): domain Eukaryota; kingdom Metazoa; phylum Chordata; class Aves; order Charadriiformes; family Scolopacidae; genus Gallinago; species Gallinago undulata. The sequence continues at coordinate 21,999,852 of JAOTQQ010000019.1, read as the reverse complement.
TTCCCCCCCACCCTCCCAAGCTCAAATCACATTGTGGCTTAGACTTTGGCACACAGGAGTTTCCTTGTCTGCTTGATTCAAATTAGTAGAATTACTTATGGCTATTTTTCTTAACATTCACATAATTCTAGTGAGTTTTCAGGTGTTTGTGTAAATCTTCCATGGCTTTATCGAAGTGTATTGCTGTTATCCATTTACGTGGTAAGGCTTGCGTGGTTTTGGGGAGGAAGATGCATAGCCCAGGAAGGAATTTAAAGACTTACTGAACCCAGTTGCAATAGATACAGGGTTTTTTTACAATTGGAATTTTAATCCCAGTTAAGAGGAATTGTATCAAGTGACAAATACACACTTTGTTTTCAGGTCATTGCTTGTGAAATTGACCCTAGACTTGTTGGAGAACTTCAGAAGAGAGTCCAGGGCACGTGAGTATTAACTGTGAAAACAGCAAGCCCTTAAAGCAGTGGAGCTGCTTTGGCATAAAACTTTGGCAACATGCTGAGGATAACCGCAGTGTATTTTCCCTCAGGTGTCTGGCAAACAAACTTGAAATCAAGGTTGGAGATGTCTTGAAAACAGAGTTACCATTCTTTGATGCATGTGTAGCTAACTTGCCTTATCAGGTATGGGCTAAACAACATAGAAAAAGTTTTTTCTTTTTAAATTATAATTGCCTAGAAGTTATACTAACACTGTTACTCTTCTTCTCAGATTTCTTCACCTTTTGTTTTCAAGTTGTTGCTTCATAGACCTTTTTTCAGGTATGTGAAGGAAAGGAACTCTGTGTTACCTGATAGAAAAAAAAAAAAAAAATATTCCCAAATCAAAATTTTTGAGTTCTTAAAATATCAATTTGAGGGATCATAGCTGCACCAGAATTTTTCTGTAATATAAAACCTGCCAGTGCTGAAAATAAGTTTATGCCAATGTATCAAGCACAAGGAGAAAATTTAGTCTTGGCATCAGTGAGTGTCCAGCTGCTGAAAACAGGATAGTTAAGTATTGTAACTAACCATTTTTCCAGGGATAAGTAGGGTGTTGTGACATTTCAGATGTCTTCGTACCTGAGAAAGGAAGAGTAGAAAGGATAGGATCAAAGCCAAAACACTTCCTGTTGTTTGGTCTAAAAATATGACTGCCCAGGTGTGTTGTTCAATGTGTCAGCAGTTCTTGATTTCCCTCACTGAAGCACTACTGTTAGTGACATTACTGGTCAGTTTTTGGAGTTGGAGAGTTCAGGTTGGTAGGGCTTATCGTGGAATTATTCAAAATTATTTGTTACAATCAGGCACAAAACCTTGAGACTCGCCTCTGTCTCTCTGATCCTGATCCATTTAGCAGTATAAATAATCAAATTCTATTGGAGCTTTAAGGCGATTTAGTTTTATGTTGGTTTTTTTTTTACACACTCCAAGTTAATTAAGGTAGAATTGGTGTATGATGAAATCTTACTGCTTCTCTAAGTACTGAGGTAAATCCTGTGTTTTCCAAGTGTGTTTAGTTGGCTTTTGTGTAAAAGTTTAATATTTAAAATTCATTTTCTTGTTTCTGTTATTCTCAGATGTGCAATACTTATGTTTCAAAGGGAATTTGCACTTCGTTTGGTTGCCAAACCAGGAACTAAACTATATTGCAGACTCTCTATTAATACTCAGCTATTAGCTCGAGTGGACCATCTGATGAAGGTACGTCGTTCTGCGTTAGCTAACAGAGCTATCAGAGATAGCAGAATGTTTCTAGGAATGTGAGGATCTGATGTTTATTCATACACCTGCCTGACTTCTCCTGACTAACAGGTTGGAAAGAATAACTTCAGGCCACCTCCCAAAGTCGAATCCAGTGTTGTCAGAATAGAGCCAAAGAACCCGCCACCGCCTATCAACTTCCAGGTGACCCTTGTATACTCTAATAACGTAGCACACTAGTGATGATACTTAATTTCATTTTTCTTTTCACTTATTACTCAGTGCCTTGTGCTGTTTTCACTACCAAGCACCAGCTATTCATTGGCATTTATATAATTCCAAAATACTTGTTCTTCTATTGATCATGCTTGTGTTAAGGCACTACCCGAATATGCCACCATCAGTTTGTGTGCACCTTTGTGTCTAGTATTTCTGACAAAACTGAGGTACCATTTCAATGTCAATTCGGAGAGATGCTACTAATAACGTCCCTTTCATCATGGTTTGTATCTCCCAGAGACCCTTCTGGCTGATGACTTTGTTGGTTATGATCAAAGGAATGTCTATAAGAAGTCTTATCTTTAGATGTCCGTGTAATCTCAGAAGGCAGATGTTACAGGATATTATTCTTAATTTTTAAAATGCTTTGATCTTCAAGACCATTTCAGCGTTGCCCAGGGTTAGCCAGATTTTCTTCAGGCATTTTCAGCACTAAGATCTGGCCAATAGTTCCTAGGCACAAAAAAGAACAATTTGAAGGTTTTTGTGGGTGAAGTATTTTTTCCTGCACTTGTATTGCTTTGTCCAAGACAGGACTGGTTTTGTATTGTTAGAAAAAAATCTTTCAGGAAAATAGATCTTTGTGTTCAGTAGTGGTGTGAAATTGCCAATAGCAACTGTTCTTGTTTGTAGTAACTGTATGTTCCTTCCAGTAAATTCTGAAATTTTTAATTTCAGGAGTGGGATGGTCTGGTAAGGATAGCCTTTGTTAGGAAAAACAAGACACTCTCTGCAGCATTTAAGTAAGTAACTTCTATTAAAGGAAATCTTTTGAAAGTTTGAGGGCCCATCCAGTTAACCATTTCTTTTGTGCAAATGCATAGCTGTATTATATGCATGCTAGCACAGATAAACCATGATAGAGGATTTATGCTTTATCACAAGGTTTTTCTTTTAGAAGAAAACTCATCAGCTGTTCAAAATGAACAGCTCTGTGTAGATGTTACGTTTTTTATAGTAAAGATTAACAGATCAAGCTCAGTTTTCATTATAAACTTGTATTTCTTTCAGGTCAAGTGCTGTAGAGCAGTTGCTGGATCATAATTACCGAATTCATTGTTCCTTACATAATACAGTAAGTTCCTTTTTTAATATATTAAATTCTGTTTCTGTATACTGTGGCCTATATACTGTCTTTTATAAGAGTACAAAATTAAAATGGAAAAGCTTAACACGTTAAAATTTTTCTGAGACAGTTTGAGGAAGAACTTCTTTTCTTAGAGAAAAATCTAAGAGGGTCACTAAGGTACAGTGAAAAAGCTGAGTCTGTTATTAATGTATTTGCTGTACATATCTCAAGGATTTTTACTGATGTAGTAAGAAAACTTTTTGTGTCTGCTTAGCAATACTGTTGTCATTCATCTGTAGTGAATGAGCTGAGGTATAAAATTTCCGATACAAGAATAGAAGAATACAAGACAAAATACAACTTCCTTCAAGTGATAGAAAGAACTATTCTGAAAGCAGGAAAAGAATAGTTGATTTAGATGAACTATTTTCTGTGCTATGTATAGAAAATAAATTTGTCTCGTATTTTTCATTGACAGGAAATACCTGAAAACTTCAAAATTGCAGAGAAAATACAGTCAGTCCTAAAAAATACAGGTTACTCTGATAAACGAGCCCGTTCAATGGATATAGATGATTTCATTAGGTATTTTTTTTTCTCTTCGTGACTTTCTTTTAAGCTGCTTCAGATTCTACCTGTATCTGTACCTGTATAGTGCAGATTAGTATTGCGTTACACAGGAACAGTACTAACTCTGTTTTCCTCTCAATACCAGACACTCCTTGTTTCGAGTCATGAGCATGAACAAACACTTAAACCCTGTAGATATATTTTAAATGCTGCTTACAGTATTGAGACGCAAGTAGCTGAAGATCCCCATTTGTGGTGTACTAGACCCTTCTATGTCTCCTCTGAAAATGGCTTTAATGCAATTGGTTATTATAAGTTCCCTGGAGACTTACACAGCTCTTTGTCCGTCTTGTGGATTAGGCGGTAGTACATTGGGCTCTCTGGCTGGGCCCAGAGAGTGGTGGTGAATGGAGTTAAATCCAGTTGGTGGCCAGTCACGAGTGGTGTTCCCTTGGGGCTGGTTCCCTTTAATGTCTTCAATGATAGAGGAGGGGGGGTAGGATGAGGGGATTTAGTGCACCCTCAGTAAGTTCACAGACAACACCAAGTTGGGTGGGAGTGTCAACCTGCTAGAGGGTAGAAAGGTCTTGCAGAGGGATCTGGACAGGCTGGATCAATGAGCCGAGGCCAATGGGATGAGGTTCAACAAGGCCAAGTGCCGGGACCTGCACCTGGGTCACACCAACCCCAAGGAGCGCTACAGGCTGGGGGCAGAGTGGCTGGAGAGCTGCTTGGCAGAAAATGACCTGGGGCTGTTGGTCGACTGTCAGCTGAACATGAGCCAGCAGTGTGCCCAGGTGGCCAAGGTCAACAGCATCTTGGCCTGTATCAGGAACAATGTGGTGAGTAGGACTCGAGAGGTGATTGTCCCCCTGTACTTGGCACTGGTAAGGCCCCACCTCGAGTACTGTATTCAGTTTTGGGCCCCTTACCACAAAAAAAGACATTGAGGTGCTGGAGCAGGTCCAGAGAAGGGCAACGAAGCTGGTGAGGGGTCTGGAGAGTAAGTCTTATGAGGAGAGGCTGAGGGAGCTGGGGCTGTTCACCCTGGAGAAAAGGAGGCTGAGGGGAGACCTTACTGTTCCCTACAACTCCCTGAAAGGAGGCTGTAGAGAGGTGGGGGTTGGTCTCTTCTCCCAAGTCACAGGCGATGGGACAAATGCAAATGGCCCCAAGTTGCGCCAGGTTGGATATTAGGAAAAAAATTTACACTGAAGGGGTTATCAAGCATTGGAATGGGCTGCCCAGGGAAGTGGTTATGGCACCATCCCTGGAGATTTTCAAGAGACAGGTTGACATGGTGCTCAGTGACTTGATTTAGTAATGAGGCGGGGGGGAGGGGGTTCTTTTGTATGGGTTTTTTTGGGGGGGTTTGTTTGGTGTTTGGTTTTGGGTTTTTTATCAGAGTTAGGTTGATGGTCGGACTAGATGATCTTAAAGGTCCCTTCCAACCTAGACGATTCTATGATTCTATATAGCATAATTTGGAAATTTGAGTAATTAAATGCTATATTCTGCTTTTACTTCTGGTCAGTTAATTTAAGCAGCCACATGAATGCTCCTACTTTTAAGAGAAAAATTCCTAGCTATTTCTCAGTGTGACAAATAATACAGCTACTGCTCTTTCTTAAAGAAACATAGTAAGCCTGGTAGGATGCATTATCACTAACTGCACTGAAAATATACTTGCATCTCTAAAATGGAAAAATTGCTAATAACTTCCAGTGTAAGATTTGTAACAATTCTTTATGGTAGTTGAACAGTGACAGCAGCTTTCATGCTATTTTCCTCTGTTCCATACCAGCGAGCACGTCTTGGAAATGCCTTAATCCAAAGTATTAAGTAGTCAAAATTGTAACATAAATATTTCACTCTTTCAGACTGCTGCATGGCTTCAATTCAGAAGGCATCCATTTCTCATAGATTCTACTAGAAGAATGAAAGATGTTCTGTATTTTGCCACCGAAGTCTTACCTGAGGCAGAGTGACTGCAATGGGACAATCTCTTCTTACACAGCAATGAACAGAATACAGCGTGCACACTCTGGCTGTTATTAAAACCTTACACACAATTTGTATCACAGGCGGTAGGCAAGGTGCTGCTGCTCCGTGTTTTAAAAGTGATACATTCTTTTATGACTGAAGTACTGGACTTCCACATGACAGTGTATTTTTAAATATATCCAATAACAAGGATTGATGCTGCCGTAATTGAAATACATGTTCTCCAATCATGGATCCAATCTCAGTATATTCTTGCACAGTACTCAAGAGTACAACCCATAAGTCTGGTCTGGGCAACAAAACCAGAATCGTATTCATTACATTTGTCTGCGATTTTTGTTTTAAAGCATATTTAAACACTTTTGATTTGAAATGCCTGTCTCTTCCGTTTGTCCTCTGGTAGCTGCTTGCATTCCAAGTCTGATGGTAGTCTGTTTCTCTTGGAAAAATCCCAATTTCTCAGAAACAATAGCATTTATCTTGTGGGCTGTGTACCATTTACAAAAACATTATGGAGGTACCTGGAACTACCACTGTCATCTCCTTAATCCCTTCCTTACTGCCATCAAACCACTGTAGGAACCAGCAGACACCTACCCAAGGGCCAGTGCTCATGGGCATGGCCAGAAGGAGGGGGGGGGTGTCAACAGTAAACTCAAGCAACTATTTTTATAAGAAAACTACTTCACCCTTCAAGGCAAGGAGGAGTTTTAGCATAGATCAGAGCTTTCATCGAGTCTACTCCCAATGTGTGGCTGTGTCCCGACAGAAAGACGTACTCAAGTGTCTTAATATAGTTTGGATTACAGATATTTGTTACTAAGGACAAAGCAGAGTTTTCCCAGGGAAGTTTGTGTTAACTCTGCATAGCAGCTGCCAAAATAAAAATCCACTTTGGTTTGTCTAATGATTCAGGAAAACAGTACCTATTAAGCCTAGCATCGTGCAGGGGTGAAGGCAGGAGTCTGTGTATTAACCTTTTCATGTATAGCGTAACCTCCCTCCATAAGACCACAGTAAGTGGAGAAGAGTCAAATTAGCTAAAACTCTTCCAAGATACAACTTCATTTAATACACATCCAGCGTTAGTTCCTTAAAAGTCATTGACTCAGAAGCATGTACAGAAATACGCACTTGAATTTGCAGCCATGCTGAGAGGTCGTCTTGGAAAACTGAAGTGCTCGTTAATTTTAGGATGTAATTAATTCTAGTGCTGCTTCGCTGCATAGAGGACCGATCTAGGAGTGAGCAATATGCTCAGACTAATGCTGAAGGAACAAGTGCTGGAGTTTTGTGTCACGTTTCCCAAATACCTGTTTTACAGGAGAGGAACAAAGATAATCTTGTCCGAGTCCCGTTGGGAGTCATTCCAGTCCGTCACAGCAATGGGCTACAGCAACCCACGGTCTGTAACCAGCCGTACCGGAGTAGGTCTGACCTTTACAGCAGGTGGTGTCACAAAGGCTGTCTCGTAACAGTCCCAAGAAAAAGTAGACGCAATTTCACCTCGCGTCCACTACCTGGCAGGACCACAGGTCACTTACAAGGCTTAGCAAAAAGCTGCTGAGATTGGTCTAACTGCCTCCAACCTTTCCCTGGTCATCTTTGGCAGCCGGGGTAAACCACAGCCTGGCTGTAGCTCTAGGCTTGCCGGGAGGAAGAGTAGTGGAGGCACTGTTTCTCATGTAGGATGTCTCGCTCTTCAGAGGCTTTTTAGAAAGTAAGATTTCTCTAGAGCAGCTTCAAAGAAACCAGCTGGTATTACATGATAACCTGCACTATCACCTGCTAACAAAAGCTGCTGCTTTCTATTTCATTGTTTTTTTTTTTTCTTTTAACTGTGATGGATGAAGTTCTTAAATGCTCAGAAAGATGTGTGACGTTTCCTTTAAGGCCTGCTGCCAAAATAAAGTCAGGACAGTGCTCTGGGAAACTTCTTCCTGTATGATACATTGGTACAGAAGAGTCAGCTCCAGAAGAAAATACTCACTCTGAAATCAAAGGCCTTTTCCAAGTCTAACTCCAATGTGCTTACAAAGCAAAACCCTTCCCAAAGCACAACAGAAATGCCATAGAAGTAAATTCTCATCTGTAGTTCATTTAATAGCTTAATTTATTAAACACATTATGTAAAATCTACATTGTTTCAGTTTTCATGTTTACACACAGGAGGATTTTTTTTTTTTTTATTTTTAACCATGATGCTACAAGAGCTTCCCATAGCCTACCTTCCTATGGGAGATACAAACATTAAACACTACAAGAATTCCTGGCTCATTTAACTCTCTTTTCATTGCCTTCCCTTGATTTCCCTCCAGCCTGGCACAGATGAACAAGCTCGTGTTCCAAAAGTAATTTTTAAACAGTTCCAAGGGAAAGTCTGCTGATACAAACTCCTGGAAACAGGGAGAACTCCTAGAGAGGTCTACAATTCTTCATCTGACAAGAAGTTCCTACATAAAAGGTCAATCTTTTTTGGACACTGACTTGCAAAAATAACTCCAGTGCCACCACCTAAAAAGTGCTGATACACATGGCCCCATTTGTAAGAATTCAGGTACATATGGGATTTCCATGAGTGCTAGGTAGAGGTATTGTGCAGAATCCCCAAATGATGTAACTCCACCCCACTTTTCAGTTGATGGCACTGTACAAAGGGAAAAATAGGTATTAGCCACTTTTTTTTTTTTTTAAAAAGCAACAGAGCTACTCAAACTACCTGCAAACTACGGTTAATGTACATGTAAGTTTGTCATGCATCAAAACCCAAATTTTAACAGTATGTGAAAGGCCGGTTACATACGTACTTAGCTCGATCCCTGAACTTTGTGACAGTTGTCCTGTCCGCACGCAAAGGTGAGATCGTACCTGTACTCTGACAGCATTATCACAGCCATACCACATAGTGTACATCTGCATTACCCTAAGATACAACTCTCCTCAGTACTTAAACATTACCCTTTATTATACATCAACTAATTTATATTTGTGGGGTTTTGTTCTTTTTTTTTTTATTTTTATTCTTTTCTTTTTTTTTTTTTTTTTTTTTTTTTTTACAGAGAAATGTTAGAATTATATAACCATTCAACATGGTATTCAGATAAATCTAGATTCCGGATTTTTACAGGGATGGAATGTCCAGCTGTTTGTCCACTCTAACAGCTCTTGCAGTTCCTACTCAAATGATATGGCACATCCTGTGAAATGAGACTAGCCACCAAAAAATAAAAAATAAAAAATAAAAAAATCTCAAAACGCATTAAACATGTACACACACTAAAAGAAGTAATTTATATTGACAAATTAGGAATGTTGTTCATTAAAGCTGTGCTTCAGAAAGAGGATGCTGGGGGTTAAGTAGCCTTCATCAAGGCAAAGAATGGGAAGAGGTAAGCACAGCTGTCTGTAGAAGTTACGTACAACAACTAGTGAGGTGTGCATGCACGCAAACACAGCTGTAGAAAGTGCACAGCTGGTCTTTGTAACAAAACTGAACATAGTCAAAAGGAAATACTGTGACTTCTTAATGGCCACAGTTTTACTCCATTATTAAATTAAAATGAAAAACATGGCAACTATTCCCAAACATAAAATTCACAATTTGAATAAATGAACTATTTTAGACAAAGTGCTTCACAGATCTGAACCCTGCATGGTTGTGCTGTCTGGTCTAGAAGCATTTTGTAGACATCATAGGAGCATTTCACACAGAACTGAAAATGTCATTCAGGAGAATAAGAAAGAGGACATTTCCACAGACAATTCTAACATTTTTACACTTTCAAGTAGTTGAGTTCTTACGGCCGCTGGGTTTTGTAACAAATGTGTGCTACAGCAGTACGGGTTCGTGGATGCCTTTAGCAGCAAAGGCCCATTTCAAAGGGCACGTGGTCTCTTCGGGTTGATCTGTTTACTGGCCTGTTCCTCCTCTTGCAGAGCTGCCCGGAAAGATTTCACTTTATCTTTAATGAAAAAGAGAGAATGAGTACTGATGTGCCTGTGCTCAATGCAGATCTTGAAACTAAGCCCCAGTGCCCCACATCACAGCCCCCACACACGACACAGAGCATTCCTCCACAAAAACAGCTGGTGCTGCAAACTACAAGAGGATTGAGATAAGCTTAAATTCAATACTCACCAGACAAACAGGTTGCTTAGCAACTTAGTCCCCTCTTAGATGCTACCCCTGTCTCTAGGCAGGATAGGTTTGGAAACTGCACAACTGCATTCCCAGCGTGTCACGTGTTCACACTTAAATTCTGCTTCTCACTTGCACAGTGTGGGGAGATGCACACCATATATACATCCTTTTACTTCCCAGCACCTTCCAAACCATTCCCAAGAGGCACAGAAAATTGCATGCAGTATACAACCAGTGACTCCTGTACATTTTAACATCGCAGCAAAGTAAATTCTGCTCCTCCCTATTTTTCTATGAATGTGAAAAGCACTTGTGATTTAATTTTGGAAGTTATTGACTGTAAATACACAAATATATCACTCATTTGTTTCATCATAAGTGTAACGAGAATGGGAGAAATCTGAGACAGGCAGTGTGGCACCATTTCATATTTCTATTTCTGTCCCACTCCATTCCCCAGTAATATGCCAAAGAGCAGGTAGAAGGAAACTAAAGTGACAACATAAAGGTGTCAATCCCCAAGTGACAGGAATAAAACCTGCCATATTCAGTGACCATTATGTGCCATGAGCAGAACACAGAAGACACCAGGAGAACAAATTTTTGACTTAATAGTAAGGCTGTAAAGCTATACCTGTATCATGCTGCCTGTAAAAATGCAAGGATCTCTTAGATAGCCTTTACCTCCAGTACCTTGTTTCAGAAGTATTATCTAATAAGTTTTTGAAGAACAAGGAGTCATCTAAACTGTGTTTTTTTGCTGCTGGCATCTCAAACTGTCTTTTTCTGAAGAGGAGCCATCGTCCACAAAAAGCAAAGGAATATACTTCCAATTCTTTGCTAAAGTACACTGGTGCCAGTGCATGCTTACAAGGCAAGCAGGCCACATCTCATTTGCTTGGTGTATTCTAACATACAGCAGACACTCAAATTGAGTAAAAAGTAAGATTTTATCTTAAAAGGAGTTTTCTAACACAGATTAAAACAACCCAAAACCAACCACCCCTCTGCTTGCACCCCCACCTTTAAATTTTCACCAGTACAGCGTGTCTCTTGGAGCCCAGTTACAGAAACTAAAATGAAAAATTCATCTCCATGAAGTACCAAGCTGACAGGCTGATTTTAGAAGACAAGTGGAAGAGTCAATTTTGGTCACTAAGAATTATCTGCAGTCTGAAAGGAGGTTGACAAAATTCAGACAGAAAGGCTGCTGAAGAAAAAAGTAAGCCAACAACCAAGCTACTTGTAGCTTGATGTCCCTGTTAAGCACAGCCTTAAAAATGACTCCATGCTACACTGCATGGAGTACAGTGTAGCAACAGAGCAGGAACTGGGAGTTCCTACTTCTTTTTCCTCACTGCATTATCTTCCATCTTCGTACTGTTCTTTTCCCTTCCTTTATTGTTTTGGAACAAGGGAAAAGAAAAGGAAAGTTGCAAGATAAGTTTATGCTTCATGGAAGTAAAGCAGATTTTTTCCTTTAAACTAGGATGAACTTAGCACAGGTGTGAACATGTTCTTAGGCAGCAGAATAAATATTCCTTCCACAGGACATTGCAGGGCACCCTAAGGGGAAAAAAGACCCTAAAACATAACCACACTTTTTTTTTTTTTTTTCCTTGTCAGTACTACTGCAAGTGTCCGTGGCATATGGGAGCCCGCTGCTAGTAATACAAAAGTGATCAAAAGCAATCTACCTCTAAGCTCGGTCAGAATGTCAATTTTTTGCTCTAGAATTGCTTCAAGTTGGGTAGCGTAAGAGTCCACATCATAATCAACTTCTTCTGTCATCTCAAGAAGAGCTTTTTCATCTTCCAGCCATCTAATAGATTCCTAGATAAAAGTTAAAAAAAGACAGCTAAATACATTAGCAAGTTTCAAGGGAAAGAGCTGAATTATACTTTTTCTCAAGATGACCACCTTTTACTGTCTAGTCATGTCAATATAACAGATTTTAATCCTCAAATGAAATCCTATTTCTAATTCAGAAAAATTGTATGTTTTATACATTGTTTCTTAATTCCAGTGGTCATACCAGCAACAGGTGAAACCCAGCTATCCCAATTCTCTTCAAATTCAGAACATTAGGTGGCTGTAAAGCTACGAAACTCAGAGAAACTAAGAGAACAGAACTTTATGTCACGGTTATCAAACTTTGGAGTAGGCTATCAAGACAGTAGGTAGGTATCAAACTTTGACAGTAGGTATCAAACTTTGGAGTCAGGCTCCATTTTTAAGTATGGGCTGGTTGGCACCAACTCTAATCACAGTATTGTGGTGTATGAAGAAATCACGGACTTGTAGATCATGCAGGAAGCAAATCCAAAAATCCCACTTTATTGCTACACAGAGAAACTTATACACACTAAGACACAAACCTGCTCCCCTCATAATGCCCAATGATGGATTTACAAATACATTTTTTACTGAGCTTATCACAGTAACAGGTACTCTGCTATCAAGACAAGTTTCGGTTCCCAGACTGTGTTCTGTTTTTTGTCTGGATGTGCTTCAGGATGTGCAACTTGTGTTTCTCATTCCTCCCCTGCTCTCAAGATCGCTACTGGCACACACTGTTGCTCCAGATGCACCTAAATCTTAACTGTGTGAGTGAACTTTAACTGAACCCACACAGTAGCATTACTATAAACAGGGCGCCAATATAATTCTGTCCATAATCAAAAACAGTTTTGAGAGAAGCTGTATAAAAGAGGAGTTATTTTAAGCTCACTATTGCATAAGCTAACTCCCCAGACAGATAAAGGCTGATTAAAGCAGCTCTTAGGCACCTTTGCGCTCTGAGTATTACAAAAAAGAAGGGAAAAAAAAAACTTGCAGCAAAGAAGACTGCAGCCAGGAGATTAAAGTTTACAAAACCATGCAAAGAACTGATCCTGTTGGAAATGTTTTGATTTTAAAAAAGAAAGCAGCTGACAGTTGTAGTCACGTTGGGCCTGAAATACTAAAATTAAGTCTTTACCTCTGTGCTCAGTAGCTCAAGTAATATTGAAAGCATAGTCCAAACCCCATGCATGTTTTTGGCTTTCAGGACAGATGGAGCTCTCATTGGGATAGGATTCATCTCATCTAATGTAAATTCACACATCCAAGACACAAAGGAAGACGAAGACCTCTAGAACACGACTAGTTCCATTGATCTATTTTAGATGTTTTTCCTCAGGGAAGGATTTTTTGTATCAGCAGTTTCCAGGAGGAAGCTGAAAGAGAACAACTTCTTCCTCGTGCAGCTGGTAGATTTTGTATTGGTGCAGCCCATCCCCACCCATGGCATAGACTAACAAGCCATGCTGCTAATGAACGGAGCTAAGGCTCAAGCACGTTTCCTTCCAGTGACTGCTGGGAGGAGCAGTTATCTCCAGCAGAAGGCCAGATGGACACACAGAGACAGTAGCATCTTAAATTCATGCAGTTTGTCCCTCCAGAAGCCACAAGTGTTAGCTATGGCATATGGCACATGACTTCACACTTCTGCGTATTTTACTTCAGGGCTAATGTTTCGTAACAACTAAATCTCTACATCTGTTGTGAAATGTGTTATCTAGCATCCTGCTGTATTATGAACACTCATCAACATTCCACTAAGTTAGATACCTAAATTGAGGCAATGTGTATATTCCCTATAAGTCTACCACTCTGCTGTTCTCTGGCAGCAGAGGTATCAAACAGCCTGCTGAAAGACTCTGCGGTCTCGAACAGAAGAAATTCACATTTCCTTCTGAAAACTAGTATCTCATACTTATTACTGCAATTTATTTTGTGAATGTAAAAGGCTCCGTGGTACTACACAGCATGGGCAGTGTTCCTTCCAAAGACCCTGACCTAACAGCAACTGAAAACGTTATGTATCTGTAAGAGAGAAGCAAACAGGCAGTCAGAAATGTATGTGTTTTCTTCTAGATCTCAGTAGGAGATGTCACAAAAGCATACTTAGATGAGATACTTGGAGGGATCACTGCAGTATCTTAGAGGGACAGGACCAAACAGAAATGGTGCTGACAGAGACATTACTGTTAATCGCCAGCTCTGGCACAGGAATACTGGCATGGATCAGACAGTGACATTGAAAATTTCAAGACCAATCTGGGTAAAGTCCCTGCAACTAGAAAAACAAACAAAAAAACAACACACAGCCACTAGTGCTGGAAAGGAACTACAATAGAAAATATGGTGAATAGTAAAAATAGTAAAAAGAAAACAGCAACTTTTCTTACAATGAGCACCGTCTATTTAGGAATGTTTGTTGAGACGAAAATTTTACTAATTTTCTGGGAAGATATAAAAATATGCTTCTCTTTCATACTGAAGACAAAGATTAGTGGTTATGGGATCTCTCCCTATTTGTTTGCTACAGTGGTCTTAGCATAGTAAAACAATTCAGAAATATTTGACAGCAGCAGAATGACCAGATGATATCCTACATCTTCAAGAGTATGCACTTTCATTGGGAAAACCCGATTAGAATAAAACAAAGCAGAGCTCCATCTTTTACCTGGAAGACAGCCCTGTGGTCTTCTACTACTTGCTCTTCCATTTCTACCATCTGTGACACAGCTTCATGGAAAGTAAACAGCTGTGGAGAGACTTCCTCTTCCTAAAAACAATAGTTAAGCTTGTTAGTCTGGAAAGAACTGTGGCTACAGGAAATATAATGAATGTGACCCATTTCATCGCAGAACATGAGAAGAAATGTGCAGAAGGCAGAAACATGTCAAAAATCAAATTTAATACTTCTAACAAGAAAATCTCCGGAAATAAGTAGAGAGGGCAATAAATTCAAAATCTTCACAGTGTTAAATATAATTCATATTTACTAAAAATTTCCAGCCAATAATCCACATGAATACCAGAAAAAAAAGAATATTCCACATTATAAAAAAACAAATTAAAATAATGGGAAGAGGAAGTCACAAAGGAAGGAACCTAATTTCTTGTAGGTTTTAATGCCTACAGAAAACTCTGGTTTTCTGTCCGGCTTTTTGTTGAGCATATTGCAATTGACAGACAACTATTTTCAAATAAAAGAGAACAGCAATTACATTCAATACATGTCAGGAAATCAAAATTAAATTAATCCTTTGGAAAAAAAAAAAGCAAAACAAATGTAAAGTGAGAAATCTAAAATGCATATAGTGATCAATACATTAGAAGAATGCACAACCTGGATTTACAAAGTGAGGAAAACAGGGCTTCTTTAGAAATGAACACTTAACAATCAAGGGGGAAAGTGCTAGGTAGACTGTAGTTAACATTTTACCAAGACAATATACTTCTTGAAATATTTTTTAAAACATATTGTAAAGCTTAGTTTAATTCCACCTGAACAATGAAAAAGTACAATATGAAAGGATATCTGGCTGCAAAGACTGTCTAGTGGGAAGCTCTAGAAATCACTAGCATGTTCCTATAAACCAGAGTTCTGGAAGAAGAGCTGGTTACTAAAATGAGGAATACAGCAGACTCACAAAGACATATCTGAGAAAGCAGAGAGTCTTGCAAAAAGTAAGTTAGGATGGTAAGGATTTTTCTTTTCTCTCTTTCATCAGCATTTTCACAAATCAAGTTTTAATCGCCATAATCGCCGCTGAACATTTAAGGAACCAGGACTAGACACAACAATCAGCAATGAGGGGAAAACACCCTTTAGAAGATGCCTCAGCTGCCCACTCCTGCCACCTAGGGAGACATGCTTGGAACATGATCTGGCTCTCTCCCAAACAGTGCACTGGGGTGTCACCCCGTGAAAATCAGATGTCAGGAAGAGGAATGATGGGTGGCCAGATTTGTAAATCCTGAGAAAGGCAAACTCGCTTGAAATGGTTGTTGCATGCAGGAAAAATAATGCTCAAAAACACAAGAGTGTTAAATAAAACAGGATACTTCTAACTGCCCCAAAAAATATGAAGCTATAGTGGAAAAAAAACACATGCTAAAGAATGGCAGAGCCTACAGCAGACCCTGCGTAGACATTAAAAGCCCTAATCAGCAAGGAAGTTAATGAAAAGTAAAACATTATCCTCTCAGCCTTCAAGAAATGTTTTAGTTTGTTTTTGGTTATTTTTGAATGGGAATAAACATAGGACCATAAAGTGGAAAGGTGAAGAGGCATGCTTTATTTTCTCAATTATGTCACTAATAAGCTACAAATACACGCTACTCTGGATTTGTTCTACCACTGTATTTATCACCATCTCTTTCCCTGTAATGCTGTAGACAACTCACGTTTTGTTCACAAAGGAGTTTGAGATCATCCCTTTGAGGAGAGCTCCCCACACCCCACTGTGTCTCCAAGTCTTCGATCTGACTGGGAGTGTGATGTATAATGGGACGGATCTCTCCCGCAGCAGTAGGATCCACCGTCAGCTCCTTCACCCTATGAGCAGAAAATGTTTCATTTGTAAATTAGTCACTTCCTGGGCAAAAGAGTCACAACTGAAAACAAAGCTCTATGGGTTTATGCACAATTAATTCATTTAATAAGGATGATGGTGATGTCAGCTTCACAAATTTAATGCATTTCCAATGACAAAAAGATGTTAGTCCAATTCCTAGAAAACATGGACCATTGAATTTCAACTATTTGCAGGTGGATTACAGTCCATCTTCTAGCAAGAGGCATTTTCTGATTGAAATCCTACTACTTGTTAACAGTTAAAAGGGCAAAAATCTCCAAACGATCAATATTAAGTCCTTAAGAATGAGGAATATTTTAAAGAAAAGTTCATTCAGCACCCTAAACCTGAGCATTTTTCTTTTTTTGTGCACACAATTCTGCTTTTAAAGAAGTCAATCAGCTGGTACCCCACTAGCTGTTATAAAGAAATCCACCAAGATTTCTGAAGGAAATAATAACACGCAAGCAGGTATACCAGAGAATTAATGGATCTTTTAACTAAAATAATTTCAAAGGTGAAAATTTCTTATTAAAATGTTAGGCTCTTGCCTCATGAAAATAGTTGAAAAGACTGATAATGATTCTGTCAGAAAAAGCCTATTTAAAAGCAAGTTTATGAAACAAACACATCAAAGTCTGCAAGTGTAGCAAGTTTCAGAACACATTCTTCATTTTCTAAGAAAGAAAAATGTTTTTTCAACTAGCACTTACTACTTACTTTCAACACACACTTACTACTGTGTTTTTCATTCATATTCAGAGTGATGAAAAGTTTTAGAAAATATATATATATGAAAGTTGTTTTCTTTTTAAATTAGCGATATTCAAATTGCCCTAAACATAGACTTGCCAGATTCGGTCCACTAAATGTACAAAGGTGACATCACCATTTTTTAAAAAAATGTATGAAGGAAACTAGCAAGCCTGGATACAGAGTGTGGATGTTGAAGGAGGGTGAACAAAATACTGGGAAGATGATTGCAGATCATGCAGAACCATCACCTGCCAAACAAAATAAAAACAAAGTATGTGTGACTCAAGGTAAGGGGACTAATGAAAGGTTGGTCTGTAAAATTACATAGCCAAAAAGAAAACTTAAAAATAAAGATTCCATGTATAGAATGAAGTAGACCTGGTGATTGAAGGAGAAAAGTCGTCATACTCATAGGAAGGAGAGAGATCAGAGCGACTGCCACTACCCTGTGAGAAGGGAATGTCCGAAGGACTAATTCCAAATTCCTTTACTCTGCAGCAGCAAAATATAGCAGCAAATTAAAAGAAAATGTTCTCATAAACACAGTTAAAATGACAACTCTTTGTTTAGCATACTTCTTTAATAGTTTAACTAAAAAATCCTTTTTCTATTAAAACACAAGTGTACCAATATATTTAAACCTTATGCAAACAGTGTTATAGTTCACCAACAAAACTGTACAAAGCCAGTGCTGCTACTTTGCAGGGGACTACAAAAGCAGTGTTTTCAGAAGAGTAATTCCAGATTCCAGTTAGTGCAGTTAACATAATTTCCTCTACATTCAATATTCCACTAAATGGCTCCTTCTAAAATATCAAACCACTACAGCTATAAAACTGCAGATTCTGTTGGGCTCCCCCTTGTCTTACACTACCCACACACTGGTGTCCAGCACCTGAGAACTAATTGTACTATGAAAGTGATGAGTTGCTAGAAAAAACTGAAATACTACACAAAGCACATCAAGCGACTTTACAGTGACAGGCATTTACTCCATAACAATACACAAATTTAACACCAAGAGGGATAAACAGTTGCAGCATAACTATTTAGTATACTAGAAACAGGCATTTTATTAGTTTTGCAGCATCTTTTTTCTGGAGTCACTTCAGGAACATACACTCTATAAGGGGTAAAAGAGCCAACAAGTCTTGATGAATGTGCAAGGTCCTCGTTATGTTTCTGTAAGCAGGACAGGAGATGCCTCCTTCTGCCCAGCCATGCAAGAGCAGATCTAGTTCTGTCCAATTTTTCACTGGGGCAAGCAGGCCACTAGATTTTGGCCTCTTCTGCCAAAACCAGGGTTTCTGATGGCCCAGAGGCTTTTTGCCTCCTTTGTTCTTTGTAGCAAAGCCTGGTGGGGGGTCTCTGGGTCCCAGAACCTGATCAGCCTGTCTCCACAGACATTAAACAAAGGAGAACTGCAGCAGGGGAAGGCTCCTTTCACACTCACTGAAGAGGGTGAACATTTGCAGAGAGCTGTACAGGTCTCAGAGCAACAGCCTCTGGAGGTGCTAATTTCTCCACGCTGATTATAATGTCTCTATAGTTAGAGGTCTCGCCTATCTGCCTGAATTTGGGAAGTTTAAAGTTTCATATATGTATATAAAACAGCTGGGCAACTGCGTGCAATTCCACCAAGGGGATGAAAAAAAAATAAAAGCCACTTGGCAGAAAGGTCTATCAGTTAACACCCCAGGAAATCATCATGAATACCAACTACCCCTAATGTAAGAGGTGATGCCTCCACAGCAGGGGCAAAACTAAGTGGCATCTGCCACATAACTCACCATACTCATTATCTATCTCTGGATGACACCCTAAATGCAGTCTCTATTGATTCTTTTGTAATAGTTCTAAAAAGTGACAATTTAAAGTAAATGTGAGCCTGCATCAGTAATTTGTTTTTAATCTTATTAAAAAATGCGAGTATGATAAAATTATTCAGGTAGCTAAAATATACATCATGTAACAGCACTATTCAAATGTCAGTGATCAACAGCCAATATAGCTATAAGCAATAATATTTTCCATACCTATTTGCATATCTCAATGTATTTAGAGTGTTCTCACATGATGCCATCCCTGGAGAAATGGTAGCAATCTGGAGAAAACAAGCCACACGTTATTAAGTCACTGTGTATGGATGAAATTATTTTTTTTTAATCTCCAGTATCATTTGAGATTGTCTACAAAAACTGTCTGCTACATATACCTGTCCATACACAATGTCATTTCAAGTTAAAGCTTCAATTTGATTTTTTAACCATATGTGGAACATTAAGAATTCATAGAAATTCAGTAAATTTTCCCCCTGGACTGCCTTGGTAACATAATATGCAAATGCAAAACTCTAACTGAAAAAAATAGACTCCTCAAAAAGGGAAATACGTAACTCAGTAGAAAGTAACTCTAATATATCCTGCGAACAATTACCAGATTGTTCGGTTTTTACATATATTTGTAGTCTGTTGTCCCTTCAAGCAGACTGTATACTGATTTGAGAGATCTATTTTGGCCACAGTCCAAAACTGTACTTAATACTATTAAAGAAAAGCATGTGTTTAAGTCATGTGTTTAACTATTTTCCCAAGTAAGGATTTTTTTCTCTCAATTAGAAGTTGTCTGGAAACAATACTTGATGATTAACTTATCAGACATATCTGCAATCTATAGGTCTTTCCTTTTCCACTTAAAATACTCTGAAGATCACACCTTCTTTCCAGCACTTAGCAAAAATATTAACTGTGGTCAGGTAACAGTGGCATTGTTGTTTGTCCTAGCTTGTCTTACTAGTCTAATTTTCTCACCTGTGCTCCTTTCAGGAGAGCCATAAAGGCACTACCCAGGAGAAACACCCCTATAATCCTCAATTCAATATATATTGTTCAGAAACCTTTCAGATCTTTAGACAGGCAGCTTTATTCTGCATCCATCCAGTTATCACATGAACAAGCGCTACAAACATGAGGGCTCAATTCAAACAACTGTAAAGATGCACTGCAGTTTTCTCTCCCTACTTCCTCTCCATTAAGCTACAACCACCCAAGTGTTCTTCTTCCCACAGCAGTCTCTTAAAATTTTTGCTGATGAAATTCTTGATAAAAAATACGTGTAAACAAACACTAAAACCCAAATGTCACAAGTAGTCTCAGTACTGAGAAACTATATGAAAAAGTAACAGAAGAATGAATTTGAAAGCAGTATCTCATCATGAAAGGGTTTTCTTATTTTAGTTGTAATGTGACTGTAGTTATGTGAATGGGAAAATAAAAAAAAAACTAATTCTAGCATATTTCCACTCACTTTCAGAGGGAAATTTTCCTCTTAATTTAGAGCTATATTGAATATAAAATAAAGAAATGGAAGCTTTATCAGAAATTCAACACCTCTAGATCATGGATTATTCCCAATGGCATTCTCACACATTTAAATAGTGAGAAAATATGATGGCACCTCTTTGCGAAGTGTAATAATTAAATAAAAAAGCTTAATCAAAACAAAGACAGCTTCTTAGCATTTTAAGGAGGTAAAGGTGATGCTGAGAATTCCATGAAATATTCACAAGTATTCTATGTACAGAGAGTAATTTCCAACAGATTAACTTCTCAAACCTTCTTCAGCAGTTTCAGTACACTAGCTAGAGATGCACAATTTAGCTTTCTGATCCTGCATAGGATTTATGAAGTTATAGAATCATAGAATGCTTTGGGTTAGAAGGGACCTTTAAAGGTCATCTAGTCCAACTCCCCTGCAGTGAGCAGGGACATCTTCAGCTAGATCAGATATGTCTCAGTGGGAAAGAAAACAATCCTGTCTTTTCATTAGAAAACTGAGGGAGAAAAAAAGATTGGTAGGAAGTGCTATTTTACCACCATTTTCAAATTAGAACTATGTGTAACAGATAAAGGGAAGACTAGGCTGCCCTAAAACCATGGTTTTCATGTTGTGGTCTGCAGACTTCTCTGGCCTCTGGAGTAATTAATTCCAAGGAGTTTGCAAAAAGTAAACAAAACAAACAAGCTTAGCAATTTGTGTATACTGTGGAGAGACTTCCATAAGGACAAATACTAAGGATGCACAAATAAAATGACTGGACAGCAGTGCTTTTATCTCTCCTTTCTACCATCTCACAGACTAATTCTGCTTTTCAGACTGATGCAAATGCACATTTATACAAAACACAACTATTCATCCCATCTATCCCAACTACTTCCCCCTCTCCACAGCCTAACACATATTCTGAAGCTTTTGACACCAACTTTGTCTTTGTCTTTTAAAGATATTAACTCACCACTATACTTCCACTCTACACAACCTTTTCCAAAGTTCTGAGTCAACAAACAATACTCTCATATAATTAAGACATTATTATAAACAAACAAACAAACAAAAAGCCTGCCCAAGCTAGAAGTGTTTCTAGCTAGGTGCTTAGCTAGAAAATTAGAATGAGCAATAAGAAAGGCCAATATAAAGTGAGAAGGGAGCAAGAAAGTTTCACTCCACAGATAGCGTCAGTGGATAAACTTAAATCCAACACATTGCCCGTAGCAAGCGACCAGTTTTAAACACAAAAGCCTAAATCCCCAGCATCTTTCCTCTTTGTAATTGTTAGAACAAACAGTTAACCAAGTGAACTTACCATACAGGTACGGGAGTTTTCTCCGATGAATGAATCTCTTAGCACCTGAGTAAGTTTACTTGCTCTGAAGGGTGTATGAGGTTTATTTCGGCCTAAGGCTCTAATGCACTCCTGAAAGAACAAACCAGTTCACACATTTTTCACTTAACATGCGTTCAATAAATATAATATAAATGCAATTCAAAATCAGAAAATACATGCCTCAGGTTGCTCTTCTCTAAGTTATCATTAAAATTTACCCATGTTAGGTGTTTACTTCTCAAGTTCAACAGAGAGGACATAGAAGCCTAAAAACTTTTTGAATTTCATCCAAAATGTTTACATCTATGGTATAAAACAACAAAGCAAAACAAAAAAAATCAATGTTGATGTTAAATGTCCAGACTAACAATTATTTCTGATTATCAGCTACAAAAGCCTGAATGATCTACAACCTCTGCCAGCAGAAGCAGCATGTTAACTCTGACACGTGTTAACTCTGCCAATTAAAAACAGTAGCTTTGATTCTGTCTCTACTACTGATTTTCTTTACAACTCAGAAGAAAATAAGCTTTCTGAAAGCTTCCACAGATCACACACCTATTAAGCATAGCTCTCTATTGATCTATTTAATATTGGAAGGCACTTGAAAATACAAGTCATTCCCTGTTTTAAAATATCCTTCTTGTGAAAAAACAGGGATAAAGGTCTCCTCTTTCACTCATAAGGGTATGGGGCTAAACTAATATTTGAAATTGGCTGGACCTTTCAGTAAGAAATATTGCACAGATGTAAATATTATGAAATTACTATAGAAGCTACAGCAGCAACAAAGGACAACAGTGCAAACCAAGATCACACTAATCTAAGCGTCACTTCTGCCCACTCAGAGCTCTAACATCAGCTGATAAATTACTGCTTATGCAAAGATATTTTAAATTTAAATGTCTGCAGTGGTGATGTTATTGTCATACTTTGATTATTAATTCTGGTTTCTGCCTTTGCCCTTGTGCACAGGCAGTTCTTCAGATGCATGGCTTCCTTGGTACAGTTTTAACACATCTACACACAGAACTTCTTCAAACAACCGTACTTCAAAAGCTTTTCAAATTAGAGCTTTGCTTTTAGCAGCACTAACAGATGGAATGGCTTTTGTGTTACATGAATAGTTCTACAGCAGTTCAGCTAATCCGCCAGCTGCAGCCATATCCTTGTGGCATTTTGAAATTTCCTAGAAACAGCCTCTTCCAAAAGCCAGGCTAGAAACTGTGGGATGATAAACCAAGAAAGCATTGCAACTGCAAACCAGCATAAAACAGAACCAAAAATGGGCTCAGAATAAAACTGCCATGATATAGACTAGAACAAACACCTGGGCAAGTCACCTTTAACTAAAGTGATTACTTTAAAAACTCACCAGCCAAATTTTATAAAATAGACAAAGATCAGACAAACAGAAAGACTGAGTCTTGTTGAATGTGAATTCCACACACAAATGCTAAAAAGGACTCAATAATTAAAGGTGAGCAAGACAGTGCATTCTTTGAATTTTTTTTAATTTGTATATTACTACTGTACTTAAAAAAGGATAAAGGCAGATTAGACAGAAGAGGGCCAACAGATTTTCAACAAGTGACATTACAAACTAAAACCAGTAACAAATGTGTATGTTGAATTATTGACACAGCAACCAACAACTTTAATATAGATATTTGAATTTACTGTAATGATTTTTAGTTTGCTTACTTCTGAAAAATTAGGATTGGATTATCTCCTTATTAATAAAAGGATTATAGGACACGCTTGTTCAACCTGAACTTCACCGTGACTTCAAGAGTCTTGAATGCAAATGGGAAAGGCTGTGTAATGTTTTTGGGACACATGAAAAATGGAAAACTAACTTATTACTGAGAAATTTGTATCTTCTTGCACCATTGTTTAGACCCCTGCAAGACCTCCAGTTACTTTTATTTCCTCTTCCCCATGTAATTTAAATCCCAAGTACGGCAGCAGCAGAACCTTTTGCTATAATTAAAAAGTCAAGTTGTATGAAAATGAACTAAGTTTGTTGTGTGAGTATTGCACTGAAGGCACTAGCCAGAACAAAATCAACAACGGAAAAAAAACAAAAAACAAAAAAAAAACCAAACCAGATTTATTCAGTTACATTTGGAAACTAGTGGTAACGTCAACACAATTTGCTTTCATTATTTACTTTGATGCTAAATCAAAAAAGGCCACAGTTTTGGAACCGCAGTTTCCACTTTTTCAACATGCCCTCCAATTTCAGAATGACACATTATACTCTACAATTTTGTGGTGTTTTATGAAATCTGCTTATAGTCAGATAGCAGTCTTCTCTTAAGCTTATACTAGGGATAAAAAAGTAAGCACAGTGATTTTGGGGTTCAGATCCTTCATATAAATCCACAGTGCTGGTGCTGAGAGTAGTAAACCTAAGCAAAACTAACCAACAACAGAGACAAGTTCCAAGACATTCCCCAGTTGAAACCACATAATTACTTTCCCTGTTTAGACTGAACCTCTTCTGAGCATTCTAAAACAAAGAAAAAGAGGCATATGAATATTTAAATAATATTTCTTAGCTCTCTAATCTTGTCCTGGATTAATGTATGAAAATCTGTAAAGTGACTCTATCATACAGTTTGCTATAAAGAAGAGTAGTCAAAAATGGATCCCAACTTACATGGGTTATTTTAATCTATTTGTTAGTTCTTGCTGGATATGTTGCTGTTGTGTTGCTTTAGTGAACGCATTAACAGCAGTAAATAAATATGTTATAACTTCATTTTTTATTAAAAAGATGCAAATACTTGTATCAGTAAGAATATTTCCAGTTAGCATTTCAGACCTTAAGCACTAAAGTAAGTCATATCCCATTTTAGATATATATAGAAAAGATACAAATTCAGCCACTGAGGAATTTTTGTTGAGGTTTTGGGTGGGTTTTTTTTTTAAACTACAATCAAGTTGATAGCACAATGTTCCTGCAATGTTTCTACTTGGTAATTGCCAAGTGTTTCTTCAGGTATTTAGAGGAAAAATCAATACACTATTTTACCTGTCACATCAGTATGCCATGTAGACAAGCAAAGCCTGAAAAAACACTCATTTTAGTAGTCATTGTTATTACACGTAGAAGGCTTCCACCTACTCAAAGGCAATGGAAACATTTCAGTTACCTTGAGTGCTAAAAGGCTCTTGTTAATTTCCGCACCTTCCAGTCGTGTCTGCCTATCTGCACTGGAAGTATCTGCTCCTCTTTCATTGCCAGCCAAATCAATCAGAGAAAATTTACCATGCAATTTCCCTTTCCTTCTGAGAATAATCTGAAACACTGCATGGCTTCGAGATGAGTGTGCATTTGCAGATGTCTGGCCAGATGTCCTTTAAACAAAAGGAGAAAAAAAAGGGGAGGACATATGAACAGGCGAAGGACCATACATGTTAAACACACTAACCTCAGAATGTTAGTTTTTTTTAGGTCAGAGTCCTGTATTTTCTTACGTATGTTGACAGCGTGTCTAACATTCTTGAGGACACTAGAGATACACCCCTATTAACTGGATGCATGTAGTACAATTATTCCTCTTTTTCCACCTCTTCAAACAGAAATGGGAGATTAGTAAGAATTTGCCTCCCTTTTAAAAGTAAGAATAATCAGATCTTCAAAGATTTCAGATTATCACAGGGTTTACATCTAAAGCATTGATGGCATTTTTATCTGACCAGGCAGCAGTCTGTGCACAAGGCTAATTGTAAAAACAACGAAGCTGGATTCTTAAAAACCATAAAAGAATTATGCTTAACCTCTGTCTCTATGTATCAAGGCCTTTTAGAGCTGAGGAATCTGGCAATACTCCAGATTATAAATGATGCGAATTTAAGTCAGTAAGATGCTTACATAATTCATGCAGTTCACATCCTGGAGAAAAATTAGTTACTTCTCTCTATGAGACAGAGAAACTCTAAATATCTTTATTTTAAAAGTAGGCAGATTCCTTACTTGCAGCCAACATCACCAAAAAACCCACTGCATATTAAAACGGCATCACTATGAAGGGACCCCCAGAAAATCTTGTTCTGATTCTTTAATGTATAATGAAGAACTGATGTAAACTATGGGAGATACCTGCAGCTGTTGCCTATTTCAATAAGCTTAAGAACATCTTCAACACATTTGACTTCCCGTTCCTGTAATCCCACCACCTGGACTTGCTGTTTACCATCTTCTAACACTCTTAACTTTGTCTTCCTGTTCAACAAGTCAAAAACCTTAGGGAGAGGGGAGGGAAACAGAACAGTTAAAGAGGAGCTTTAAAAAACACTTTCGTTTCCAATCCCGCATCAAAATATACAGAGTATTCAACAGAAAAAACATGATTGGAAGGGAAAAATTATTTGAAATAAAGCTTTTAGTACAAAGAGGAGAAAAAATCTTTTATGTGACAAGCTCAAAATCTTGTCTGTGAAAAAGAAATTCCTCCTTCCTCAGAGGAAGATCAGGTACTTACTTTACCACTGTAGATCTCAAAAAATGTTGCATATACTTGAAGTTCTAACTTCTTATAGTTTGGTTTCTTTAGCATTAAAAAGACATCTCGAGCTGTGAATACATGTCCAGAATAAAACAAAAACAAGTTATGTATTTTTATTTAATGAAGACTCATTAGTGCATAACTGTCTATTTTAAAGCATTTCTCATATTTTGCAAGTATAACAGATAAGATCAGTCAACCAAGTCTAAAATGTTGCAGTTTATGTTGCCGCATTACATAGAAAGATGCAGAAGACCCCAAAGTATAAATTTACTTAATCACCTGTTATATTTATTACACTTTTTTAGGCAATCTATACATAAATTTATTTTACTGGGTAAAGACTACATATTTAGGAACTATTTTTGTTGTTACCAAAGCTCCACTGTAATGTAAAATCTGTAGATCCTTATGTTTTGTACAACAGGGAGCTGATGTCAAGTAATCTGAAAGAAGTCAAAAAGACCAATTAAATCTCACCTGCAAGTGCATATATTCCTTTAGAACAATCTTGGTTTTTTCCTGAAAAGTCACCACCCATAGTCTAAATTACACAAAAAAACAAACAAACAAAACAAACCAATCAATCAAAAATACACTATAAAAATCACAGAGGTGTAACTTATGTATTTGTTACTTATTCGAACTTATCTAACTTATCTACATAAAAAGAAGTGTATTATTGACATGTAGAAGAAATACTTACATGGGTTTTTCCACTGCCTGTTTGCCCATACGCAAAACAAGTGGCCATCCCCCTTTCAAATATGGTCTCCACTAATGGTCGAGCTGTAAACCTTAAATACAAAAAAAACCAAGAGTACTTTAGAAACTGAATTACTTTAAGAGGACACTACCACAAGGATGCTATAAATTTTAAGGCCAGAAGCAACAAAACTGGTCCTGTACTTTGACACATCACAGGACACCCCAACATTAATTCCTGAACTAAAGAGACTACCAGCTCTAAGGCATTATAATATACAAAACAATCAAATAGAAACTACAGGTTCTCTACCATTTATTTTACAACAATATTATCCTCCTTTATACCCTAAAAAGAAAAATTTCCTTGCTTTAATGATGCAACACAGCACAGAATAATACATGGAGTTTGGAGCTCCTTTAAGAAGACAGAATTAGAAGACATCAAAGTACAACAGTGGAGTGGATAATCCTTTAGGTTTTCCAGTATTAAAATTCTGCTATAGTTTGGTTTTGATTTTTTTTCCTCCCCAAATCAGCTTCCAAGATTAAATTTAGAAGACAAGTGGCCACAACTACATTGCACATCTAATCTTTTGAGAACATACATAGACTAAGAAAAGGCTCAAGAAAATGGATACTCAAGTTCCTCAGAATCAAAAAATACAGTCAGCCCTGATGTATTATGTGATGTGTCAAAAATATTACTCAAAGTATTGTTTTCCTATTTTAGAGAATTAATTTTTATGTTAACAAAATACAGAGTTATTGTTCCTACTTTGGCTGTTTACCACCATTATTTCATTAAAAACTCCAAAAGCAAAGGGTAAACTAATGGAGGGACATAAAAGTCTGTCTGAAAAAGTCTCTCTTTCTAAACTTTTTCCAGGTATTTACATATAATACAGTGACAGGGACAATTTCTTACAGAAACATGGAGGTGTTATAATCTTCTTTCATTTCACTTCAGAACAAACACAAGATCACTTAAAAAAAACAGTATGGGCAAGAGCCAGCCATTCAGCAACTGAGGGTTATGCAAAACTCTGTTTAAGTGAATCACGAATTTTCATTAAAAAAATACCAGATAATTCCTGATAAGCTTTAGTCTTTCCTTTTTGCTTATCCTAAACATATATATATCCTTTGTCCTCAAGAGGGTATTCCCATGTTGTAAAGTCTGGGTTTTTTTTAAGAGAAATATAAAATTTCCCAAAGCCTATCCACCTTATCATCACACTCTATTCTCTTTGTTTAACTGAGTTTGACATTATTTCTTTTGCTGATTTATAAAAAGGGGACTTAATTATATTTTTTTTAAAGTAAGGCAAAATAGAAACAGTTAGAAAAGTCTTCATAAAGCATTATACCACTCCAAATGGTACCATGCCAGAACATTCCAACTTTACTCTTACTAGAACCTTTATTTGCAATCTTGATCTTTCAGAAATGTAAACTCTGGTTCTCCTTTAAAACTCAGAAGGTGTACCCATTCAAACTAGTGCATGTTTTAAACATTAATGAAAACTTGCAAATCAGTGTTATGGCTCCTGGATTCAAAAATACTTAAAATACAGCTAACACAAAATAACAATAATTTAAAAAGAGTAGTACTTTCCCCCCTCAAAATGAAGAATGTTTTTCAGTATAGAAATACAGTAATTTTAGCGTACTAGACAAAACTGGAATAACTTACTCCAAACTTGGAGTCCAACTAATTTTTTCCCCCACTGTGAACCTGAAGTTCTGGTGAGAGCAGATGATGGTACGTGTCTTGCTCTTACTTCTGCTATTACAGGAGGCCCTGAAGCAGATTGCCCTTCAAGTAATATCATCATTGTGCCATATGAGAGAGAAGGTGAAAGCTTGTACTGCTACACAAACTAGAGATTTACTGTTACAGTAGGAATACATGCATCTTTCAATATTTTCCCATATTACCATTGATGTATTATGTAACTAATAAAAATTGGCTGGAGAAAACCGTATTCCAAAAAACACCCCTCGGAGTTAAACACTAAGCTTGCAAAGATAAGTAACAGGAATGAGGGGGATTAGAAGAACTGATTGTTAATCAGGAGGAGAACTATGGCAAGAGGCACACATCACCAGCTAGATCACTCTCCTGCAGATCTTCAGTATCGAGAAAGAAAAGATGCCACCAGTAGACAACCATGAGATAGAAAAATCTCCAAGGGGACAGCTTCGCTGTTTGGAAGTCCTTTGTTCATGGAAACTAAGAGACTACATACATTTTCCTTTTGCCACCCTTCTCCTCCTAATTATATCGAGCATAAAACAGAACTTTTCATTTTCAAGGACTTTTAATAATTCTTTTATGCTGAGTTTTCTGCTGTCCACCAACAGGATGTTAGCATCCAACATCAATCGGGATACGATGCTAACTTTCATTTACTAATTGTTTCATTAAAAACAAGAATTCAGATATTTCTCTGTCATTTCTCCTTAAGACTATAGGAACCATTTTTGAAGCGTAATGAAAATTATCTGCATCAAATTCCTTCTTAATATCAGTATTACCTGTAAAAAGCTTTGAAGTATTTAGGCTGCCTATCAAGATTATGACGTGTCTTGGTGTTTAACCTTGCCTGCTACTGTATTTCCTCCATTTAGTGACTTGTACAAGGCAAACAGCTACTTCTAAACACATTTTTTTAAAGTGCTGTGTGTGTTATTCTGTGCCAGCTGTAGAAGTGGCAAGGAAAAATAAAGGAGAAAATGGACATCCAAATACCTCGAGGCTGAAAGTGGATATATATCTTTGTTGCTGGTTGTTTTTTATTTTTTAAATTAGAAAGATTCAGCATTTTAAGTAAAATAACTTAGATCCATGCTGGTTACATCAGCCAGTCTACTTCCAGCAGCCAAGCTAACTCAGGTATCTCATCAATGTAACTTCTTTTGCTTTTTTTGTACTCGTTCCCCACACTCTCCTTATTTGTTTCCATCTCTGCATTATCTTATATTGAAACTGCAAGCTCTTTGGGGCTGGGGCTGTCCTTTCCTTCCAAGTTTCCTGAAGACCAAAAGCCATGACTCAGGTTTCTCAGGTGTGGCATGCACACACAAACACTAAAGCCTGGAAACCAGCAGGGCTTGGAGGAGGACTAAGAGCAGGACTGATGTCCATGGAGGTGAAGATGACATTGCAGGTGAAGAATTCAGGATAAAGAGTTAAAGCAGAAGTAAACAGGCAGAAGAACGGAGGTAGCAATATAAATGTCTGAGAACAGAGAGAATAGGAGTGAAGTCCATGACTGAGGTAAGCCCACAGTTATTGACATCGGAGATACATGAGAAAAAAGATCCACATTAAAAAAAGCATTTACACATACCTGTAAACCATTTCATTAGGAGCCGTGTCATCAAAGGCATAATCAAAACGAAAAGTTTGGTTTTCTAGGTACCTTGTTAAATCCACCTTTTGTTTTGGTTCATGTACCATCACAACATCTTTACTAGGAATTGTTATTACATCAAGGTCTTTCATCAAAGTTTCTAAAAAATAAGTGAAATAGATATTTAACTAGCAACACCTCATTATGTTTTACATTTTTTTCATTCTTTACACAGTTAAAACATCTCAGATAACACAGCTCCTCCAAGTAACAACACTACAATGGATTTGGGCTTCCAGTGCTGAGACGGTAATCTGTTAAGTAAGAGATTTTGTTTGGGAAGTCTGGTCACTCTATCCTACCAATTGCTAGAAATGAAAGAGATCTTGTACATTACTAATTAGAAAAACTGAGATCATTAATTATAGCAGTATCATTGTAGCCTGTTATGGATTCTGTAATAACACTTTCCACAGACTTGAGTTCTTTTTCCTCAGGGCTTCTATACTGCTTTATATATTACTTACATATTCTTTTGAGTTTTTATAAATATGTTCTCTATGGGAGAAACTGGATGCTGAGCTTGGATTGTCAAACTTAAAAACACAAAGAAATTCATACCCTTAAACTAATCCGCTTTATTTTAAAATTTTATCTTTTTATTTTCCCTAAATCCTTAACGTTACAGTCATATGTTCTAAATTTCAAAACCAAAAATTTTGCTTTCATTCTACACAGACATTTTCATTTGCTTATTCCTCCTGTAACCTAAAGTATATTTCTATAGTATAGAATTTCTCAAAAGCAAAATCCTCTCTAGAAATTACCTTGTAAGCAGAAAAAGCTGAATATGCTAATGATCCTTCCTGTCACTGGGAATGAACAAAAGCCACCTAGATGCAATTTCAACAGAGATATCCCAGGTTGTAATTACTACACAGTGCTACAATTTACTGCTAATTGTTATTTGAGATATGAGTCAGCAAAGCAGAGAACCCAGTGATGCACAAAAATAAAGATCCTTTGTGTGTGCAGTCAGGATCACCAATGTGACCTACTTGCATTTCTATGTAAAGTTTCTTGAGGCATACACTTCAAGAATTTTTTTGTACAGTCAGATAGAAATCTTTTCATCGGTTAATATACTGATCAGACAGTACAATGGTTACCATTGCACGACATTACACACTAACAGAAATATGCATTCAAGTCACTATAATATCAAATTTTCAACTGCACTGCAATAAAATCAAATGCAATTATTCTGCAGTAATCATAGAGAAGAAATAAGGAATAATGATGAAAAGAGATGTATGACGGTCAACTCTTTCCAGCAAAAGCTTTTTAGTTTAAGCAGTCAAAAGCTGATTTTTCTTAAACAAGTGTTGGTAATAAGACATTTGCCTACTCCTAGCTATTTTTTATGAGAACTCATAGTCCTTGCTGATGAAAATTTGGAATAGTGTCTCCCAAACCCACCACACATTTCTCAAATATAAATATACATCACTAAAATAAAATCTTAAAATGTCAATCTGAACACCTATTTCTTGCAAAGCGAATCCACGGAATGACTGGTGCTGAGAACACCTAAAGATTTTGATGGTAATGCTGTGTTTGTAAGACTGACAAAATAAACTAATCCTATTTTTTCTCTTCTAGAGTTACACACTAGTATTTTAGATTCTTTTATACTCTTCCATTTTAGTACATCCATGAGAATTACTGTTCTTATGAAGTGTGTGTTTTCAGAAGATCCTATCATCTGA
Organism: Gallinago undulata; assembly: GCA_026546715.1. Lineage (NCBI taxonomy): Eukaryota > Metazoa > Chordata > Aves > Charadriiformes > Scolopacidae > Gallinago > Gallinago undulata. Next base: position 21,967,925 of record JAOTQQ010000019.1, on the reverse strand, counting down.
GTACTAGATTATCTCTAAGGTTAATCTCCCGCATGGATTATTTCATTAGTACCTTTTTACTATAGCTTATTCTTAAAAATGCAAAATAACTTTACTGCCAACTTCATTTTTACTTAGACACTCATCTTCCTACAAACGTCTCTGAACTATTTCTTCAATAGCTACAAACCACTAATACCTAAGATATGCAACTTCCACAAAATCAAATCTTACATCTGGATCCCAACTCACACCCCATGACAACTTGTCATTTACTACAATTTCACTTTGTCCACCTTCAGCACCAGTAGCAGGTGACGTTTCTCCCAAATGCATCAGATTTCTAAGTCATATTTTATGAAAGATAACCTCCAATGCTGAAACACAAATCCAAATCTGCTACTGGACTTGCAGTTCAATTTTTGAGATTATGCAACCCTTTCAGATAATTAAAAGAAAAAAATTACCGGGAATAAAAAAACAGTATGGGAAAAATGAGGAAAAACATAAAGTAGGGGAAGCAGCAAAGTGGAGGCAAAAAATAAGACAAAACCCAACTATATACTGGTATCAACATATGTTTTCCCTTTCCTATGCAATTCTCCCATTTTCATCGGGATATGCTCCAGATAATCCTCAATGTGTAGTTCTGATAGCACAAAACAATAAATGCATCCAATGTTGGTTCAGAGTCCGATGCATGCCCTTTGAGTTCCTTTAGCTAAACAAAATACAATAGAAAGAGAAGAAAAGAAACACCTTTCAAAGTGAAAGTCAGCTTACTTAGGCACTGAATTCAGACAGGCTGCAATCCAGAAGCATTTATGTTCTTAATTTCCTGCTGAAAGTAAAGAACTTCATGGGAAGATTCAGATTTAAGTGGAGCTGAAAACCTGAACTTTTTTTTTTTTTTTTGAATGCGGACTCCAATCTGGTGAGCAGGCAGTACAAAAAAAAAGTTCTTGAACTAAGCATTTATAAAAAAAGTCACCAGGGAGTCATTCCAGTACCTAATAGTTTTCTAGTGGCACTTCATATGCCGTAGGGTATCTTGCCCAGCCCTGAACAGCACCTCCAGGGGATACCAGTCTCCAGTTTCTCTGTAATCCACTAGGCCTTTGAGGATGTCTTGGACACCTTTAGGCACCTAACACATCATAAAACATCAGCATTTAGGCACCTGAATTGCTCCCTTGAAAGTATGAAAATGCAAGTACAAAAAATGTGTATGGAAGTTTTCACTGGGTGGCTCTACCTTCAGATCACTTGAAGGATAGTTTAAAAGAATGGTGATCCTAACACAATGTAAAAATACTGAAGAATTTACAGTAGAATTAATTTCCAGATCAACTAAATGCATACCAGAAGACTTTAGAAAAAAATTGCAGCCTCTCTGCGCCTCAGCTCCCAATCCATAAAATGGTGGCAGTTATACTTTCCTCCCCATCTTTACCCAAGTTATGGCAAGTTTATGAATTTTCTGGATCCATCACACATATTGTCTACTATAACAGTTTCAGCTCTGATCAGTATTTCTAGATCTCTTTAATAGCTTTTCAGAAGAAAAAAAAAATCTTCAATGGTCATACCTTTTTTATTGAGTGGTCGTTTTCGTACACAAACACATATCCTGTGTTCATCAATCTGCAAAGGAAACAATCTTTCAGTGAACTATACTTCAGTTCCAGTTATACGACATTTTACTTTACTTCTATTATTAAGTAACCAATTATTTAAACAAAGAGGAATTTCAAAGACAGTCAGCCATTTGAATGTGTAAAAGCCTCTTGTGTCTATACAATAGCCAAGAATACAAAAAAGGAGAAACACACATTAGCTCCCTGCAGACAGTGATCTAATCCTGTAGAGTACCTGGTACATCCTGGAACACTGCAGCAAATCCAGGTCTAATAGAGCAGATACACTATTGTCAGAAATTGTCACAATCTCAGATTTCCACAGAGATCCTACAATCTTCTTCATTTAAGAATTCTGCTCCTGTGACTTCCCCACAAACCAAAGGCCTTTATCACTTTCAAAATCAAATATTAATCTTTTTCAGAGAAGCTTAATGGTTTTGTGTGCACATCCTCTAGCATTTCAGGAAAATATACAACTAGAGGCTGAGTGACTACTTAGTACATATTGGTATTTTTTTATAGGCAAAAGATATTTAAATGACATAATATAATTAACAATAATTTAGTAACCTAGGACTTCCAATACTTACTATTCAAATATCATCAAATTAGAGAAAAAATAGAACCATGTTATAATGAACACCAATATATATTAAACTACTTAGTTTTCATGTTTAAGACAGAGATATACATTGAAAAAACTGAAATCACATAGCAAAAATACAGAAGGATAAAAAATTCCCATGTCGCAGGGATACTTACAGGATCTGCAGTTGTCAGTGGTCTATAATCCAAGCTTCCCCTGAAATCTCTTATCATACACATAATTTCATAATTTGGGTTTGTAGCATCAACATCCTAGGGAAGAAATCAACAGAATTTCTAATGTACTTTCTTTCCTGAACTGGACTAATTTCAGTATGTATTAACTGAAATCTTATTTTTTTTTCTCCAAAACACCAGAAATGTCTCAAATGCAAGTTTAATGCCTTTTTCCATTCTGATGCACCTAATCTACTGATCACAAACCACAGCTATTATAAGCCTTCTACTTCAAGTTTATGGTTGGCATGCAATAAAAAATACTTTTTTAATTGAGGTCTCATTAACAGCCTACTCAAGAAATAGAAATGACTCCCACCTTCACACACAGACCCTCACACCACTAAAGGAACAGCTCTGAACCGCTGCCCGCCAGCAAACAGCATTTATGGTCAATGTGTCTCAGCCTGAGGCAAGGCGGTCAGAGGGATGACGGGGGACACGCTCCGTTACACAGGTACACCACGCTCCGCACACAACCCCTGCTGGATCCGAGTCGGATACAGGAGCTTGATTTAACTGTTGGTCTCAAGTTTTGACTCCTACAGTTACTTGCATGCACTGGAACCTCTTCTAACACTGCTAGACCCCCCCAAAAAGCAGAAGCGATCCCGAGGGTACACACAGTAGGCTACACCCGGGCTCAGAAGACCTTCCACCACTACACCTGGAGCCATCAGTGCCAGGGTGAATGGACACACAAGAGGCCATGCCCGGCCTTGCTACGCCTGAGCCCGCTGTCAGATGAGCTGGTCTCTCTGCAGAATCGAGCAGACGTCGATCCTGTCACTTCTCCCCACAACTCTCAGTTTTTACACCATTTCAGGACATGCAGCTGACGCCACACATAGCCAGCTCTGGTGCCCAGACCTGATTAAGTTTTGCATGGCTCCCCCCAGATGACTCCCCCCAAACCCCTTCTGGATCACAGCTGCTTGTGGAAACAGCGTGGGCGCTCTCAGAAAGCAGGAAGGGAGACAGCTCATCACACCTCTGCACCTCGGACACAGCTGATCCCCACCTCAGAGACAACCGTGTCCTGATCACCAGGAGTTGACTGTACCTTGATGCTGTTCACCCTGGCTACAGTGAAATAAAACTGCAGACAGTAAGCCCCCGCAATATGTTTTTCTGCTGAAACACACCCTTTTCCTCCTAATATTCAGAAAGGAATACTGCTTCCTATGGAAAAAAAAGTGGTCGTCTGATACTCTTCAAAGCCTGCTAAAAGGTCCTGCCCGCTAGAAGGCAGTGCTTCGCTAATTATTGCTGCATCTCACAACAACAACAGAACACAGACAGCAGCAGGAAGCACAGGAACATACAGGTCACCACGGCAAACACAGCTTCCCCATACGGAAGTTCAAGACTCGGATGCAAAGGAAGTCTTCACAGGAGCCATAAAAAGAAAATTTTAGGTGTAATGCCATGTCAAAGCGTTTTAATGTATGAAGCCAAAAAATGTTTGTTCCTCACACATAAAGACACAGTAATGTTTTGAATTTGTGTACATGGATGAAAATCGGAGAACATGAATTCAACACAGGTGATTTTAGGTCAACTTAGAAACATCATTAAACCATGAAATAAGTTGCCTGAATTATTTCCTTGGTGGTAGTTGTACTTCTCCTGCTAGTAGCGGATTCGTACTTTCAGAAATTAATGACAGAAAGTCATTTAATATTAAGGGATTCTTCTCACAGGATTAGCAACTTAATTTCTTTCACACAAGTTTCTAACAACTTGCTGCCAAGCCGCTTGCATGATGCAAAGGCAAATCATCGATGTGTACACTGGCTTGAAGAAAAAAAACTTAAAGATCACTGTTCAAACATGATCCTCAAATAGATTTCCTATAAAGCATTAAAGATCATATAGAACAACAATGTTTTAATACCCCCTGTAGGATAACAGACCTTTCTAAAAGCCAACAATCTGATTATTTTCAACAATATATTTTCCCTAAGAAACAGCTATCATCTGTACTTGATCTTTAAAAAACACACAGCAAAATAAGCAACTGTAAGCAATTATTTCTGTAGGAAGAAAAAGGGGGAAAACTGTCCAAAGTAGTAGTTATGACAGCAATGCAACCAAGCAGCAAAATATTTATGAAACTTATATACAGGATGAAAACATTTAATTTCAAGATTATTACAGTTCATAAAAATTATTAAAGGCTGAAAAAAGCACAACGATTTTGCAAACTTCTTCTCTTGCTGCCACTCGCTTTCCATCCAAGCTAAAAATACTAACCTGTGCTCTTTTTTCTCTAAGTTCTTGCTGCTGTAACCTTCTTTTTTCACGTTTCTCTTGCAATTTTTCAACCTCTTTTACACAATTAGATTTTCTACGTGCTTAAAGAAAACAATACAATTTTAAAATACTTTCAGCATTGCATGAATTTAGTATTTATACTGTATAACTTCAATTATATTAATTTATCACTAGTTAGAATGCATTTATATCAACTATCTTTTCAAGCAAACCAGCACTAGCACACAATAATTATGGCAATTTAATTGCTAAAATTCATAAAATAAATGAATTATTAAAAAGTCATGGGAATGTGACAATCATCACCCAACCAAAAATATAAGGACAATGACCCTCAAAAAATACTTGGATAGATACATGTGATCTCTTGGTTTGAATTAAAAGAAAGCCCGGGCAAATCAGAAAAGAAAAAACATCACCATGGTAAAAAGAAAATAAAAAAGAAAAAAAAAAGATAAAGGCAGAAAAATTCCAAATACTAGCACAACTATGACAGAAGTGAGCATTTGTTTAGCCGCAGCACTCTAAAAAAGCCCCTGGAGGAAGCCCGCTGGCAACTGCACGCGTGGACCATTTGTCATTTACGGACAACAACATAATCCAAGAGAATGTACATGTAACGCCCGGAATGAATGAATCCTTGATACACGGTTTACATACAAGGGGGTCCAAATTCCTTTTTTGCAGCTTGTACTGGAGATATATCTGAAACAGTACCATTCTGTTGAGAGGAGGAGGACTGCTCGGGAAGCTGCATAGGCCGCGCGCGTGCAGAACCCACTGCTGCAAAGGAAAAGCACAAAGCTCATGTGGACACGGAGGAGTAGTATCTTCTACCCGACTCTGACATGCCTCGTGTATGACGAGGTAAAACGCGGCCCCCTCCCAGACACAACAGTTCATTGGGGGTGAAGGGGAGCCATACATGTAGGAACTCTATTCACAAACACATACAAGGCCTTTTTTTTTGTCCTAGTGTTATGTTATACACAACATAAATAATTATCAGGTACCAGTGCAGCACGTATGTATTTTTAAATGCCCTACTGCAGAATTAGTAGGACTTATTATGTGCAGAGTGAAGCATGAACTTGGAGATATGCAGTCCTGAAGCTTAAAGAGCTAAAATTTTATTTATATGATGATTATACTCAAAAACTGGGAGAATAAGCCCTGCTGCTCCACATTCTCTAGGTGTTACAAAATGGTCCCACCTCACTTAGCCTGCCAGCTCTGGAGGTGCAAAGGGATAGAGTGCTCAGGCAGTGGAACAGCCTGCCCAGGGAGGTGGTGGAGTCATCATCCCTGGGACCCTTAAGAACCATGTAGACATGGCACTTCAGGGCATGCTCTAGTACCCAAGATTGTTGGTTTGTGTCTGTTTGTGGGGGTTTTTTGGTGTGTGGGGTTTGGTGTTTTTTGTGTGGTTGCCCTTGATGATCTCAAAGGTCCCTTCCAACCATGAAGATTCTGTGATTCTGTGAAAGCCAGCAACCTGCAGCTCAATCTGTGAGTGGAAGACACAAACCTTTTTAACACTATACTGCAAGAGATACAATCAATATGTCTAAGCTTGTGCATTGATTCTATACGTGCTAAGGATGCCAATTTCTGAAGAGGCAGTGCTGTCTGTTCCCAGTGAATGCAGTGGGAGTGGTGAGCATGCAAAGCCTCTCTGGTTGAGCTGAATGCTTTTAATTGTTTTTCAAAGAGTTGCTTCAAGCAGCTTTGCTTCAGCTGGCCCTTCTCCTGGACACACTCCTAACAGAGTCTACCGGAAGAGCCCGAAAGTGAAGGTATCAGCTTTGATTAGCAGGCAGAGATCGCACTCCAAACGATGGCCAGATCATCGTGCAACACAGAGACAACTATGGAAAAAAGGTATCAAACAGGACAGGCAAGACAAATGCCCAGATCATTCCAAATTTGATAGGAGATCTACTTTATAGCACAAATTGATTACATTAAATAAGACAGTGTGCTGAGAAAAGCTCAATTACAAGGCCAACAAAGAATAAATACTCAGGCCAACTATGAATAGTAAGACGCATAGGACCTATTCAAATACAAGTTACAGGGTTATTCCATACCAAACAGATCATGGATGTGAGGAAAGCTGATCAATAAGATGTCTCAAATTTAAACCATACTATTTTGAAAAAAATTATCCCATCTTCATGAGATTTTTCATTTAACACCACCAGAGGTAAATGACAGCAAGGAGAAAGTGGTCACAATCATCCACTAGAAGACTATAAACAGTTGCAAAAATATGCAAACCCACTTGTTTTTTAAGTTTCAACAGATGGACTGGAATCTAGTCTGATTTAGTGACAATAGATTAATTTTTGGCGGAAGAATCATCACCATCATCAGTATAAGTTATTTCTCTCCTTTAACATAGGAGAGAAAATGAAAACACTAACTATTCTCTCTCGTGTTATAGATGCCTTACAGCTGTATTCATCCAATACATACTTTTCACCTATCCTCCTGTGGTATTTCAGCATTTTTTGTAGATTTTTTTGCTATTTTTGCTATTGCTAGAGTGAGAAATAACTTGTAGAGCTTAAGTACTCTTTGAATGAATGCTTACACACAGACTATTACAAAACTAAGTTATAAAACTGAAAGTGTAAGAATTTTTAAGTGCACTACTATGTGTATATCAAAACACTCCATTATGCTGAAGCACACTGAGGATGCTTTAACTTGGAAAAGTCCATATATGAGGTAATTAGCATAATTAATTATTTTCAAATGTTTTAACTTTCTGTTCATTTAGCTTAACCTTCCTAATGCTACATAGCTTAAACTTGCATATTAATACTATTTGTATAGTATACATTCCTAAATATACATAGGAATAATTCTAGGAACGATGCACCACGTTTTTTACGTGTCACATGCATACATACCAAATGAGAAATGCAGAACTATGAAGGAATATTAGATGAGCAGGAGATTAAAATGTTCCCATATTTTTTGCTTCCTTGAAATAGAAAGAAATAACATACCTCTGTTATCTCTGGCAGGGGTGTCATTCTTAGCAGATGGCATAGTTCGTCGAATCTATAGAGAAAGAAGTTTCTGTTATTTGATCACCATATCACTGAAAACATAAACTGCAGCCCCACCTCTGCTTCTTTCCAGTGAATGAAAGTAACACGACATCAGAAACACAGAGGGGTGATTGCTGTCAGATCCCTCCCTGAAGAGCCCAGGGTGAAGAGTGCTTGAACTATATGTACTGTTTCAAAACAATCTCCAAAACCTTTTCTGTATTTTTTCCTGGAGATATATTTAGTTATACAAATATTAGTTCCAAACTCCCTCTCTGCCAAACCTGTTCTTAAAATTTTTTTAGAAACCCCTATTCACCATAGGAAAAAGAAAGGAACACAGTTACCAAATAGCTCCACAGACACAAAAGTTAAAGTTAAAAATCCAAGCATGACAACACATACAGGAATACTGTATGTTTAACAAGAACATTTTGCAAAAATTTTACCAACCTTAACAATTTTGTTTACTTTGGCTAATGGAGCAGGTGGTGGTGGTGTCTCTGGACTAGGTTCAATATCTTCTTCAGGAGCAAGATCTGGGTTAAGTGAAAATATGCTCTCCAAGTCAATCTGTGCAAAAGAATATAAAATGCATTCATGAGTCTTAAAACAATATTTGCCCTCTATATATGTCCTGTTATGTTTGACAATAAACAGTAAATATATTTAGTGGTTTTACTCCACAATATGTTAATTCTAAAACCTGAATGATCTTGTTTTATGCTTCCTAAAAAAACCTTTAGTCTCTATATTAATTGAAAACACACCCTTCAGAAAAGGGATGAATTAAGAATGACCAGATACTCATAATTTTGTAAAGTGATTGAATTAAAACAGAAGTAGCTAGTATTACTGCCAGAAATTTGACCAGCACACTAAATAGAAAAGACATTCTGTAACATAAAGAGATCTCAATTATTTGGAATTTCTCAGGCAGTGCAAAAAAGCCATGAAAACATGTCAAATTTATCAAGGTTTTTTTTTTTCTATTTAAGTGTTCCTCATTCAAAATGCTGTAAAATATACGGGGGGAGGGGCAGGATCATAAAAATATCTGGCTTCAGATCTATTGAAACTTGGTTTCCTAAAAATCTTAAATAGCTTTGGTCTCCATAGATTTCCATTTCTCCTGACTGGGCCTTTCAAAGACCTCACTACTGTATGGATTCTGTGTTTCTAAAGGGATGAGCTCAGCTGATGAGATCATCAGGACCTCCTCACATTTTTTTTTCCCTTTTTCCCGTCTTTTCAAAAAAATGGTTAAGTGTAATTATTTCTGAGATGCTTCTCCAAGTCTCAGCTGAAACTTGCTAACGTAATCCAAAATTTAAAGGAAAAGGGGATAGCAAACCATTATACACAAAGACACCATTTCACAAGGAAAGCAAGGCTGAAAAATTATTGCTAAAAATACATAAATAAGCAAACAAACTAGCAGTTCAATTCTTCAATAATACAAACACAAAAAGATTTCTAATCTAGCTCTCCCACTAGTTTCCTGTCCAACATTCCAAGTCCCTCTCCCTCTCAAAAATTTGATTTTTCTACTTGTAAGAAGAGGATAACAAGGTCAGCCTTTGTAATCTGCTTCAAAATCAACAGATGAAAAGAACTATTTAAAAGCTATGACACAGAGCTCAGGAAGTCAAATTTAATACAGCAGGAACCAGCATTTGCCCAGCAGCTCCCATGCAAAACAGTCTGCAACCAAAGAATCATCAAATAAATTAAGATGTATATCTTCTTTTTGTTTCTAATGCAAATTCCAAAATAACATTCATGTAGATTGCACATTTTTTAAAAAAGAAAAATTCCAAAATAATTAAGTGTACCTCTTTTCCTTTAGTATCTCCATTTTCAATCCATTCAACAGTTACGCTTTCATTATCTTCATTTAGGGATGTTACCATAGCTTGGTGAATTCGGCCTAGAAAGCAAATACTGCTTATTAAGTGGTGGAAAAAACCTTCCAGAAGTGATTTTCATCCCTGCACTAAGACATGCAGAGAGAGGCAGGAAAGAGACGGTTAAAAAACATGGGATGATAAATAGACGATTCCTGGCCACACACACCACGAAGTGGCTCCAGCCTGACCCACCAGCGGAGGCTCTAATGGGACAGTCAGCATATTAGTGAAAAGTTCAATGAACATAAAACTGAGTCGTAAGTAAACACCACACCACTTAGGCTCTCTTTCCTTTAGAGTAGAAATCTCTAGTCCCACGAATGTCCCCTGAGCAGTAAAGTCTCCTGAGGTGTGTTCCACAAAGGCTTGTCTGTCCCCCTCCTAGGCCAGTACAACATTACGGGTCCCAACACAGGAATGAAGCTCTCTGAAACTATATTCCAGCACCCATTTCTTATGGGCATCCAATCAGTTAGTAATTCGAATGGAATTAAGCTGCCCGCAACAGTAATAGACATCATCATTATACAAACAGCTGCTTACACAGAGCTGGAGCTCAGGTGCCATTGCTTTCACTTCTCCAGGGAAAGACCCAAAGCCAGCAAGCCCCCACAAAGTACAATAAAACCAGCAGCCTTTCAGGAGAAGTAAGGATTTTTATTCTTAGATATCTAGTGTACTGCCATCTTTTTTCATGTCCTATTTCCTATGCACAGCAGCGAGGAGCAAACGGAAGAGCAGAGCAGCCATGCACGGACACAAAACCACCGAGACCGAGGTGTCACACTGACTTCACATCACTGCTTTGCCCTTAGAGTACCAAGAATCAGGGTTTCTGAAGAACACGAGCCCAACACAACTGCTTCTCTAACGAGCCATCGGATAATCGAGCAGCCCCTCACTTGACCCGCTCCAAGCCACCCCCAGGTGCCCAAGGGCCACATGCAGGTCCCAAAGGTTGAGTGACCATTCTGGGGCAGTCCGTGCACACACACTCTGGTCGGGGGTTAAACACAGCGTGGTCCTCACACACCTGTCCTGGTCTGCATCTCCTCCACCTCGTACCTTCTCCTCTCCCTGCCTAAAGCTCCCAGCCCCCCAAACCCACTCCAGTTTTCTCCTCCACTGATGGTTTCAAACTCCTGTTTTAGCCACTTCAGTCATAATTTGACAGCTTTCCAAAGTTAATGTTTCTATACAGCTTAAGACTCTCAGGGCCTGCTATGGACAGAAAGGAAGAAAAACCTTGACCGATATCCCAAATTATCTCACCAAATGGCACAAGTAGCACGTGTATACCGTTAATATTATTTATTTTTAATTTTTATATATATGTGTATTTATATTATATTAATAATATTATTGTTGTTATTAACATTAATATTCTTTTATTGCAAAGGCTTGCCTGAACATTCACATGGAGTTACAATTAAGCAAGAAGAGAGGCTGCGGGGAAGCGTGATGGGAGGTAAGATCCAACCCGTGCACTCCAGGACGAGGTGCAGAAGAAGAGACTGACTGCCCGTCAGGCACCCAGGGGGGACCTGCAGGGCAGCCAGCACCCCCGGGCAGCAGGAGTTTCCATCTGTGATGACCGCCGTGCCCACAAGCAGCCCCACATACCCATTCACAATCTCGGGGCTTCTCCCTGCCCAAAGCATAAGATGCACTCTGCCATTAAAGAAAGTTTTTTTACTTAGGAAAAAAAAAAAACAAAACCAAAACAGAACAAAACAACTAAAGAAGCTTCTCCCCCCACACACACTAGTTTTTATTTCCCTGACCCATGTTTTGCCCGAACAAACCCTTCCATTCGTGGTTCCTGAGCTCCCTTCTCCCAGGCTGGGTGCTCTCCAGGGATGCTCTGGCCAGCGTTCCCCACCAAGGCTCTGCCTGGAGATGTGCTGGCAGGGACCACCACTGTGCTCTCCCCTCCACTCTCTCCTCTCCCCCTCACCCACCGAGGCTGGGCAGACATCCCCACCACAGAAACACAACAGAGTCCTGCTGGTGGCTGGGCTGATGCAGATTCTCACACCTTATTCCCTTGGATGAGTGTTTTTGTGCAAGCTTTCTTTGTGCAAGGTCCTCATACACCTCTACACTAATTTTTCCTGTATTTAATAACACCTAAGAACTTAATTTTTGTGCAAGAACACCCTGTTGTGGAAGTGTCGCAATTAGCTATCTGGTCCATCAACAAGGTTGCACCATCTTCCTGCAGTAGTGCCACTCCTGCCACTGTTACAAAGAGCGTGCTGGGACCAGAAGGACACAAGAACTGTGGGAAATGGAAGGCTCCGCAGGCTTACACTGGTATCATCTTCTGCCACACTCTTAAGACTGGGTCCAGTTGTCAATACAAAATCAAGAGAAAAATGATAAATGAAAAATCTATGTTTAGCAAAATATTTTGTACTAATCATCTTTAGTATGTTTACCAAATTTCATAAATTTTTAAGAAAAGCACTCTTCACAGATGAAACCTGTGACACCATGTTAGGCATGGAGCCATCATTTAAGTCCTATTACCTGCTTCTGTGCTCCATTACTTTTGACAGAGAATGAATACTAATTAGAAGAGGTTTAATCTTTGCCATATCAAGTGAAAGGAGATCAAAGTAGGCTGATGAATGAAATACTCTCACAAACACAGTAAGCCAGCATGCCATAACAAAAGAATCACAATAAACGTCCCATATCTGTGCCAAACTTCATCCATTCCATGGCCAAGAAAATCACGACTGAATAAAAAAAAAAAAAAAACCTAACAAAAATAAAACTTATGTCCATCTTCCAAATAATCTCATCTTAAATTTTGAATGTATACTATAATGTTTACGCTGGCAAGGTACCCATGCAACTTGTTCCTAAAAATTCTTTGTGTTACTAAAAGTTTACATGTTATTGAAGTGCCAGAAAGCACATTTACATCTTTACAATTGCCTCTTGCTCTCCACAAACAGTATTCCATTATATTTTTCTAGTACACAGCTGAATACAGCAGCTGTGAAATTCAGGAATGCCAGCAACCAATTAGGCTGGCATAAACCTCGTCTAGCATATAAAGCAAGATCAAGCTGCAAATGCTAAACCACAAGAGCCAAACCAATCTACAGAGTGGTTGAAGGAAATTTCCCTGATTTCTGGTACATTTTGTAGAGTTGGTATCAAAATCTGAAATGTAAACATGGCTATGTAAACATGAACATGCATTATGACAAACTGAAAAAGGAACAATTTATTAGGGAATGACTCTCTTCACACACATCTCAATAACAAAAGAGGGAAGTAGAGCCATAGTGCTGATACACCAGTTAGTCACTCAGCGTTTCTTTAATTTCTAGTGCCTGTTCTCACACGGTTAGAATTTTCACATCACAGGCAAAACTTCTTCTAGGAAATCGTTCCTTTGCTGTAGGCCTCAAAACTAATGGAGAGGTTACCTGAAAAGGCTATTATTTGTATAAATATGTTCTGTCATATGGTGTGTGACACCTGGCTTATCTCCTATTCACTAGGGCATGCAGAAAATATTGTTGCAAATACAGCAGTAAGACAACATGAACATATGCGGATCCAACACTTGACAGTTACCTTAAATACATATATGTTACGATATTCTCACCCTAATCAACACAAGAGAAGAACATCAACTCTCCCTCTCTTCATAGTCATCTGATGGACACTGGACAAAAAGATCAAAGCAAGCAGAAACATCTGCAGAAATACCACATAAATCTCCTCTATTTTAAGAGCCTTTAGGGTAGCTATCGGTGCAGAAAAAGGTTTAGGAAGCCCCAGCAAAAGCAAATAATCAGGGCTAAGTCAAACATTTTACCTAACCCTCAACCTGGGTAGCAGTGCCAACTGATCACAGTTATCAATCTGTACTTAGATCCTTACCTCTAAGCCAACTGAGCATCTTCTACCTGCAAAACTTCTCCAAGCCACCACAATTTTGAAGCAGTAATCAATGACAGTACTAAAACCATGGCATTTTCATCTTCCTAATACTTTTCAGAAACATCACTTATCTGTGTTAAATATGGGTTGGTGTTTTCTAGGTTACAGTCTGGGCAAAACCTTTGGCTGGAAAATTACTCAAACCTCTTTGTGCTCTCCCAGGTGACTCAAGAAATAAGTCTGGAAGAAGACCACATCCTTCCCCACCTGGCCAAGTAGAGGGCACACACCCCAAAAGACACTGTACTTGCACTTCTCATACAAAAGTCTTGTGAAGTCTTGACAGTACTAGGATCCTGCCTGGCAATGTTACCCTACGACCATCATACAGTCATTTAAGCATTGTCAGCTCAAACCCAGGCAATTATATTTAGCATGATTAGGATAGGGCAACGTTAACAGATCCAACACTCAGTAAAGGAAACTCACAGCTTATGTTACATCCTCTGGACCTGCTACCTCTTTAGGAGCACAAATATGTTAGGAGCACAAACGTATTATATTAGCTCGGGCAGTGGGCTGGTCAGCCAAGAATTTAGTTTTTCTATTTGCATCAACTGTAGAAGTTTCACAAATGAATAAAACAATAAATGCAACTTAACATCTGCTATAGAGCCCTAGTGAGGATGACCACTGCAACAGAAGCTACCCAACCCTTAAAGGATTACAATGGGCATTTGTGAAACAGCCAGTATTTTCCTCATCATATTCATCAGGGACTAACATGAATGTTATCTCACCTAGAGGCACTAGGACATGACTGACTTTCACTGTCTGACTCTCATATTCGAAAATTAAAGTTACAGAAAGCAGACTTTTCTTCACTCTCTTTTAAAAATCACATATACCTGAAGTCATATATATATATTTATATACTTTTATATATATATATATATATATATATATATAAAAACCCAACACAAAAACAAAAACAACAAACATATTTAGGAGAAGCATGACACTGCAAATCCAGAAGCACCATTTACTGGAATTACTGTGGTCCAGAAAATCATCTCCTGCATTACAGACTCCAATTGGGGTGACTCTGGTGGAAAAACTTTCCTGCTCTCACAGAGCTCAAGGAGGAAAAAAAGTAATGCTTTACCCACCAAACAATATTTATAGAGATCTTCCAGTAAAAAATCCCAAGGAAAAAAGAGAATTCCAGGCTCAGTATCTCCAGCAATGTCAACAGTGGTGATGTCCCCATTCCCACAATCAGCATTTTGTCATGGTCCTCCCCAAACTACAGGGACACTCCTGCTCCTATTACCCTCAGGAAACACTGGCAGTTACTAGTGACAGATGTTTCTTTCTCCACAAAGCTAAACATGCTTTTTTGTTTCTAAGTAGCCTTTTTTTTTTTTTTTTTTTTTTAACTAACACAGTTATCCTTCTGTTTTGTTTTGCTTTATCATATAGATTCATTTTGGTTTTGCCAGCCTTCCTTTTTCTCTGGTCTGTTACCTTAGTTGCAGTGTTATCACACTGTCACTAAACATACACCGTACCTACCATATTTCTATAGCAAGTTCTTAAATATTAAAAATAATCCATGTAATTTTAATTAAAGATATATTTTACTATTTATTTTTGTTAATATTCTCTAACTACCAACTAAATTTGCTCTGTTCTCTTAATTATCACAGCAATCCTCAAGCCCTTTAAATGGCCTTCAAAAGCATGTTACAACCACATGCTACAGTCCCTGTAAACAAGCATTTTGAGAACAGAAAACTGCATTATCCAAATGAAGTTTCCCATATCTGCTGGCGTATTTCAACTTTGAATTAAAATCCAACTTAATCTACTCTTGCCTCCATCTAGAAAGTTACCAAACTCAAAAAAACCCTAAGATATGTATCTAATTTCTGTGCAAAACCCAACAAAACGTAGTGCTTTAGAAAACCAAAATTCACAGATCTTACTGATGGTCTGCTAACAAGTGGAAAAAACGAGACAGATACGCCACCCAACTGTGTACAATATTTAGATTCAAATTACTAACAGCACATGTAATGTCCCTTTATACGGTAAATAGGACTTCTTGCTTCTCCTATATTCAATGCCAACAAGCCCCTCCACACCCAACCACTAAACTACAATTTGCCGTGCTCAGTCTCACTGAGCTTGTTAGCTGTCTGCACTGATACACCTCCTCTAAAGCAGTTACCTACAGCTACATCCCAGCACTGCTGTCACTGTTTTCACTTCTCCAGTAATTGTTAAATCTCCGATCTTTTCGCATTGTGATTCATCGGATTTTTCTGCTGACCTTTCATTTTGCAAGCCGGTCTCTAAAATTTCCCTTTACATTCAAACCAAGTTTCCTGTGGTTCCCCCAGTTAGAGGAACACTTTGTTTTTTACTTCCCTTCAAGGTACATCCAGTTTCTTTTGGGGGGAGGGAGCTAATACTCTTTTAAGCACATTTCAAAGGGCATTATTTCACAGCAGTGAGCTCCTTCTAAAACATCTTCCCTTTATTTGCTTTCAGAAGCTTCAATTGCCAGAGAAATCAATAGCAGTCACTCCACTGGTTTCACAAAAGGTTGTCAAGCGCATCTCACCACCACAGCATTCAGAAGCTACAGCTACATATTGCCTCTGCAGGTGTCAGTGTCAGAGCAAGGGGGGAGATTTGCTCCTGAAGCAGCTCATTTCATAAAGAAGTATCACATCACCACTGCCCACAGATGCACTGATACTTGGGTATTTATCAGCAAGTCATCTCAGCTGTACCGTGCCAGTCATCCTATCATTTTTAAGAGCGGATAACTTCTCTATATGCAACTTAGACACAGACAAAGATATTTGGAAGGAAGCACCTTTCCAATCATAGGTAATGCATATTAGATTCCCTAGAAACCTTTCAATAAGCAGAACACATTTCACTTCTATGTTACCAAGTGGTCTGCCTCTGCTATTCACTCCAGCAAGTTGCACCAGCACCTCACGTTCAGCATATGCAAACTTTTTTCCAGATTACATATGTTCACGGTCATTTAATACACCATGCTTTCTTTTACAGTTTGTACAAATACACCTTTGCAAGAACAGTGAGCCTACCTCTTCCTGTTTCAGTCTTTTAGGAGTATCTCCTTTTCCAACGCTGGCAACCAGAAGGAGGTGCAATACCCCCCTCAGGGGTTCCAGACAGCTTTCCATAGTAGGACTCATTGCCAAATAACAGTAATTCTGAAACTACACCCACTTTTCCGCTTGACACTTCACCCTGCTAGTCCATGCTCATTTTGTGATTTACTAGAACATCAAGACTTTTCTCTTGTCATTTACAATTTATGATTCCCCAGTCTATAGCAAAAGCACATTTACTTTGTGCCACGTTTTACCCTGGTTGTTTCATTCCATATTTCCTAATCTTCCCTCACGATATAAATCTCCACCGAGATGATACTCCCACTCTAGCATAGTAATGAAGTTTCCCGAGAACAATGTTACTTTCTGTGTTATGACCAGGAATAAATAACTATAACGCATGGGAAAAACCAGCCAGCCGGTTCCAAAACCGATCCCAGAAGGGAGACTACTAGATAGACATTTTTAGGTATCCTATCATCACCTGTCTTAAAAAACATTACCGTTCTCGTATTACACTTCATCTGAGTAATTTTTCACTCTCCACAAAACATTTTACTGACACCGTGAGACACATGTGGCTGACCTTCATAACAGGTGCATCGTCTCTCCCACCCTGATGCGCTGGCAGGAACAACTTCCAGCCAGGTCACCCTGGGCCTGGCTCCAGCACTCAGCCTCGCTCCACCTCTAGGACACCAGACTGGGACACAGAGATGTGAAGCACTTTGGCATCTCCTCCGCCATTTGCTGCTACTTTTAGTCGAGGAACTGTACGTTCCTCAAACAGTGGAGTGCTTTCGATTAGATTTGTAATTTTTCCCCTCGTTTTAGTGCAAAATCAAGCTGGATGAGCTGTAATCGCTTCTGAAATTGATGTTAGTGTGAAGGATGGTTGTTCTACAACCTAAAATGCTTTTATTTGGTTATTCTGGTTTTGCTGTTGGGGTACCGCAACAGTCAGTCTTTTTCCATTGGGGAGAGGAGGCAACTCCTACGAGGTTCTGTCACTTGCTGTCCAGTTAGATTGTGTCATGCTCTTACCAAAACATGGCATAACCCGTGACTAATCCTCTTAATTCTCAAGCAGCAGGCAGCACTAGGTCATCTGGAGATCCTTTTTTCCAGGCCACACCATGGACAGAAACCCTAGAACAACTTGTACGGGTTGGTTTGTGTCCACAAGACCTCTGGAACAGCATCTTTCATGGCACATTGCTCACAGTGCACTTAGCGCTCAACCCAGGTCCCTCAGGTGTGTCTATGGTAGCAAGCAGGGTTCTGCATCAGGAGGAGATTTGCAGAGCAAAGCAGGTCACATATTGACACCTCTTGTTTTGGAGGGGAGCCTGGGGGGGACTCTCATGCCACAGGCTGAACACCCCTTGCTGGAGTACATCACATACATACGTACTTGGGAGAGCACCCTAAAGCTAAATTTCATCTAAAAGGAACTTAGTGTCCTTCAAGGCCATTTCCAAAGTGAAACAAAGCATAGCACAACAATGTAAAGAATGATCAGAAGACAAATGTTAAAAGCACATTTTCAATCTCAACTGAAATGCTCATATAGGTGCAGCCCTGTGGTCCCAAACAGCATGGCTAGAGCCCTGAGACCTTTTAAATTATTAAGGTTATTCACTTTGACCTAAGCAAGGCAGTGAGCAAAACTGCATTGCAACCTCCCACTATGATGCCTTTAGAGCATTAACATGACCACATGACTGCATGTGCCAAGGAATGTGTATGAGAACATGAAAGCATGACGCTTACTGCAACACAGATGGACTTTCCAAGCAGTGATAGCCAAAATGTTGCAGTTCAGGTCTCTTCTCACAAACCAGTCAAGGAAATTTAAATTTCCTAGAGCAGACAGGTCATCCGGCTCACTCCAGATAGGAGCCTGGAAGTGACCTAGCACGTGTGCAATGAGAATGATCACAGTCCCAGAATGCTAGACTAAAACAAGGTACAAGATAAATTCACAATCAGCACAGTCCCAACTGTGAAATACTTTAATCCCCTGTACAAGAAGATTACATGCAAACAAGTGCTAATGAAGGGCGGGATTCAGAAAGTGAAGCAGTGTTCTCTTTTACGATACAGGACTTAGAATCATAGAATCATCTGAGCTGGAAGGGACCTCCAAAGTCACAGGGACACCCCCAACTAGACCAGGTTGCCCAGGGCCTCGCCTCACCTTGAATGTCTCCAGGGAAGGGGCCTCAACCACCTCCCTGGGCAACCTCTTCCAGTGCTCCACCATCCTC
>JAOTQQ010000019.1:21936904-21948801 GCA_026546715.1 Gallinago undulata | reverse complement strand
TTTGATGCAGCCCAGGATGCGATTGGCCTTCTGGGCTGCAAGTGCCCACTGCCTGCTCATGTCCAGCTTCTCGTCCACCAGCACCCCCAATTCCCTTTCCTCATGGATGCTTTCTAATACCTCATCCCCTAGTCTGTACTGATGGTGAGGACTCTTCTGGCCCAAGTGCATAACCTTGCACTTGCTCTTGTTGAACCTCATGAGGTTCACCTGGGTCCACCTTTCCAGCCTGTCCAGGTCCCTCTGGATGACATCCCACACCTCTGGTGTATCGGCAACACCACACAGCCTGGTGTTGTCTGCAAACTTACATTTAATCCCTCTGTCTATATCATCGATAAAAATGTTAAACAGTACCAGTCCCAGCACAGACCCTTGAGGGACACCACCTGTCACTGCTCTCCATCTGGACTTTGAGCCATTGAGTATGACCCTCTGGATATGACCACCCAACCAATTCCTTATCCACTGAACAGTCCACCCATCAAATCCATACCCCTCCAATTTGATGAGCAGGATGTTGGGGGGGGACCGTGTCAAAGGCCTTACAGAAATCCAGATAGATCACACCCATAGGTCATCCCGTATCTACTGACCTAGTCACTTTATCATAGAAGCCCCTAAGTTAGTCAGGCAGGACCTGCCCCTAGTAAAGCTATGTTGACTGTCCCAAATCATCTCCCCGTCCTTCATGTGCCCAAGCATGGCATCTAGAAAGATCTGTTACATGATCTTCCTAGGCACAGAGGTGAGGCTGACAGGTAGGTAATTCCCAGGGTTGACTTCCAAAACATTAGCTGGAAACTTAGACATCATCTTGCAGCCTGGTGTTCAGTTACATGCTGAATTATGCTAAATTTGGCATCTGATCCTTTGACAAGACAGCTTTTTGGGTACTCCAATGCCATGACTTCAAAAGGGTTCCTGAAAAATAAAGGAGTACACAAAAAGGTGGCAGAGGAGCTTCAACAGGGACAAAACAAACATAAGGCACCCAGAGAAAAATAACCTAACATATGGGTACATAATGCTAAAACTGTAACTAGAAGTTACAACTCAAGTAAGAGAACCTTAAGTTAACACTTACAGTTCTCTAAAATCATTTACTCAACATGCAGATGCAATCAAAAAAGAACCAATAAAATACTGGCCATCATCAGGAAGCTAGAGAATAAAAACAAGTGTCATTTTTAAAATATGAATAAAACTTTGGTGCATCCACATCTCAAGTCCTGTGACACTAGTCTTCTCACCTCAAAAAAGATGTAGCAGAATTAGAGGAGGTAAAGAGAAGGACAACTAAGAAGACAAAGAAGACAAAGTGAGTAGAGATGAAGGCGGGTGATGCTGCTCAGTTTCAAGGAAAAGACTGTGGGTAGATTTGGTTTAGTTTTACAGCCATGAAGGACAAAATAAGTGGAAACTTACTCACCAAATCCTGCAACACTAAAAGTAGGAGCAGTCTCTTGAGGCAGATTGGTTTCAGGTAGACAAAAGCAGTAATGTGCATTTCCATGCAGTATGCAGGGAACTTCAGTCTTACTTCCACAAGTGGTTGTGGAGGTAGACAGTGTGAATTGGGTCAGAAAGGTATTCAATAAATTCACAGATAGTAGATCTATAAATGTATATTTAATAGGAATTAGCAGAGCTGTACTTCTAATAGCCCAGATAAAAATCTGGATACTGGGGGAAGACAAAGACTGCAAGGCAGTGGCAAGGCTGACCTATTTCCCTAAATAGCTTCTCCTACTGCCTGTGGGCTAGATGAACCATTGGTCTGATCCATTGGAGCACTTCTTACAGTAGTGATGAGCATACTTTAAGGAGATGGAGGAACCTCCAAAAAGGCAGAAACACCTCATAAGCTGTTTTTAAAAGTCATGTTCTCCAAATTCATTAAGTCTGAAGAGAGAAAAACAGTTGTTTTAATTTGTTTTTCATAAAGTAATCTTCATTTTGTCATATATTCATATGGCAATCTTGCTTCCAAAGTGTAAGAAAAAAAAAAGCCTAAACCAAACCAACAATAATCCACCTGTTTTCAACATTCCTGCAATGTTTTGCAACACCGACAGGTCTCTTTTATGGCCCATATTAACACCCAGCAGTACTCAAATTTGAGGAAGATTAAGTAATTACAGTTGGAAACTTTACTCAAATGAGCAGACGACATTAATGTCTGCCATGATAGCATTTTCTGGCCTCTAACACACTTTTCTTTTATTGCCACTGTGTAAGTTAAGGTTTTCATTCAATTCCTGGTAATGACATTCACATCTTTCCCATGAGTTGACAACTTGTTTACAAGTTGCAGGAATAGTTCAATGTCTTCTTATATACATATATATATATTTAATTTTGTAAAACTAAACATAATCTGACATCTTCTTGCATTTCCTTGCAGTTCATTTCTTCAGCAGTTCCTTGGGGTCCTTTAGAACAATTTTGCAGGCAGCTTCTTTTAAAACTGCTTCTGAAAGTTCCTCACCAGAATATGTTGTTTTATAGTTTTATGGATCAAGGTCCTCTGTGTTCAGTATAAATTTCAATGCAGTTATGGTAGGTAGGAGTAAAAGCTGATTCAGTCAAGTATCTTTTCCAAACAGCATCAGGCTTTGGTGGTTGTTGAATGTTTTATTTTAGCTTTTCTTCTACAACAGGATTTAAGATTGTGGTGGAATGGAATACTGTGGTGAATACCCTCTGCCAAAAATCGAGACGAGTTGGCCAGTCTTCTCCCTCCCTTCCCCCTTTCCCGTTTTGTTTGTTGCTTGAATAGATGGCAGAGACCTCCTTTTCATGATTTTATGTGCTTTCTCTGAAGCTGACAGTAGCTGCCTAGAAACAATAGCTTCTTGCAACACATAGAAAATGTCTACCAGCACCTTCTATATATGTTTCCAACTGGTACTATTTGCCTTTTATGAGCCACCCTGTCAAATACTGGTTTGTTTGTTTTTTTTTTTAATTGCCCTTACTTTACACTATTACCTTTAGTAAGAACATTTATCATTTTTTAATTTATCACAGAGCTTCCAACTGTTGCTCCAGGTTAAAAGTCAGAAGCCTTCTTTAGTCTCATACAAGTTTAAAGCTTGTGTTTTTTCCCTTATCTTAACAAGGTTCTGAAAGCTCAAACCAGCAAGAAAACTTCCGAGTAATGTTTTAATTCTTCTTTGTGGTTTGATTAAGTATTATTGTAACTTAAAAATCATCAGGTTGTGATTTATATTCATCTTATTCATCACCACTTGAATTCCTATCCTATTAAAAATGTCAAGGTGAGCTGGGAAGTGCAATTTATAACGTCTACAAGAACATGCAAACATAAACCAAAAATGAATCAGAAACTTGGGAGTATTTCAAAATCAAAGTGTCCATTTGCTTTTCAAACTGAATTCATTTCCACTGCCCTCTTCATAGAGCCAGAGATCCTCACCACCTCATCATTATGCGTGCCTGCATCTTTAGCAAACACTTTCATAGATCTGTCGGAAATACACCTTAAACTCCATATGTAGCTCAGCCACAAGGGGAAAGTAACACATTTTAGTGATTGCAACACATGCAGCGCTGCACAATAAAAATTTTAGAACCAACCTCTGCAATGGCACAAGCACCGTATGCACCTCGCTCCTCAAGAGAAAACTTTAGACAAACCTCCCTCCATTCCCATACATCTTCAGTGTGTTGATCCGCTGACAACAACTTTTAGCATACCGTCCTGTAAGTAACAGAAGAGACTGAGAACACTCACACTTCTGATATCTGGGATTACACAGAGCTGTCTGTGCCTGATGGGAGCCATGAGAAACTCCAACTTGCACTTGATTAAGCTTCTAGGGGATTGCTGGTAACTTGAATGCAAGCTACATCATTCCCCTTTGGGAAAAGCACGACCACCCACTGACAAAAATGTAACCAAAGTCAAATAGATTTTGTTATATGCCAGTTATCTGAAACAACTTTGTTACTGTTTGAGATTAGACAATTAGTCTTATAGAGTTGGCCTTGGCAAGGAATGCAGCAGACTGGTCCCTTTTTACCTGCAAAACTTAAAAGCAGCTTATGCCTGATGCCACCAGAACTGCCACTAAGCAAAAACAATAGCCTATATTGAAAACATATTATTTGAATAAGCAAGATTAAAAAAAAACTCTTGCTACCATATTGAAGCCTTTAAGCAGCAAAATCCTTCAGTATTCTCAAGAGTGAAATACCTGAGCAGGATCAGCGTTGCTAAACAAGATTGTTATAAAAAAAAAACAAACAACAAAAAAAAAACGAAAAAACTGATAAAGTGGCTTATTTATCAAATCTAACTGATAATAAGGATTTTTTAAAATGCCACTTAAAGTTTTGGTTAGACATACAACTGCACAGAGTTACCTTCAAGAACCTCTACTTACTCCTTTTAACTAGACGATTCTAAAATCAACTTGGCTTCCTAGCAACATAAAAGAACAAATAAATTTAGACTGTAATAGTAGAGTTACTGAAAGGAGTGTTCTGCTCATGTAAATGATTCAGTGCACTACACACATTAAAAAACCATAATAAGCCTAAAACTGATAAATTCATTCTTTTCCAGGAAAAGCAATTCTAATGTAATTTTTCACACAGCTTTATTACCTTTTGTCAAACAGATGTAAAAACTAGTTTCACATATTTAGCAGCAACCAAATTCAAAGACAGCAAAGGTAACTCCACAGAACACTTTCCAACAGGGAAACAGCAATGCTATCCCTCCCAGAGAACTACCTGTGGCTACTCTGACTCTTAGGAGCGACTACCAGGCATGGAGAGGAACATCTCTGCAAGAGAAGAACATCCATCCCCCTGTTCTGCCTCCAACAATAGCTCCACTTGAGAAGAGCATTTAACATGGCAGATGTACTTCACCGTCTTGCAGTAAATCAATGACTTATGGATGTTCTGAGCCACAACTGACCTGTTTATTGTGATACCTTCTGGGCACCTGAAGAAAACGCATTTCCAGGGTGTCAGACACTGTCAGTAGTGTCTCACAGCTACATACCCACTACAGAATTCAAAGCATTCCTTTACAGAGCCAAAGGCATAGGAAAATTATGTCAATCACCTGCCTCTCTCTAATGGGAACACTATAGCAAGCTCTGTATGGGCTTTTTAAATCTTCTAGTGAAAATAAAACAGCAGTGTAACAACTGTGAATGTTTTAAGAAAAGGAATGTGGACAGAAAAAGAAGAACCAGTGTGTGCCTGTACAATAAGAACAGGTTCAAGGATGTAACTTATTTCTCTACCCTCCCTCCCTCACCTCCTTGCAACACATTTAGCTAAAAACTAACACTGATGCAGTGGACAGACAAAAGCAGCCCAGAGTTAAACATCTTAAACAGCTATGGAATCACAACCATTGGCAAAATTAACTGTAGCTAAATTAATTATGATGAGTGCCTAACAGTCCTAAGTAATTATAAAAATCTCTACCAAAATCTAGGAGAAATTGATCCAAACAATAAAGCTAGGAATATTTGTTCTAGTGTCTATGATCAGTTCAGTATTAAGAACAATTTAAAGTCACAATTAAACACAGAGATTTGGAATACATAACTGCAAGCAAATTTTTTAAAAAGGACATTAGAAGGAACTGTAACTATTCCCTCCTAAAAACTAAAAAGAAATGCAAGGGAACATTCACTTCTGAAAAGACACACACATGGTAAATTTGTAGAACATAGATAACCTTTCGAACATGCAAAAAGAATTGTTCAGATACCTGAAAGCTTGGTTGTGTTTTTGAAATAGATGAACAGATACAGCAAAAAAATATATTACAGTTCCATAAAACCCTTCTAGCCTACATCTGGAAATACACACTGAAAGCATCTACGCTTCCAAATAATTTTAACTATGCTACAGAGACATTATGAGAAATTGATTATTAAAGGCAAATTATTTTCTTAAAAACTCCTCAATTACAAAAGTTACAAACACCACTATGCCTGACCACATATTTTGTTTACTACACATTCTCATTAATGGACAAAGTTAAGACTGCTTGGGAATCCTTTCTGAAGGCTTCCATATCTTAATTTTTGCAACATGTTAGAAATTTAACAACTCGGAAAAGTGAACGTAAGCCTTTAATTTAATGAAAATTATTGAATTCTCTTCCTCTGCGGACTAAACATATTGCAGACGTTTTTTCTCTACACCACATTTTACTGTTCACAATGGGTTGGCCACAGCATCCTCTTTACTCATTCCGAGTCCAGCCATGAAGTATGTTTGTTGAGGTATCTCATCTTCCTCACCAGTAAGATAAAAAAAAGTTTAAAAAGAAAAATCACACTTTATGATATAAATAGTAAACATTTACAAAGGAAGAACTTACATAGGAACACAACAATCAAGCAAATTTACTCCATTCTGTTACTAATTTTTCAAGCACAAAAAAAATCAGTGGCACATTCCACAGGTCAAGTCACCAAAAATGCTACAGATTTTGTGCTCCCAGGAAGAAGTTCACCTGCTAAATAGTTCACACTCTTCACTCACTTCTTGACATTGTCCTATGGTAAGTGGATGTATTAAAATAACTGAAAAAGCTAATTTATCTTATAGAGCAAATAGAAAGAGATATTTTTGCAGTAACATTACTCTTCAGTCAGATATGACGTCTTCCCAATGATTTATCATCTCTTCCCACCTCAGCAAGGTAGGAAGCCGTGCCTGGTGCCACAGAAACATGGCAAAGTCTTCAGTTCATGAAGTCATAAGAAGAAAAGACCAGTAAGACTGGGCCCAGGTAACAGGCCACCATAGAGAGTGGGTGAAATGGGCAATAATGTTACCTATCCAACAGAAGCAAAGGATAGATTCCCTCACAACATGGTTAGAGGGGAACAAACATGCAACACAAGCTGTGTAATCCTAGTAGCCATACACAGCTTTAAAGACATCGTTGCCTGTATGTAATGCTGTATTAAACGCGTTTATTGAACAAAGATGAGAATGTTCTCCAAGATCAGGACTTCAATTCTTGTCATTCAAAAGCTATTTATACAAAATACAGAAGGACTACATAAATATCTTAGTATCTGCAAGTTACAGTGAAAATCCACTTAGTGCATAACAAGAGCTGAATGCTTAAAAAGTGATTTCAAATAGGACACAGAAAATGTAACACATCCTCCTGGTCAACACTTCTGTAGGAACGATCTGCAGAAACTCTGGATGTAACAATACGAGGACCTACACTGGATAAGCAGGACTAAATGTTCGACTCATTAGCTGGACCACCAATAGCAGACTTGAAACCCTGCGTGTGATCTGGCCACTATGGAAGGACAAAGACACGCTGTGTCCGTATGGCTTACACAGGGATTAGGTAATTGAGTCAAATGATTTAAATGCGGTAACAAAAAAGTCTTAATCACAGGGAATGAATAGATGTATGTCACCACAGGAAAGAGTAAAAGCACATTACCATTTAAATTTGTCCTCAAGAGCTTGTAAAATAGGGTGACTACACAAACCTGAACAGAATTTTTATAGCGTCGTTATATCTTCTACCCTGCTATAAAACAGTTGTTGCTATTGGGACTTGTACATGAATATCAAGATCATCATACAGGATTACTCAAAAGACAGAAGATGCTACAGACCTCTCAACTCTGAGAAACAGAAATATCAATTTCACAGAAGGTGAGCTTTAAAGAAAAAAAACCCAAAACACACAGCCCTTACCATTACAAAAATTAGTCTTGTCTGTATTTGAAGGCAAAAGTTACCATGATGTTTTGGCTAGCCTAAGGAGAGAGGATCTGCCAGTACATTTATGGACTAGATGGATTATCTTTGACCGTGACCTGTTCCAGCTGCTTCAGAGACAAGTAAAGAAAATTCTCAAGCAGGCAATTACCAAATAACACAGCCACAGGCAAGATTTCTTCCTACCTCCCGTCAGTTAGAGGTTATTTAAACTACACACTCAAGAATAAACGAAACTACCTTTTAGGGTTGCTGGTGTATTTTTAAAATTTTTCATGTAAAACTGGATATTTTGCTCTGCTTCTAGCCTCCATCTCCTCTGGCAACAAGCTCCATGTGATAACTGTACCTCATCTATCCTTCTTTATCAGTTTTAAGTTTTCTCTTTCAAACACTGACAGCTCCCCTGCTCATGGATTTTGAAAAAATGAGCAGAAACTCATGATCTTTTTTTACACAATTTGATGGATAATCCCTAAAATTTCAGCGTTTTTCCTTTCCTGGAAATTCAGTCAAATCTTTAGTCTCTCTTCCCATTACAGGAATGTCCCTTCTCCTTCTTTCACATTATTTCTGACAGCAAGACCAGAATTGTATTCCCTCCTCCTCTCCCCCCACCCCCCAACTCCCCCTGCTTTCCAAATGAGCGAACACATAATTAATTTCTCTGTCCTTCTAGGTATTATTTCAGATCTACAAAGACAGGGAAAATAGGAACAGCCTGAGGAGGAAACAGACAGAACACAATTGGAATGAAAAAGTAAGGGAAAACCACCAGCCAGCCTACTACAGGGCTACAGGGCACAAGAGGTTTACCCTACTTCAGCAAAAGACTGGATATATGTCTGTGAGGTATTCTGAAATGTGAGGTACTCTTTCTCTGAGTAGTTACATAGGTCTTTGTCATCACCTATGGGATAATGCACAAGAAGGGGAGATACAGGTGTAAGTTGACAGGTAAAGGTAAAGCAGTGAGCTAATATGATCTAAGTAAAAGGAATTTTTCAACAGAGAGATGCCCGAATGCAGACCTCAACACGGAGCGTCTTCTGGACAGGAGCAGTGCAGTGGGTCTTGTGGGTTCCTTCTGGCCCCCTCTCTCCTTCCCTAAGTTTCCATGCGGCAAGGAACAATTTCCAAGACTGCAAATGCAGCCCATTCTTAGTGACCCGCAACCTAAAACAAACAAACCCTTTCCTGTTTCCAAGGCAGATTACCAAAGTTTATTTCAAGCAACACACATAAATTATACTGAAATAAGTAGTAAATTTCAGTATCGGTAATTATTCTGAACAGCCAAATTAGCTGATCACTTAATACGCTCTTACATGACATAAGCATAACTAGCTATTCCAATTATAACTGGAAATATTATCTGCAGCTCTAAACAACATTTATACCAATGTTTACCCACTGAGAAAAAACAGATACACAGCAAACAGCTCTGCAGCGTCAGTCCACGAAAATGTTGGGTTTTATCCAAACACTGGTTTTCATGTGTTTTTGGCCATGAGTTCTAACAATGCCTTTCCTTCGTACAACATCTATTTTCTATTCAGTCCTATAAGAAATCTCTCATGAAACACTTAAGTGTAATTAGACGTGTCAAAATGACAGAATACATAACTTTTCTTTCCAGAATGTTCTGGTCTCATTCACACATTTATTGTGTTTTGCGTGTCTTTGCAATTTTGCTGTAGTGAACGAGTATGACCTGTAACATTGATGTTTCACCAAAAACAAACAAACAAAAAAAAAACCCACCAAAATGCTTTTATGCTTTTCTGTTAGGTTTTCTTTTTATTTAAATAAAAATAGAGTTATCTGTAATTAATAAAATTCCGTATTCAGAAAAGTGTTTAACTTAAATGGCAGACAGATGGGAAAAAAACTTTATTCTTCTCTGGATTCAGCCAATAAACAGGTAATGAAGGAAATTTTAAAGAATTACTGTATCTCTCAAAATAATATTTACTTTTAAAAACGGACTCCCAGCAGACAAAACAGCATGTGGTAAAAAAAAAAAAAAAAAAAAAGCCCAGGCCAACACATTGCTTTCTCCAAAACTTTCTTGAACAGTTTTAATTGTGCTTTCAGCCAAGGGTGGCTGGTAGGGCGCACAGCCCTGATTCTGCCTACAATACAGTCCTGGGTAGAGGTCGCTCCCTGTTACTGAACCAGAAGGTCCTATGTGAAGACTTCAACTTCATTCTGGCCATGCGCTTCCCACACACCAAACTGCTGGGGTCAGAGATCCCTCTGAGAGCTATCGGAACTCACTAATTGTGTAGAAAATGAGCACATGCAGAAGTTTTCTACTGTGTTTAGGGAATCAAAACATCAACCAATGTCTTAAATCATCAGAAGAAAAAAAAAAATCACTGGCAACACTGGAAGGGAAAGAGTCTGTAGGAACACCACAGATGACAGAGACACGAGCAGCAAGACCCTCCCTCCCCCTGTCAGAAGCAGCTAGATCATGAAACCACAGCTCAGAAGGAAACCTGCCTTCTGAAAGGCAATGCAATCTACTGCTGACTGTCCTTCGGTACCTTTCTCAAAATGCTCTCCTCCACTTACCTAGGACAGTTTCTCCTACACTTTAATGGGGAGAGAATGACAGAAGGCTGTGGCAGCCTGAGCTGGAACAGGGCATCTCCACTCCCAAGTTAAAAAAACAAGCAAGCCTCACAACAACCAGGACCCACCAGCTCTGATATGACACTGCAGTCTGGTTGCTCTCACAAGGACCAAGTTAACGCAAATGCTCCAAACCCTACGGTGTGAGCAATTGCTGCGAAGGCATCCCCACAGCATGCTGCTGAGGTGTAATGTACTTCATGTGCTGCACTGCATGTGTGATACAGCAAAATATGGGAATTGTTAACAGTAATGAAAATAAGTATTGTCATGTTCAAGAGTTACTGCCCTCACTTCTGATAGTTGAAGTAAGCAAAACACTTGGAGCAGCTAAGCATTACCATGCCTTATTTTCCAAACCATACAAACCAAACAGTAGCATTTACAAGAAGTTCACATAGCCCTCAGAAAAACAGCTTTACAAGTTGCTATGGGGAGTTTTTCTGAAACCCCAGGCAGAGATCTGCAGGAGTTTGGCAAATAACTTCCAGACTTATCAGATTCTTCTTGTGACACACAAGTCATTAAGCACAAATTGAGGGGTTAGGTTCAGCATAGTGTCCAGCCAACACCAACCATTATTTTATTGTAGGGTTGAGCTGCAGCATGGGACACAAGAAAGACAAGCTGCCTAAAGCTTGTTGGCTGCTTGTTTCCTGCCTCATGACAAAACCATGCCAACTTCAGTGCCTTTGACCTCCAGACCTTTCTTCCCTTAGAAACATCTGCCTATTCTTTAGCAAGCTTCTGAACCCTGCAAGGAAAAAAAAAAAAAAAAAAAAAAAAGACGACTTTCCAGAAAATCCCAGCAGAACCCCACCCCACGCTTCACAGACCTCACAGAGACCGAGAGCAGATGACATATTCCCACTCAAATGAAACGAGCTGAAGTCACGAGTGACCTGCCACTGATGCAGCCAGTGAACTTCCAATTTTGGTTGTCTCCTTCCAGACAAACACGAAGCATTCGCACCCTGCACCTGACACACACACCTCCTTTATTCACGTGTGTTTCTAGACAGCACCACACATCCCCCTGCCAGGAGATGCTGGGCAAGATGAGAAACCCTGGATCCCCCACGGAGACATAACAACTCATAAGCATAAATAGCAACTGCTCTTCTCGCATTTTAATCATAAATAACATCTGAAATAATAACATCCAGCTTTTCTTTGAAGTGATGGACGTATCCAAAGGCATTTCTGTCAGGGCACGCTGTCGTGCCATTTTTTCAGAGCATGGCTGGTACACCAGGGCCAAGGAGAAGTTATTCTTTTACATTAAAGGCCTTTCCTCCCTCCATCACCTCACCCCAAGGCCCTCCCACCAGCTCCCCAGCCTCCCCTCCCCACCCACGCCCCGAACCCCCGCCCCCCCAAGCCCAAACCCCCCTCATCACCCCATCCACACCCTCCCCCCTGGCTCTCACACACCCCACCTCCCTCAGGAGCTCACCCCCTCTCCCAACACCTCAGCCCCCCCCCCCCCACTCCCC
>JAOTQQ010000019.1:21903378-21932339 GCA_026546715.1 Gallinago undulata | reverse complement strand
AATTACTGAACCTGTGGCATTCAGTTCAAATCTTTGGCTGCTTTTGGATGAGTAAGATATCAAAAATAGTGGCAAATGATCATGCACCAGTTGTTTCTACTCTTGGCAGAAATTCTTCAGCTTTCAACAAACACTAACATCTGCTTGCATTTCATACAGACACAATCATATTAATTGAAATTCCTAATTCACTGTATTTTGATGTCAAAATCAACTAATAAATATCAGTCTAACTCCTTGATAACTTAAAATGATAACTTGAAAGTAATTGATTAATAAGTATTTGAACTATTTCACAACACTAATGAACAAACACAATGATTCATAGTACACATTTGTAATCATACTGATATGAAATATTTTCTTTTTAAAGCTTAACTCGAAAAATATTTTTTTAGTTGCATGTATGTAACTGATATTGAAAGTGTATACAGGACAGTCAACAGTCAGATTAAAGGAACATGTGCTTGTTTGTAAGATTTAAAAAAAAATCATCAACATATATATTACATAGAAACAATTTTTAAAAGGAGCCACTGTAATACTGTAGCTTCTGGGATAACCATGAGAACCTGTTACAGTATTAAAAAAAATTGCAAAATTAATAATAGATTATTTCCTCCACTTAAGAATCAGTAAATATGCAAGAAGTGTCTGAAGTAGTTTGAAATCCCAGTTGCCCACTTAG
Source organism: Gallinago undulata (assembly GCA_026546715.1). Taxonomy (NCBI): domain Eukaryota; kingdom Metazoa; phylum Chordata; class Aves; order Charadriiformes; family Scolopacidae; genus Gallinago; species Gallinago undulata. The sequence goes on along the minus strand of JAOTQQ010000019.1, from coordinate 21,931,651 downwards.
ACCAATGCTCTCTTCATGTCCAGTTCAGTACCTTTGTGAAACAGTAACAGCTGGGCTGTCTTACAGATCCTGTCCTGCGCTTTTTTTCCTTTTAAGCACCTCTTCATCTGTGTTGTATTGCTATTTAAAACTATCCCCTGCTGGACACAGCATTTCATGAGTAATGTCACTATACAATAGTATCAGAAAGTGATAAAAAGAGGAGAACCGCCTTACTTACAGAGATAAAATATTTTCATGCATTTCCCACTGCTTTATTAGATATGAAAATCTGATTTTCATGTAACTGCCTCTGAGAAATAATAAACTGTTGTGATATTCATAACTTTGCATAGCTGCTTTATCTGACAGCCAGAATGTTTTAAACTGGGCACTCAAAGCTTCCTAATTAACCTTTTGTCTTCCATAAGTACATTCTACATTCCATTGCATTAAACATCTACAAATTCTGCTGGTTGTCTTCAACAAGTGAACTGATGACTCATTTGAGTAACAATCCTTTCGGGGTTATAATTAACTAATTAAATATTGCAAACAACATAAATGGTTAGGTTTTCTGATTTAAACGAATATATCTAAGCATAATAGCCTTCTCTGTATTAGAGACTGCAGGTGCTGAAACAGTTGCTGTAAAACATGTCGCATGTCCACCTTAATAGAGCTGTCAGTGAGCCTCCAGTTGTGGCTGTGTGCTCTCCCTGTTTTGCTCCCCCCCTGCCCCCAGCTCCTGCTTGGGCCTTGGCCACTATGGCCATCACAACAGCAGCTGTGATAACTTGCACTTGGACTTTGGGGGATGACTGGCAGCATAGTCAAAATACTGTCTGGAGTGGGGACCTCCCATGAGAATATGACTATAGGTCAGTTATCCCACTGTATAAATAGTGGACAGACCCAGAGCCCTGTGAGCTCTCCTGTATGGCAGCGGCTGCACACCAGGATCTTCTCTTTTGTGAGGACACTGGCTTAAGGTTCTACTCCTAGAGGTTGAGAGATTCCTTGCCGCAACAGATTCTCGGTAAGTGACTAATAGCATGCTAAACTTTGAAATCTTAGCTAACTGATATGTAGGATTGATTGTGCATATATAATCCTTTAGACATAAACCATTGACTGAGTCTAGGTCTAGGAGGGGATCCAGCCGCACCCGGACTCCTCTCTGAGAAGGAGTTTAGAAAGCAAGGGGGTCTTCTCTGAACCTCGTGACTCAACGGGAGGGTCTCCCTGACAGCTTGGCTGACCCTGTCCTCTATGCAGTAAATAATAGAGTGACATCGAATCTCATAAAATACTACTGCATTTACTACTGGTTTTATTGCAATTACTACTGATTTTGTTAAATCACTGTTTTGCCTTAATAAATATTTCACTACTTCACTCTAACTAGTGAAGTTAATCACTCCATCCGTGAGACCAGTATTCATGCCAATATGAGAATTGTAGAGTCAGTTGTTCTTCAGCAGTGTTTTACTAACAAAGCAAAAAAAAAAAATGGAAAAGCTTCAATAATTATGCTGCTGGTCACTGGTGTCATCCCACAGCACTCTGATAACTCCTAACATGGCTTTTCTGGTCACTTCTCTGTATGCTCCCTAAGAAGCTCAGGTTTTCTGCAAGCCTCTCATCTGCTTGATTGGAATTAAAGAGATCTGTTTGTACATTTTTGCAATTCTAACTACTTTTATTACTTTATTTCAATGCAGCTTCTCAAGGTAGTTTGAGATGTTTTCTTACAAGGATCCACCTCGCAGCATGCATAGAGCCAACATAAGGGTGCATGATCAGGCCAAAGATAGCAAGAAAACATGAGGCTCATTGACCTCTGCTGTCATGAAGATCATCACCCCACACATAGCAGTTTTTGTATACTTATAGTGGTTTGGATTATCAGCCAAAAATGTGAAGAAAAGTAACTATTGAGCAAATTTGCCCCTGAGGCAAATGCAAGTATACAAATAAAGTTGTTATTTCATTTATTGCTTTATTATTCCAGAATGGGCTGCACTCCTAGAGAACTTTTGCGTGCAGAAAAGTGGAGCATGCTATGTACTAGTTGAAGAATCAAAAAGTGAAAAAGAGTTTGAATGCATTCTGGTCTCGTCAAAGCAGAAGACATGAGAGAAACACAGTATTTTAGGGAAAAGCACACCTCCCTCTTTTGCCATGGCCTTCACTCCAGCTCTACGTTTGTAGCCGCAGCGACAACATCTTTTGCTTTTGCCTGTACTCACAGCTACTTGTGCACTTTGGCCGGGCCAGTCATAACAGGCAGGTCAGGGTAAAATCCCAGTCCAGTAAAACTACACTAGTTCAAATGTGACAAAATGATAGAAGCACTGAAGAATAACAAAGCTGGATGTGGTTGTTGCAGTAGGCCGTAGTATGGCCATTACAGCTCTGGCACATACATTACTTATTGTCTCATTCATTCCATATGCTGCTGCTGAGTGTCTGGCCCAAGGCGGCTATGTGTCTGGGGTCACATTTCATTATGCTTTCCTATTGCTTGCATGGGACACAGGCAGGATTTCTGCTAGATAGCAAACTGCTTCAGAAAAAAAACGTGAGCAAACACAGATGAAGACTCCATCTCTGTCCAAGCCACTTGCTGCCTACAGGTAAGTACAGAACAACTGTCCTGCAGATATTTACATATACTCTTCATCCTCCTCTCCTTTCTTTCCTCCCTTCTCTCCCCTCTCCAAATCTTCAAGGAAAATCTCAGAGGTTTTGTGGCAGAACAGTGTTCTAGTCAAGCTATTCAGCTGAATGACAAATGCACATTTCCTACATCCTTCTACTATCCAATGTAACTTTTCTGTCAGAGGGAAATATCCTGCATCATGTTACCTGCGAAAATAATTTTAGCATGAATGGATCTGCCTTGTAGCTTTATCTAATAATTACATCCTGTCTGTGCCCCACCAGTAAGGCTTCTGCAGCATGTCTTGTAAACCTAATCTGCGTTGTAAAAACTGAATGTTTTCTTTACTTGTTCTCAGAAGTTATCCTGTATCTTTCTATATATTCCTGCATCATTAGCACACAGTATTAGCAAAACCAGATAGTCATACCTGAGTTATTTTTGTCTTAATACACAATGTCTTAGCACATTTTTGTATTGAAATCAGAATTCATGTAGATTGTCGACATGCTGGTTTATGATTTTACTCCTTTTTAGTGCCCTTTCATAAATCCAGTGTAACGTCTGTGTAATTGGCTAGAGCTAGATTGCATAATTCTATGGCAACACCCAGACAGGCCCTGCCTGGGCTTGGTAGCGTGCCCGGAGGACAGGGAACTCTCTTCTGAATATGCCCATTCCTCAGCATAGAACAGGGACATGAAAAAAAAATACAAAAAGAGCTATTTGCAGTTTCTCGGTCATGAGACATTCAGGACCTAAATTCAAGCTAAAAGGGTATTCTAAAAGAAGTCAGCCTGTTGACTTGATTCCACATATCCTGGAAGATAGAGGACATTTGTATTAAGTATGATACAGCATCCCAAGCTTTCTTCTAAGCACTAGCATGGACCTCTAAGAGTAAACATCCCTCTGCTGGTACCCTGACTGTGCAACTGGACCACATGTCTAACTATAATGATGCATATTTTAATGAAGTAAAGATAGCAATCAAATTTTTAATCAAAGTAATTAAAATTGTACAGTTACCCTTCTGCAAGAGAGAATTTGGTGCAAGCAGGTGTATTTTTGTTTTCTGTTTCCATATGACAAGCTTGATTCAAGTCTTCTAAAAAAAAAAAGAAGATAGCAAAAGTTGCTTTATAAAAAAACCCTACTAAATGCAATTATTTGCTTAAAATGCAACCGTCTAGTAATTTGATTAAAATACCTGTTTATTCCTTCTTGACAGATTCCTTGGAAAAATGAAGAAATTTGCTTGTAAATGGATTCATGCATGTTTTTATCTTCATTAATGTCAGATAACAAAAAAAAAGTCTGCATTTCCCATCCATTCACCTTGGAAAATAGACAGAAATGATATATGCAGATTATTCTGATCAGTTGTGCATTTGACAAATAAAGTTGCTTGCATTTATCATAATAAAGATTTGTAAAAGCATTATAGCAAAGAGTCTTTATGCTTAGGGAGCTCTTAGGGGTTATGAGCACAGCAAAACTAATGTTTTGTCCTTAAAGTAAAAAAATAAATATCCCAAACATTGTAATTACTTTAATAACCAGAAAAGCTAAAAGTTATTAACGCCCTGTCTTCTACTGTAAGCCAGCCCATTCATTATTTTTCTATATAATAAATAAGGGGGTATAGACAAAGTTTGTGTTCCTTTTTCCTGGATTTCAGAAATGGTGAAGCTTATAAAAATGAATAACCCCACTGTCTTTCAGTCCCTAAGCAAAGTTCTTATCGCTTCCCACATTGCCAAAGCAATGAGAAAGAAATATTGTGATTGGAAGAAATTACTGCAGTAACTTCCCTATCAAAGTACATGTCAGCCTCAGTACAGTTACAGCTCAACTGCTTTTTAAGTTTATTTGACCTCAAGGCTTCTATGACACAACTCACTGAAAGAATTCGGGCTCTTTGTAGGTGACATGGATTAACACTGAAATCCTACTTATTTCTAAGAAATAAGTGGCATTGGAATGGCTTCCATGGCACAGACACCTGTCAGGGTCAAAATAGAAAAGGGGTGAGATTGCACTTTGGTGTGGAAGGGCTCTGGCAGGCATCAGTGCTTGGGCAAGTCCTTTTCTGCTCAGAGGAGGTGGCAGGACCTCTGGGTCTCCCTGAAGCTGGAGGCACAAAAGCTGTCAAAGAGCTATGGAGAGAGGCCCTTTCAAAGAAGATGCCATGTCTTGCTGAAAGTCAGAGCATGGTTATGGTCAGTGGCAGTGGCTGGTGGCAGAGGAGTTGTTGGGAAATACCAGCACACCTCGATACGCTGTGAATCTAGTATACAGTTTCTTGACCTGAATGTTCATAATGGCATTCAAAAGTTTCCAAGCTCACTAGATCAAGTGCATGAAGGAAGTGACACCAGAATATTTTGGAGCCAACTACTGGAATATATTTAAATATATTTAAGCTTTTTACACTCCTACTAAGTAGCACATGTAATGAAAGTATATTGAGGAGAAAACTGCTTCTTACGTTTAGCTCTGATAGCAGCTAGCCAATGTTTTGAGGCTGTTTGCTTCTTTCAGCTTAAAGAAATGTATTCATATTAATTTCTGGTTACTAAATTTCTGGATATATACTTGTGGAGTTCTGTAGAGCATCATCTGAGTCCCAGAGCCTTCCCTAAGAAGATAATTGCTTACTTTTCTTATTTCCTTCTTCTTAACGTGCTGTTAAGAAAGAGGGAGCAGTTCAAAAAGTGTAGGCAGACACACAAGTGTAGATAGAATTGTGAATACCTCAAAAATGTAACCTCAAAGAGCAGCTTTGTCCAAACTTGAGGAACTTTATCCTAGACAGCTTCTGACAGGATCTGAGGAGAGGGTGCTGCGAGGGTGCTGGCTGTCCTGGTAGGGCAGGCTGGTCCCACATAAACAGCCTGTTGGTATACTGGGAGCCTGGAAGAAAGTTTCAATTCCCAAAAACTAATACATCAACAAGACTAAATGTGCTAATGACAGTATTAGACTCACAAACAGGAAGTCAGGTATTCAAATGTACTACTCGAGGACACATTAATAGGGCTTTGAAAATTCCCCTGGTTTATGCCGTAACCATGCCGAGAACTGCAGGGACGTGCTCTTGCAGGAGCAGTAGCTGGTGCAGGCTGGATGTGTCCATGAAGAGTACTGTGGGATGCATTACAGAAAAAACTTTCTGTTTAAGTGTGTAGCGTAAGCATAGTTAAGTCCTGAATCAGATTATACAGGGCATTTGTCATAATTCGCTGGTGAAGGTGATTCAATAAGAGCTTAAGTGTCTCTTAAAGACATTGCATACCCCGTCTCTGAGCAGGAGGATGGGCTGGATGACCTCTTTCAGATCCTGGCAGACTATTGTATTTGTGACTAATCCTTTTCCTCCTGTCTAAACTCTTTCCCTCACCTGGATTAACAGATTTCACCTGAACTTCATGGCTGTTCTAATTTTAGCGGTGAGTTTAATACTGTGTTCAACCACCACCCATGCGATTTACCTGATAAATTGGGTGTGCCTGTAAGGCATCTGGAGGAAGAATCCCTGCCTTTCAATATGTTGGCAAAAGAGGCAGAGGCTTTTTTTTTTTTTTTTTCCCAAATAATTATATACAAACCGCTGAAGTGCCCTTCAGGGGCATTAAAATGACGTTACTTAGTAATTATGGCAGTAGTTACAGTTGCTATCAGTTTTCATTTATAATTCTGAGGTTATAACCTCAGCTAAGGAAAGGAGAAACAGCAGACAAAACCAGGCAAACCCAGGCAATTCCAGGATATGCAGTACACGTACGCCTATATCAGAAACTTTCCTGTCAAGTTGTTTTCTATTCATTTACAGGACACCAGCCATCCCTTCAAAGCAAACAGAAAACAACAGGACCCAGTTAAGATCAGAATAAAATCCCTATCCTGTAACTATCCACCCCCCATAACTTACAAATTCTTTATATTAACTTCTTTGTAAAAGAGATTTGCACAGAGGTGAAGTTTTTTTGCAAACTGTTCGTCTTCAGAGATGAAAAAACCAGCACGCTGAGAAATGACGAAATGCAGGAGATATGGGCTTCCGCTCTGCATGTCACAACCCAAGAAACATTTTAGAAAATGTTGTTTAATTCCCAGGTGTTAGCTTCCAGGAACTGTAACTTTCTGTTCTCAGCTGTGATTACTTATTAAAAAAAAAAAAAGAAAATTAAAAATAGCCTTGGAGTATTTAATTCTTATAGGTCTGAGGGCAACTGTGGGCAAAAAACACTCTGAGAGTGAGGGGCTGTGCGGTGATGGTTGATCAGGGCACAACTGTATGCAATAAGCAGACGCAGAAGCAGCAAAAGCAGAGGCACAAGCACTAGCACTGCACAAGCAGCTCTTTATTCACGTACACAAAGCTAGAGAGAGAGAGCTTCTGAGCTGTTTTGCCAGACAGGATGAGCACTCTCATTCTCAGGGTATGCCAGTGTCTTCAGCCACATCTCTCTGCACATGCTCCTCCAGGCCCTTTTCCAGCCTGACCTTCACAGGCACAAACAATGCTTTTCCCCCCTATCTGGCCAGCTCAATCTTATGCTTAAACCAATATAGTCTTATTTATGATCAAGTTTTGCTCATTCTGTGATAAGCTCTGAAGGGTTCCAAAATCAGTCTTAGAGGATCTTCCAAAGGTTCTGCATGGCCCCAAGAATGCATAGAGTCCCAGCAGCACCAGTGGGTCCCTGCCCAAGTGGAGACTGGCTGGGCTGGATCTGGGGCTGGTTTCTCATTCTCCTCCTGGCCAGGTCATGTGGCCCCAAGAGGATTGTAGTTAGATATTTAATTCCATGTGCCCTGGAGGTAAAAAATAATCTCATAACTTCATTATGTTATTAGCTTATAGCTTGTCACATCTTTATTAAGCCGTCTTTCCACAATGTCCCAGTGTTCACCAGATGAGGCAAACGGAATGACTCTGGATGATGATGGCAGTCAGCAGACCACGGTCAACAACATACAGCTTTTTGCATTCAGACAAATATATTTTATTGGTGATAATCACTGCACAGAGAAACATATGGCACCAGAATTTGGAATAATTTATAAAGAAAACTTGGGTCTCTGCAAAGTAGCTGCCACATTGGAGGACTGGGATAAAGTCAGTACAGGACTATTAGAAAAGTTTATTTTGAATAAGCAACAAAATGGCAGCTTGAAGCCAGTGGTACCAAGGGGGTGGGTCAGCACCAGCAGATCCAGGAGTCTGACTGGTAGATAAGCCTAGTGAAATACTGTTGCTCTGTGGAAACGGAGCACTCACTAGGCCTGGAAAATACAGGAAATTAAGGCATCCTCTACAAGTTGACTTTTACTTAGACTGATGACACTTAGAGCAGTGATCCTAACTGGTGTGAGGGCATGAGGACTGTCATGGTTTCAGCCAAAATCACTGCAAACGGACAGACAGATGACCCTTCCCCCTGCAAAAGAGAGGAGAGGAAGAGATAACGAAAGAGAGAGCAGTTTAGAATGAACTAAACTACTTTAATCAAGAATTAATATTAAAATAAAAAAGAAGAAAATAATTAAATAGATACAATATATACAAAACCGTATCAAGCTCCCAGGATATCAGTCCCGTCACCGGCAGGCACTGGAGAATTCCCAGACTGGACCCAGTGATGGATGGGAACTGCATTCCAGCTCTGGAGTCAGGCACACATGGATCGGGATCAAAGGCAGACGAACAGACAGGGTCCTCTTCAGATGGCGTCCATCCAGGTAGAAGCCAAAGGAGAGGAGGGGAGCTGGCCCTTTGATCCCTCAGCTTTTATACTGAGCATGGGGCAGATGGGATGGAATAACCCAGTTGGTCAGGTTTGGGTCACCTGTTCTGTCCGTTCCTCCCCACAGGTTGGACCCCTCTACACTTTTCCATTTCTGACCCTCTAAGGGGCAAATAACGAAAACTGGCTGACTTTGGTTGTTATAGCAATAAGTACAAGCAAGGGCCTCTCTGCACACCATTCCCTGGTGTGTAGCACAAACATTGGCCTTGTCATCCTGAGAACGAGCAGTTTTCTCCACAATATGCCATTAATTTCAGAGAGTTAGAGGAGGCCTAACTAAAATGTAAAATTACAGAACACAGAATTGGTTCAGTTTTACCTCAAACTGGGACAAGGACTGTGCAGAGTTATGCCCCCAAACAAGAATATCAGCATTCAGCAGACCTCCATGGGACCAAACAACACAAGGCCATGAATGCCAGTGTTGTCTCTGTTGTCTTATTTCTGCTAGAATAAACTTGTCCTTTTAATCTAAACTGGCATTTGGGAAAATGAAGCTTATTATTAAAATTGTTTCTGTGGCCCAAGTTTATTTCTTATATCTCAGGAAACCTGAGGCGTGAGGAGTCCTCCCATCTAAATACACTGAATAGGAGGAAAATAATGAGTACTCGCAGAATGCCAGCATTTCACGTATTCCTTGTGTTACATGGGTTTGTCCTGAGGATTGGGCATCCATAGAATTTCATCTGCCAGTTGGCATTTTCTCCAGTGTGGAATTGTTGGTACATATAAAGTTCCATGTTAAAGATTGTGATGGTCCCAATGACAATACCAATTGCCATTGTTGCCAGCCAGTAATAGAAATAGTACCATGAAGCACTATTTGCAGAGGTAAATGCTGACATGATCATGATCTTGTGGTTTACTAAGGAATCTCACTAGTTCCAGTAGATAAATGTAGTACCTCTGTTGGTCCAAGGCTGTGATATACTACCTGGAAGGTTTCTTACATTTTCTGTCTTTTCCTTATTGAGAGATGTCAAAGCTCAGCAGTTTGTACTAAGCATTACTGCATTATATTGTTTAGGTAAGATAGGATCCTTTCTTTTAATTGAATTTCTGTCAACAGAAGATTTCTGTGAAAAAGAAAGATTCAAAAATTTCTCTGAAAAAATTATTTCTGTCCGAGAAATTTCATTTTATTATATTCTTTCTCAGTCTCTTTGTGGATATAAAGCTTCAGGTTCATCCTCATTTGAGCTTTTCCTTTGTGACTTTCATTTCTCTCACTGCTACTAGAGCACGTTGGTGGGAATGCATTTCCAAATACATTCCAAATGATTTTCTGTAGAAATTGTAGATTTCAACCAGATAGAAAAAAATAATGTGACTCCTCCCTTAAAAGAATCTCTCTGGTCTTGCTCTACAAGCCTTTCCTTTACCCCATAGCTCACTTATTAACACAACAGGAGGCGTGAAGAGGACAGGAACTTACCTGCACAACTGGCTCAGAAACAGATTTGTAAAAATCACTGAGGAAAATGCCCAAAAGTACATAAGAGCACCGCAGGGAAGATAACAGAAGAAGCTATTGTCATCTGAAGAATAAAGAATCATGAACTTGATTTATTTTTCATTTTCCCAAGGAGAAAGAAGAGACTTATCAAAATCGTATTATCTATGCTCCTGCTCAGTCTTTATACGGACCCGATCTATTCCTAAAATGAACTGTATCCTTTCCTAGAAAATGTTCTGAAAGAGTATTAAAGGAACTGTATTTTTCTACTCACATGTTTATATTTTCTGTTGAAACAGTCTCAAATGTGAATTAATAACTTCAGGGCTATCAACTTTTTGCTTTGCTTCATTTTTTAAATTGTGACTGCTATTATACATATAGGATTTTCTTTATAAACTCATATCCTGGACTTGTGTAGTTAAAGGAAAAGTAATTTAAAATAACAAGCGTCGTTCCCTGCTTTTATATTTATACTAGTACTTAGTATTTTATATGACCTTAAGTATCCAAAGTATAGTCCAAACTTTTATCAACACTTACAAAACCACTGGTGTTTTCTAGGAGAACAAAAGTTCTATGGAATAACAGCAATAAAACTGGAAAATGTAGAGATTAATGATATGCTCCTAACAGATGGAAGTAAACGATCAGAGATTCAGTGCATGTCACTTCTTGCCTCTTAGCTCCACTTCTCTCAGCTTACAAGCCACTCTGCAGTGTGAAGTGCAGCAGCTCACCCTCATCCTGAAGTGTCCTGGAGTGCCCTGTCAAGAAGTCACCCCAGTCCTTGTCTGTGACACCCACCAGGAGCAAGTCTTTTTGAATTCATTTTACCCTCCGTATAGTCTGTCATTATTTCATGTGCATTTACAGCCTTCTCTCCTCCCAAAAAGGCATGGCCAAGATCCAGCAACCTGTCCTTTCAATAACATACCATATCACCTTATTAGTGTCCTCTCCAGACAATTTTGCATTAATTAAGGAATCACAGTGATTTACTGATTCCTCAAGAGTGTTTTTCCAGGAACCATCCTGGGGTGACTGGTGTGCGTACCACGCGTGCTGGTTGTAGTCCAGCTCAGAGGTTCCCACCATGGCAGCTAAGCTCACCTTTCCAGCACTTACCAGACTGGTGGCTTTGGGTCCCTGTTGCTGGACCTGCACACAAGGAAGCTTGCTCTAGGGGAGCTGTAGCACTGTCTGTTCCCCTGTCTTCTGTGATGCAGTTCCAGACGTTGCTCAGACAAACCCCTTTGAAGACCCTAGCAGAACCGCTTGTCATTGTAATACATACTTCCCTGAAACTCCAGTTTTTTGATGTTCTTCAGTATCTTCATTTTTTAAGACCAAACCCATGATTTCTATTCACTATCATTTGAGAATTTTTTAAATCTCAAACCTAGCTACCCAAAGAGAAAAAAAAAAAATTATCAGCTTCAGCAAGGCCTTCATCGAAGATGCTTTTTTGGAATGAGACTTTTCCTGGTTAACCACTAACCAGGTTAGTGATGACAGTGATACATCAGCCACATATTACTATCCTCTGAAATTTAAGTCTTTGAAAGGATCACAAACCACATTGAAAACTGAGTTTGCATTCAGATAGAGAAGTCTAGTCACAAGGATCAATCAGAATTCACAAGCTTTTTAAAGGCAGGTTTCCTGTGCGATTATACATTTCTGAAATTCCCTAAACCGATTCCTAGAAGTTGTATGTGGAGAAACACATTTCCAGTTTTTCTCATGGATTGTCTCAAATTAGATTTGAAAATGCTCATGAAATAAGTAATCATGTATAGAAAGCGATGCCAGCTTTTGTGGCCATATGTGGAATTTTACTGAAAATATTTTTGAAACTGGGTCACTTTTATGAGAAGTGCTAAATATTTAAATTCAGACTTAATCCTTGAAGTGTGCTAATTCTGTCTTTTAAAGAATTTGCTAGCACTTGCAAGTCAAATTCTAATCACTACTAAAGCAAAAAAACTATATGAATCAAAAAAAGAAAGTATATCCCTTAGTATAAAAATAACAGGAATTTTGCAAGCTGAATTGCATCTTTTTACTCCAGTAAATAGTTAAACTCAAACCACACAATAGTTTCATGTTTAAAATCAACAGTGACTTCCATGTGTAAGGAGAGATGAAGGATAAATTGGTGCCGTTCTCCACATGCCCAATTTAAAACAGTAACGTATTCATAATCAGCATTCCTTAAGCAAATTTTTTTTTTACACTGAAAAGAAGTGTTAAGATTTTACTTCTGAATACTATAAAATATGTGATCACAGTCATTGAGGACAATTTATCTCTGTGCTACATACCATTTTGGTGTCATTAACAGGCAAGAACCATGAAGATGGCAGTGGCTGGAAGAGGAAGAAAAATAATTTGTAGGAAGCACAACATAATTAGGGTCCTTGTTCGTACAATCTATAATTTTTGTTTAGCAGAGAGGTGGCATATACGAGGCATCAATAGATCAGAAATGTAGAAGAAAGTTTATAGAGTGTATGTTTATAGGTAGTTTAAGGAAATAAATAAAAAATCAACATAATCAGAAATTATCTATTTTTAATATTTTAAAACTTTGAAATGTTTAAATTGTACTGGCTTGACCAAAGTGATAATGTTTACCACTGTTGTGATGAATTTTGATGAAATGTCACTACTGAATGCAGATGCCAGTTCCCCTTTCACTTGGCAAATGTAATTGGAAACAGTGTAGCTTAGAGAGACATGGCATCTCCCAAGAGATGATTCAGAGAATCTTAAGACAGTCCACTTACTAGTTAATATTTTAGGAAAGGATTTGAGAGGTTAATTCTTTTTTGAGAAGAAAAAGCTGTTGACTTTTAAAGCTGAACAGTATGGTATCATCTTGGATACATGAAAAGAAATCCTCTTTCAGAGATGAAGAAGAAACTGTCATTGCCTCATAGCTTAAACTTTATCTGAATATTCTTGTGCCCTAGATTTTTCCTCTACATTGAGTACATGTTTTGAGATTAAGTTGTTCTTTTTGACAACCTGCAGTAGCTTCATACAGTGTAATTGTACTAGTTTTAGCAGTACTTTGGACCTCCAAAGACCAAAACTATTAAAAAACATAGGAAAACATACCACAAAGGATACAGAAGATGATTACTTTGTCCCCTTTGCATTTTGCTTTATTATTTTGCTTGATGATGGGCTGCACAGGCTTGTTTTGTTTACTTCTCTACGAGCATGGTATGCACCTACAAGGCATAATTTTTGATGCCTGGAAATTAGTTGTTGCTATATTAATCTTTGAGGGGCTCAGCCCAACAGTGACACCTAGAATCCTGTGCTAGCCAGCCATTTTTCCTGTTTACCCTATATAATGATTTCAGCTGGGATACAGTTGGATTTCTTTCTGGGAGCTGATGTGATGCTAGGTTTTGAATTTGGGATGAGAGTGATGTTGATGGAGCACTGGTGGTTTTAGTTGTTGCTCAGCAGTTAAGGTCTTTTCTGCTCCTCACACCGTCCGGCCAGCAAGCAGGCTGGGGGTGCCCAAAAAGCTGGGAGGAGACATAGCCAGGACACCTGACCCCAAATGACCACAGGGATATTCCATACCATTTGACATCATACTCACTATATAAAGCTGGGAGAAGCAGAAGGAATAGGCAGGTGTTCAGAGTTATGGTGTTTTGTCTTCCCAAGTAACCACCGTGGATGACGGAGCCCTGCTTTCCTGGAGACAGCTGAACACCTGCCTGATGATAGGAAGCAGTGAATGAATTACTTGTTTTGCTTCACTTGTGTGTGCAGCTTTTGCTTTACTTATTAAACTGTCTTTGTCTCAATCCATGAGTTTGTTTTTTTTGCTTTCCCCTCTTTTTCTCCTTCTTCTCTGTACTTTCCGGGAAGAAAGGGGAGAGTTGAGTGAGCTGCTGGCTGGGGTTAAACCACAACACCCCAGAAAATGATCATAATGTTTCCAGCTCAGGACAGCATCTAAATCCACTGTGTGGTGAGCGGGAAGCTCTGGACTAGGTGGCTGTGCCAATGGTGTTTCTGGCAGGCATGCTGGAGAGCATCCCATTACTCTGGGGTTTAGCAGTGAGCCCAGCTCACAGCCATCCTCTCTGGGACAGCGGGAGTATGGTTAAGCTGCTCCCTCACTGCAGGGCAAGACTGGTCCCAATGCAAGCTTTTTTGTGGAGACACTTATTCATAGGATCCCTCAGAGCATCTACATTTTTGGGACGCCATGAGTATCCAGACCATGCTATCTAAAATGATCACTGTACCAAAAAGGTGTATTGACTTTTAATCCACTGAAATCAGCACTGACTAGTCTCTCCATTTTATGTGTGAATTCTGTCTATTTTAAAGGTCTTTATGCTCTCTAGTACTTAAAATCTATGACATTTATTTATGGAACTTAATTTTAAAATGTTCTATAAGAACACAAATGAACCTGGCAAACTCACTTTGTGTGTAAAATGCACTGATATTCGTATGTCACTGTCACACACACCAAAAAAAAGCCAAGCACCAGTCACTACTTTTTCCACAAATTTGCACAAAACTTGTATAATATGTGTTATATTTGAATTTTTTAACAGACAATGTGATCCTTTAATTGAAATGACAATTATATCACAATAATAAATTGATTACACCTAAGTGCACATTAAAAAAAAAAGGGGATAATCATTTCCTTTGCACTGGCCTTTAACATGTTAGGTGTCACATACCATTAATCTCTTTGAAAAACGTTTGATGTTCTGTCATGTTGACAACTTTCCTATTACTTTGAGAACAATATCTAGTGATATTTAGTTATATATTGTTCTAAAATCTCTGCATATAGGTAATGGGCCTTAATGACTTCATGGAGCTTGCAGAGAGGGTAAGTCACATCTTAGACAATTCTTTGCTGAGACACCTTTCAACAGGGATGTGATTCTGTAGTGGCTAAAGTAGTTTTCTAATTGTCTTGTCTAAGGGCTGTCAACAGTGGGGGCCGAGACTGTTGCCTAAATGAACCATACGAATAAAATTATTCTTTGCTAATGAGATACTCAAGAAAGCTGTGAGGATTTCAAAATTCTAAAAATGGTGTTTTGTTGTGCAAAGTGTTCTGTTCTCATCAGCGCAAGTCTTACTCTATAATGTTGGCGGGTTAACACTGAGAATATTACCAGTTGAAGATTTGGTGTGTAAATGCATGTAAAAACAAAGGTGGAATGATGCTGACGTGTCTAATATTAAACTTTTCAAGTTTGGCACTCAAGACACTGTACAAGTTTTGAGATAAATTTGCCAGTGCAAGAGACTAAAATGGTACAACTTAGGTAAGAGACACAAGAAGAGCAAAGAAGGTTTGTCGGAACAGGGTAAGAAGAAACTGAAGAAACTGTTTGGATCTTTTCTAGCACTTCTGCAGAGCGCATTTCTGCAGTTTGTTGTCCCCAGAAGACAGCAACCAAAAAGACCCCATGCTGGAGTCTGATGCATATTTTTATGGTAAGCCACAAAAAGCATCTTTGATGTTTACAATGGGAAGCAAGATCAGAGTTGATCAGACAGCTGCTGACAAGCTTCCCTGAAAGCACAGCACAATGAGGTTGCTATAGTCAAGAGTCTATTTCTGTTTCTGTTCGAATGGAGCTAATTTGTTTTGTACAGTATTTGGAGTAAAATCTTCAAAGGGAAGCCTGGAAAGTTCCATTTCCTGCTTTTTGCCGTTGGTTAGCTGTCTCATAATAGTTAATAAAACTTGTGGTTAAATGACTAGCTCCCCAATATATGATGAATTTACATTTCAGAAATTAACTTTTGTTTAAGTATAATAAAGAACTTTTTGAGCAGCTTGATTTAATTACTATCTTCTCTTAGAGTAAACAAGGAAAAATGAACAAGAAGCCCATAAAAACAGAGGAAGAAGAACCCTTTGAAAGCTTCCTTGTCCCTCTTTTCTAAAGCTCTGTAGATAACAACTCAGTGGGCACAGAAATTTCATAGCAAGTGAAAAAAAACCCAACAAGTATCAGTCTAATAAAAATGTCACTGTCATTGAAATGGTTGTCCTATGTTACAACAGGTCTAATATTAGTGAAAACCTAATCTTTTGTCGGATATTAAAAAAATATGAACCATTACTCTCATCAGAGCTAATCAGGAGTTACACATTGTCATTTCATAGGTTTTGAAACATCCTCAAATGAGTGTCTGGAGAAAGAGACTCTTGTGGATATGCTACCTTTATTCTGGAAACTTTTAGGGTGAGAGTGTTCTATTTAGACCATGGCAGGAGCCCACGCACTAAATGATAGACGCCACTGTATTATTCCACTGTTATGTCACTAAGCAAGTAACTGCTTAGTGAAGGAAGCTACAGTGGCAGATTAGTGTCAGTAATGCATTACTTTTTATAATTCATTCATTTTTTGAAAAAAGCTATTCTATCATTTTCAGGGTTGGAAATGCTATTTTATTATTTAAAAATATGAAATCTGAAATCCTCAAAGCTTATGCACATAGGAAGCAGGACCTCCCTGTAGCTGCTGAAATGCTGTTGAGACAGGAAGAACTTGGAATTCACTTGCATCGTGATAAATGTGATTTCTGAATCAACTGGTACTTGGCAAGAAAGAGAATGCTGGAAGAAACCATAGAAGTTAGTAATCTATACAACAAGAGAGCATAAAATTCTAAGTACAGATTTGCACACATGCTTTGCTGTTGAGCAACTGCATAAAGAGGTGATTTAACCTCTGGGTGGATGGAGTGTAGAAATGGTCCCAGTTGCTCAGCCCGATTTTTGCAGTGACTTCTATTTCATGTGCATTCAGTTACAATATTTTAACCTAGCAGACATTCTTTACGCTAGGAACTGCAAAAATAGGGCTGTGTGCTTGTCTCTCAGTGGATCTTTGTTGATGATTTATCTTTTAATACAGAGGTCTTTATTTTCTACTGTGATTATGTTTTTTTGTTATGTGTTCCATTTTTTCACTCAGAAGTTTGTAGTATTCTTGATTTTCTATAGGAATGAAGCCTGACAAAATATGTTTAAATATAGCTGCGTGAACATAGAAGTCAGCCTGTTGAAATGATGCTATTCATTTCAAAAGCTTGATAAAAACATTGTCACAGAATAGAGCCATAGAAGGTGTTTTGGCAGCTGCAGCAGTAGCATTTGAAGCATCTTTGTAATTAGTGTTATCTAAAGCTTATTTACTATTCAGATTCACTGAAAATTGCTGCCAATTTAACAGTTTTTGCTGTCTTAGGACTTTTTAAATAACATGGTCCAGCACACAATTTTATTTACAGCTTGGCTCAGTTTTCTTTTTTAATTTTTTAATGAAGCTGATTATTTGCTTATGTCTTTAATTCTCATTTTCTGATGTGCTGTCTTTTTTTTTTTTTGACAAGGTTCAAAGTAAAGCAAATTTGGGATTAATATGGAAAAATTCCACAAGCATGAATAACTATAAAGGAATGAAGACAAAACCTGGTGCTTAATGTATATGAGTGCAGCTGTTGTCTTTCCTGGTGTGAGCTTTTACCTGGTACCTGAGGCAATCTGTGAGAAGGAGACATTAATGATGCAGGAAAGCCCTTTTACTACTGCAGGCATAGTCTAAGTCTTTTTGTTGTAAATGAAAACTTAATTTCTGAAGAGGGGGTAGAGTGTTGCAATATCTTTTTGGTAAGTGCCAAAAAAACAACTGCCATTTTCTTGCAAAGGTAAATGGACTCCAAAACTGTGGCTGACAGACTGGTTTTGTGGTAGAGAGGATTAAGCTAAGAGTTTACCACTTGTCTTTTTAGTCCTATGTGGAAAAAAGATTTAATTAATTCCTTCCCAGTTCATTGTTCTATTCCCAGAAAGGCTGACATCCAGCTTACCTTTCCCAGATTCAGCCCTAGCCAGATGAGGTGAAGTCCTTGTGCCTGAGCACACCTGCCTGTGAGTCAGCACTCACTGTAGTCGCTTGAAGTCTTCTCCTTAACTGAAGCAGTCTTTGGGTTGGGGCATCCGGGGAAGAAATCTCTGCCTGTTGGGTTTTACCTTCTTGTGAGGACCCAAAACGGCTACATGAAACAGCAGGGCAGCATTGTCTACTAGCACTCCTGTGTACTTCCTCATGAAAAAAGACATGAGAACAGGCCATACTGATCACTGCTGGTCACCACCAGAGTTCAGCAGCTGTAGGATGGATAACATGCATGTTCCTTGAGCTGGCATCAGCAGTTGAGAACAGAAGACTGTTCCCCTATGGCACTCCCCAGCGCTCACTCCATGTGAAAAGCCACAGTGAGGAGCTCCGTTCTTTTGCAAGTGATAAATTATCATACTGTAAGATGTGAGGCTTGAGGAGCCAGCTACTGGAATCAACCTCCTTTCGCTGCTTTGCAGTGATATCAAACCCTGGCCTTCCTGGTGTGCTGCGTAACACTACTTCAGAGATCATCCATTCCTTTGAGAAAGGTTTAGTGCCTTGAAAAAGACTTAAACAACAGTTATCCTTCAGAAACATATAACAGAAATGTGCACTGCAACTCATGGCAGGTTATCAGATTTTTTAATGCTCCGAGTGCGATCTTTTTGAAGTTTTCTGAGATTTTCTCATGGAGATTTATTTCTGTCTGAGTTTTGAGAATATAAACCTGCAAAATGCTTGCTTTTGCCTTCTTTCTGTGATTTGTTAGTAAAGAGAAATCAATGCTAAATATTGTGTTTCCCTGTCTAACAAATCCGTATTTTATAGCATTCACAGAAGCTTTGTCAGAGTGCTACCGTCATTTAAAGGAAGATTTGAAAAGTGTGAAGTTAAATTCGACAATATTGTTCAATAGTCCTACATCTAAAAGACATGGATGTGCTCTTCTGAATTCTTTGCAAAAAGCTCTGCTCAAGGTAAGTGATAATAAAAGAGTAATCCTTTTCTGTTTGCTTCTTATCCAAATTATGGAGGCAGAAAGAGACTAGATGTCAGGTGGTTTAATTAATTCATAATTTTCTTAATTCTTCTGTAAATACCACCTGGCACTAGATAACCTATTCCAGATTATCTGTCATGCAGTGAAACACCAATACGGGCTATCTCTGGCTTGTTTCTTTGGGAAGGGGCTGGAAAAGCACGTGTGAAGGACAGTGTGGCTCCTGCCTGGTGCAGGGCTAGAGCTGAACGGCTTTACCCCCATCCTCTGGTTCTGTGGCACTTCTGCTGCTGATTTCAGATAGCTACCACCCCTCTTCAAGTGCGACACTGGCCTGTGGTTGGAATCCTGCTGTTGTCCCCAGACAGGTAATGTAGCTCTGCATGGGTGGGTTTGGACACCACATAATGGGAGGGCATATGCCACCTCCTGCCTCATATTGGAGGTGCCTCCAACCCATTTTGCTGTACCCTGAGTGAGGCTTTTCCCATCCCCATTTCCTGCTTTGACCTATTGAGGATCTAGTCACGTGTCAGTGGAGAGCAGCAGTGCTGGGAACATGATGTTTTGTATAGTACGTTGGCCGTTTCAGAGCAGTGGGTCCTACTCTCCTTCCAGTGTGCTTTTCTTGGCCTCACTGAGCTGCACATGTCATTGTCATACCTCCTCTGCTAGAAAGCTGGTGGTGGAGATGCTGGACACGGGTCGATGTGTCGGCTTTTTGGGAGGGCTTTGTTTCTCTTGCCTTGCACATGGCAGAGCAGTGTAGGGTCTGGCAGCTCCCCAGAGGCAGGGACCACAGGGACTTCCCAGGGCAGCAGGGAATCCTCCAGACAAGGAGCTGGGCAGGATGGGGGGCAGTGAGGCAGCCCTGTCCCCAGGTTTTGGGCATTTCCCTGGGACAGGGATGAACCAATATGCAAAGCAGGGTGCCACAGCTTTATATATATAAAGCATATACTTCGTCTGAAAGCAGCAAGACTCAGCTTTACTATGAGAATAACATATTAACAAAAGCCCTAAAATTTCTCTTTAGGGCTCTACTTGCTACTTTTGTAGTATAGCATCACTACTGTCACTGGGAAAAAGGGAACCAGAGGCACTACAGCAGCTCTCTGTAGCTTTAGTGAAATTAAATGGTGACTTTTAAAAAAATAACTTATTCCAGGGACTGTCTGTGACTCCAGGGACTCTGTTAAAGGCCACCAGGCAGTGGACAAAGCGCATGACCCATTAATAAATTAAGTCTGTTACGGTTCCCTCCAGCCATGTTTCACCTCCCAAGCACATCAGGTATTCTGCTGCTGCTAAAAATCCATTCCTGTTCTCTCAAATGCTTTGAGATCTCAGTGATCAACCTACAGGTCTCTGAAATAGAGAATCACAGAATGATATGGGGTTGGAAGGGACCTCTGGAGATCATCTAGTTCAACCCCCCAGTTATGCTTAAGAAATTATCAAGAAATTATGCTTAAGGTGATAATAGAAGTTACAGAAGTGCAAAGACTGATGCATGCAGAAAATGACAGCTGACAAGCAGCAACATTTACGAATCTGGTATTGCCCAATAGGGAACAAGCATCCAGCAGTGCACAAGCACCTGACCCCCATTGAAATCCGTAACAAAACCCCCATTGACTTGTATGGAACTGGGATTTCAGCTCTCATATTTAGCAATTCAGCTGCAGAGTTTGTGGCAAAGAGCAAGGTATTTGTATGCAACACTGACCACCCAAGAGACGGGACCACGGCACAGAACAAAGGAGTGTTGAGCTGGATCCACATGTGCTGCACAATACTCTGGCTGCGTTTGTACAATTAGCCCATCATGACGTGAGTCACGGATAATAAAGAGCTGTCTGTAGTCCCACGCAGCAGCAGCAGAAGCAGCAGCAGGGCATGAGGAGCTGCGGCAGTGGCTCTGCGGGCAGGATTCCTAAAAGAAGTGTAATCAGGTCACTTGACATATGTTGGGCATCCATACGGCTGAGTAAATAACTCAGCCAAACACCTGGAAACATCATGGGATTGGTAAAAACAGATGTGTGACTAACAGGAAAATCCTGCAATCCCAGTCTCCTATTCATTGCTTTCAAAAGTTATTTTCCTCGTGCACTCACTCAGGCAAATACAGATCCATATCACGTTTTTTGTAATTAAAGTAATTTATTTTTCTTTTTTAATAAGTGAAAGGTTCTGCTACACTCACTGGCATGAGTCCCAGATGAGTGTAAATTACCCAGAGCAAGAAGTTTTCCAGAAAATGTTACCTCAGCTTGTCAGGACTTCAGTCTCAGCACACATTATCCTTTCACACATGTGCGAGAATGCCGTTTATTGTTTATCTTCATGCTTTATTCATTTGTGAGCCCTCTTAGAGCCAGATGTCAACTTGACTAGCTTGACAGAAAACCAACAGTTCTCTCCTCTCTGCCACTGCACTTGACAAGTGAACTGGTTTTATCTTAAATTGCTTTGATAAAGTCCACAGGAATAGGCCCATTCCGAGGGCATGTTCTTTTTTCAGCACAGAGGAAATACCTGTAAGTCTGGATAGGGCTAGCCAGAATTTTATTGCTCGTAATCGTCAGAGACAAGTTAGAAACAGATTTAGAAAAAGTATTGTTTGTGTTTAAACATTCAGTACATAAACGCCCAGAATGATGATGTGTCAGGGCCTCTCTACTCCCATCTCATGGTAAACAGAGACCACAGCAACTCTGGGACCAGAGACCCCGGCCATGGAATGTCTGCATTTTGTGGGAACTGCAGACATTTCCAAAATACATTCATTCTATATGGGACAAAAAGTCAAATAAAATCACTTTCTAGAATAATATTTCTGCAAGTGATACACTTCAAAATAAAATGTCCTGTTGTTTTTTGTTTTTTTTTACATCATCTGAATGTATTCTCTTGCTTTGAAAAGAAGCACTAGTGCTTTAAATCCACTCTCTAAGACTTCTGAGGAAAAAAAAATCATCTGTGAATTATAGTGAATAGTACAATTGAATGAGAAAGAAGGTAGATCCCACGCAACTCCACCATTTATGAATTGCTGCTGGAGAACCTGTCATTCACACAGTGACGTGTCTCTTCTGAGAATGACCAAGAAGGTCACTCCTTTCTTCTCTGTCACACCTACATTTTAGGAGTAGCATAGTAATACCCCATTTACAGAGGCAGATGTCCTTAACAGAAATGAAACAGTTTATTTCCTTCCTAACAGTGGAATAATTTCTGCATACTTTTCTATGCCTGACCCAAGGATCCACAATTGGGCCTCAGAAGCCACGACAAGACCTATTTCAAAGCTCAACGGTGAAATACCCTTCTTGGCTCTTGGGAAGGGCTCATGCTGCTGTGTCTGACATGCAGAGCTGAGCTTGGAGGAAGTCAGTTTTAGTCAACATCCTCATCAAACTGATGCTTTAGTCCATAATCACTGATTGCTTTACACGTCTGCAATTTCAGCTCACCCAGGGTGAGCCAATTGACTCCCTCGGTGAGGAAACCTGTGAGTAGCGGTGGGCTGGCTTTCTCCCGTATGCCCCTATACTGACCACCCTTCAGGGCTCAAAACCTTACCGTGTCTTCTCGTAGAAGGGAAACTCTGTTGCCCTTCTTGGTGTGTGAGGGAGCTCCTTCAGTGACAGAAGATCAGCGTGTCAGTTTGCCTCTTAAGGGGTTTTGTGCAGAAGCACACTTTGTGGTTAGCCAGTCGATCAGGTACCATGAGGGAGAAACTTACGGGTTGAGGCTAGCAGCAATGGCTGACCAGGGCAAGAAGACTCTGAAAAAGCATGAGGATATTCACTTTAAGATGAAGAATTGAATCAGTCCTCCCTGACCACAGGATTTTTTCTGTTGAGGTGTGAGCATGTCTGGCATCCAAGGCAGAGGGAAAAGCACACCACCAAGGATGAATCTTGCTCAATACCATATCAGCCCACTGAGTCTTGCTCCAACGGTGCCTGGGAACCTGGAAAAGGGAAAATTTGTGCCAGCTACATCTGTTAGGAAAAGTTAGAGGAGAATCTGGCACTAGAGGCTCCTCTGATTTCTCTGGACTTGGACAGGGGTGACACGTATAAATGATGAGGATCCATGGTCCCTCTGTATGTCTTTGAGAGGTAACTAAGTGAAGCAGTGCTATTGCCAGGCATCTTACGTTGGTATATACAGACAAGGTGAACTTGTAGAGAGATCTGCATGCTGAAAAAGTCTGGAGACCTGTTCTGTTTGATTCCTTTGGATTTAAACAAAGGCTAAGAGTCCTCTATTTGATTTCTTTGGTCTAGGGTAAAGGCGAGGAGCCTCTGTTTGATTTTAACTGACCTATTAAAGGCACATTGACACTGCTCACATAAGTTGATGTTATTGACTTGTTCTACTGTAGCAGACAATATGCAGCCTCTCCTAGCCCTGAAAACATTTCATTCTACATCCTGAATTTCTCAGGGAAAGGTGTTGGGGTTTATTGACCCAGACATCCTTTATTTCCTAGACACCTAAGGGTATGGTATTGGCCTCTTCTGGCCTTACCTTGTTACTTTGCCATGATGGCTTGTGATGTGCATTTTGCCTTAAGGTTTCATTATTACTTGTCTCTTGATGTAGACCAAAAATGGTCAGTCTTGTCATCTTCCTGAAAGAATTCATAAACTTTTCCTGTCAGAATAATCTGTTACCTCTTGCTCCTCAAGACTTTACTGGGTACTGGGCCTTACTGTTATAATTCCCGCACCCCCCCGCCCCCCATCAGTCTTCCCATCCTACAGAAGAAGGACCCTAGGGGTAGGATGTACAGTAGGCATGAAGTATGGGGAAGAAGAGAGATTACACATTTTTGAAAGTAGGATAGGGAAAAGCACAGGTTGTGAGAGAGGGAAATGCATAGGGGCTTGAGCAGACCCATCCAGAGTAACAATGCTTGTTCCATGTAAGTTCAGAAATCATGCACTTTGCTACTGGGTAGTGGAAATACAGTTAATCCCAATAATGGTCTTCCCTCACAGAAACCCTGACATCTGTAGTGATGCTTTCAAGATGGATTCATGGGGTCCTGAGTGCTCTGTCCTTGTGACAAGGTTTCTCACCGGCATCAGAGGAATGGTCCAGCGTGTGATGGATTGTGATGGTGCACACAGTGCTAGGGATGCTGGCAGGCAGACAGGCAGTCTCTAGCTCGGTGTGGGTGTGGGTGCCTGGAGGCACGATCAACACCCACACGGTGGGGGCTGAGGGGCACGAAATGAGGGCTGGCATCAGGTGAGCAGGAGCACATGGCTGGACTGGCACTGGGTTTGTGGCGTCACTCGCTGTGTAGGCTCCTCTTTGTGAGAAGGATGATGACATTATCTGGCCCAGGCAAAAAATAGCCCCTATGGCAGACTTCACCCGTATATCTTGGGTTTAACTCTATTGATAGTATTTTCTTCTGAAAAACACTTGTCTTTGTTACTGTAACCCCTATTTATGCTTAAAAAGAAAATATACCAAGATAAACCTTTATGATTTCTGTAATCCTGTGTTACTTTCTGATTCAAACCAATCCTGCAAGTCCAAGCTTGGTAAGTTAAACAGTTTTTCTCTTGTGTTTCTTTAAATAAATTTTCCAGGAGCTAGTTGTGTAAGCCCTTTTGGTTATTTTTTTCCCTCCAGTTAATATATTCTGTGCCAACAAGTTATAGGGCCATAGAGAGATTGAATTATACCAATTAAACTAAAGATTTGACAATCTTGTCATAAGTAGAGCAAAAGATTTGGTTCAAAAAGCACTTCAAATTATTTCCTACTTGCAATCAAAATAGACTTTATGGGGCTAAGATCTATCTTTGATTATGCTGGTGCACAGCCATGGAAAACCAATGAAAACTCCTGTGGGTGGAAATGGGTATATTTCAGGGCCGTCCGAGTTGCTCCATTCAGAACCTGGTGTCAAAGCAGGTGTCAGACCTCTCTCACGTTGGCTTTATATTTGGAATGAGATGGCTGTCGTTAAGCACTCAAGCAAGCATGTGCTTGCTTGTGATATTCTATATTAGGAGCTGAGAGGGGTACTCATTTCAGCTTTCAGATAATCTTCCATATTCCTTTTAGGAAAAGCCATTTTTCACAGCTAAATTTGACATTTAGAAGGCTAGATTTATAGGCAGTTGAAAGAATTTCTTTAGCTGTATCTAGAAAAAGCAACAGAGTGGGAACTTAAGTATTTCAGGATCATACTTAGAATTTGTTGAGTTTTAGAGGCCAATTAAGTAATTCAATTTTCTTTCTCGATATATGATCTAATCATGCATGTCCTTATTAAACTAATGTCATTAAAGCCAAAGACATTTCTTATGTGAATACATTCATGCAAAATTAATTTCATTTTCAGATAAATTAATTTCTCAAATTCAGAGCAATTTTTACTAAAATTAATTAAAAAATATTTTAAAATGTCAATAGTCTAAACAATCATGAGCAGTGCTATAATAAGCCAGCACTTTTAAATGCAGTGGACATTTACTTTAGGGAATGAACAGATTTAAGCTTGGAGTCCCCAGCTGATCATATGTAAAAAATAATGGGTCAAATTCAATTCTAATTTGGGGATTTTTTTCATGGTGTTCATCCATGCAGTACCTAAGCACTGATTTATACCAAATGGCACCATCACAAGAAAAAAATTTGTGGGAAAAGCCAAAGCTGTACCAACACCCCTAGGCAGAACCTAATGCCATGGAAAGGCTGCAGGCTTTCCTGGGGAGGGCAAGGCAGTACAGTGAGGCTGTTGCATGCGTATAAAAAAATGTTGATTTAAACAGAGACAGGCTAGCAGCTCTACCTGTGCCCGGTGCAGGAGCCCGGCTGCCCGGCGTTGGCTGCGCCCAGGTAAATCTGTTCCTGGTAGTGCAAAGGGCAGCCGGTTCAAATTAAAGGACTTTGAGCAACGATTAAGCACAGGTGAAAGTCTAATTGCATGGGTGACTCAGAAGGAGTGAGAGCAGCCGAGGGCAGGGAGGAAAGCACGAGGAGCTCTGGGCAGACTGAGCAACGTGCGGGTGCCGTGACTGGGGGAGGGATTCAACCACTCTGAATTTAGGCCTTCTGGACAGGGGATGCTGAACTCTTCCATCCATGTGCTCAGCTCTAAGACAAGGGGGATGTTTTGAGGTGGAGGAAACAACACGGCAGACATTGCTGTGATGTGAAACATCCTTTCAAATCAGTCAGGATAGGAAACAGGGGTGGGAAAATGCTGGAAAAGTACAATGTTATTTCATATTATATGTGTGAACTTTTTTGAGGTGAAATACTTCCCTCTCCCTAGCTTAAAAGACCCTACTTTAACACTGACATCCATTGCAGTGAAGAGAGATACTTAATAATCCAGCTCCCTGGTCTGGCCCTGGATGGGGTCATGTCCAATGTGATGTTCCTTTTTCCCAGCTGCAAGAGCACTGCCATCACTCCTGCTCCTCCCCAGCATGGCTCATTCCGGTAGGCTGTGTAAATTGGCCATTAATTAGCTTCAGGAGATTAAAAGCTTAAAAATTAATAGCACCAGTAAATTAAGAAAAAAAACAAACAAACCAAACAACAAACCAACAGGTGAAAGCTAAACATCATTTTAAATATGAAATATTAATTTGCATAATGCTGAGTAGGCATCCACTTGATTCTAGAGGAACTACATTGCAATGCTTTTAATAAATATATTCATAAGTCCCTTTTTCTTTCCCTCAAAATGAAAAGGTCAAGACTAGCTTTTCCTCTGTGACCTTTCTGAGAAGAATTATCATATCACACTTGTTGATTACAACATGAAAACTAAAGGTATATTGGCTGCAGTACCTGCAGCAATAATTTTTACCTTCAACACTTTTAACTCAACACATAATTTTCACCTTCAATACATTATAACTCATTCTGTTTCTATATTATTCCTCATTCTATATCATAACTAAAGTGATTATAACTATGTATTATTATATATTAGCAATAGCTCTAAGAGCATTCAAGAGTACTTTATAAACTGTCTATTTATTAAATTAATTATGATTAGTTTATTTTGGTATGTCTTTCCACTGTCTAGATCTTCTGGCATTATGTTATTGTAATTTGAGCAATTTTTCCAGAGCCTGTACATGCGACCTACTGAGAAGTCTAATAGCTTGCAGATAGTCCTGTAAAAAAGATAGGCAAGATCAGCAGTTACAAACTCCTTTACAGACCCATGGGTGAGATTCATTCACATTAGTATGGTAGACATATCTTAAATAAGCAGGTTTCTTCTGTTGGAGAAAGCAGTGTGACCATTGCAGGTGATAAATATTTCAATTTCTATCCACCGCAAACGGCTATTTTCCATCACAGGTAAATCACCACATTCAGTGACATCCTTAGGAAATTGGAGTGACAGTGATGTCATTATTTTGGGTTTGTCTAAACTTAAGACTCATTTTATATAAAAGGGGGACAGGGGATTTTGAACTTCCTGCTATAAATTGGTGTTCCTGCCAATTATTGCTGAACTGCTGAAAGACAAAAAGAGAAAAATGTTCCACTGAGTAACTAGTTGACTAGTCTAGAACTCAGATTCATCAATACCTTACCATACCTTCACAAATGTCCACAATTTAATCATCTCAGCCTCCACAAGAGCTGCGTAAGTATGACATACAGTAATCCTCACTTTACAGCCAAACAAAATGCTATCAAATGATGAAATTACTCATCTGATCAAGTTGGGTAGTGAAAGGAATCATTATTAACAGCCTCTCCTGCATTTATTCGTATTTCAGTGGACTACCCCACTTTAGCTGTTCTCTCATGATCTGCCCATGGTTGCAGGTTCATTTAGCTGGTCCTAATGGGTGGGAAGAGGTGTGAGGCAGCGATGCACAAGCCAGGGCTGCCTTCCTGGGCTAGTTCTGGTGAGGGTGGGCAGGAGCAATTGAGGGGCTCAACAGGGTGACTGCAGGGACTCCTGAACCTGCCCAGGAACCTTTTAGGAGTGTGCAGGCTGGTCCAGGCCAGAAGCACACCAGGGGCTCTTATAGCCGCTCTTGACTGCAGAAGACCATGTTCCGCTTTTGAGGATATTTTGTGATACTTCTTAGTTTGGACATAACCATGTAACTCATCCCTCAGAACCATCTCATTTATAGGCTCTTTGAACATCATAATGGTTCATGTTATGGTGTCTGACACCCTGGAGATTATCTAAACAATAAAAATCATAGAAATCTGTTTCTTAGCTAGAGAAAGGGTGAAAAAACCCCAGGAAACTGATCTGTCGTGATGGAGGGGTGATTCAGCAAGCTTTGTTTATTCTATTCCAACCTCGTTACACTAATATAGTCTGTTTAATTAGCTCATACATGTTGCAGAATGCGAGCTCACAACTGGTTAGTTTGATTGATGTCAATCCCA
>JAOTQQ010000019.1:21847432-21903278 GCA_026546715.1 Gallinago undulata | reverse complement strand
TACGATGTTTCCCAAGATCTCCTTCAATTAGCTGATTTATGTCTACGTGACCCTTTTCAGCTAACCAGTTTCCCACACTGATCCTTGAAAATTTTGGCTTTCCTGAAAAACAGAAACGTTGTGCATGTTGGTAGAAGTTTCCCAAAGGAAGCCTTGGGATGACTGGGTGGCTGCATGGCTGTCTGTCTGCCTGTGCATAAACAAATGCTGAATGCTGCAGGTTTTAGTCTCCATAGATTATGGACATACACAAACTAAGAGCATTTAGGGTCTAAGGACACTCATCTTAAAAGTTTCTTTTCAGATTTAAAACTATGCACACTAGATATAATGGCCCAAAAAATGAAAGAAATAAGTTTATGGTGCTTTTCTATTATATACAGAAGCAATAGGTTTCCCTTTGTGGATTAGTAAGAGCAATTAACCTCATATGGCATTGATGTGCTAGGTTTGAAATGTTTGTTTAAGCAACAAGTGTCCTTACAACACATGAATGAAGGAATGTTATGCTTTGTGATAATCGGTGTTGTCAGGTACTCATTCCCTGGTATCTGATGATCTTATAACAGGAGCATCACAAGTGAAGTGATAAACAGGAGGATCAGCTGTAGGAAGCACAGAGTAGTTGTTGCTAATGCATGTGTTTGTAAATGCCAGTGCTGGGGGCGGCAGCAACACGTCTACAGATTTGGCTGTAAAACTGTTTTCCCACAAAGATACATCTGATAGCTCTCATTCAGTGTCTGTTAAACAACACGTAAGACAGACGTTGCTTTCACCAGGTTTATGTGAGTCCTCTTATGATGCTAGGAACAGGGTGAGGCACAGCTCGCAGGCATCTGGCCAACTACAAGTTGAGGTGTCTACTGTGAGCTGGATGTCCAGGCAGTCTCTAGGGCACAGATGGGTTTTTCCAGGAGGTAGTTTGTTGTAACTGGGTTTAGGAAACTGTGGTGAGGGGAAGGACTCTAGCAGTGTCTCTCTGCCCCCACCAATCATGGAGGGATCTTACCTGGCTAGCTTAGACTAGATGCCCTGCCTGCCAGATGGCCTAAATTAGATAGATAGGAGAATATTAAGCTTTGATCTTGCCGTGCTTATTGCACAAGCATACACTGCTTCCTTTAATAACTTCAGTGACCTATATGACTGTTTAGGAGGAGGAAACTAATTAACAACAGATATTTAACTGTCCTATCTTTATCGTTAGCTAAGTCTTACTGTAATGTACATCCAACTTTAATATGAAAACAATTATTTACGATAATAAAATGCTGGAGAGAAGCCAATTCTAGATACACAATGTGGTTTTTAGCTGGAATTTATTCAGCTTCCTAAATGCATACTGTAGCTTCTAGCCGGGTTTTTCTTAAAACTAGGAAAAGCAAATTTTAATTTAAAAAGTACAAACAGTCTCAAATAGGTTCTGTAAAATCTGGCAGACTGTGCAAAGTAATGAGGTTGTGAACTTATGCTGTAGATGATTTCTGATTTCTGATTTCACTGTATTATAAGGTATTATAGTCATGTGGCTCAGAGCTGTGGGTTACAGCAATGGTCCAGTCCTCACTCTCAGAGTGTCTCAGTGATGTGGGAGAGAAGAGCAAGTGAATACATTGACTTGCTGTGCATATGATGCACATAGTCAGGATTTTTGGGGGTGAATGTAACAATACATGTGACCATTTCTTAAAATGCATCTTACAGCCTGTGGAATTTCTCAAACATAATTTGAACTGATTTTTCACGCTTATAATTGGGGTTTTGACCAACACTCGGCTGTAAACCTGTGGAGTCCCAGCAGCTCTCAGAAACTTGAAATCTGCAAACAATATTGCTGCAGCTCTCCAGGTGGTGGCACCCCAGCCCTGTTTTTCTCTAAGGCCAAAAAGTGCTCCAAGAAGTCTAAAGGAAGGAAATGATTTGTTTCATATAATTTGTTCCATTTGTAAATAAGCATAAAAAATTTGTAAATCTAAACTTCATTTTAAGAGTCATACTTGAAAGAAACCATTAGTAAAACAAAACAAGGATTTCTTACTATGATACCTCATTTCTTTTCTTCAAGATTTTTTAAATACACTGTCATTCTGTGCATTGAGACTGTTTATTATTTCATGCACTATTTACTCATGTTAAAAAATGAAGTGACAAAGAATAGAGGCAAAGGTTCCCTGCATGCAAGGAATGGTGGATAAATATATTTGTTTGTACTATGGGATTGCAGTTCCACTAGAACGAACACTTGACATTTTGATGAGTGTCTCCAGGGAAAAAAGGTACTAACTTCAGGACTTAGTTTTAATTATCCTAAGGAGATTACATTATTCAAAAGCATCCCACTGGTAAGCTGCAGCATTTCCTGAAACAGTTTAGTGGAAAATGCCACATTAATCAGTTCAGTATTTCACGCAAATGGCTTAATGATGGGAAGAAGTTGAAAGCACTGTAGTACAAAAAAAAAAAAAAAAAAAGAAAAAAAGAAAAAGAGGCAGAATGTTCATTTAAGGGAGTAGGATCACATTTAAATGACCTCTTTCAAGAGTAAGTTTTAGAGAGTGGAATGACAACAGGGAGGAAGACAATGCTGTTTTATTCTTGATGTGCTGCTACCCGCAATGGGTCTGGTGCTCTTCTCAGTTGGAAGAAGACACAAGGCATGCCTGAGGACCTCACAACCCTACAAGTTGTGATCATGGCCTTCACTGACTAGTTGCAGTATAAATATAATCTGTCATTGGCATTTATACTGTTGGGATCAGAATTCTATTTAATGAAGAGGGCATCTCCAGACCCACTTGGTTTGTCTGCTGTTACAGTTAAAACACAAGACAACAAGGGTTCAGATGGAGTTGTTTCTCTTCTCTTCAGAGATAAAAAAGCCAGATGTTTGGAGTCAACTCTTTTTGAATAGTCAAAGAAATGAACATGAGATATATGAATTTGAGTTATGGCTTTGTGCAGTCCATGCACTTCTGCATTTCACATGCAAATCTGGCCACTTTATCTTCTCACTTACCCTCCACAGGCATTTGTGATAGCTCCGTTAATGACAGACAGCATTACCCATGTGTTTTGCTGTCAGATTCATGTGCGTAAACTTTTTATTACCCTGTCCTTTCTCCTCATGTTCCCTCATTCCCATCTGTATCCCCAGTCCATCAGAAAAGAGTTTGCACAGTTAGTTCAGTCCCAACCTACATGAAATTAAATCAAGTTGTCAGTCAAACTATTAAAGTTGTAAAGGATCAAACTGTGGGGTGCAATTTTTCTGAAGCAGTGACACACAAAGGTCTCTCCACACAGAATAACGATGCCCTTAGCGGTACAAGTGCTCCTCGTGCAGGTGGGGCTAAGAGAACATTCAGCTATGATAAGCAAGGAGTCACACCACAATTTTTGGTCACACCACTTGTCTGGTCACACCACTTTGTCCAGTCCTCTTCAAACAGGGAGGAGGGATGCAGTAAAGGGCCATTTTAGTGATGTTATTGATAAAGAAGGAAAACAGGAGGATACTGGAATTCCTCCCTTGACTCACTACCACTGAGATACATCCAAATTACACTTTCTGCATTTTGCTAATGTACATGCTCTAGGAAAGTGCCTGTAAGTTCACAAAGTGGTAGGTAACTGCCATCATGGATTTGTCAAGAACAGATCATGTCAAACCAGTCTAATTTCCTTCAATGACAGTATAAGTGGCTTTGTGCTAAAAGCAAAAAACAGAGATGTGACATATGTTGTTGACTTTAGTGTGTCTTTTTTGTACTGTCTCCTATGCCGTGGTCATAGGCAGAGTAGTGTAATGTGGTCCAGGGGAAACTGCTGGCAGTGAAAGCCAGCACACAGGTCTTGAGAACAGCAATCACTGGCTCACCTTCGGCTTGGTCACAAGTATCAAGAGGGGTTGTACAGGCATCAGTCTTGTGTTGGTTACTATTGAAAAAAGAGTTGGTTGACAAAGAAGAGAGAGTGCCTGCTATGTTTTCATGTAAGTGTAAGACAGGAAGGACTGCAAGTATTTTAGGTGACAGGGCTAGCATTTAAAAGGATCTGGACGAATAGAGATAAATGGACTGAAATAAATAGGCTGCCATTCAGTGAGGATAAGTGGAAGTCTCTACCCATTGATGGAAGAAATGAACTGCAGAGCTGTGAGGGGTGGCAGGGAGGGGCAATGAGACAGGCATAAGGATCTGCAGCTTTTAGTAGGTCACAAACTGAACACAAATTAGCAGTGTCATGATGCTGAAAAAAAGCAAACCTCACAGTGGGATATATAAAACCAGAACTATGTCAGACACGTAAAGCAAGCCTTCCCTTCTGGCAAGGCCACAGCTGGACTATAGCCTCCATGTTTGCATGGCACACATAAAGAAATGTATTGAGAGAAATATCTCTCAATCTGCAGAAACCAATGTAAGAAGGGAGGCAGTACAGAGATTTTATCTTACTAGGACTCCTACAATCAGAAATGTG
Organism: Gallinago undulata; assembly: GCA_026546715.1. Classification (NCBI taxonomy): domain Eukaryota; kingdom Metazoa; phylum Chordata; class Aves; order Charadriiformes; family Scolopacidae; genus Gallinago; species Gallinago undulata. The sequence goes on along the minus strand of JAOTQQ010000019.1, from coordinate 21,898,796 downwards.
TTGTAGAACATTACTGTATGTTTTCAAGTACTGTATGTATTAGAAATCATTAAGACCAACCTGAGAAGCAAAGAAATGAGGGCAAAAGTGGTGGAGATTTTCAGGCAAGATTAGCTGAGTTAAAGATGTATGGTTTGCTTAGGTAATCATTATGAATGAAAACTTGCGAACAGTACAGTAATTGGGAACAGTGAGAATGACTTTGCACCTCACACACATGTAAATAGGGAGTAATGGTGGCAATCAGAGGTAGACGTTGGGCTAATATTAGAGAGATCCCAGACCTTGTGGACATGCAGTAGTATTAAGTAGTCCCAGCATAAACCAGTCTGTTACTCTCACCCCTCAGTGCCTCAGTAAGGAACAATTCCAGCTTCACTGTTAGTGAGAAAGATTACTGCACACAGGTATTACCTTTCCTTAACTTTTAAGATCCTATGAAAAAAACCAATACGCTAACCTGTTTGTTTCTTTTGCTGTTATGTTATTTACAAATTCGGTAACTCCTGGTAGGTTTTCCACTCATTAGTCTGAATTAATACATGTATCTTTAAATAGTGATCACTTCAAACCAAGATACTCATATTTGATGTTCACTAAGCACACACACACAAAAAGTTGCTACATTTAGAGATTCACATAGGACTCCTGTTTGCTCTAACTGCTTGGGTGACTATCTAAATTCCTCCAGTTTGGGCCCCCCTCCTTTCTCATAATTTCTGGGATTTCTAGTTGACCATTGTTGAATAAGAGGCTGGGGCTCCTTTTTGAAGGGGGAACTGCAGGTGATGGTCACACAAGCATAGCCAGTCAGAAGCTGATCTGTGTTTATAGGGTATAAGATAATGTTATTGTTACCAGTGTTAGACAATTCTTCTCACACACCAGAGTTGGTACCATGCCTCTTGGCTTGTCAGTATGTAATTCTGAACTTCATGCCAGCCATGTCTTTGGAGGTGAAGAAACTATCACCTACATCAAAAACAAAATAGCCTTTTGATGTCTCCAGACGCTAACAAATATTGAGCCCAATAACTCAACAGTCTTGCAGTGCATACTCAGAGGTACATGCCAGCTGGTGCCTTTCTAGTTGTCTTTCTCCTGTTTCTTCCTGATTTTGCTCTTGAATTCCACAACTGGGAGTGCTGGGAGCCCTTCCTTCCTTTGCCACTTCCTAATCCCATGTGCACACAGAATGTTCAGTAGTGATTTGCTGTGGAGATTTAGGATTTTTATACCTGTGAAATGTCTGGTTTTTTAGGGTTTAACATTTTTGGAATAATACTTAATTTGGTCAGATTTGTGGTCTCCTTACCACTCCAGTTACTGTTTGCATTAATACTGTAGCTATTTTTCTATTGGTAGAGAAATATAAGAAAAATGCCATGAAAGGACATTCCAGAATGGCAGAAGCCAACCTTTTGCTTTCTGCTTCTTCCTCTCCTTTTTAACACTGCCCTTCAAAACCTTTTGCTCAAGCATTCTCCTGGCGCCTAGAAAAGAAAAGAAGCCATCACTTTTATTCTTAAAAAAACATAAAAAGAATAAATAATCACTTTCCCACCAGCCGTGAGCCGTTGCAGGTGCCTCCATCGCCAAGCACTGCATGGGGTCAGTCATGCTGCCTGGGGCAGGCTGTCCCTGGGATGTCTCCTCTGCGGGGCCAGGGCTCCAACCCTGAGCAGAGTTACTACTTCTTAATGCAGGCTTTCAGCCTGGAGAATCAGTGAATCTCAAGGAATATATATCTTATCCTTCACCTTCTTCTCTTGAGCTTTAAAACATATGCTTTTATTTCTTTTGTGTTTCAGTCTCTTCAAATGGACATTGTGGTTATGAAGCCCTCAGGGCATTAAAAATCTGTTTCATGGTAACAAGCAGATTTTTTTCTTGGGATTTCCGACTGAAATTCTGTACATCTCTGCCCACTCTTGACGTTTACCGTTCTTGCTTACTCTAATTATCCCCAAGGGTACAAATAGGCAGGTCCTCGGTTGCCACCAATGGATGCTTGGCTGCTACTGCTTTTTCTTGATTATGAAATTTAAAAACTCACATGGGAAAAAGTAGTCATACTTTCTTTATGAAGTGCTGACAATTGGAGGTTTAGCAATTACAGCTACTTTGTAATGTAATTTAAGTCTACATTCTGTCATTTCAAATAATGGTCAAAACTCTGCTGTCAGGTGTCTTTGGAGAAGATTTTACCAGGCTTAGGTCTCTTCACAAGAAGCTTTCCCCCCATGTTTTCTTGCGTAAGTCCCAGCTGGATAAAATCTGTATGGATATTGAAGAAAGAGTATCAACAGAACTGATGGGAAATGGAAGCACTATAAAATCCAAGAGAGGATGCTTGCACAGATCAGTCTCTGACTTTACTATAATTTTATAACACAACACTGTAAACTGACTAGTGTTGCTTGAGGTACTCCCGAGTCACATCGTGAAACCTGAGGATTTCACCTGACCTCTGCAAGCAGAGGTCACCAGAATAGGAGAGAAATGGGAAGATAGGTTTTTTTGTGCTGGATTTAAGTTACAGTTACAGCTTCTCTTCATTTAGCTGCCAATAAGAATTTCAGAAAAGACAACAGACAAGAGATAAAAAGAATGAGAGGAAGCCTAATTTAGAACCAAAGGAGTTGTAAGAAAATTTGTCTGAGTAGTGCCTGGTGCTTTGACTGAGGGAACTGGGAGGACAGGACCTTCAGGAGTGATGACAGGTAACGATTTTATATGGATGTGGAGAGCACCTCCTTATCAAAATATGGGAGAAGGAAGACTGCTTAAAGTGAAAAGATTTTATTTGTGGAAGTAATGGAAGCAAGTGGAAGATACAAAGAGAGTAAAATGAGAATTCAGACAAGTATTTAATCTGAAAAAAAATCCCTGGGATTAGACCAGGAGACAAAGGTTCTGGATACCTGAGGTCTCCTCCATACTTTCTGAAGCCAGGTAATCTGGGTATCAGGTCACTTTGGTCATGGGACTTCAGATCTCACATGTCGCCTAGCCTGAGTTTTCCAGTGAACAAAATAAAATGCAAAGCCACAGAAAACCCAATGAAGGAACCAACCCAATACCCTTCCTGGCCAGTAATGTGCCACTTCTGCAGTGCTACAGGACAGACTTTACAGTCTTCCCTGTGGTTTGTTCATTGTGCAGTTACTGAGAGCTGGAGGTGACACTGCAAGGCAAGCAATAATAAAAATCCCCCTCATACCAAGGATAAAACCTTCAAGGGCAAGGGCTCCTCTAAGGAAGTGTCGCTGAAGCTTCATAAGCAGTTACTGCAGGTGAGCTTTTAATTAAAAGGAGAATTAAGAGAAATGGCAGAAGAAAGCTAATCAAAGGAGAAGGAAAAAACAGAGAAGCCTGATTGATATTTCTTTTGGTTGGCTGTTGGGTTGTTTGGAGTTTTTTTCAATGCTGCTTTTTATTGTTTATGAAGCAAATGCTTAAACAAGCACTACTGGTGTTGCTGGTAATACTGTAACATTTGCCTTCAGTCCCTTTGTTGCTCAGGGAACAGGTCAGATTTTCAGCACGTTTAGCCTTGCCATTTACTTCACAAATCACAGCTGCAGAATGGTACAACCAAGCCAATTTTACGAGAAACGAAATGCTGAGGAAATGAAATTTCTCCAGTGGTGTCTCCAGGTATGCTGAGTTTAGGGCAATCTTTTCGTTAATCTGGTACAGCAAAGAGATAAGCTATAAAAACACGGTATTCCTGTAAGATTAAATAATTAAGATCACCAGTGACAGTTAAAGAATACAACATTTGTATTTTTGTGGATCCTAGTGCAAGTCTGTACCAACAGAATATTTTTCAGAATATAAACACCGGGTATGAAAACGGCAAGTAACAAGAGAGGGATGCGAGACAAAACTCTGAAGCCCTCAATGCCCTCAGCCCACAAGCTGGTGTTTGAACTAAGATGAAATGCCCTCTTCTAAATGAAATACCATTAGTCAAGGTACTTTTTGCTATAAATATTTTACCTTACGTAATAACAATAAGCTTTATTTTTAAGGCGTTTGCAGTGACCTTCAGGGCAGATAGTGGGAAGAAGTTGGTTGTGCTGAATGAAATGTTGCTGAATTCCAGACCTGCGGCACAGGTAGATCATGTAGCTGTTTCTGGTTAATCCAGCAGCTAGAAAGCAACACTAGATCAATGTGCCTTTTTTTACCCAACAAGAATTTAATTCTGTGTTTCTTTTGCACAGGTTAAAGAGATCAAGGAGCAAAAAAATGAGAAAGGAAGCTTATTTTCTTCTTTATGTGTGAGAACAGCAAGTAATTCTAATCAACTTTTGCTGAGGTCAGTCGCACGCTGCACAACAGAGTAACAGCCATGGTCAAAAATATTCCGAAACCACAGTGTTACTGTAATAACACCAAGACACTCAGAAACAGTCACTTGACTTAACTCTTGTCTTACTGAAGCCAAGGTTTCCAAAGTTCCCTTTACATTTTTCACTACTATTTAAAGTTTGATTTGGAAGGCACTGGGAGACAAAGGTGGTGGGTAACAACATGAAGCCCCCAGGCGCCTGAACACACGCATACCAAAGAGAAGAGCAGAGTGGGGGTCCAGTGCATTTGAAAATCCACTTAAATGCTTTCAGTGCCTTCCGTGGAATCAGGATAATTCCTTCCCTCATGGTATGACATAGTGACTCGGTAGCAGAAAAATCAATGTTTATTTGTGAGAATGGTGTCATTTTGATGTTGCATGAAAGCTTGCACAATGGTAGACACTTTTTATTTTAAAATACTTGTGTTTTGAAATGAATTGCAGGTTACTATATAAGAGAACCACAGGAATAACTTGTCATAGTTTTTTCGGCTATAAAACACAAAGTTTGAATTCAGATAAATACTCACAATAGAAGTTGGGTCAAACATAAATGCAACTAATTAAGCCAATTAAAGATTTTCTTCCTCATAATGGCTTTTATGTAATAGAGAAAGTGATGTCAGAAATAAATTTGTCTGGAAATGCAGACATAATTGAACAGGTGTTTTGCTATTAATTTCAGCAAGATCCATTGTTTAGCTCTGCATTTTCGTGTCTCGTATTCCAGATTATTGCTCTGAACAGAGGACTACTCAGAACACAGAGCCACGTCTACATAACTGAGGAATCTTCCCCTTTAATAAAGCATTTTCTGGAGTGTTAAAATTCAAGTGTCCCAGGGTCAGGGGTTGCTGAGCACTTCAAAAACACTTCTTGGTCTGAGTTTAGTCTTTGTTCCTTTCGTGGTATGGCTGGATCTCTTCAGTGCCAGCTGCAGCTCTTTGCTCACTGATTCTATAGCCACAGACAAAGGTGCCGTCTTGCGTGGTAGACGTCCTGTGCTTCACATCAGTAATCTGTTCACAAAGTTGCTCCATTTGGAAGTGACACATCTGATTTGCTTGAAATTCCTTTTTGCAGCAGGGCAAAATTGTGGGGAACATTTGAGGCAGACCACTTGCTGATGACAGAGGCAATACGGAAAAAAAAGGGCACCACGAGAAAACAGAAAGAGGTTTAAAGCAAATTAACCCTGTTTTCAATTAACAGCAACCTGTGGAGAAAAACCTTCCAAGTGGAAGAAGTGATGACACCTTCATAGGGTGAGTGTCTTAGGTGGAAACAGTCCTTAATGTATAAATATGGTATCCAAAATTATTTCATTCCATTGAAAACATATTACAGAGGTTAAAAGAATGCTTTCCACCAAACAGAATATTCAAATAATGTAGGCTACAGTATTTCTTATTCAAGTTGTCAAATTGTGTACAGTTAATTAAATTATGTGATTGAGTGAGCATCCCAGTGTGTTTAAAATATGATCAAGAAGCCAGCAAAACTCAACATCAGTCTTTGAGTGACTTTTGGAGTAAGTCAGTGGCAAAAACAGTAGACACTGCTACAAGACCATGTTAGGCAATGGAGTACTAGTAAGGCCATGAAGGCTCTGCACCAGGCAGGTCCAGTCCATGGCTCTGACAGCAGGAACAGCAACATGGAGAGTACAGGTAGCAAATACATCTGGAAATGCACTTATAAAGGCACTTTGAAAGTATGAGTAGTGCAACTGTGTGCAGTACTTCGTGCTTAAAAATGGAGACGCATAAAGTGCAGGACATCAGCAGAAGGCTAGCTCTAGAAACTCCTCGTTGAGTGTTTCACAATCTCCCTGCCACCAGGTGCCACCTTGCTGAACATGTGCTCTCTGCCTGCAGTTATGAAGTTTTCTCGTCCACGTGCCCTGGATTCTCCTTGAGCCTTTGTTCTGCCCTTACTGGTACTCACCAAGGACTGTAACCTCCGTCTCACAAACACCTCATTCCCTACGAGCATCTCTCTGTTCCTTCTGATGTTGCTGAATATGCACCGCATCTGAAGCTCTTGCTTGTGGGAATGAGGAAACTGGAGACACTCTGCTGAGCGAGAGCTTGGCAGGTGTTCATGTATTGAAGCCTTGAGAACAGTAAAACAATGTCTTTCATGGAATCATGGAATTCTCAGAGTTGGAAGGGACCTCTAGAAGATCATCTAGTCCAATTCCCCTGCTAAAGCAGGAATGCCTAGAGCACATCACTCAGGGCTGCATCCAGGCGGGTCTTGAAGATCACCAGAGAAGGGGACTCCATGACCTCTCTTGGCAGCCTGTTTCAGTGCTTTATATGGTAGTTGTGTGGTGGAAAACAGATAGTGTAACGAAGCAGATAGTAATGACTGTTTAGCCCAGGCGTGTAAACATTTAAATGTAGCCAATTGCATTGCTCACAACGGCATGTGGACTTTCACTCACAACCTGTGTAGGGAGCACAGCATGTGATCAAAAGATAGAAACTATATATGCTGAAAAAGTGAAACAATAAAGGTCTTCGCTTTACCCCCCCACGGAGCCCATGCCGTGTGTCGTCGCGCTTGCTGACCTTCCTTTCTGGTGTGCTGTCCTCTCTTGTGTCTGTTCCTCCTCCATAGCACTACTTTAAGATTTCTTTTCGCTATCCCCCATTTTCCCTTCTGGAGAACAGTCCTTGGTTCTGGACTACTCTCAATTTATGACCTTTCTTTGGATAATGTCATCTGCCTAATATCCTTCAACTACTATATTTAATCTTAAACAATCCCACAATTCTTTAAACCTATTGTGCTACCCACAAATTAGACTCCTTTGATCAAATACAGTATTTCTTTCTTTTTGTCTTCATTTTTCTGATCACCAGCTTGAATTTTACTTGGCCCAAACTGAGGTCCTTTCAGTCCTTTGCAAACTCCCATGGTTTTCTCAGTCATTGATCACACCGGTACTTTATTTTCTGGCACCCTGTAGTCTGACTGCAAATTTTAACAATTCTTTCTACCTTGCTCTATATATCTAGGTTTTGCCATATTTTTATTCCTAGTACTTTTAGGATTGCAGCCTTTCCTATCAGTTCTTCTTATTTAACAGTTCCAGCCAGATCATCACTTGCATGCAACTTTGATACAGTACCTTCCTCCTGGCCTTTCCCAAATTTACGGCATCATCCTTCAGCATTCAAAGAACAGATTAACTCATTTTCCTCACTTGCTGTGAATCTTTTCTTTACTCTCCTACTCACCGTCACATGAAAGTTCTTGTTTTGCATCTCCCTTCTATTCATTCTATCAGTGATTATTGCTTTGAAAGTCCAATTTCCCACTGATTCACAAACACCTTTACTTCATTCCCCCCTACTGTTTCTTGCACTCAAATTGCTGCCTTAAATTAAAGAGGAAAGCATAGCAGATAAACGGATCAAGATGTGGTTCAGTCACATAAAACAAAAACAAAAAACCCCAAGAAAACAACAAAGCCACCTGCATTGGCTGCGTGGGAAGCAGTAGGAGTGGGATATAAGGTTTATTTAATTTAGAGTTTTCAAATGATTCAGAATGATGAGGTTGCAGCCCAGGTTTTATTATTGTCCTTTTAATAGCTGTGCCTTCTCTCAGTGCCATGACTTGTCTAACTTCCAAAGATTTTGCAACACCCAGCTGCGTGACCAACTATTGATGAAGTTAACATTCTAAAAAGTGGGTCTTGATGTTAAAAGTCAAAGAGGGTGGCCCTATTTGTGGCTGACCTTTAAAAATGTGCTAATAATCAAATGGTAGGGGATGAGGATAAGGTGTTACTGTGTCAGTTTACTTTTATCTTGCATCTTTCCTGTTCATGTACAGTCAAAAGTATGTCAAGGGCATTATAACTCAATGATCAGTATATTCTGAGTAAGCACATGCAAATAAGTAAGCATTCTCACTTGCAAGTATTCAGTCTCTTCAAGTTTCGCATAGGCTGAAGCAACACGCAGACATAAAAGGAAAGACAACCCCTTCTCCAAAGGGTTTATAACATTAACATAAGGCAAGATGCAGTAGCTGAAACAAACAAAAGGAGGCTCAGGAGGTAATGGGTAACCAGAGGTCCCCATCAGTCACACAGCCAGTTTTAGGAAGGCTGGTGATGTACAGCAAATATAGGGCTTTTATGATGTTGTTTTCAGAGAGAAAGGAACACAGATATTTTAGTTTATCCCTGCCCAACTCAGATTAAGCAGGCAGTGTTTAAAGGTCATCACGCTATGTGAATCACACAGATTTCAAGGAAGAACACCCTGGAGGTATTTAAGAAACGTGTAGACGTGGCTCTTCAGGGCATGCTCTAGTGGCCAAGATCATTGGTTTGTACTGGGGTGTTGTGTGTGGGGTTGTGAGTGTGGGGTTTAGTTTTGTTGTTGTGTGTTTTGGTTTGGGTTGTTTTTTTTTTTTTTTAATGGGGTTGGACTCGATGATCTCCAAGGTCCCTTCCAACCACTAAGATTCTGTGATTCTGTGAATTTGGGTAAAATACTGCACTTTTTACTGTTACTTCAGTCCCTTTCTCCTCTCTCACTTTTTCTGACACCCACTTACACATCCTCCTTCCTCTGGGATGGCCATATTTGACAGTTCAAGGTAAGCAGAGGCTGTATCCATCTTTGTGGCTGCACAGTCCTTAACACAAGGGAGCCCTAACCAAGGTGCAGGTGGTGGTTACTAGGAAAACTACCATCATGCCACTTCTACACAACTGTGCCCTTTGCTTTACTTTGCTTGCAAAGTTAAATGAGAAACAGAAAGACCAATATTCAGAGCACTGAGATCTGTATACCCCTGCCCATATTTTCCTCCTGAACACTGAACAGGGCATAAGCTGATGGAAAGCTTATATCTGGGCATGCCATTTAAACTGATGATAACAATGGTCAACAATATCTAGCTCCTTAAATCACTTGAAGGGGTTTAATACTCGTATCTTGATCCTGCAGGTCATGCATCAAAATATTCATATGGCACTATTGCACCCATATCACATCACCCCAAGGGAGGAGGACGAGTTCTCCTCCCCGACACTGCAGGGCAGGGGGCAGGAAAGAGTAGGGACAGATGAAGAGTGCCCCACCAGCCCCACCTGCACGGAGTTCCCTCCACTGCCGGGAATGGACAGCACACACTGCACACCATGTACCCTGCACCCTGCTCCACACACCCGGCACTGTGCACCTCACACCACGTGCTGCAACTCTGCACACTGCAGCACTGCACGCCGCTTCACCAGCCCCGCACGCACCACCCACTCTGGAGCCACATGCTGACCATCACCCCTCTCCATATGACCTACCTCAAAGGGTACAACTGCATGGCAACCTTAAGTCAGGCGTTTCACAATGTTCAACCACTTGACCTCACAAATCTAAATCATATTCACCTTATTTGTAATTTACTTTTTATTTAAGAGGCTGGAAAGAAATTCTGTGAAGTACACTAGGACCCCAGCCACTTTTCCTCAGTGTGGACTGAGCCACAAGCTTTCAGCAAAGAGCTGCTGGCACTCTATGAAAGTTCAAGAGCTCTTGAACTCTATAAAAACAAACCGATTTGCTGTTCCCAGCTGATGTCCATTACCTTACGGGAGTGGCTGGCTGCTGGGAACATGTGCTTGGACCAAGAAGTGGTCACAGTAGCACAGTCCCTGTTATGCCCTGCTGCTGTGTTTCTGCTCTAGTATCATCTCAGCATGGTGTCAAAATTTTCCTGAATGAACTGAGCCAGAATAGAGGCATGGTGACTTCTGGCAGTGTGTATTTTAGCAAAATCTAGACAGACTTCCTGGAGTGAAGTAGATGGTCTCTGTAACCTGAGGGTTTTCTCACCACTCAACCATGTGATGCCTGCAATAGTGCTAGTGGCTCAGAAAAGAGAAGGCTGGAAACAAGACTAAATAAATGAATTAATTAATGGAATGTTATAGACAGGGAGCCTGAATATAGGAGTTAATATATGCAATCACAATAACATATCAAACAAGTCATAGTTTGGCTAATGAGTTCCTAGTCAAGAATGGAAAAAGGACCCTCAGTTTGCATGGTCACATCCAGAGGGTTGTGGACAACAGCTCAATGTTCGGATGGAGATCAGTGACAACTGGTATCTCTCAGGGGTTTCTACTGGGACCAGGCTCTTTCATATCTATATCAGTGACATAGACAGTGGGATTGAGTGCACCCTCAGCAAGTTTGCAGATGACACAAAGTTGGTGTGGTGGACATGTCCGGAGGGACCTGGACAAGCTTGAGAAATGGGTCCATGTGAACCTCAGGAAGTTTGCCAAGGCCAGGTGCAGGCTCCTGAAAATGGGTCAGGGCAACTTTCAGTATCAGTAAAGGCTGGGCAATGGTGGGAATGAGAGCATGGTGGATGAAAAGCTGGACATGAGCTGGCAACATGTGCTTGCAGTCCAGAAAGTCAATTGTACCCTGGGCTGCATCAAAAGCCGTGTGGTCAGCAGGTCAGGGGAGGCAATTCTGCTCCTCTACTCTGCTGTTGTGAGACCCTACCTGGAGTACTGCATCCAGCTCTGGAGTCCTCATCACAGGAAAGAAAGACATGGACTTGTTGGAGTGTGTCCAGAGGAGGGCCACAAAATTGATCAGAGGGCTGGAACAGCTCTCCCGTGATGAAAGGCTGAGAAAGCTGGGACAAGGCTCCAGGAAGACCTTATTGTTGCCTTTCAGTGCTTAAAAGGGGCTTATAGAAAAGATGGGAGCAGACATTTTAGGAGGACCTGCAGGGATAGGACAAAGGATAGTGGTTTTAAACTAAAAGAGGGTAGATTCAGACTACTTATGTATAGTTATATACATATAGAAATGTTTTATAATGAAGGTGGTGAAACACTGGAACAAGTTGCTCAGAGAGGTGGTAGATGCCCCATCCCTGGAAATATTCAAGGTCAGGTTAGATGGGGCTCTGAGCAACCTGATCTAGTTGAAAATGTCCCTGCTTAATGCGGGAGGGTTGTATAGATGATCTTGGAAGGTCTCTTCCAACCCAAACTATTTTACGATTCTATGATTCTATGTTGGGAAGTTAGCTCCCTTTCTTTATCAGTTCTTAGATGATGTGTTGGCACCATATTGAGGATGAAAAGCTGAACAGAGCAGAATCCTTCACTAGCTATTTGCAAGCTACTTAAGGGAAAGCAATGGATATATCTCTACCAGTATTTAACATGTACCACTTCACCAAGTCAATGTATTGCAGGTTAATACAGCTACATATCTCAGTAAATGATTTTTTTTTAAGACAGAAAATATGAAGGATTTTAAATTTTAAGAAAATAATAATGTGGCTGGTCGTTACTATTACACAACTATTACACCGGTATGAAAGTGTTGCTTTCGTTTTACATTAGTAATATGGAGGAAAGAATATGTAGTCTGTAGAGAGGGAGAGTAGAATCTGTATTTCAGAGGGAAATTGATTCTGAGTGATTTGGGGGGCAGTAATCCAAATACAGACCTATGTTCTATAAATTAGTGCTGTCGTTAAGTACAGGGTTGCTAACTATACTCACAGTGAAGGTATGCAATGAACACTGGGATGTAGATAAATCTTTAACACTTACCAGATGAACTGAGTTGCCAACTGAAGGGGGTTTCTGTCCCCCTTCAACAGCCCAACTGTTTTTGAAATTTCTTTTTATGTATTGTGCTGCTTTTTTGCTTATAGAAATGCACTCTTCCTTGTAGCTTGCCCTTATCAAACCAGCTTTTTTATGGAAGTCTGTTTAATGGCAGGCAGACATAATTTCAATCCTTTAAGGTCATGCTGCTCTCTTCAAGGGTTAGGACATATGCTAGAGTTAGGCTGGCTTTTTGAAGTCTTTCTTTTAAAGAAAGACTTGTAATGGGCAACATGTTCCTATGGGAATACCATGTATTATTTAAAAATCTTAGTTGTCAAGGAATTTAGTCCAATAGATAATGTATGAAATTATGAAACCTATCCCTATTTACTGGCAGTTAAAATAAAATTGTTCTTTCTCATATTTATAACAACTGGCATGTAGTGAACACATTAATACTAACCAGCCAGCAATTAACAGCTTCACAGAACACACCTGGCTTTCCTTAAATACACAAAAACATAAAATGGTGGGCAGCCTGAGATTAAAGCTCTCAGCAAGAATAAAACCAAATACAGAAATCTCTGAAGCAAAAATCTGAGTGTCTGGAGATGTCTGCCCCAGAGTGAGCAGTGCTGACACTTGTCACATCCTTGGGGAAATGGCTTCTTGAATCATGGTCTTTACCAATAACATGAAGTCTTAATGGTGTTTCCTATGTTTGCTTTTTTAAAAAAATAAAATTACAGCCCCCTCCCATTTTGGCTTATTCCTCTCTCTATAGGTCCTTACAATCACCTACAAGGCCCAGGCAAGAAATAGAAATTCCAGGTCAAATATTAAGGGATTTGAGTAATTTCTAGTATTTCATAATGACTTATGAAGACTTTTACATCCCATATGTGAGAAAGACTTAATGCAATCATAACTAGAATTGCTTGTAAGGGATCACAATCTGTCATAATAGGATGTGGTTAGAAAAGTGATCGTCCAGGTTTTCAAGGTTAATTGGTCTGGAATATTCAATGTAATCCCTATTACCAGTTCTAGAAAATGTGTAAACTAAAATGTACTGATAGAGAAGAAAAGATTTGCTTGGATTTAAGCTCTAAATCAGGCCAAAGGGGATTTCTCCATTTTGTTTTGGTTCATATTTCTAAGCAATATTCTCCTGGAGCCCAAAGACAAACACATTACATTCAACTAGACTGGAGGTCACAGATTTATAGATCTTTTCTAAGATGTTTGTCAGAAAGCAATCTATTCATTTAAGAACAGCTTTGAAAAACAGCAATTCTTCTCTTTAGGACATGGCAATTTCAGAAAGAACCAGAAGGGTGCTGAGGAAACAGTTTGGTATCTGGTGGGTCTTAGCTGACTCCCTCCAGTTCCAAAAACGGCCATCTCTTATCTTTGAATCACAATTTGAAAGCTTCATGAGGGATAAAAATGTTTCTTATTTAAACAACTTTGTGCAAAATTGTTTCATAAATGGCAAAATAATTCAATATTCCAGGAAGAATTTTCTCAAACTGGGCTCAACTTCCTGCATCATGGCTCACAAATCTTCTTTTACTCCAATCCAAGCTGATACGTTATTTGTTCTTCAAGAAAATTGAAACTGAATGTTGTAGACAACATTATAATCTATTTTTTCTTCATTATCATTATTATTGTTATTATTATTGTTATTTTGATAATATTTGATTTTTTTTATTATCCTTTTTTAAATTCTCACAACCTGCTCAGTATTATAGAAGACGCAATAGACAGCACCTGCCCCCGAGTGCATATAATTTCAGCCTCTGATCTGGCAATTTAAAATGCGTGGCTGGAATCCACATTAAAGTTAATGGTGCTCTGCTTGAGCACAGCGGTCTGCCTGAACATTATAAATTGCAGGATCAGGGTCATAAGTATTTGCATGTGGGTATAAGATTCCCCTTAGTCTCTTAAAGTCAGAGCTTACGGCTAGAGCAGAGGGTGAGATTTCCATACCTTGGAAAGATACGAGAACTGCTCTGAAACCAGACCATGATGTACAGCTTTATGGATTTGTGGTGAGTGGCAACCTTTCTCTGACTCAGATTTTGTGTGAACCAGAGACTCCTTCATCCCAGCAACCTGCCAGTGAAATGACTGTGGTGTTGGCTTTGCCAGGGACAGGGCTTCTGGAAAACACCCAGGGGTCTGGGGAAGAGCTAGGAGGTGCTGCCAAGAGGAACCCGGCAGCTCTGTCATCCCTTGCTGGGGAGGGACAGGCCAGCAGTACTTGCTTCAGGGCTGGGAGGCTGGTTCCTGGACCAGCCCTGAACCTCACGGGGTTCACCTGCATCTCACGAAGACATCTGCACCACTCCAGGTCTCCTGACAGGAGCTGCTAGGAACACCAATTCTGGATAGCTAGAAAGCTATTTATGTTTAGTGAACTGGTGTTTCTGGAGGAAATTATGTTCATCAGAAAAAAATTCTTGGATCTTTAATTACTCATATCTGTCTGAGTCTTATTTACTTGTGTGCTTAAAATAGAAAAATGCATGAATAAAAAAGAAGAATATAGCCAGCGGAAATGAATTCCCTGTTGCACTTTTGTTTCACTAATTAAAGAATGAGATACTGATGCAGCTGACGACGAGGAAGGCTGTGGAAGTGATTTTCAGGCCAGGCATTTGGGAAGGGCACTGTTGCTGTGCAGTGCTGTGAATCTGAACAGAGTGCGCAGCATCCACCACCAAGCCCGTGCTTCTATATTTAGAGGAGCACAGCAAAACCTACTGAGTATAGGATGTTCAACAGAAACAGCAATTTTCATCAGTGTATTATCTTCTCCCTCTTTACACTGATTCTTCAGGAGAAAACAGCCAGCTAAACTCTAGCTGCCATTAGCAAAAATAGCAGCAACCCAAGTGGAAGTAATTTCACTGCAGACTGCATTGCAGTGTACACAACTGATTTTGTTCTAGATTTGGGGGAGAGCAAAAAGTATCATGGCTGTGTTGTACTTGACCTTTGCCAGCTGCAGCTAGTCACCTGGCCCAGTCATATTCCTCTCCTTGAAATGGCAAGAGGTTTTTGTTTTGTTTTTTTTTCCTTTCCTCCTTTCAGGTTACCTATGAATTTTCAGGCCAGCTCCAGAAGATCAGTGGAACTGAGCTGCCTCTCGTTAACTGGGCTGTCAATGGCCCCATCTCTTTTAACGTCCAATGCGAGCCTACCTTTCTCCTCTCTGTCCCCTGACTGAGTTTCAATTTCCAATTTCCTTTTCTTGCATGCTACCCTCTTGGACCAGAAAATATCCTCCAAAGTCATTGGGCCACTTCTGTTAGAATATAAGATCACAAAAGTTACAGCTGGAGAAGAGCACACTGCCCTCTTAAATGTGAGAAGGTGAGTGCAGCACTGGGTCAGGTGCTGCCCTCAATTATGCCGGTACAGATCTGGGGGAATCTTGTTTTCTTCAGCAACATTAATCCTATTAACTGAAAGTCAAGAGCAGTGCATGCACATTTCCCTTTGTATCCTTTTCCCTTCTCCTCTTCAGTTTATAAATGATTCCTGTCATAAAGGATTTGGGGATATTCTGTACAGCAGAAGGTTTATAAATATTAATGCTATCATACCCTGGATGATGAGAGACACAAGACAGGTGGTCTGTTTAGAAAGAGATCATTTATCCTCTGTGGGCATTGCAAGCATGGCCAATCCAAGAGAGCTAGAATGTATGAGGTGCAGAGATTTCAGGGGAAGGGAGCACTATGTATGCACTTGTTCCTGCAAATCTAAAACTGTCCTGCTCCAACACAGGGTTTGATCTCCCAGGTTAGGCTCACACTCTCTGCAAGAAAATATCTTCTCCAGAATTTTTAAAAAGATGGAAGATGTGCCTTACCTCTCATGTCTCTTCCTCACCTTCCCTCTTTGGGTCTTCCCTGCTATTCTGTCTTTTCACCTTCTGGTCTTTGTTTCTCCTCCCTGTATCACCCCTCTCCCTGTTCTAATTTATCCAGGAGCTTTCTTCACTTCACTCACTTTTGTTTTTCTGCTGGATGAAGAAGGCCCATTTTCTATATGTGTTTTCAGGTTGTGAAGAGGAGAAATTTAGCTCAGATGCTTGTGTGATTATTTCACCTTTTTAGGGAGCACAGATGGGAAAAATTGTTCTAATTTGTGTAGTTTTTCTGGAATCATGCTAGCACAAAATTTAAGTAATTGGAATATGCTTTTAAACTAAAAAGCTACCACACTGGATGCTTCTTTAACAATTTCTGTTTGTAGTTGGATAATTACCATTTTCTATATACTGTCCTCAGTTCTGCAGTGTTTTGTGAGTGAAATTTCTGTGGAAACTTTGTTTGAATGTCAAAGTTACCAAAGGGCTCTGACTGGATGCTCAATGCCTGCCTGGGACTGCCAGTGGGTTTCTCACAAGCTGAATTGCTTCCCCATGGGAGATGCCTCCCATGTGGTCACAACCTGCAACAAAAACTCAGCTGTGTGCCAGGGCCGTTAAGAGTACTGAATGTGCATCTATAATTAATGCTGGTGTTATTCAACAGAGCTGGTCCTGAATGGACAGAGTGGGAAGTTATCACCTGTCCTGTATAAAACAGCCTCAAACACAGAGATGCTCAAACCTCGTCCCACAGCTTCAGTGGTGGACTGTGCCCCATAAGTGCACAACAATATAGACAGTTGTTTCCAAGGCCTTATTTTTTTTTCCCCTCAGAAGAAAAGCTCTTCCCTCAATCTATACATATTTTTTTCCATATTTTCTCTTTTCCCACATTATTATTAAACATAAGAAATTTCTGCTTGGGTAAATACCAAAACTCTCTGCATTGGAGCTGAAGACAAAGCTTAACATTCCTGGGGGAGCCAGGGTCTCCCCCAACCCTGCTTCATATGAGTCACCTCACTACAGGCACTAAAGTATCCAGATGTAGAGCAGGGCTTCTCTGTCTCCAGATTTCATGCTGGTTCAGCTGTGTTTCCCCTGAAGTTAAAACTGACATGCTTCAGTACCTGTATTTATCTCCAGTTTTACACATCTAAACCAGGTGGGCCTTAAGCATTCAGTTTGGGGCTAAAAGCTCTCCTGAAACCACCTTAAACCTCCTTTTCACTTCCTGACGTGTGTTGGTGACGCTGAAGGGAAGCAGGGGTGTCTGTGCAGGGGGGTCCCACTGGAAGATCAGCAGGATGCTACTTGTTCCTCTGGCCTTTCTGAAACGGCTGAAGAAGACCCATGTCAGCATGGCTGGTGGTTATACGGGACATATGTTGGTTCACTAGGAGCTCTGTGGTATCTCTCAGCCAACAGGCACACACATACGCAGGTTCATTGCTACCTTATTAGTGCACCAGGAGCAGCAGCCATCCCTGCATCAAAGCCACAGTACTACACTCAGAAAAATGACCCACCCTAGAACTTAGGGAGCACTATAACATATTTTACTCCAAATAATTAATACGTATTCAGGTAAGAGGTTTGCAGAAACAAATACACCTGCCAGTTGTGTGGTGTTTTCTGATGCATCAGGATTCCAAGCACAGCTGTGAGACTGACGGGACTCTTTACAGCGGCCAGGCAGCAGACACAGCAAAAATATGCACCACATGTCAGGAAAGAAAATAAATTTGATTTAATATACTGTTGTTTTTCAGATGCTCTGAAAGTATTTTAAAAATAGTATCTTAAATGTGTTAGAGTTCCCATTAAATTCTGTAAGAAAATTCATAAAAATGGTGGACACTAAATAAATTATACAGTATTTTAGTAATTAAAGAAAAAGTCTCTATCCATTTGAAAAGTACTCTGAAGATATTGAGAAATTTAGTACATCAGAACAACAGTTGTCTAATAACTTCCTTTATCTCTATTGTACAAAATGCAGCTGCTTTGTTGGCTCTGTACATATTTATGTATAACATTGCATTTTAAATATAAACTGATGTGATAGGACTTTTTTTTTTCTTGTTTGCTTTGAACTAACAGAACATATGCTGGCTTGTTATTAGAAGTCAGAGGGTCATTTAGAGAAAATTGTTCTGTGAATAAGCAAATTACTTTGAAATAACTGAGTAACAAAGCCATCTACAGCTTTGGTCTCATTCACACCATGGATTAACTGTTCAATAATTCTGTCATCATGGAATCCATTTGTGCATCGGTTTATTTTTCAGTTATTTATCTGATAGATAGGCATAAAAAGAATTATTTACCAAACCAGTGCTTTGCGTTTCCCCCCAAGTTAAAAAATCATTTATCAATCCTGGCTTAAAAAAAAAAGAAAATGGTATCCTCATGCTCAGGCAATTACCACAGATATGCCACAAAATAATTCAGGTTTTAGACTTACCAGTATTGGGACAAATGCAAAGACAGCATTTAAGTAATGCAAATTTACTGTAATTCCCAACTGTTTTACATAAAAGAACAGAATGTTTTAAAGTAAACATTGCAAAATAGCTCCAGTGATCTACTTCTGCTTAAAAACTAGTCAAAATCCAACAAACCACCAGAAGAAAGTCACTGCAAAGCAGTGGGGCGGTTTTCCTCTGTACACATCCAGAAAAGGGTGGTCTGGACAACGTAAGGTAAAAAAAAAAGTGCACACCAATTTAAAACTCAATAGTCTGGAAATTTACCAGGTGGGTTCTGCCTTGATATTTCTCAGAGGCTTTTGAATCCCTTCTCAAATATTTTTTGCTCCCATCATCTGAACTTTTTCATTATTCCTTTCCAAAAGCCACAGGATATGCAATTGCTGCCTCTGCAAATCCCTTGGAAGTATTTGGGAGAGTGTACACAGGATTTGGCTTTCCAAGACTGCAGTTAAATGCCCAGGTTGCTTGTCAGATCAAGAATTGTGTCTGAGGAAACTTCAAGAGCTCAGCATCTTTGGACTGATTGTCAGTAGCAGGGCTAAAACCCCAGGGAAGATTTCGGATTTCTGTGGACAGCTGAGGTAGGTTAGTCTCTGCAATAGTGATCAACATTAGCAGGACTCCACTTTTGGGAAGCCAGCAGTGACATTGCTTTTCATCACCACCAGCAGGCATACCACCCTTTATACCAGCTCAGGAGAGGTAAAAAGAAGAGAAAACTGGGTTGCAGGAGGAACCTCTGAAAGAGTGCGCAAAGGAGATACAATCTGCAGATGCTGCGAGGGAAGTGAGAGCCTCGGTACCACTCGCGTGGGAAATCTGGAGGACTTCTTCCTAGGGCTTTAAAGGGATTTTGTTTTAGGAAAGGGCATTGCCACTTTCCCGACCTCCTGCTGCTGCTGCAGACTGGGAGGTCAGGAGGAGAAATGACGCCGGAATGACGCTGTGACACCAGCAGGAGTATTCAGAGGGGACCCAGCCTGAGCGGCAGGCAAGGTCAGGACCCTCCACGGTGCTTTGTAATGCACGGCCATGACTCTACAGTTGTCTTGACTCTGCATCTGCTACTCAAAACAAAGGCTCTGTAGCTGTTTCCATAGTGTATAAATACGGAGTAACTCTGTGGGTTTGAACGGTTTTATTCCCCACTTAACCTACTCCCATAGAAAACAGATTTTAACCCAGATAAACCGGTGAAAAAGCCACAGGCTTGGGGATGGATTGTAAAATTCCACCATTCCACATGGGATGTGACCTTCTTATTAATTACAAAATGCTCTGGCTGATTAGCTCTAATTTGATTCCATAGTTTAAATATCTTCTATGTGAAACAGAATTTGGTTGGGAAAAAATGAGAGTAAAGAAGGAGATTTTGTTCTTTGCAGCAGTCCCATCTGTTCTGGATGTTCTGTGCTTCATTTCTAATTGCACAAGGACAAGCCCACCCGGGAAGTGACATTTGTAGAGTTAGCCCACCCCAGGATGTCAAATTTTTTAAACTGCAGAATAAAAAATATAAAACATTAACAAGGACAATGTAATGGACCCCAAAGAGATTTTTCTATTTTAATCTATGCAAAATAGTTCATCTTTTCCCTAGACAATCTACATTTTTTACCATTCTTAGACAAGCAAGGAATCATGTCTGTAGTATTGCCATCTTGTTATCAACAGGCTAAAATAATCTGCATGATCTTCAACAATATGCCAGGGAAAAAGTTATTATTCTCCCTTGCATCACAATGGTTTTATGCCAGGTAACTCTGCTGATGTCAATATTGAGACACATTGCTGTATGACTGACATAACTAAGACTTCATATATTTATTACAAAAACAGCTTGATAAGTACCATATGGTCTAGGGTGGGGGAGCACAGTGAACGTTTCAAGAGACAATGAAAACCGCATCTGAACACTGGTTCCTGGCGAGGAAGTAGGTACTGAGGAAATGCTGAAGTGGCCCAATCTGGCTCTGGATCTGAAGGAGCCCATTGCTATCACTAGCCCCAGAGCCTTGTTTTCCTTTCCCAGGGTCTATTCAGAGTCAACCAAATCCTTCAGGATAAGGGAGAGCACCCCAAGCTGTCCAAATCATGTGAAAACTCCTGCTGAATTTTCTCATGCATCCCCCTCCGCAACTGCAGTATCTTCCATCAGACTCTGTCCTTCCAGGCTACAGGTAGCAGGAATTAGAAACAAAACTGAGCCTTCTTGCTTGGGTCCTGTTTGCACGGATCCTCACACAAACACCCTTCCATCCCTGTGCACATGGGTACCCTCAGTGGCATAAACGAGATGACGCGTGTAAGGCCTGGGAGGTGTATGCATGTATAGGACTGCAGGAGGAGAGAGAGAAGTGTTTTCTTTCAGAAAAGAGTCTTCCAAAGTTAAAATCCCCCCCACACCTCAGCTCAATCCATTAGGAGCTGTCTGTGCATGTATATATTTGTAGACAGCTCACGTAACTACCATAATTATGATACAGCCCTAAAAACCTGGTGCTAGCTGCATTGCTCTACATTGTTAATTGCTAACTTCCTAACAGGCTTGTCCTTTCCATGCAAATTTTGAACTTCATCTCTGCTATGGCAAGGTGCACTGGAAAATTAATGAAAAACCTTGAGCCGTATTGTTAACTTAGTGTGTTAGCTCTTCTGCATACAGGCTGGTGAAGCAAAGCTCTGCATATCATCTTAGAAAAGCTACAAAGACTGGCATTTGATATATAAAATGTATCATATTAACACTGATATATATATATTAACACTGATGACACATAGACTTGCAAATACTGGAAACTATTTGGGCCTTACATGGTCATGGCGTTGTAAATATATATAGAGAGTCTTCCTGGGAGATGGAGGGAGAAGGCCTCATCTCATTTTAAGCTTATCTTAACCTGAAGCTTTCCTAGGGTCTTCCTAGAATCTTCGAGGAGAGTGCAACTCTCTTTTCAGCAAATAAATCTTCATTTTTGACATCTGTCATCCTCAGTATAAAAATATACACTATATTTAGGGCCTAGCTCTATTCTCATGCAGCAACGTCAATCCAAAATAATCCAGCAGAGGGATGTAACTAATTGTCAAAGGCTGGCTTAGCCGGAGTTATTGCAGCTTGATTACTGGTAGCAGAGAATGGAATTTGGTCCATGTATTATGTGTGTGCCTGCTTACCTGTGGGATCTGTGTGTCATTTTCCTAAGAGGAAGAGACACCTGGGATAACCTAACTAGACTAGAGTTATCCCACTGGATTTCTGGTACATGACTGGGCTTTGGCTGTGGTTCCATAACACTGGAAGCATCGCTGTTCTGCACCTTCACCCATCACCATAAGTGCCCAGAGATCCTTTTGCTTCAGTAGCTGCAGGTTGAGTGGTGAGCACGAAAAGGGAAGGCAGCAGAAGACACTTTGGATGGATCCCTTTGGACAACAGAACATATTGAGACACATAACTGCATCTGCAAATGTAACCAGAGAAGTATTCTGCAAACAAAGGATGGATTATTTTCAGGACATTTCTCAAAAAGGATAAATTGCTGATTTGCTTGCTTAAGGCTCCTTTGGTAGCTAGGAAACAATTACTGCCTTATCAATATCATGTTATATTACGCTTAGGAGAGGCTGTTCACTACTTGATGAATTGTTTAGTAATAACCTTACTCAAAGGTGCTTGGTCTGTGGTCAGAGCAACTGTTTGCACATGGCAATACTGAAGCGGCCATGAGCTCTGTGGGTCAGAGGTGAAAAGACCAACCTATCCCAGGGCACGCAAGGTTTGCATGCTGTATATGAATGGAGAATGTGTGTGCAGACTTGTTAAGTGAAGCACCAGCCTCTTTCCTTTGTATTTATGGGGTAGCATGTCTAAGAAACCACTTGCACGCTGGCTTTCCTGTTCTCAGTCCTCGAGGGAAAACCTCCTTTTGTCAGAGCCTGGAGAGAAGTCTATCGGCTGCTCGGCCGCTTTACCCTCTGCATGGTAATGAAGACCCACTTCATAGTTTCCACTCTTTGGCCTCCAGTGTTGTTTTTGAGCCAAGAGTAACCTTCTGAGCCAGGGTGTTATGGGATGACTGGGCTGCCCACTGACATAGCTGTGATCCACACTGGCAAGTTGCATGTCCTCCCCCTCCGTCTGCAGAGATGGCAGCTTTGTGCTAATTAAAGAGCCATAACAATTAGCTGCCTCTAGTCTGTGAGTCAGAGCAGCAGAATCTGTTTTGTAGTCTAGCTCCAGCCTGGATCATTTACTGTCAGAAGTGGCTTCCTTTTTGGGTCTGTCTATTTTCCATTGCCTCAAAAGCACAAGTCTTTCAGAGGAGTGCACAGGGAAGCAGCTCCTTTCTCCATTGCTACTGATTTTCACCTGGCTTCTTCAAGACTTTTGTGGTCCCTCCTATCCCAGGCAAGCGCTGAGCTCTCCAAGGCACACAATGTCAGTGAAAGGCAGACAACATTTGTTTATACTACTCCCTCAACCACGTCAAACAACATGCTTCTCATTTAAATTGTGCAAAAATCTGAACTATAAGCTCCATGAGTGGCAGAAGAACATGGCCCTTAGCATCTGTGAAAAGAAATTGGATTAAGGTTGTTTTATCGCTTGCAGGTATTCAGCAATATTTTTGTCAGGTAGTAGCTAAAGTGAAAAGAAATATCTTTTGGGGAATGGGGAAATGAAATACTAATGTTGGCTAATGTCATCTCATCGGGTTAAGTCACTAGATGATACGCTGGGATGAAATGATACTAGTGGCACTGAGACTGCCTGCAATGGTAGATAAAGGGCATTCAGGTCTCTGCGGAGGGAGAGAATGGACACAGAAAGTAAAAAGTATATATGTGCACATAAGGATTACATTGTGAACTGATATGTTACCTGTTTACAAATGTTTCAAACAAAGAAAAACCCACGCTTAGGATTCCTGATGTGTGATATAAAACTAGTTTAGACAAATCCTTGGGCATTCAAGCTTTTAGAGTCTGTGTGGAAGTGATGTGAGCATTGGGAGTTGTGGGGACTCCATTGCAGTAAGGATGTGTCAGAACAATTGGCTTTCCTAGAAAACCTAGCAGAGCTCCTTCTGTCTGAGCCAGTGGGGAAGTCTTGCAAGTCAGAGTTTAGAAACTTACTTAGAGGATGCAGCTGATACATTGGTCGAATGCCCTGTACCCACCATTATAAATATAGGCCTCTCTCCCAGAAATCTTGATATCCTCTTGAGCTTTTTTTCTGGCTGGGATTAGATCAAGCAGCCGAGACCACAGATGTCTTTCTCACTCTTCCTGCAAATTAGTCCAGCTAGTTTGCACTGGGCCTGGCTCCCACAGGGTGACCCGGTGGGGAGGGTTGCAGAAGGCCTTTGGTGAGCAAACCCTTTCAGATAGAGCTAAGGCACTGGCAGCCGATGGTCCTGCTGTGGCCTGTGATGGTTTAAACCACATACAAGGTGACTGGGCCCTGGTTCTTCAGCAGCACCCAAGGGGTGCGGGCAGCTGGGTGAGATGCATGTGGCTGGGCATCAGCTTTGGGAGGAGGCACACTGGTGGGATGATGCTGAGGGTAGAAGGTGAAACTCTGGGAATCTCCGTCATGGTCCCAACTTTAGCATGAGTGAAAGGCAGCAGACTGCCAACTGTGAAGGACAGTGGTCCTCTTCAGGTTTAACCATTCTGGAATACAGAACTTGCTATAACTGCAGCAAATTCCTTCCTCTGTTGTCAGTCAGTGGGGGTGAGTGTGACCTTTTCTCTCTAATAAGGACCTATGATCCCTCTCAAGATGATTGCAGTTCACTGAAGGTGGCATTTTAATCACCATAGAGGAGGGACAGCAGGTACGGCTCACAGCGGGCTATACCTGCAGAGGGAGGACATTTCATGGACTGACAGGCCCTTCAGAATTATTTAGGAACATCTGCGAATAGTTACCTAGATTTCATTTGCATTGCTGCATCATGGACCCAGTATTTATCTGACAGGCGAGCAGGGCGTAGAATAACGGGAAAGCTCTTTCTAGCCCCAGGATGGCTTCTGCAAGCTAAAGGACTGGCAGTGCAACAAGGTTATTGCGTCTGTAGCTGTTGCTGCTTCTCTCTGGGACAGGAGAGTCCCACTTCCAGTGCCGTCAGTCAAGAGCCTTTACATCTTCAAAGTGATGTTGGGGAAAAAAAAAATTAAGAAAATATAATCCCTCCCAAAACCAATTTCCCTGCTGTGACTTGAATCATTCTTTTTTTAATATACTAAGCCATTAAAAAATTAAGCTTCTTTCTTTAACACCAAAGAAAGGCAACTGCACTTTATTTGGAGAATGTGAATGCCTCCAGCTTCAGTTTCTCTTTCACCAGCTCTCAGCAAGTGGCCATTTAGTCTTAATTGCTTCTCACAGTGTAGTCCAATTAAGAATGGCATTAACAGGGCAAGAACTATTTGTTAATCTGTAAAAGGTATGAGAGACAGTTCTTGTTTTGCCTGAGGTTTCAATTCACATGTTTGGGTGAAAATCTAACCAGCTGGAACACTCTCCAAGAAATACACGAGTATTAGCTAGCTATCAGTTATAAGCAAGATAAATGTACATATGTAATTGAGTAGAGCAAAACTTTATAAAACATTTATTGACATTTGGAAAGAGACATGTTGCTGAACTGACAGAGCCAAGTTACAAAGTGACAATATTGACATCTGACTTGAGAGATATTTCTGAGCTTGCTTGGACTGGAGGTGATGAGGAGGGGGATGACAGTTTATGGTCTGGCCACCTTAAGGTGTTTGTGCAGACAAAATGCAGAGTCCCTTGCTACTGTAAGAACATTTTGCCCAAGACAGGAATATGAGGTAAATTGAGGGGTTCCTGTGATCCTTTCTTCTATGCTTGGAGTGAGCCATTCAGAAGTCACACCTATCAATCTGGCCATTTCCCATCATTACTGACAGTTGCAGTGTAGCTCCACTAATTCCTGTGCATTCCTGTAATATTCCTTCTAAACAATCCCTACACCCTGAATGGGTTAGTTCCCCTCAAATTTTTTTGTTTCAAATTAATAAATACGTTGCTTATGTCCATTTACATAAGTGGGATACTTGGAGGGGATATTTTTTCTAAGAGCTGCCAAGTTCTTATGTGCCATCTGATCTAAGGTCACCATATTTTTATATAACAGAAAACGGGGACAACAAAGTGGATGGGTAGAAAAGGGTAAAGAGCTGGATGCAGTTTATTGCACGGTGTGGAGGAGTGTACGTGTGCCATGGAAGCCTGCAATTTTTTGGATGGACCTGGACAAGTATTAACTATGACCTTTAACATAGAAAACTCAACCCACTCTCCCTCGACTGAAGGCAAATGACATGTGTGCAAAGGCTCAGCCAGGAGAGGTCCTGCCTACAAAGCAGAAATCTTTATATAGCAACCAAATTTAGGAAAATCCACTTGAACAAAATCAATGCAGAAGCGTCTCCCATTACCTGGTTGCAAGGCAGCCTTACCCACTGAATTTTATAAAAACTTGCCAGATTTCAGTCATTCTCAAACTCAGACTACAGTCAAATTTTCTTGTTACTTGGCTAATGAAGACAGACTTTTTATTTCTACAAAAAACCTATTTAATTACATCTGCTCATTATTCTTAAGACATGAGAATGAGATTGGGGTTTTTATCAGCAGTGTATACCCTCCCAACCAAGAGTTTTCCTTATGTTTCTCATGTGTGACATTTTTTTCCACCCTGCTTTCTTTCTATCTGAGAGCTTCTTTTGTAGAGAGGGCATGTGGGGATCCACAAGGTGGGCTGCAGATGCTTGTGAGAGTTGATCTGATGGTTGGACTTCTCTCACCCCCTTCATGAGGTGAAGCTTATTTCTCAAAGAGCTTTTATTTACAGTCTAACATTTAGATGGATCTGAAATTCAGTGTTACAGGAGGAAATACACTGTATTCTTGTTCTGCACTGTCATTAGTGTACTTGCTTCTCTTAGGGAGGTCATTAAATGACAAACCACTTTCAGACAGGCTCTCAGTAGAGACCTTCACTCTTGCTGATCTACAGTGATCCAAGGGCCTTTCCACACCTGGAGACAGACTGACTTTTTTTGCTGCTGCCCTCTCCATAGCAGAGGGCTCTTTATTTTCTTTCCTTGCTCTTCTCCCTTTCTTCGTTTTCCAGGGTATTTCCAATCTATTGATGTGCAGGTCTGTAAAAAGTGAATAGGTATAGTATTAGTTGACAGCTTCATGAATCATGGTTATTAGGAGATTTCCAAAGCTGAAGTTAATGTAATATTCACAAGATAATCAACAATAGATTTGAAATGATGAAATACATCTGAAATAATCCCACCACAATACTGCAGTCCCTTTGAGCAGCCTCTCTTTGTAATCTGCTTTGTGGTTGATTAATAAATGTACCAATCTAGAACCCTACTCTGGAGAGTCGTAAATCACTGGAAGCAGCAGGTGAAACAGTGGCACAAGTGCACTTCACAGAGATTCCAGTATTGATTCCACCTTGGTCAGGACTTCATACCCAGTCTTAGGACAAACTATTTGCTGATTTACCTGAGGTGAGAAACTGGTGCTGAGCAAGCCATGGGATCCCCACCACCTGGTCTGCCTGCAGGTTTCCTCATCCTGGTTAGGGACAGCTGCCATTCTCCATTTCCAAACTGAAACGACAGCTTGTTGCCGCATTGCTTTATCTATTCATGGACCCTTTGCTGGTTAGCTGACACTGCTGCAAGCATGCCAAATTGTCAAGGTAGGGCTACCTGCTCAGAATAAAGTGACTCACTGGTTGTGGTGGTGAAGAGTCATTTTTATGCCTTTTATAATTGAAAAGTTTATTGTACTGGTTATAAAAATTAACGTCTAACAATTTTTAAGTGGAACAGTTTTCAATTAAAATGCTTGCAACTTGATGGCATTAATTTTTACTTGAGCTATGGTCTCACTGTGCCTTTACTTGACTAAGTAACATGTTGACATGCCCACAGGCATTTTCATCCAGGGGCTTTTTTCTTCGTGAAGTTTCCACTTGAAAATCCCATTGCATTTGATTGCAAAGGCTCCAGAAGGATGTGGTGTTCACCCTTCAGTTTAAAGGACACCAAATAAATCAACCAGTTATAGAGTTACCATGCAGAAAGCAGGATTTCTCTTATTAGACTGTTGGCTTCCCTGATCCAGATGGAAAACACAGGTGTGGTTTCTCCCTTATTTTCATACCATTGCAAATGAGCTGCTGGGCATCCAGAACTATGCCTCTGGTGAATCACAGGTGTGTAGTGGCATTGACCTTGAAACCACTGGACTTGTTGTACATGCCTCATTGCATTACCTTGTGTGTGAGTGTCTTTCCCGGTCTGTGCAACGTTTGCTATCTAATTTGCTTCCCTACTGTTAAACACTTTGGTCAGCATCATATCCAGAGTCTCCAGAACCACTAAAATGTTTTTGGAAACTCTTCCAAACTTGAGTATGGGTTTCAGACATGCACCTTCAAAAGCGCTAATGGATTCAAATGCCAAGTCCAAAGAAATCCAAAATATTTAAGCACCTGGATAATAGGATCTTCTTTCCAGAATGTGCATATTATTTCCATCAAAAATAATGGAAATCCTGGCCTTTTGCCACTAGATGGTACCCACATAAAACATTATGCTTTTCTCTTAATCATTTAAACTTTCTTTGCAGATAAAGTTTGGTCTGAAAACACTCCTCATGTGAATGCTGAAGTCTCGATGTTTTCCCTGATAAAGAAGTTTAGTGTGTTTTGGATACTTAGTTATCAGATAATCACTCAAATGGATTAAACAGCTTAGTTTTCACTTGCTAGGGCTGTGGTATGGTCATACGATCCTTTCCATTTGGTACATGTCTGTGTTGCTGCCAGAAGAGTTGGTACCACCTACCATCTCTGTCTCCACTCCTGGCAGCTTGTTTCTGTCAGCTGGCAGGCAACTGTGCTGGGAACTGGTCCAAAGTGGTAATGGTGGAGAGGTGCACTGCACAGCCTTGTGGTTGCAGATCCCAGCACCAGGGACATGGTGAAGACCAGCTGCTGTGAAAAGGGGAGGTGAGTTCTCCTCTGATGGCAACAAAGGCTTCTGATGAATTCAAGTCACTGTGCGATGAAGTGCGAGATTTGAAGATGTTCCAAATCACAGAGGATCACACCTTCATTAACAATGTTCATTAAGGCCTTGATTCATCAAGATACTGAAGAACAAGGACCTAGGAGCAGAGGTGGAGCATGCTGGTCCTGGATTTAGGAGGCAGCTTCTGTGTCTGGTCCCGAATCCTTCATACTGGCAAAACCGTCTTTGAATTCATCATGAGTTTTTGCCCATATAAAACACAGCAGTGCCCAGGCGTTAGAACTTTTTACTTCCCAGCAGTACTTCTAATGGAGACTGCCTATTTAATCTGTTCTCTGAGTAAGCATGAAATATGATGAGTAACATGTCAGAAATAATTGTTAAAACAAAACAAAACAAATTTGGGTACACCCCAGCAGAACACAAACAGCTATCTGAAGACTGTAACAGTCCTAAATGTCTAGCAGGAGGGCTGTGTAGTGTGTTGCCTCATTAGGAGGTGTACTGTGAGATTAAATCAGCCACTTGCATGCACACTGGGTTCACTTCAGTGTATGAATTGTCATTGCAAGCATCAGAATGACAGTTGCTTCTCGAGTGGGAAGAGTTACTGAAAAATGTATTTTATACTAGGCTTTGATGATATCCTTATTGTTTGCTTAAATTGATTTGACACAGAGCAGAACTCAGGGGCATGGTTAAGGGATGGGAAAATTTGGGTCGATATTAAATATTGGAGATTGTCATATTCAGATATCTTTTCAGGAGGTAAAATTGTTTGTATCCTGGAGTACAGAAGTTAGCCACTCAGTTCTCCTGCCTGGCCTGCTACCTGGTATGTACAAACTTCCTTTCTCCTTGGAGCTTTCTGGGTCCATGGGAAAGGACCTCAAGCAGCCAGGGGCTGCTCTCCTTGGGAAAATGATGATTAAAACAGGATGGGGCAGAGATTCGAGGTCATTGAATGCTCCAAGTTTGCGTCAATATTTTTTCACCTGATGGCCAAATATAACTGGTACCTTGTATTTTTTGGAAGTCTTTTGTTAATATTCTGCTCCTGCAGAACTTTATTCTCCTTGATTCAACTTTATCCACATTAGGCAATGTGCAAATGTTTGTGTTGGCTGGCAAGGCTACGTACATGGAACTGGGGAGCTGTGCTTACCTTCGAGAGGACACTGTGATTAAAATACTGAGATTCCTACTTACAGCAGTCACCTAAGTATTAAGTGACCTTTATTAAGTTCTCTGCGAGTTGGGCTTTCTCTCCTGCTCCTGAAAAAGATAAGTGACCAGCACACTGGGGAGGAGTCTGCAGCAAAGGAAAAGCTTTCCTCCTCACATGTCCTGCTGTGGCTGCTACAGTCTTCATATTCTAAGTAAATATTTAATAGAAAAGAGAGAGATGACTCTAAAATGTAGCATTTAGCTCATGTGCCTGTGAGAAGGGCAGGAGAGAAAACGTCACATGGGATGGATGTAGGAACTCAACTTCATTTCTCTCCCCCATGGAGCATCCAGAGAAGAACTGGAAGACAGCTTTCATGCCTCCTCTCCTTCTCTTCTTGCTTTCTGATAGGTAAAATGATTGTCAGTTCCTTGGACTTCAGAAGAAAGGGTTCAAGTGCTGTCTCCCAGGACCAGTTTAGGGCTGCAGATCCTGCATGGGAGGAATCACTCCGTGCAAAGCAGAGAACATGACAGTCCCGGTGTGCAAGATGGTTCAACACCTGTCCCTATCTCCAGCATTTCCTTCTGGCTGCCTACAGTGGAATTTGACCTATAAGAATCTCGTAATTTTGTCCTTTTTCGGTGGCGGGAGCGCAGGCACCACACCTGGGTTTTACAAACACTGGAAAGCAAAAGGGCGCCCAAGAGCGCAATAGTGGAGTTGCTAGTCCACGTGCATCTCACTGTAAGCTGCCATGCACTGGTCAAGGAAGTCTCGGGCTTTCAAATTTTTTAGATAATAGGTTGACTCCTTTCCTTCTGTAGCTGTAAAGAAGGTGTTGGGAGCAAGACTGCACTCTTACCTCTCACCCAACCAGATTTAGTGCTACCTGTTTGTGACAAGGGGAATGAATTAGAGAATCATGCTATCTATAAATCTTAAATCTTTTTTTGATCTAAAATGGGATGCTAATGAAATACAAAAGTGTGTTTTATCTGGGTGTAATATTAGAGCTATACATAATACATCTGCAAAATTCATTGATATTATATAATGGAATGTTCTGTATGATTTCCTCCATTGCCAATAGTTTCTTAAGTATTATAGTTAAAATTTGTCAGATGTGTGCTAAAGTATAATTTATATATAGAAATACAACATGATGCTGTTTAATTCAATGTCATTCAATAATATATTTCAAACCAAAGCATCACAATCTATTAAGCCAAAGGCATTTACTGGGAATTGACTTCAATCCTTAGGAGGCTGAAAGTAGCTTCAGTGGGATTAATGGCTTAAAGTTAATTGTTTTTGCTAATGTTTTATTTGAAATGTCCTGCTCAGCAAAGGTAATGTGACATCTTGCTCACTAGGGCTGTCGAGCCAAATTCACTGCTGACATAGGCAGGTGTAACCCCATTGACTTAATTAGAGCTGCACCTACTTACGTCAGCAGTGAATCTGGTATCTTGCCCTTTTGAAAAGAGGGAAAAAATGTAAAGGTTGGTGCTTAGAAACCTGGACGTGGAGCACAGAGGACAAAATAAAGAAAATACCAGTATCTGAAATGAGTTGGTCAGAGTTTCTCTAGAAAAGTAACTAGTAAAAGCAGTAGCTAATAAAAGCAGTCGCTAGTAAAAGCAGTCGCTAGTAAAAACAGCCAAAGCTGACTTTACCCTCTCCGTGAAAGGCTGTGAGTTAAAACTTGCTAAATAAATCATGTGAAAATAATTGAGGTTTTAATCACCATTTGAAGGAAACAAACGTATAATTGTTTCTGGAACAAAGAATAATCATTGCCCTTTTGTGAGGAGGGGACTTGCTCTTTAGAAAGAGAATAAGGATAGTGCAGAGATACTGACACGACCTGGAACAGAAGGGAGACGTTTGCATTTAGAACTGCATATTAGTCCTGAAAGGATGAAAGAGATAATGGGGAAGTGGAAGACAAGTAAGGAGGTGCCTGGCCACTTCTCTTCTCCGAGACAAAGACAGTGACCCCGGGAGGTGCCAGGTGATGGCTTTCCAGCCCCTGTAGTGGGAGGCCCCACTGTCACCTTGTCCAGAATGGAGCTACACGCCTGACTGCCTCCAGCGGAAAATTTGATTGTATCGTGTCTGTGGGACTGGGATCTTTGTGGATGGACTTGATTTGTATTTTTTCATACTGCACTTTATTTCCTTCAGGGAGCTTTTTGGCCTTTTGTTACAATGTCATATCTTCATTCAGAACAGAAACTCTGAAGCATGGATCTATTGCCACTCTTGTTCTCTCTATATCTATAGAGAAAAAGAGAGATAATCCTTCGAAGAGAAACACTAAGATCACTTCAATTGCATTTGTGGTGGAGATCGCATCTTCCCAAGACAAAATCTGTAGACCTGATCAAGGATGTAGTCTTGAGTTTCTAAGGACATTTGATTTTGTACATCCAGGAGAGTGTCAGCAAGCTGCCTTGGTCTGCAGGGAGAAGACCGGGATGATCCCCCTCCCCATGATCTCCTCTCTGGCCCTGTGGGAAGAAAAGGAGAGGTACCATGCCATGGAGGAGGTGAGGCTTGCCCTGCCGTGTTCAGAGTGTGCTCCTGGATAATGCAATACCCCAAGCTTCTTATTCCATGTTTGGCTTCCTGCTACGTGTGGCACTGCACGTAATTCACGAATGAGATATTGACTTCAGTTCAGGAATGCTAATGCCAATGAAATTGGCTCCGAATGTAATTTCAAGACTCACTAACTGGCTTTGTTTTCAGTCCACAAGCATTTCGGCTGCTAATTAAGGGGCTGTGCTCAAAGGTTATATGTAAAACCATATTTTCTTGAAAAGATTAGGCAATTTATTAAGATAAAATCCATGTAAGCAGAGAATCCTCTTCCTGTATTTGATATAGCCTGGAGGAAGAGGAGAAGAGGCATATTATACAAAATAATTAGATTTTGAAGCATTTTCTGAGTGGAAAGTAATTTTTTTATGCAATAAGAAACAACGCTAATGGAGTATCTTGCCCTTTCGTCTCGGCCGAGCTGCCATTCATATATCATCAGGATAAACCCTTTTGCATAACGTGTAACCAAGAGCTACGTATTAGTTTAGAGTGCACATATAATTTTTATGGTATGATGGCTGTGTTTACATTTTCAAAATGGTCTGAGCTTTGCTCCAACACAAATGCCCTTCAATCAAACAGGTAACACGATACGATATTTCTGTTTTCTCCAGTCAGAAGTGCAATTTCCTGGTTTATGTAAAACATATATATTTTATAGATTGGCAGAGTAATGAAACTTTTATGAACCAAGGAAATCTGAAAATAAATTATTCTTCTGAACTGCCCAGGGAGGATATATTACTAGTCAGATTCTGATCTGAGATACAGTGCATGGGAAAAATTGAATATAGGTTTTAACTTCAGATGTCTACTAATATACTCAACACAGAGGAAACTCAATTTGAGCGTGGAATCAACAAGTTACTTTAACTGAATGTTTGCCCACTGGGCTCGAATTCTAGTGAATTCCAGCTATAGGGTGGAGGTGAAGAGGTCAGTATGCTATACACTGGTTTGTAGTATGTATCAATATATTTTATTATGTTTGTAGTCCAGGAAGAGATGACAAGAATTACCAGAAGAAAAGGCTGTTACAGTCACGCAACAATATACTGGTATAAAGCTGCACAAGCTTCTTGGCTGTGCAAAAGGTTGATTGATGTTCTACCAACTTGCCTAAGAGCCCAATTGGGTTATTTGCTCAAGCAGTAGGGGTTTTCCATTATTTGTCATTTACTGGGGTTTCACCAATGCTTCCAGATGTATTTTGGTGAAAGCAAAGGTTAAGTGCAACCATCCAAAAAATCAGTTTATAAACTCAAACAAGACATGTGTAGGACTGAAGATCAGAGATACAGGTGGAGATGGCAAGAGAGGAAGAGGCTATTTCTTGTGCAGCAGAAAACTCCTGTTGATTATCTTACAGTTACATCACAGAAATGTGTCTTTTTAAGAATACACTCTATGATTTTAAAGGCACACTTAAGTATCCTATGCCTCAAGGAAGACGTCAAGAAAGGTTTTAGTGTCTCTTCTATCACTTCTCACGGTTGCAAGTTTTGACAAGGGAAAGAGGAAAGAGATGAAAACTGTTGGAATTATTTATCATCCCAGACTAGTAATTTATGTAGAAAGCTCTTTCTGCCTCTTTCATCCTAAACTATCATCTCCCCCTCCTATTTCTTTTTTACCTCATTCCAATTTCTCTGTGGGGGTAAGTAGACACAACTGCATCTTTCACTGTCTGCACAGAGTGACTCTGAAGTTCCCAACACTGTTTTCACTCCGCCAAGACCCCGTCAGGTTGGCTATGCAGCTCTCCTTCTCCTCAGCCACGGGACTCGGGTCAGTCAACCACTCTCCATCGGCAGCCACTGACAGCCCAGAGCCTGTGGGACCCTGCCCTGGGGGGCACAGCGCTGCAAACGGTACACCCCTGTTTGCTCTTTCTGATTATAGCCTAAATACCTACAAAATCTGTATTTTCCAAGAGGGTCCTTTGGAAGTGCAGACTAAGTGGAAGGTCTAATAACCACATCCATTGTAGCATGGAGAGAAACTGTCACAGTGATATTTATCTGTTATCTGTCATTTAAGAAGATAGAAGTGCTATCTT
Organism: Gallinago undulata; assembly: GCA_026546715.1. Classification (NCBI taxonomy): domain Eukaryota; kingdom Metazoa; phylum Chordata; class Aves; order Charadriiformes; family Scolopacidae; genus Gallinago; species Gallinago undulata. The sequence continues at coordinate 21,864,490 of JAOTQQ010000019.1, read as the reverse complement.
CTAAAATGGGATTTGCAAAAGTGCATTATTAATTAATTTATTTGCGGTATGTTATTTATTGGAATTTTGCTCTGTCCCACTTTGCTCACGGTCTTTAATTTAGATTATGGGTCTTGGTTTATTTATTTCACAGCATCAGTAAAATTCCGAGTTTTTAAATTTGGAAATTACTGTGTTAGAAATTGTGACCCCTGTGCAGAGCAGAACCACGACCAGACCGCACTGGAGCCTGAAGCTGGAGCACACAGCCACGCTGCCCCCGATCAGAGAGAACAGAAACCCATAGTGTTCCATACTCAATTACAGAGGACAGGATCATGGTCAGTGAAGATAATAGATCAGATTCTAGAAACAGTATGGAGGCATCAATATACTAATTTACTAATTACCTCTCCCACGCCATTTTGATGGATTTTTGTTGCTTCTGGACCTAGCACAGATTTTGGTGACATAAGGCTTTCACCTGCGCTCCCCTGTGCTGGACAGGTCCTGTGCCCCTTGACAAGGCACAGCATGGCCTGAGGGCCTGGAGTGACCGTGAAAATCTTCTTTATACAATAATCAGACTTAATCAAATCACTGTATGTACACACACACATTGTACGCACACTGTATGTGTGCATATGTGCATGACAAGCAAACATTTCTCCAGGCCCCCAGCACCTTGTCCTCTCAGGCCCAGAGGAATATTTGAAGGAAATTCATCTTCAAGGCTCCTTAAAAGAAAGCCAACACCGGACTATTTTGCTGAGGGCAAGATGGAGTTCTGCTTCTTGTGATCCAAGAGCTGCCTCTGCAAACCTCTGAGTGCAAAGTCCTTGTGGCTGTTAGTGTAGCTGTGATTCCAGCTGTCAGCCAACCTGTGAAGCCAGGGTCTACATCAAAATCCACCTTTGGTTGATGCTGTTTAGATTCAAGGCCATAGCAGGATGGAAAGTAAAGAAGGGTGAAACACTGGATTGAAATGCCCTCAAATGGGTTGTCTCTGTTGTTCCAGGTCATTGGTTTATATGCAGATCCCTTTGCTGCAGCAACCCCATTTTTGGTGGTTCCTTGGCATTCCTGTAGTCTTCAATTTATAGCATTCCAAAAAAAGACAAATGTCTGCTTCACTCTTATTAACAAGTTACCAGACACCTGTTGAAATGATTAATTCCCAAAGCATCGTAATTTACATGCATTTTAATTGTTTTGAGGCTTAAATGTAAATTGTTTCTAGATTTTTTTCAAAAAAAATTGAATTGGATATTTGAAATCCAAACAGTGGATGACAGTGGTTGTGGGGTTGTGGGAATATCAATCCTGTAAATACTGTTCATCAGTATATAAAAGCAATAAAATGCCTAAAACTGCATCTGCAGCAACCCTTGACATTTAAGTAGTAACATTTGTTGTTCTCTGGTGGTTAACATCTATTTTTGTCCAAACAATTCATTACGTTGACCACCTGGATTATTTAACTTAGTATTCATGATAAATTATTTATTTTCTAGATATTTACTGGCATTCCATATGATTAAATTATTATTTTGGAGTGCAATCATAAAAAAAAATCAGTAGATGGTTCAAAAAAAAATTCCCAAACAAGCAATTTAATCTGAATTAGCTGCTGCTATTCATAAAGTTCCCACACTGTTCTTGTGGGCTGTAACAACATGGAAACTGTTTGCTGGAAATGTATCCTGTAATTCAGCATGGAAAATCATGTTCTTCTATACTTAATGAGAGAAAATAGCAGGTACAGAAGGATGTATGAAGCCATAAAAAGCACTGAGGTGAAAGCTCTGCATGGTCTTCTTGCATTAATACATCAAAATGGGCCAGAGGGGTTAAGATTTTAATTTTTGTCACAGTTATTTGGATTTTGACTTAAGAACATAGGCTGGAGTTTGTCAGGTGGTGTCACATGTGCTGCTTAATTTTTAGGATTATTGGACAAAAGATCCTAGGTTTTCTTCTCATGCATCAGTAGGGAGAATCAGGTTAAAAGAGACTTTGGATTTTGCAGACTAAAGATACGTATAGTGTTTTCTGATTTTGGATCATCTGTAACTGTGGAGACCTGACTTGCTTATAGTAGATAGATTTTCAGTTTTGGTTTTTTTTTTTTTCTTGGAGATCAATAGAGGCTTAAGTGGGAACTACATGCATTTGCAAAATAACATTTTCTTGGGGCATCAAACACCTCTCTGGGATGCCCGTTCTTGGGTTTGACCACTCTTTTGGTTAAGAAATGCTTCCTAATGCCCAGTTGAAACCTCCCTTGGTGCAGCTTTGAACGTGTCCTCTCACTGGATCCCAGGAAGAAAAGCTCAGCATTCCCCTTTCCACTTTGCCTCCTCAGGAAACTGGAGAGAGCAATGAGATCACTCCTCAGCCTCTTTTTCTCCAAAGTAGACAAGCCCAAAGTCCTTAGCTGCTCCTCACAGGACATGTCTTCCAGCCCTTTCACCAGCTTTGTTGCTCTCCTCTGGATGCGTTCATATCATGACAGCATCCCTGAGCTGCAAGTGACCGGAACGCAGGGCCACAGACTGCAGTAGCATCAATTGAGTGCAAAGGAAGGGAGGGAGGCAGGAGGAGGAACCTGCCTTGAAGGGGTCAGTCCCTCATTTTGGTCTCTTGGGGATGCAGACTGGTGAAGTGAGAAAGCAGTGCCCATGTAGACTCCCATCCCCTCGCCGTGACACGGTTGAATTCTGCCAACAGCTGCCAGTGACGGTGTGCTTTGCCCTTTCCTTCCTCCTCTCATTTTCCCATCGGGAGTGGAAAGAGCAGCTGCCACAGCAGGGCCTTAGTGTCTCTGAACACAAGGAAAGCCATGGAGATGATATGCAACTCAAGCAGACGCTGATGGGCAGAAGTGGGTTTCAGTAACAGATAGCAGCCGTGGGGGGCTGGAAGGAGCCGGGGTGCTGCGGCGCCGAGGGCAAGGCATGCAGGGAGGAGGGAGACTGAGGGAAAACCAATTCTGTCACAAGTCTTAGGAAATGCTGGGGTGATTTCTGGTGTGCCTCTGATGGAATACCTCTTCAGAGAGCCTGCCGGAGGCAGCTTACTCCTGCCTTTGCATCAGAGGATATTTTTCGAGTAATGAGGTATCTGTATAAAGGAAAACAAAATTATGGACTGCTGGCCCCAACCGGCAGTTACCTCAAACTCCATACTAAGAATCTAACTGAGACTGAGCCCTTTGGGTAGCATCAGTTTGCTCAACCTTTTATGCAAGACAACATTGCATACTTTTTGTGCTTCTTGCATGTACAAAGTCTGTAATTTGCCAGTGTGGCTCTGAGAAAGTACTTGTACTTAGAAAGGAAAGCACATGAGTTGGTACCTTGAGTTGCCCCACTCCAGCAATGACACACTGTGGGTGCAGGACCTGAAGACTCTTTTTGCTACCTTGCTCCTGTATCTCCAGAACTACTCCAGACGTCACTCTGATGTCCTCCACAGAGTGCTCCATTCCCTGCAGGGTACGGTGGCTTAAAGAAGGCCCTTTATATGACAAGGGATGCTGTTAGAAGAGGCAGTGAAGAGCCATCAGAGTATGAAACTCATGCTTTCAATCACTGCATGGAGCAGATACAGTCTGTCCGGCAGATTGCCAATATAACTCCAGGGCACTGATGGTTGTCCATGTATCAAAAGGACTGAAGCCACAGGGATACACAGGGGTGTTTCATTTGGGATATTCCCCATGTGGAATGAACATTGGGTACCAGTTCAAATGATCTATAGCCCAAGGTCTGTAATAGAGGGCAGCCAGTTTGTGGGGCAGCCCAGCAAATCCTAAGCTAGAAAGACTGCTCTCAAGTTTAACAGGAGGATGCTCTTGTGATGGGGAGCCAGAGCAGTAGGTCCTGCATCATGTCCCTGCACCCATCTCCCTAGTGGTAAGAGATTTTTATACCCACCCCAGGCCAAGAAGAAAACACAGAAGAGCTGCCTGTGCAGGCTGATCTCAGCATCAGGCAGACATCTGATTGACTTACACCCTAGACTGTCCTGTCTTGCCATATCTACTTATGACTGCGTGACACTGCCCTGTTTCCCTCACCCAGCCCAGCCCTGGTCTGTCACAACCCACCCCAGAGGCTCCTCAGCTCTCAGCAACCCTAAACGGATGCTGATGTCAGTTATCAGAGGTGTTGCCTGCTCAAGCCAGACATGGTGCCTGGAAGGAAACTGCACTTGAGGACAATTGAGTGGCTGGGAAAAAAAGGGATTGCGGCAGTAAGTGCCAAGCCTGAACAATGATTGCAAGATCAGCCCCTCAATTAGGGAAGTGAGGCCATGACTCATGACTGGAAAAAACAGGTATAGTGCAGTAATTATTATAGTTAATAATCAAACTTAGCTGCACAGGAACTACAATCATTAATTCCTCCTTTTGCTACAGAGGCTGTGCTTCTTCACTGGTGTGACCCTTGCTGTCAAGCCGCCAGAGAGATTTTGAGACCCATCTCTTTCCAGACTCCCCTCGGGAGACATCACTCTACAGGGGGCAGTGGAGGAAGCCATTTCTCATAGTCTCTTGACCTTGTCCACATCCCATTAAGCTCCCCCAGTTTGTTTTTTAAGACCTGCTGACATCACATTTTACCTGCTGTCAGCCAACAGCAGGGCTGTAGCTGCAAACTTGCCCTGCAAGGTCAGGAATCTGGTGCCCTTCCTTCCCTTCAGCAGAGGCAGCACGTGCTACGTGAAACTATTGTTTTAATTCTTATTCTTGCACTGAGGTGCCCTCCATATTTATATAATTTCCCTGCAGAGTAATGTGCTTGTTCTGCTCGCTCCTCTGAGCAAAGCTTTGCACACACAAGAAAGAAGAGTAGGAGCTGTGTTTAATGTGACTTCCATGGAGGTAGTCCTAATGAGAGCCCTTCGGCTGTGCAAGAGCAGGGAAGAGACAACTTATAGGAGAAACATCCCTCTTTAAAGATACAAACTCTTTGAAGAAGTCAAATACCTGTGTTTACCAAATCTTGGTTCCAGTTAGGGAATCAAGGAGTATTTTCTGATGACTTCTCTAGCTTTAAAAAGAAAAGTTCAGGGATAGCTGTGCAATTAACTGTGACTTACGCATGTCTGTATAGCAACAGCAAACCTTCTGTGGAAGAAATTAAGTTTCTCCCTGAAGGAGAGTGATTGCATAGATGACTTATTCAAATGTGTAGATAAATTGCTTTGACATGTTTTGCAGGAAGGAACAGAGGCACATCAGTATTGAAATAGCTCTGGGTACCACAAATCTATTCACAGGTAATTGGATTACCTCATGTGTCTGGTACTGAAAAAGGGGCTGAAAAAATGATCCCTGAATGATGGGACAGATTTACACTGAATTTGATCTCTCCACATTCAGTAGGACTGCATTGCACAGCAGAAACACCCAGCTCCTGCGGAGAGAGGAGTGAGAGCAATGGGCATCGGTGGGAGCTGCCTTTCCAGACAGGGCATGGCTTTCCTGCTCAGTCCTGGCCATCCCACTGCGCAGGAGCAAAGAGGACCATTCCCATTCAGGCCAAATGGAGTGTAAATCTTCTAAAAACTGCCCTGCTTTGCAGCAAAACAACTCCAGTGTTTTGCACAGGTGACAGCTTCCTTCCACTGCACGGCAGCTGTGGGGACCTTCAGTGTATTGGAGGGGTTATTCCCCATGGTGCAGGCTTGTGGAGCACCCGATGGAGGTCCAGAAACCTTCAGCTGCATTCTCACTGTGGTCTGGCTATCATTTCTAGTTTCCAGGGTCTGTCCCCACCTTACTGCCTAAAGGCTGCCTTGATATTTTCATTAACTACCAATATACCTATCTCGCTGTCTAAAGGCTACTCTGATATTTTCATGCATGCTTTTCTATTTCATCTGCTCTTTTTCCAGAGACGTGGGAGATCTGGCATTGCCAGATGAGGATCTGTCATGTTCAATCAGACTCAAGGTCTATCTAGGCTCAGACTCCATCTTTAATTACGGCTAATACCAGGTTTTCAGGGGACACAGTAGGAATCTTTTACCTATGGGATCTGTATGTAAGATGAAAGATCCTGCTCACTAGCAGTCAGTCTTGGAAAGCACGGCTTAGCACTCTCTAGAAACATGTTTGTCATCAGTGACTGTGGCCATCCTGGGTAGTGTAATATTCACACGCTATCAAATCACTCTTCAAACTGCATTTCCTGATTCTGGTTTTTCTCTGTCACTGACACTGAAGTGTGCAAATATTGGCCTTACTGTTTTCTTCATGTGCACTTTCCAGGTGTGGTAGGAGCCAAAAGTGTGACAGGTGCTCCAGGACAGAGCCAGAGCCAGAGCCAGGGCCAGAGCCAGAGCCAGCAAGCCAGTGTGTGTACAAAACATTCCACTCCAGTTTTTAAGAATAATAAATACCATGCACATCAGTGGGGACTGCTGATGGCTCACTGCACTGCTGGGTGCAGAAGAAGTGGAAGAGCAGCCCTTGTTCTCTTCACCCATAGGGAGCAGCCTGGTTAACTACTGGCACTAGCTCACAGGAGATGCAAACTGCCGTGAACACTTTGCTAGAGGCGTGGAAAAACCCACCCACACACCTCGATCTTCGCGTTTATTTGTACACATGGAAGGAGGGCTTGTGATCTCCGCCTTCCCAGCTGGGAGGAGAGGGGGAAGAAGAGGACAAAGGTGGAGGGAGGAGGGAGCACAGGAAGCAATTACATGTGTTTGGTTGAAGCGTAACATTTACCCATCTTCTGCTTCGGTGCTGCGCTCCTGCTGTGCTGTTTCCTCCCCTTTTTCCTTAATTGAGGGTTAAAGCCAGAACTATTCAAGCACCGTTCTTGTTCTTCCGGTGACAAAATCACCATCTTGCCTCACACATGACAAGTGCCTGTCTTTTATTGCTGCTCGTTTTTCCCTGCCAGAGCTCTCTCTGCAGCAGATACCCTGGGGCACCTGGAGAGAGAGGGCCTTGCTGGTGCTGCACCTGCCCTACTGCTGCACCCATTAGTATTTAACAACTTGCAGTGGAAATTGGCACTTATCCTGCTGCAAGTGCATGGTATGCCACACAGAAAATCAAATTGCTGAATGAGTGCCTGCTGCAGGTGGCACTGCAAGCCTTCCCCGCTTAGGGACTCCCCTCAAGGGGAGAAAAATGGGAAGGAAAAGTGTTGTAATTTGCAGCTACAATTTGGGCCGTGAGCAGCCGTTCTGTCTTGGCCTGTGTGTCTCAAGGCACTTAAAACAGGTTCTGTTTGCAAAGTGGATGAACTCAGTCCTGGCTGACCTCAGCAGAGGCGTGAATTCTGGTTAAACCCTCCCACCACAGGGTCCTTCCTGCTTCTGCTCCTGCCTTCTTGTACAAAGCCAAAACAGTTGCACCATTGCACGTTACAGCCAAGAAAAATAACTACAAACCTCGTGTGATTCAGAGCTCCAGGTGACTGTTGTGCAAGCTCTCCCATGGCTTCACCTCCATCCCCACCGCTCCACTCTCAGCCGCCTCATGGCCCCGTCCTGAAGGCAGGGTGGGCACGCACGCTGTCATCACTAAGTCACAGGGTGCTTTTAGATCGCATGGCAAGTGTCATAAGACTGGAAAGACGGAGTATTTTGGCACAGAGAGATAGAGTGGGAAGGAGAGGTGTTTTCACAGGCTGCCAAGGGCTGAATCATGGCTGTGGATGTGTCTGCTAAAGGCAACTGGAGACCACTCACAGCCTGTGAGTGCCCCCCCCATACGCACTCACACACACACACCCTGACACACCTGGACACAGCCACCCCATGAGCCTTTCAGATCACCAACAGCAGAGCTGTTGAGAGCAAAAAGCCACAGATGGGGTGGCTGTGCCTTTATAGCAAAGTTCAGAGAGTGGGGGGTCTCTTTAAGAGCACCCCACAACATCATCTCCTGAAGCAAGTAAACACCATGTCACCCAGTGTGATAGTGTCTTTGGGAAGGTACCACTCTGCACTCTGTGATCTTCCCAATGCACAGTCTAGATGGTTTTTTAGGGGAATTGGTTCCTGTGCCCTTGTCCAAATGTCATTCTCCCCTCCCGCCCCATCATGTAGCATTCAGTGCAGCTTCTGCCCCTCTTCAACCCCAAGGAGTTGGCATTTCAGCACTCTTTCACTGCCTTGCTTTGGCTTGGCAGGTGCCACAGAAAGGTAAGCTGCTAGGATGATGGTAAAGACAGTAGATGTTAGCTTTGCATGGCACGTATTTTAAAGACAGCCCCACTCTGAGGCAGTTAGCAACTCTCCGTTGGAAATGAAGACGTGAGAAGGCAACAGGCTGAGAAACTGCTAGGTGGCCGAGCAAGGTGCTGGTGGCATAAAGTCACAGAGACATTTCTCTCCCTGGTACAAGAGGAGAAAGCAAACAGGACAGGTGCTGGTCACCTTGCTTCATGTGTGACTAGAAGGTGCTCAGTGACTTTGCTGATGGCTGAGGCAGAAGAGCCTGAGTCCTGCTTGGTGAAGTCACAGGGCTGGATTAAACAGCTTCTTTTTTCTTTTTTCTTTTTTCTTTTTCTTTTTTTTTTTTTTTTTTATTAGGGACTTTACTGTATTTAAAATAATCAGCCCAGATAAGTGAAAAGTCGATAAGTGAGCTCAGTCTGCACTCTGCTTTGTAATAGCTGAGCTGTGGATAATTACAAGATTACCCGGGGGGGCTGCTCCTTTATTCAGATGGGTTTGAAAAGCCAAAGCTTCGTGACATGGTGCGATGGCTTTTTCAGACACAAGATTTGGATCAGCCCTGCCTTTCTATTACCCCTGCAGTCTGGTCATGTGAGTGCCTAAGTGTTAGTGGGAGGACAGCACGGGCACTGCCAAGTGTTACTGGCTGCAATGAGGCTTGGAGCTGTTATGTTTCTGCTAGTTTAGGTTCCAAAGTATTTATAAAGATGGCTATAAATAAAATAATAATTTATTCACACTGAGGGGGGAAAAATCAGGAAAAATCCAAGAATGAGGTCTCAAACAGCAGATGAAAGAGAATTTCATCAGTCATCATCAGCTGTTATTAACAATAAAACACCTCCCCCTTCGTCTGTCCTCCAGAAAGTTCATTCCACTCCCAGACACTTTCTGCTGAGAACGGGCAATTTTCTGGCCCTGGGATTTCATGTGTTTTCCTCCCGTGGTGGTGCCCTCTCCGAGCTGTGGCCACGTCCAGCAGACACCGGCTCCCGCTCCGCTCATGATGCTCTGCCCTGGCTTCTCCCCGCCTGTCCCCTGCCCCTTGCCGCTGCTCAGGGCTGCTGGAAGGCAGAGCCCACCCCCGCAGCAGCGTCCCACCGGCCTCCCCAGTGGCACCAGCGGTTTCTAAGGCCGGGGCATTTCTTTATCTGGAACCGCAGGTGAAACCCGTGTGTTTTGGCCAGAGGTCCCAAAGCTTTTGCTGGTGCGGAAAGCAGCGGGAAGGGCTCACGGAGGGACCTCCCGGCTCCCCCCCGGAGGCAGCCCCGTCCCACGGAGCGGGCACCCGCGGGGGGCTCGGTGATACCGCGGATCCACGGGAGGGGGAGGGAGAGGGAGAGGAGGGTGGCGGCGTGGGGACCCGCCAGCAGCCCGGCTCCACGGGAGGGCACTCTCGTTCCACACAAATCGAGCACGGGGAGAATTTGTCTTTCTTTTAAAAAGGCAGTTGAGCTATGACAGGTAATTTGGCACATTTCTAGTTGAAATGTGCCAAATGATTTGGCAGATATTTCGCATGCATCTGAAAATAGGAGCACCTGCTGCTGGCCTACAGGGAGGCTGGGGATGGGGGGGGATTTTATTAGTTTCTAATCACAGGCCCTGTAAAAAAAACCAAAACCCTCTCACATTGGATGCAGCAGCCAGCCCCTGAGAGGGAAGGCCCATCTTCCCAAAGACGTGTGAAGCAGCCCACTTTAAACCGGTTTTCTCGCAGGCACCAGCATCTTTTCATCCATCTTGGGTGAATCCACCACCTTGTGATGATGAGAAGCGTGATTGATCCAGTTTGTCAATCACACCACATGACTGTGTTTGCACAACTGAACCTTGATGTGGCAGACAGAGGCGTATCTGATGCACCGGTGATAAAGTGGTGGGGTGAAAATCCCACATCATGCTCCAGGAGCATCTCTTTCCTTTTTATGGACTGCCAAAGTGTCTGCTAAGTTAAGGCTGAAGATAGAGAAGGATCTTGTCACTAACAAAAACTTCATTAAAATATGTGTAGAGAGAATGTAAAGGAACTTATGAGAGGACTTAACTTTGAGTGTTCCAGGCTTCTGTAATTAAACCAATTGATTTCCCAGAATCGATTTTAGGCATGTTTTTCAGACTAGGAAGAGAACTGGAGAGGTTCTGGAGATGTTGAAATAAGCAACAGTAACATCTCAAATCCAAATTAAAATTTTGCATTGAAACTTTTTTTTCCATGCTTATTTTGCTGATAAGGTAATTTTTTCATTTCAAAAATCAATTAAAAGGAGGATCTAAAATGCAGACAACAGTCTAGTCTACATATAATTGAGCACTTTGGCAACCGTAATCACATGTATTGACAGAAAACAGAACCAATGTCAGACCAAGCCCTGTACAGAATATGAATGTAAGAACAGTAGGCAGAGCAAGGCAGGGTTTGATCATTTCTTCCTCCCTAAAACTCTACAGGACAGACAGATGACCAAAGCCGTATTATGTTTTTAACCTAAGTAACTGAACTTTCACATTTCATGATTTGAGTCACAGCTTTAGCTCTGTATTAGGATCTTATCAGCTCCACAAGTGGTTTGGAGGTGCATTTGATTTTCTCATAGCTCCTGTCAGTGCCATCTTCAAAAAAACCTAATGTCTATTCTTAATTGTAAATATTTATTAAAAACCAAATCAAAAACAAGAGTCAGCTGAGCAGGACACAGGGGAAAAGGCAAGAAGCAAGATGGAGCAGTGAGGATGTGACTGTTTGTGACAAACTCCCCGTGCTCACGGAGTCACAGGATGGAGAGAGTCCCTGGCTGCAGCAGCCTGTGCAGGGCCCAGACCCTGCCATACCAAGATGGGGTGTTATTTATGCTCAAAGATCAAACGGGATCACTTCCAATAGCATCCCTCGTATTCTCATGCCACATCTGTTCTTTAGAAATTATGTGTTGACCCAAAATGCCTTCTGTGAATGTCTACAGAAGAAACATAAGAAAAATTAATATTCCCATCAAAGTAAGCAACCATGCAAAATCAAATGGAGCATGTTTGCTCATTTAAAACATTTTCCCATCCATTGGCAATCATGAAGTCTTTTGGTGCACACTGAACTCTTGGCCCAGCACAGACATCACCTTAAATTCTGTGGTAAAAGGGCTGCACTGGACATCTCTGGCTGCTCTGACTGTCTCTTAGGGTGCCAGAGCTGCCTTCAGGGGTGCGCTGGCAGCACCAGTTAGCAGGCACCTCCTCAGGGATGGAGTTGGACCAGGGATGGGACAGGCAGGCACGGGAAGGGCTGGCAGTGCACTGCTTGCCTTGACAATGCCTGGTTATTTTCCTCTAGTTGTTTCCCGTCTCTGCTCTCCCTTTTATCCAGAGAGTATTGAAAATCTGGGCCTATAAATCTTTCAAATTGCGTTGTGGGAAACCAGGTGCAGTTTCAGGCTGTAACAATTTTAAATGGTAAATGCCACTCATTAAAAACCCTGTAACTCTTTTTAATAGTTTGAAAAGTTAAAAATAAAGTACTTGATGCTAACTGCATGGAAAGAGATGTTTCTTTCGCTATTTTTACAAGTGAATTTAGAGTTTGTGAAGCAGCAGGGCAGGCAAATGCCTTGAGCCAGCCACAGAGCAAATTTAGAGCAGCCCTGTCCACAGAAGATGCATCGCCACGTTGTCCAAACAAAGGTCTCTCTCTTGGTGAAAAGGGGATGCTTGGAGGAGAACATGAAAAGAAGTTCATTTTTAGTTCAATAATAGTCTGTTAAGAAGATGTCAACCATGTATATCCAGTCAGAGTTAGGATCATAGGCTTATTTAATACAGCAGATAAAAAGAAGCAACCTGCAGGCAGCAAAAAATTCCCCTTGCTCTTGAAGTCATCCATATCTGAGTTGGAGTTTTGAGGGGACAGAACTCATTTCCAAAGCTCAAAGCACCAAAGCTTGGATTTCTTGTCCAGTTTTGCTTTAGGAGCAACCTGACAACTACTCCTCATGCTCTTTTTCACTCATAGTTAAGGTAGAAACTAACCTGCACTGGTAATAACACGTGGCAAGAAAAGACAGAGACACGCACTTTGGATAGCTAAGTGCTATCCCAATTTTAAAATGTCCCAATTTTAAAAAAGATGGAGAGTGGGATGTGAAGAATAGCTTCACAGACAGAGCAGAACCATTAGATACCCACCACCAACATAGCACTTCCTGATGTACAATACAATGTAGTTCATCTTTCTCTGCTTATATTATCTTATGGGGGAGAAAATTACTGGTTTTACAGTTGTGGACTTGGAATAGCCATGAGCAGAATTATTGCTGATCTACTAAGAAAAGGAGTTTCAAGCCACATTTTACAGTATTTTCAGTCTCTTCACCTTATGTAAGGGAATTTACCTCTTAATTTTTTATCTCACCTAGCATTGAGAAGCTGGTGTCACTGATTGCTCTACTGAGAAAGGAGAGGACAGCAAAGGTGCAACGTGTTTGGTCAGCTTTTTAATCACTATAACGTGAGTTTTCTTGGAAGCCTCCCAACCCATGAGGGTATGTGGAGCCCCTGCTTCATTCATCAGGATGCCTTCAAACTCTGTTCTCCTGTTAAACTTCAGCCATACCAATATATTGATTCTAAAAAGATCAGATTTTCACCAGGACCTGAGGCAGTGCTACTCTATGAGTCTGAAAGAAAGCGGTCCTCAGGGAAGTGGAAGCTGTGATCAGTGCATGGCAGAGGTCCCTCATCTAGTGCAGGAAAATCCTCTGAGTTACTTGACTTGGTTTGCACATGATGAGCATAGATTTGATTCAACACCCATAAAAATCTATAGGATTTTTATTCAATTTAATGGGAGTATGATCAAATCCTAGGACAACTGCCCAGGGTTTGTCTTCCTGGTAGTTTATGGTAGAGTGTGTATATAACAGTTACTAGAATCTATTGCACTTTTAATGTAGTCTATTAATTTTGTTATATTTTTATTTCAGGTTTTTATAATGAACAGAAAACAAAAATTGTTCATGGGGAACGTGAATGGCAGAACTCTAAATATTCCTACTGATCATTTTTAAACAGTTGCTTTGACTCCACTTGGGAAGCAGTGAATTAATGAAAATTAGATCTTTATAACTATAGCATCTCTACAGGGCTTGAGACTATGACTTTGAGCCAGTTACAAGGACTGGGTCATCTGCACCATTTTGCTCATTCCTTCTGCATTCTCTCTCAAGCAGAATTATGTATTTCATTATTATTTTTCTTCTTGATAAAATCTCTAGACCGATAAGAAAATAGCTAGAGAATAGCGCCTGCTGGAGTTTCACAACTATTTTAATTTTCCTTCTCAGGATAAAGAGTGAAAAGTGGCATTGAATTAATCCATTCTTGAGAACATCTTAAAATTACAACAAGGACAAAGTGGTACAAAATGTATTCATTCTCACGACTTCTTCATGATTGTAACCAGAATAGCAAATGGTAAAATGTATTAATTCTTATAATAAAAATGTAATGAGGACAGAGGGTGGTGCAAGATGAACTAATTGTAGTAGCACACTTATGACTGAGAGGCATGGTCTTATTTGAATAACATACTGCCTTTCTGTAAAAAAACAAGTATGATACAAAAACTGTTGTAGAGGTACTGGAAAGATATTGATCTGGTCATGCTCTTTTAGTATAGAAGTTCCTTTTCTAGAGACAGATGCTAAAGAATTATGAATCTGGTTGAATGTTTAGTAGTTCTGGTACTTTACAATCTTGTTAAAGGTGAAACAAGAAAAAATCTGTCTGAAGGGGAAAGTCTGTAATGATGGGTGCCCGTAAAGAAAACACCAAACCTTGGGAAGAGGCAGTGAGTGGGATGGAAACAATGTCCAGGCTGACCTTGTGGGTACTGCTGGCACCAAGACCTACTCTAGCTTGAGGGAAAAAATTCATCGTGCCTTGTGGCAGACCGGACTAGGATGCCATAACCTCCTTTTACCTGGGGTGGGTTACAGGGGGCCTTTTACCCCACTGAAAGGTAGGATCAGCCCAGGGGAAATGGACAGTTTGCCCGTACGTTCAGCAGTGATTTTCCTAGCTCTCCAGTGGAAGAAATGGTTGTGGACACCAACACCTTCTTTCCACTTTCAAGGCATCCCCAGTCAGAGCAGCTTCAGACAACAATCTTCAAGCTGTTTCCGAGCAAACAGCCATCTCTCCTTTAGCAGAGTGTGGCTGAAGGTGCTGCTCTGCCACCCAGTCAGACACACGGCTGTGTCTGACCAATGTGTCAGACACACACCTGTGAACTAAGGGCAGCATCACACAGGGATGCTGATGTTACTGCAGATCCTGGGAGCTAGCTGCCTGGCATGGCATAGCACGGGGCTGTACAGCCACTAATGAAACCTCTCTCTTACTACCTAACCCATGATCCGTGTCACACTGATACACGGTTTCCGACCCTTGAGCTCGCATGCAATGGTGATGACAATACCACTGTATGTGCCGAGGAACCCCTGACTGATTTCAGGCTGACCAGAACAACCTCACATGTGGACATACTCCCAGCCACGACACAGAAATGGCCACAGCTTCACAACCAACTTGCTGCAACAGCCCTCAGCTGGGATGGTAACGCACAGCTTTTCTTTTCTGTTGTCAGCTGTATTTTATCACTGGAGGAAGGGAAATACCACCACAGTGAGGAGAGGGTCAAGGTGGAGATTCAAGCAGCTGTTGTTTGCCTGCTCGTGTTGGAGGGTCATCCTAGAGTCATAACAAGTACAGGGATGAATCAATCCCAAAAGGACCAGTTTCCATGACAATTTATGAATCCAGCACAGTCCCTCACTGGCTGTGCACAGCTATTATTCCATGAAGGAAAAGGAGTTAAAACTGTTCTGTGTCCCAGTCTAAGAGTTTGGAGGACAAGAAACACTTCTTACACTGAACAGGCCAAGCGGAGCTTGGAAGTGTGTGTGTCTATATCTATGCAGTTTATAACTGCAATCAGATGGTGATAACCATCTTATGGCAAAGGTAACAGCATTTGTATCATCACTAAGTGGAAGGCCGATCAGGCTAACTGTAAAATACAAATTATTTCTGCTTATAATGTGCTGTTTTGAGGAAAATCCTTAATGTTCAGCCACTTAAAATGAAGCTGATAACAGCTTTTAAAGAGGGTTTAATGTTAAAAGAGAGCTGGAAGCTGGCTTAGAGTTTCCCCCGCAGGGCTCCCACAGTGCCAGTGTCATAATGACCACTTTTCAGAGAGCTGGCCACCTCTAACATTTGACTGTGCTGCAGGAATGCCAATTGACACATTAAAAATACTTTTCACAGCTTATTCATGGTGGCAAATACTTCCTGTTCTGCGAACCTGTGAAAATTAAGGCAGCTTTCCTTCCAGATTTTTTTTTCCCAAAGTACTGGTTTCACCTTAATGAGTTAGAAGAATTTTGCAGAATTTTCTTCGGCTCTTTCCTATGCATTTCCACCAAAAAAGGGGGACCTCATTGTCCCAGTTCTGCAGCAGGAGATGCTGACTCACTCGGCAGCAGCCTGTTGACAGAGCCCGCTCCTGCTCTGAACTTAGCATCCGATTGTGCCACTTGGCCCACAAGAACAACTTTTCGTAACTGTTTGTCACCCTCATTATTGACAGGTAAAGTACATTTCTGTTGTGAAAAGGATGCTAAGTAAGGAAGGGCCAAATAGTGGGAATAAAACAGTAAAGTAATTGTAAAAAGGGAGGAAACTCACCCAGCACAGGGTAGGCTGTGAACGAAGGGCTAATGTCCTTAGTGTGCAGTTAGTCAGCAGAAGGACAAGTGGCCATACCACCTGCTGCTCAGGAGTAGGGTTGGCACACATGCAGTGAAGGAAAGCCTCAGTCTGCCTTCAGCCACAAAGGGGAGGCACATGAGGGTCCTGTGTAGCTGAGATCTGCAATGGGCTACATCAGACAGCTGTCAAGGTGCTCCCCAAGATATTGACCTGATCTGCTCTGCCAGGGCTGCATGGGTAGACCAACTGACCTTGCTGCTTCACATGAGGATTGATTTCATTACTCTCAAAACAACCTTGTAGGACAGTGCTTATTGTCTACCTCTGAAACACACTTTTATGGCGGTGATAGGTAAATAGTTGGGAAATTGGCTTATCATTCCTGATAGATGTTTTGGACTCATGCATTGTAGGACAAGAGTATGACCATAAAAGCTGCTCTGTTTCTGCACTGCTCTGCCTATATGAATTATAATTTTGGCCTCATTATCCCTTTATTCACCACCCTCTGGTAAATTTTCCCAGTCAATGAAGTTCTTTTGTTCTCTGCTCTGGGAGTTAATGAAATGGATCTGATGATGTGATTGTTTGTGATAGCATCAGGTTC
The DNA here is from genome assembly GCA_026546715.1 of Gallinago undulata. NCBI lineage: Eukaryota > Metazoa > Chordata > Aves > Charadriiformes > Scolopacidae > Gallinago > Gallinago undulata. The sequence goes on along the minus strand of JAOTQQ010000019.1, from coordinate 21,847,929 downwards.
TCTGTGATGGTTGGTACTGCCCTCTCCTGTCTAGTCTGATCTTATGGAAAAAATTCAGCCTGGTCTATTGTACCCCACTAAGAAATTTGATTTTGGAATCTCTCAGGGCAAAAATTATAATTTGGGATGGTATTTTTGTTGTTTTGGTGGGGTTTTTTTAGGGTTTGGTTTTTTGTCTCAGAATTGACATAAAGGCTGTCAGGTGTGAACACGGGTCAAAACATCAGAAATGAGGTCTCATACCTGCTAACTTGAGGAGCCTCTCCTCACCATTGCCCGAGAACCAATAGACAACATTAACTGGTGTCATGCACTATCACATTTTAGGAGGCTAACAGGAAGTCCCCAGTACTGTATAAGGTGAGTACTGATGCAAACTGCTCACACAGTGATTCTAGGATCCCCTGCTGATGCTCTCAGTGACTGCAAATTAAACTGTGAAGGAAGATCTCAGACCCTCCACACCTGGGGTGCAGATCTGTGCTTGTCAGCATGTT
>JAOTQQ010000019.1:21820426-21847332 GCA_026546715.1 Gallinago undulata | reverse complement strand
TGACTGCAAATTAAACTGTGAAGGAAGATCTCAGACCCTCCACACCTGGGGTGCAGATCTGTGCTTGTCAGCATGTTCACAAAGTTCTCATTTTTTTCTGAGATAATTTGGCTCATCACAATTGGTTTTTAATCACCTGTGATAGTTCATTTACAGTACCAGTGTAGCTATGAGAGAATTAATTTTCTCTCCATGGTAGTTATTAGTGTAATTCATGCCTTGCTTTTAATTGCTGGATCAAATTGCTTAGTGTATTATTTCATGCATCATCACATGACAGAGAAGTCCGGAAAGGTACCTGTATGCCAGGCTTCTCTAAAAAAAGGGTGACTCAAAGATAATTTATTAAATAAAATATTCTCCTGTCCTCAAAGTGTATTTTTAAAAGGGATAGGGCCAAAGGATTGTAGTGTCTAACTGAATGCAAATCAGGCAAAACAGAAATGATTATACCTGTTTACTTCCAGAATGACTGGCCATCTCGGCTCAGATAAATTGAGTACCATTGTCTTTCTTTAATTACCACTGGCATTAACATTAAACAGGAAAAGGCTGAAAGGTAATTAAGAATTGGCATTTGGCCATCTTGCAGGACAGAGAACAAAGGACAGGATCCGTTGTATCCTCTTGCTGGTCTCCTCTTCATGCCAGTCCAGGCTCTCCCCCAGCACCAGCAGGACCTGGCAAACACAAAGGTGAGCATCAAGCTTCCCCCAAGCAAAGATAAATCCCTCACATGTCCTTGCTGCTACTGCCATCTCCCATCCAGGCTGAAGAGATCCGTCCTGTCACTTACACCTGAGTATCATCCAGCCTCACCACTGGCTTCAGAGCTGCCATGGGAGAAGGAAGTCACAGGGTGAGACAAGGAAAGAAGAATATGGTGCAGGCAGAGAAGAGATGGGTGCTGATTTTGCCATGGGAAACTTATGTGTTGCACATACCCTGAGGCTAGAGGACAGGACTCCAGGGATTCACATGCAAGCAGAAGGTGAGAAACTGCCCTAGAATGTGGGTACAACAGAGAGAGTGAGCCGAAGTGGGAGGAAAGGGATGCATGAAGCCCAGGTCTGTTTTCAGGTGGTTAAATGGGATGCAGGATCCAAAACAGCAGAGAGGCCAGAAGCTGTAAGTGCAGTTTTAGCTAGTCCAGCCATGAGTTTGAATTTGAGTGCTGCTGAAAATTTGCTGTTTGTCTACATAGTCTTTTTAAGCAGTAGCTGGTTACAGGAGGCAGTGCAAAAAGCAGGGTCCTGTCCTTGCTGTCAGACCCTGGCACCCCTGCCCCAGAGAGCTCCAGCTGCTGCAGCTGCATCAGTCCCTACTCCAGGCTCATCTCCTCCAGCCCTATATCCATGCATGGCCATGCCTGCGGTGCAGGAGTGAGGTTCACATGGCTGGTTAATCCAGGCAGCTCAGATCACGCTGCCTCCAAGGCCCCGTGTGGCCAAAAGCAGGTGAGATAAACTGGCACAGCACTGCTCCCCCAAGGGCAACCTCTACCTTTGGCCCCTGAGGGGGTCCCACTGCATGGAGAATTGTCCTGACCCTGCCCCACGTAGTTGAGATGAAGCAGACACACTGCCCTAAGAGAGGCTGGTCCTTTGTGACAGCCCCTTAGATGAATGCCTTATACCTAAGCAGTTAATTAATTTTAGAATAACCTATTAAAAGAGTATATAATGTATCCCCATCACAGCTAAATGTCATCTCCTGTAAAAACAAAGGTATTTCAGCAAATAAAAACCCTGTAAAAATAGCACTTGGGGAAGTATATTTTTAAACTTCCAGTGATGTTTATTTTTGAAGCCTTGAAATTTAATTCATGTGTTGAATAAATACCCTTCAGATATCTTATCTAGTTATTATTCACATCACAAAGTGTAATATGTTTTCTTCTGTTCTTTTGCAACATCAAAAATAACTATGGCCATCCCTTCAGATGCTGATGGCTGCACATTTCCCAGCAGGACATCGGGAGGATGAAAGCAGACGGGGGGAGATGCACCTCACATCACAGCTCCCGAGAAGCATGTGTCACACTGTCTGTTTCAGCATTTGGACACACCAAGTTCAAAGCAAAATGGATTAATAACAAAGGGACATTTGTGATGAATTGTTGCCATAATGTGTTATCATAACGTTTGCCGGGATTGGCGTTCTGTCAGCAGCAGTTGTCTTATGAAATACACCCCTGCTCTAGTGAGTATAGGAACTGTCTGCCAGCAGTTAAAATGGTAGCTGTATGAATATATAAAGATGCTGTCGCTGATGTAGAGCATTTGGATAGCATTAAATAGAATGGGCCCTTTAATCCTTCCACTTCCTAGGCAAATAATGTGAAAACCCAGTACACATACGCTGTCTGTGGCACCAGGAAGAGATGTAGCTTCACCAGAGGGATGTTTGCAAGAAGGGATAAAAAAGGAACTGTGAAAAGGAAGGAATGAGAAGAAGCTGTGCAGACTGTCTGTCCACATCTCCAACGAGCCCAGTGAGGTCAATAGCGGTGGCTGTCCATAACCCCCCCAGACCAAGCTGCTGCCTCATGGCCACCTCTACAGAGCACCCTCCTAGGCAAAAATGCAAGCTGAATTGCATTGTGGGGATGTAGCTAAGCTTAGGAAGTGTGGGTTAGATGAATGGAAAGTGAAGTGGATTGAAAACTGGTGGAAAGTCAGAGCTCAGAGGGTTGTGATTAGGAGCACAGAATCCAGCTGGAAGTCTGTAACAAGTGGTGTTCCCCAGGGGTCAATACTGGGTCCAGTACTCTTCAATATATTCATCAATGACCTGGACGGTCATTAGGATGGCCCTCAGCACATTTGTTGATGACACAAAACTAGGAGGGGTGGCTGACACCCCAGAAGGCTGTGCCGCCATCCAGTGAGACCTGGACAGGCTTCAGAGTTGGGCAGAGACAAACCTAATGAAATTCAACAAGGGCAAGTGTAGGGTGCTGCACCTGGGGAGAAATAACCCTAAGGACCAGTACAGGTTGGGGGCTGACCTGCTGGAGAGCAGCTCTGAGGAGAAAGACCTGGGAGTTCTTGTGGACAACAGGATGAGCATGAGCCAGCAATATGCCCTTGTGGCCAGGAAGGCCAATGGCATTCTGGGGTCCATCAAGAAGAGCGTGGCCAGCAGGTCGAGGGAGGTCATCCTGCCCCTCTACTCTGCCCTGGCGAGACCCCATCTGGAGGACTGTGTCCAGTTCTGGGCCTCCCAGTTCAAGAATGACAGGGAACTGCTGGAGAGGTTACAGCAAAGGGCCACAAAGATGATGAGGGGCCTGGAGCATCTCTCCTATGAGGAGAGGCTGAGGGACTTGAGTCTTGAGAAGAGAAGACTTAGGGGGATCTAATCAATGCTTATAAATACTTAAAGGGAGGGTGTCAGGAGGATGGGGCTGGTCTTTTTTTCAGTTGTGCCTAGTGACAGGACAAGAGGAAATGGGCACAAACTTGAATACAAGAAGTTCCACCTAAATGTGAGGAAGAACTTCTTTACTGTGAGAGTGGTAGAGCACTGGAACCGTCTGCCCAGGGAGGTGGTGGAGTCTTCTTCTCTGGGGACATTCAAAACCCACCTGGACAATTTCCTGTGCAATCTGCTCTAGGTAGACCCGCTCTGGCAGGTGTGTTGGACTAGATGATCTCCAGAGGTGCCTTCCAACCCCATATGATTCTATGATTCTATGACATTATATCCTTCCTCTTTATAAGGTGGAGGCACCTCCATGATGTGCAGCACAGAACCACCAGTCAGCTTGGCTCAAGGCACTGTCAGGCGTGTAGCTGGGGCAGTGGAGGAGTCAGTGCAGCTTGTGAGACCCATGCAGGAGATCAGGGAATATCTGTGGGCATCGGGCTGCATCTGCCCACAACTGCAATGATTGCAACAGCCAAGCAGGCTATTCTAAAGCTAGCTCAGGCCTGTCTGTATGAACTGCAGAACAGAAATAGCCTGCAGGCAGCTCTACTTCAACGTATTTTTCTGTCAGTGTTTTCCAACTCATAGTCATACAGCAGACTGAATAGGAGGTGAGACGGGTTGGCTAAATTGTCCTCCACATTGCTGCTCCCCATTTCAGTTATGTACATAACAACTTGGAACTACTTCATGATGCAAACTGAAAAGGCCAACTTTGACATGAAGACCAGAGGTACAAGCCGATAATAGTTTTATGTAAGAGAGATAATTTCTGTCTTTTGAGTGGACAGGACAAGTAGTTCACTAACCCTTACTGTCTAGGGGAAAATAGTGTCCACCTTTTTCTCGAGGCACCAGTCCTCTCACAGAAGACCACCTTCACCATCATTCAATGCTCTCTCCATGGCAGTCTCAGAAGAAAACTTGGTAAGACTGGACACAAAACCCAACCTTGACTCACAGTGAGAAAGACAGTGCAGAGGGTGAGAGCTGGGTAGAAGCAGGAGAGGAACAGGGAAATAAACAGCTGTGTTTGGTAAAACTCGGCACTGTGCTAACAGGGATGATGAGGTTGTGTTGCTGTTCTGCAGCCTCTGGTGCAGGTAACAGACTGAAATGTGGCCTCTTGAAGCCCAGGCATGAGAAGGGTCTAGTTTCTGTGGTACTTGCCTGCAGTTTGTTCATCAGTGGCGTGGATGGTGACACAGAAAACCCTCTTCCCAGAAAAGTTTGCTAAATGAGGTAGAATGGCCTATGCAGGGAATGGCAGCACTTCAGTCCAGAAGCACCTTGATGTTCAGACACCTGAGGGTGTCAGTACAGAAGACAACAGGGGTTCAAGCCACCGGTGGCTTTGTGAGGCTTAGCCTGGAGAAGCACAGGGTTTGGCCACTGGACAGGACAACTGGAAGTATGACATAGCTGGGAAAGGACCAGCTGAGTCACCACCCTGCTGAAAAAGATCCAGGGACTTCCAGTGGGCTACAGGCTGAGGCAGACAAGGACACTAGCTGTGAATGAGGCCAGATGCCCACTGAGCTACATTAGAAGGAGCAAGACTTTTGATCAAGGGACAGTATTATTGCTCTCTACTCAGCACTGGTGAGGTCTCATCCAGGACAGAGCCCAGCTAAGGAGGGTTTTGGAAATGTGGTCCAGGAGAAGACTACAAGGATGGACTTGACCACCAAGGAGAGGCTTTAGAAAGCCAATGTTCAGTCACATAAAAAGGGGGAAAAAGGTCAATCAGCTACAACTACCCAAAGGGGACTTACAAAGATAAGAGAGCCAAACTTTTCCTGGAGTGGAAGACAATACAGAAAGGGGCAACAGCTGCAAACTGCACCTTGGGAAAGTCAGAGGGGACATAAGGAAAATTTCTTTGCTAGGTGAAGAGTTCAACACAGGAGCAGGCTACACAGGGAGGCTGGAAATCCTCCTTGGAGGTTTTCAGAACTGGAAGGAGTCACAGATAATGGGTGAGTAGAAGGCCATAAAAAGCAGGTTTACTGATAAAAAAGCATAAGAGTAAGGTATTAGCATTACTTCTTAATATTCAGCTATGGAAAGCAGCTGTACTCAAAACGATTTTGCATGGCTCTGCAGGTGCACAGCAGGGATGCTGTACTCTAGGAAAAGCATGTGCACGGTGAGGAGTGCCATGTCGAGCAGGGCTGGGGCTTGCCACAGGCCCTTGTGCTGCACAGAAGTGAACTGCCAGCTCCCTGTGTGCCTATTCTCTTCTTGCCTCTGCAGAAGGGTAAAAAAAAAGGCAAAAAGGGGATCCTCAATGAGACTTGGCCTTGACTTGAGCTGCAAGCCTTTAAATGAGGCATGGAGCATTTGGTTCCCTCCTTCCATTCAGAAACAAGAAAGACTTGTGGACCATTCAGCAGTGCTCCATGTTCCCACAGCCTTGCTGCAATCTGGTCAGAAGTTTAATTACTGCAGGGCGGAAGGAGGAGCAAGTGATCAAACCTCTGCCTGGGATGCAGCGAAGCAGGGGAGACAGGGAACCACACCAGATCCACAGTGCATCATGTCCCAGGCGGGTCAGCATCCCGCTTGGGGACCTTCTCTCATAGTTTGAGGAACATTGCTGAGAGTTATCTCGGTGACTCAGGGAGGGCATCACCCACTCCTCATTTCCAAAACCTCTTCTTTCATCCTGTCACGCAGTTTAAGACATACAGAGTAAACTCTGCATGCCGACTCATGTCTTTTGGGGGCTTTTTTCTGCACAGCACATCATCCTAATGAAGGAATGGACTGAATCAAGCACTGCATCTTACCTGGGCTGTGAACAAACAGCAGAGCTCAGTTTCAGTTTCCATTTGACAAATATATCCATTCACTCGGGGTTTTTTATTTTTCTAATCGGGGGAGCAAATCGCCCATTACAGTGTATTCTCCATGTCCCCAGGCCCACATATATTTTCCAGCAGCTCTCCTCAGCACTCCACATTATAAAATCAATCTCTATTTAAGTAAGAGGGGGATATTTATTTCTTAATTTTTTAATAATGTATTTTGTGATTTGTTACAGCTCTCAGTGTTGTATTATTTATTTATTGTGCCTATAGGGTGCCCTGCCACATGGTAATAGAAGAGCTACAGGAATTAGAGACCTAAGCAAAACCAAGTTCAATAATTTTGCTACTCTGTAGGACTTAGTCAAAAATTAACAAAGGAGCAAAACTGCAATGCAAGGACAATATCGTAATGTTTTTGCTCCCAAGTTTTTACGAACCCTGTGGAAGTGAGCTAAAAACCACAGAAAGATCAATCATCACTGAAAGCAAAAATTAGAACTGGATCTTAATGTATCTCCCATACTGTTTCACAATTGAGTTATTTGCTATGGAGTTCTTAAAAGCTAATCACAAATTTGTAGATACCTGAATGAAACTAATATGAAAGTTTCCTTTTCCTTTCTTGCCTTCTCCATACAAAGACAATTATTTCAAAATACACTCAGAAGTCCTCAGCTCAGAAAAAAAGAGGACCAATTTAGCTCGCAAAACATGTGCATTCATTTGGTAATGTCTGAGCTCAATTCATTCAGTGGCAAAGCTCTCACTGACTTCATTAGGGATAGGGACTACCTTAAGCAGCTGACTTAATTTATCACTGAACTCTGAAAGCCTGAAAAGCAGGAGTCCTGGGCCTTGCCCTGTGTTGTGTTCCAGCCCTTGGAGAAGTCATGGTTATACCTGTCGAGGCACGATGGTTGCAGCATGCTTGCATCCTTGCTGTTCAGCTGTAGTAACATCACTGGCAGTCCAGGGCCACAGTCCCTGTTTTTCATGGGGATGGTGTTGGTGATCACATTCGTGGGTAGAAGTGAGTGAAAGAAAACCAGATGTAGTAGTGATTTTTTACTCATTATGATCATACAAATCCCCATCTGACCTCCTTCATGGTGCTCAGGATCTGATAGAGAGGAGCAGGAGCTTCTGAGAATCAGCAGCTGGTTGACTATTTCCCTTGGGAAATATTTGCCTAAATTAGAAAAGCCAGTTCAGGTGCACCTGATTAAAATTCCTCAAGGTTTGAATGTGCTCTTACAAATTCTTCAATTCTTCTGGCATATGTCTCTCCTAAACTCCATGCCTCATTCCTTCCTCTCAAGATGATGTTGGGGAGATTTTTAACTGGGGTCTTCTTTCCTTGTTTCTACTTCTCCCAATCCATAAGCACTCCTGGCCTCCAGAGGTATTTCAGGGCTATTTGTCTGTTGCTGTGACTCTTGTCAGTGTCCCAGCTGCCAGGCCAGCCTTTGATGAGTGTTGTACCATGCCACTTAGTCCTTTGCCCCAACACCAGGTTTCTGCCTGTTGAACTTTTCTAGAAGAATCTTCCTGGGAGACAATATATCTCCTGACTATCAGGATATTTGGGACTGTGTTGAGAAGGCGGGTGCCTGCTGAGTCAGCTTCCAAGGCGCAACCATGAGCCATCACCTGCTTGCTGCAGCCTTTTAAGTTGCTGTGCTGCTTCAGACACTAGAGTGAGAAGAGGAAAAAATTATATGGTCTTGTTTCTGCTTTCTGGAGGTGGTGAAATGGTAAGTGACTAGGCAGGAATTACAAAATCCAGCAGTGAGGGAGTCAGAAATCCCAAATCCTACTTGGAATAGTTACAGAGGGAAAAACACCATTTTATTGCCCTGCAGGAATGGCTGCCTGAATCATACCTAAGAGGAGCTTCCAAGAAAGCAATCTGCAGATCACATGTTTCTTCAGATGGGATACCCTTGACACACTATATAATTGTCACTGAACCTTGGAATTAGGGGCCTGGTTTTGCCTTATATGGAATAAAATTCACCAGTTTTAATGGAGTGTGGCCTATAGGCAAAGCAAAGAATTCTGAGTAATGCTCTTCATTTGGTAACTCACTGATTGACGTCAGGCAGCCAAGACTGATTAAAGCCAACCACAGCTGACTCTGTTCTGTCCAACCAAAAGATTTTCAGCTCATGAAAGTCAGAGCAGAGTCTTTGGTGGGGAGAGTTTGAGCCTGGCTCCCTTCAGAGACAACCCTGACTGCACCTGAACTAGCCAGGCTCCTCATGAGTGCCTCCTCCACCAGGGCAGAGCAGCACCGCCCTTCCTGCCCAGATGCAGGAACTTGGGCTGGGAGGGAAGAGCCAGCCTCATGTCGAGGGTTTCCTGGCAGACCTGTGGGGTGGTGAGCTGGTCCAGCAGCCAGCCTTGGCACAAAGGCTTGTCCCATCCCTGGCAGGGCTTGTGCTCCCTCCCCAGCCAGCAAGGCTTGCCTTCTGGTACTGCAGTCCTCTCCAGTGCCGCTACACTTCTGGGTTGGCATTCCTGGTTTCCATGGATTTTGGCATCAAATGCTGCCAGTCCAGCAGACTGAGGGGCTGTGTCACCCATGCCCAGCCACAGCTGCCTCCCTCTTGCACCTGGGTATTCTGGTACTTCCTCACCTGGCCTCCCTTGCACCATGAGACAAGGATATAAGAAATGTCCTCCTGGGTCCAAGAGACAATTCATCCCTCCCCATATTCTGTCTTCTGTGGTCCAAACAGATGCTATGTTTGGAGAGCATGTGAGTCTGGCCATGACCTGCTTGGCTAACACTTGTATCTGCGTGCTTGTTTCCACACACTGCTGCAGCAGCCAGAGTGGTGGCAGTGGGGACACTGGAGCGTAGCTCCCTACTCAGCAGTTCTTGCACCTCTGTAAAGATCTGTTACCCACTAATGTGCCCAAACCCACTTGGGGCCGGCCAGCACTGTCCGCCTCCGTTGCCTCCTGTAGCAACAAATCCCACTGCCAACTGTGTAGAGAAATGTTTTCTTTCGTCTGCTTTAAACTGATCTCTGTCTAGTGGCTCCCTAGTTCTAGTGTTATGGGATTCAGTGAATAACAGTTCTGAAGTCACCTTATTACCACCTGCACAATTTTGTAAAGAGCATTGTTTCTTTCCATGACTCCAAAGTAAACATCCCTAAGCAATATTAGAGATTTCCATTCCCTCTGTTGCTTAGGAGAGTTGGAAGTTGCAGATGCCACTGGTCTTTTAAGAGAGTAGCATGTATTTTAGACACAGCTTTTGATGGCAAGTGGTATTTTCAGAAGGTTAGCTGCTGAGCCTCTCACAGGTACTTTCCACAATTAATAGCTGTGCCTGAGGGGTACGAATTAGCTATTTCCCTAGCTTACGTGCTTGTGAAAATACTGCCAGGTACACACCTGTAATTTTTAAAGCCCAAATGCCTTTGAAAAATCATAGGTCAGTTGTGAAAGCTGCCCATGGTTGCTTTAAGCTGTGTAAATAGTTTTCTTCTGGGAACCAATGTCTTACTGAGGTTTTGAGTGAATCATTGGGAGACTATTCTCATTAGCACTCCCCTGTCATTTAGGCCTGAAATGTACAGCACAACTTGTAGAGAAATACAAAGTTATTTGATGCCAATCTTCAGAAAATCTGTCCACAGATACAATGGCGTCACTAACTAATCTATACTACCACACTCCAAAGCAGAGTGGAAATCTTTAGCAATCTGCCCCAAAAATCTGCATACCACTTTCTCCCCCTGGAAACCAGAGCGGATAAAGCAGGCTGACCCCAAAGGGACTGTATGCATATTAATTGGCCCAAGTTTGTAAGGTACTTGGAGATAAAAAGTGTTATGAGGACTCTGGGAACAGAGCCAAAACATGACTCCCTGCTGGAGCTCAGAGTATTTCTGTTGCTCTACCACAGGAATGATCTTTATATTCTCTTAAATCTGCTGGCTGCCTGTGTTGCTTTATTTCATCTTAGCTGTTGGAAAACAACTTGCTTGAGGCCTTGCGTCAGCAATAAATTAACTTTTTTAAACAAAAAAACATGTCACACCCAGTAGATCAACTGACCTTTAGCCCTGAACATAAAATTGAGAAGTGCATTACTATTTGCTTTGTGAGGCAACAGGCAGCTCTCTGCTTCTTTGCATCCTCATGTGGTGCTGCTGGTGTTACTCTCAGCTAAGCTATTATGGTGCTGCAGTGATTCAGACTCTAAATAACTTGTAGGTCTCTTCTCCTGAAGCATGTTAATAGGTTAAGTTCACAATTGCTAATTTTATATTATTTCAAACAATGATTACATATCTATGTATTATTTATTACACAAATCTAGTGTGATACATTATTTACAGCAGTATTAACAATATTTATTATTTATTATGGTGCTGTATTAATATATATTATTTCAAGCGAGACTTTTTGCTTGTGCTCTTTGTTGATTCCAGTTATTGGACTTAATATTCTGCAGAGCAGACAGTACTGTCCTGTGGGCTGAGGCTGCTGAAATCTAATTACATTGGTCAAGAAATGCCATTCCCTTTTGCCTTAGTAATATTTTATAACTTTGGGACAGATTATGGTTAGCTCTGCCTGGATAAAAACAAACAGAAAGAAGGATGTGAAATATCTGCTCTTCCCACCTATATGGTATACTCATGTAGGGTCCGACAATCTCAACCTACTTATTCTGTTGCCAGCCTGGACAGACCCACAGACTGCCATGGATGCTACAGACATCCAGGGATATGTGGACACAGATGTCCCCTTCGTGTTGCCCCCCCCTGAGGGAAGACAGGATCATGGTAAATGTTTTGCACAAACCCCACTTGTTCATAGGCACTGCCTGGTATCACCGAGTGAGTTAGGGAGATGGTTTGTTGAAACAACACTGCTGTGGCAACAAAATCTCTTTTACAAGTAGGTAGGATTATTCAAGAAGTATTTGACCTGATGTATCAAAGCGCAGTAGGGTTTGGAAGGGACCTCTGGAGATCAACTAGTCCACTCCTCCTGCTCAAGCCAGTTCACTTAGAGCAGATTGCACAGGATCTCACTAGCAGGTTTTGAATATCTCCAGAGAAGACTCCACAACCCCTCTGGGTAGCCTGTTCCAGTGGTCTGTCACCCTCAAAGTAAAGAAGCTTTTCCTCATGTTCAGATGGAATTTGCCGTGTTGCAGTTTGTGCCTGTTGCCCTTTGTCCAGGCACCACTGAAAAGAATCTGGCTCCATCCTCTTAACACCCACCCTTTGGATATTTTTAAGCATTGATGATATCCCCTCTCAGTCTTGCTTTCTCCAGGCTAAACAGATCAAGGTCTCTCAATCTTTCCTCATAAGAGCAGTGCTCTTCATCATCTTCATAGCCCTCTGCTGGACTCTCTCCAGTACTTCCCTGTCCTTCTTCAGGTTCTCTGTCTTACCTCCAGGCTGTGGGATTCCTGAGGGCTGGCATTAACAGTAAAGACTGAAGCCAAGAAGGCATTCAGTAACTCTGTTGCCTTTGCATCCTTTGTCACCGGGCCTCACTCACCCACCTCACTCAGCAGTGGGCTCACATTTTCCCTAGTCTTCCTTTTGCTACTGATGTACTTGAAGAAGCCTTTCTTGTTGTCCTTGATATCCCTTGCCAGATTTCATTCCAAGTGGGCATTAGGCTTCCTCATTGCACCCCTGCATACTCTGAAGATGTTCCTATATTCGTCCTAACTGGCCAGTCCCTTTTTCTGCGCTCTGTAAACTTCCTTCTTCCTTATCCCATTTGAGTTTTCTCAGAAGCAACTTGTTCATTCATGCAGGTCTCCTGCTTTCTTTGCTTGATTTCTTACTTATAGGCATGTACTAATCTTGAGCTTGGAAGAAGTAGTGCTTGAATATTAAACAACTCTCTCGGATCTACCCTACCTTCTAGAGATCTGATACTTGAAATTCCCTCAACTGAGACTTTGAAGAGGCAAAAGTTAACTCTCCTGAAGTCCAGGGTTGTAGTCCTGCTTATCTCCCGGCTTCTTCCATGCAGAATCCTGAACTCCACCATCTGCAGCCAAGGCTGCCCCCAATCTTCACATCCCTACCCAGTTCTTTTTTGTTGGTACAAGGTTCAGAAGTACATCTCTTCCTGTTGCTCTTCCACCTGTGTCAAAAATTTATCATCAATGCTCTGCAGAAATCTCTAGGATTGTGAATGCCTGGCTGTGTTGCCTTTCCAGTGAATATCAAGGCAGTTGAAGCCCCCATGAGAACCAGGCTTGTGATCACGAGGCTACTTTCAACTGCCTATAGAAGGCCTCACTGACTTCCTCATCCTGATCCAGTGGTCTGTAGTAAACACCCACAACAGTGTCACCCATGTTAGTCTGCCCCTTAACTCTTACCCATAAACTCTCAACTTGTTCTTCATCCATCCCTACACAAAGCTTGACACATTCCAGTTGCTCTCACATAAACAGCCACTCTACCACATTGCCCTACTGGTCTGTCTTTCCTAAAAAGCATGTAGTCATCCATAGCAGGCTTCCACTCATGCAAGCTATTCCACCATGTCTCTGTAATTGCAATGATATCATGTCCCTACGACCACACACAGTTGTCTAGTTCTTGTTTATTCCCCATACTGTGTACATTTGTGTGCAGGCATTTCAGAGAGGTAATTGAGCATAAGGTTTCTCTGAAGGGGTGCAAAAACCGTAGCCATACACACCCTTGCAGTTGTTGGTTTTCTAGTTCTTTTCTTGGAAGGCAGGTAAGGAATATCTATCACTTCTCTGGCTTGCCTGGTCTGTTCCCCAGTTGGGTAAGAGGGCATGAACATTGCCATTCTGGACTCCATTCCCTGAGTCCTTCAGTTTTAAGCCCACCTTACAACCTCACCAAGTTGGGCAGCCTGATGCCAAAGATTCCCTTCCCTCTTTCAGACAGGCAGATCCCATCCTTCCCTAGCAGGTTATAGTCATCAAAGAATGTCCTGATATCATAAAAGCCAAACTCCTGGGGATGACACTAGCCACAAAGCCAGAAGCTGCTACGCATTATACTTCTGTTTCTGGCTGCCACCTTTCCTTCAACTCATAAAATGGAGTTCACTCTGAGACCTTCTTCACTCAGTGTTTGCTATCTCACTGCTGCTAAGTGCTGAGGGCATGCGAATCTTAAAAGAAATAAAATAGAGGCTCCTTACCCTAAACCATCTTTGATGCAAGCACTGTCCCAGGCAGGTTTCTGATATCAACTGATACTCCAAATACTTTAGTGGCCTCAGCTGGTTTGCTTATCACTGCATCAAACTTTTCTGCACTGCCCAGCTCCCTTTATGTCTGTGGGGTGTATTATTTGTGTCTCTCCAGCTACTCTGTCTTTTTCGTTTTGGTCCTCCATATTCTCCACAGTTGACTCTCTGTACCCACCCCTCTTCTGGTCTTCTCAGCTTGCCTAACTGTTCACTCTCTTGAAGTGAGAGTTTTGCTCTCTGCACCTGGTACACTAACACTGTCTCACTTTGCCTCTGTTGGAAAAGCTGTTGTGCATCCTGGTTGATCTTCATACTTTTCCTGGATCATTCCTAGTGACTGTGGTGGAAAAACAGCTGTTTATCTCAATTAAATTTTGATTGGTAATTAGCATCTACCTGTCACTATTATTCAGTTTCCTCCAGTGTCCCCTTCAGCTATTTTCCATGCTATTTTTTCACCTGGTTTCCATGAGAACCATATCACTGTATCTCTATCCTGCCAGCCATGCCATATATTTTGTTCCTGTCAGGAAAGAGCAAATAGAGAGCTGTTTACTCTCAGGTAACATTTGAATTTGGGGCTTCATGGTGAGAGGCAGGTCTTCAAAATATATGTGGGACTCTCCACATATCCATGTCCTTCTAGGCCATAATAAATGGAAGTCTATCCCATAGCACACTGTGAGTCTACACCCACCCTCTCCAACTGAAAAAAAGCTTTACAGACATATCTCAAATCTTCAACTATAGCAGGGACCAAGGGCAAAGAGGATGTTCTGGTATCCTTTTCCTTGGGACAACAGCTAACTTCCTTGTAAATCCTACCAACCAGTCTGCGTAGTGAGTAGCTAGAGTTCAAACACAACTTGTTCCTTCTGGTTTGTGGACTGAGCTTGTAAGAGGTTTTTCTGGAGGTTCACTGAGCCATTCACTTGCAATTACCCTGTGACAATGAGATGTGAGAGAAGAGGCTGCCCTTCTCCCACAGGGTATGTTGCTCCATGGCATAGAGAAGCAATGGGCCAGGCTTCGCAGAGATCCCAGATCATGCAGCCACATAACTGGTAGCCCCTTAGTAGGCAAGGCAAGACATGACTCCTCAAGGTCTTGAGTGGCAATAAAGCACAACAAGGGGATCTCCCAATAGTCTCAGGTCAAAGAAATTGCAACAAACTAAAGACAACATAGTTGGTGCAAAAGACATGACAGAATAATGCCATGCTGCATACAGACTCTGAGAAAAATAATACTGAAGAACTGTTGAATTCACAAAGCTGTCCCTCACCACCCAGCAAGGATACATTTAAATACCATTAGCTGGGCTTGGCATATGTGGACAGTTTGTAAACTTTAATAGTTCAGATTTTGCCAGTGCATTCATCAAGTCTTGTCCATCTACAACCTTGTAGCGACAGCAGTATAAAACATGGTGGTTCAGCTGGTGGGTTATCATAGAATCCAAGAATGATTAGAGCTGGAGGAGACCTTAAAGATCATTGAGTTCCAACCCCCCTGCCATGGGCAGGGACACCACCAAGTAGACCAGGTTGCTCAAAGTCCTGGTCCTTATCCTTCTGTATGGAAGTGCTTGTTTCAGTTCAGCACTATTTCAGCTTAGGGATGTAGTCCTTACACTGCAGGGGAATAACAGTTGGAGGGCAGTACTTAAAACTGCTCCATGCAGGGTGTGCAATTATATCATATTTTCATCTTGTATCTAGCCTAAATGGGAGCATTCTGTGTGATAGAAGGTGCAGTTCCTGTGGGAATGTTTGCTACGATTAAGTCAATTGAATGTAACCTTGGCAATGTCATTTAAGAAAAGTCCAAAACACAGCCATAAAGTCTATGAAATGTCTTTTTAGGGGCTCATGTAGTGCTGCTTGTTATGAGTTGTTGCATATATGAGAGCACTGTAAAGAAGAGAGAGACAAACTCCAATTCTTCAGGCAAATATGGATGCAGCAGCTTCAGCTGTGCTACAATAATTGCCATGAATCCTAGACAAGTCATTTATAAAGTACTTGATGAGAAAAAACCTCATGCACTGCATACTTTTTTTTTTTTTTTTGCAAGGTTTCCTAAGAACTGTCTTGTATGTTCTTGGGGCCTGCTCTGGTTGTGTCTGTCTGCCCCCTCTTTCTCAGTAACTTCCCAAGTCATTGACTATTTTCCACCCCACTTACCTGGAGGGAAAAGACCTCAGAGATGAAATCTTTAGAGCCTTCGTGAAAAAAAGGCAACAGGATGGTCAGTGCTGTCTTCTCCCACCCTTCTTTCACCCAGGAGGCACTTCTACGTAAGTCTGATGGACAAGAGAGGAAGTGGAGGAATGGAAAAAATGGAAGAAGGTGCTGAGAGGAGAAGCTGGCTGTTAGCCAGGGCAGAAAGGCATGGCAGTTCCCAAAAGCAAAGAGTAAAATAGATTTTTTTGCATCTGTAGAGCAGAGGAAGTTTAGGAGAGGATAGGAAATTAGGATGTTTTAATGAACCTTAGACCAGGGTCTCTTTCAGACTGAGTCGCTGCCTTTTTGCTTCTGACCTGTTTGGACCTGGAGTTTCGTTAATGCTTGGTTAAACCAAGTGAAGGAACGGTAAACCATAAAATTTACCCATTTTATCCAAATCCATCAACTTGCCTAAGAAAAGATACTATTTGTGCCTTCAAAAGTGTTCGTATTCCCTCTTTAGACTGACTGCACCACTGCTGTTAAATTGTTGTCATCTTCCATTTCATATGCTATATGCTACTTTACGCTCTCAGCTTATTTACAAATCCTGTCACCTAGTTGACCTGGATTGAATTCAGTCTGTAATCTGGAGATAAGATTTGTCTCCCATACATAGCCCATTAAGGTATCTAGAAAATGTTCAGATATACAAGAATTTGGTGGAGCAGGCTTTTTAAATAACTTGGCGCTGTGGACGAGGAACCATGACTCATAACTCAAACAGAGGGTATGACGCTTGTGCAGACTTTGGGGGTTTTATTTCCAGATTGTTACATTGCTGGATTTTCTTTAAAACTTAGTCTCTTTTCCGCTTGGTAACTTGCTGTCTTCCTTCATGAGACACATTTGTCCGAGATGTTCCTGAGAGATGCAAATGCCTATGCAGAGATGGGCCAGTTCCGAGAGGGACAAATGGGCTGTGGAGAAGACACTGCCACCCTAGGGAGCTCTTGTCTGACTTGAAGGAGATTTTATCAAATGTATTTTGATCCCAGACAAAGTCTGTTGAGATTTATGCTTGCTATTTTTTTATTATGTCTTTGACTCTGGAGCTAACTTATGCTTATACACTGACATCCACCCTAATTTTATTGGTAGTTACATTTGGTCCAAATTGTTTGCAGATTAGGACCAAACTCCTGCCCTGGAACGACTTTGCTGTCACCTTCAGTGAAACTTCACCACAGATAAGTGACCATCAAAAATACATTGAAAGCCCTGAGAACCTTGTTCAAAATCCTAAAATGCCATTATGTTTGTCAAGTACAGTCAGGTCTGGTTAATCACACCTTGTTTGCAAACATCCAATTTTATCAGTTTAAAAAAAATAAATGTCAAATCTTGTTCACATGTCCTATTAAACTAGTTTCTGCTTTAATGTGTGGGATGCTGAGACAATGCCAATAAACCAAGCATGATTTAATCAGCTCTGACTGTTCTGATCTGACAATCACCTTCATTTGGAGGCTGATTACTTGACTATCCATAGAATACTCATGAATCCTACAAGATATTCACTTCTCCCTCTATACTTGCCACAGATTTCTGCTGGAAATATAGGACTTGTCTAACATGTATAGAAGAATAATATTAGCCTTTCCAAATGCTTTTAGGAGTAACAAAGCAGAGTCAAATTATGATATATATTCAAGAAAGCCCTTCAAAACTTATGCAAACTTATGTTTGTTGTTTCCTCAAGCGCGGGGGAGATTCCCTGTCTCCGAGGGATGGCTGCTAAGGAGCCGTATGTGGGACACAGCTCTAAATATTCCTCTTGTGTAGGACGCTCATTCGATGATCAAAGGCATTTGTGGTTAACAAATTTAAATTTTGTACCTCTCTCTAATTTAAAACCAAAGAGCCACTTCCGCGCCAGTAGCGCCGATCAATATTTTTCTGCTGTCGCTGTTGCTTGCACATGTATTTCATGACTTTACTTACCTCAGGTTTACCTGGCTTGTGGACATTATTCAAATATCCTTTGAGTTGCTTATGTAATAAATGCTAATTGAGGAGTAAAAATAGTCATCCCCGTTTACAGAAGGGTTTGTAAATGTGGGTCACCACTTTTGCCTGGATTTTTGCAAGAGAGTTGCAAAATTTGACTGTTTCATGTTTGGTTGATATTGTGTAATTATAATCTTCTTTATTTTGACTTTTCCTGATGCTTTCTAATCATTGAGAGTTTCACTACCAGCTGCTATAATGTCTGCTGTAGCATTTATGGTTTTTAAACCTAGTTGGGTTGACTTCTTCTGTTGGCAGGTTTTAACTGTAGCATCACAGCTGATTGATGCAGTAGCCCCTCTCTAACTTGCTTGGACTAAAATCCCAGCATGAGATGTGTGTGGGTGGTGCTTTTGCAGAGGACTGGGAATAGAGGGGGCTGTGCAGCTCCAGCCCAGGAGAAGCCAAAACATGGTCACATGCAGCTGAGCTTCAGGTGTGAGAGTGAGCCCATCTAAGCCACATGTGGCAGACGAGTTTTCTGGGGGATGGGAGTTCATAGTTTTAGTCTGATACTTGCCAGAAAGGCCACCAAAATAAATTAAAAGATCCCTGCTGTCTCCCACTTTGAAAATATGTTCAAATGTGTCCTTTTCAACCATTAGCATTTTTGATAGAAAATGGAAAAGTAATTTTTTTTTTTTAATCAAGAACTAAAGGTTTAACATTAGCAGATTAAGCTATTTCAGTGCAAATACAGAACATATTTATTTACAGAGTCTTTCTCATTGGTAAAACAGACTTTTTTGTGACTCATGTCACTCCAGAGAATTTGAATTCAGGAAATTTAGGCTTTGCCCAGCACATGATATGTCAATTCTCTTTTGACCAGGCTGCACCATTAGAGACAGAAAGAGAAAGGATCAGAGGATTACTATCTACTGTTGTGAAATACTCATTTGAAATGGAAAAAAAAATATTACATGAATATTGACATATAAGCAAGCAGCCTCCCATGCCCAAACCATGTGTTGTGCTTGATTTTCTCAAAATTTATAGAAGGTAAAATTATAGGGTTTTGTTTTTCAATGTTTTTCTTCTGTTGAAGACAATGGAACAGACTTCCATTAATTTTGTGGGAGCATGATTTGGCCCCTACTGACTTTATTTCTCACCTTTTTCTTTTGCACAGCAGGCAACATTATAGATGCCATACAAAGGATACTGACTGAAAAATAGCACCTTGACTAAGGAAGGAGAATGATTTAAAAATTAATAGAACTATTACTTTTCTGTACATACTGTACAGTACACAGCTCTGAAAATTATAGCTCCTATTATTTTAATACACCAAAGCCTTTTTTTTTTAAAGGTGCTACTTTCCAATTTCTGTTCTTGTTAATAATTTAACAGTTTAAGAAGATGCTGTAAAAGTAATTTACTTCATTGTGTCTGTTTCTCCATAGAGAAATAGTTTCCAAGTTTATTTGTTTGTTTTTCTAACTTTGAAGAGTGGAAAAGAGAATGTGTCCTCTGATTATTCAGGTTTCCCATAGAATCTGTCTTGAGAATTTATAGTTGAAAATACTGAAAAACATCACTTAGGGATTATACAACAGAGGAAGAGGAAGGGTCAGAAAACATTCCCCAGAAACCCACTCCTTGAATTTCATTCCTGTTCCTGTATGTTAAACTTGGAGAGGCTGTAAAATGAGTGAAAGATGTCCTGATTAGTCAATACCATGTCAAACTGCCTCTGCATATGCTGTTAAAGGTCATTTCAAATGAGGTTATTTGACCTGAAGAGGAAACCTATGGTTAAAGGCCTTTTTTTCAATAGCGTGGACATATGTCCAAGCAGCTAACTGTGGTTGATACTGCACCCTCCCTTGGGGCTTACTCTGACAAGATACAGCACTCACCAGATCCCTGCTTGGTCCCCATAGGGTTTTACGTAGCAGTTTCTGTGTAAAATTATATGGTTTCTGGGAAAATGACACAATCTATGTCTCTTCCAGCCACCACCCCATGTTTTTAAGGTCCATTTTCCTGCTGCTGGAGCTCTCTTTTGCTGTATTCTCTCTAGTCTCTCTCTTTTTTTATTCCTAACTTTCTTCTCCCCGCATCCTGCACCTGATAACTTTCTGTCTGATCCAAAAGGTGCTGCCCACCTTTTTAATTCAGAAGTTAATAGCTTTGCAGCTGCCTGCAGGGTGGGAGCCTAACTCTGCTTCAGGTCCTCCCAGAAAGCTGACCATGGGGTGCTGGAGTGTTACTTCCCTCTGTGCCACCAGTCCCCCCAAAAAAAACTCAGGAATTAGGCTCTCGTTGCCACTGAACTCACTGCTGCTTTCACTGCATCACTCAGCGTGAGGCTGCAAGCTTGCCTGTGTTATGCCACTACTGTTAATGCATCAGATGAAAATGTGAAAATCACTGTGTTCAGCCTCGACAGCCTGATTCTGTATTGCACTGGCTCAGGAAAAGCCTCCTTCCAACAGACCGGCCAGCCGAGGCTGCAACTGAAGTCAGGCCTCTTTTCTCTGCTCATTTTCTTTGCGTCTTAGAATCATAGAATCATCTAGGTTGGAATGGACCTTCAAGATCATCTAGTCCATCCATCAACCTAACTCTGACAAAAAAAATAAGAAAAAACCTACTAAACCATGCCCCCCAGCACCATGTCAACCCGTCTTTTGAAGACCTCCAGGGGATGGTGCCCAAACCACCTCCCTGGGCAGCCCACTCCAATGCTTGATAACCCTTTCAGTCTAAAAATTTTTCCTAATATCCAGTCTTAACCTCCCTTGGTGCAACTTAGGACCATTTCCTCTTCCTGTCACCTGTGACTTGGGAGAAGAGACTGACGCCCACCCTTTTGCGCCCTCCTTTCAGGGAGCTGTAGGGAGTGATAAGGTCTCCCCTCAGCCTCCTTTTCTCCAGGCTGAACAACCCCAGATCCCTCAGCCTCTCCTCATAAGATTCACTCTCCAGACCCCTCACCAGCTTCGCTGCCCTTCTCTGGACCTGCTCCAGCACCTCAATGTCTTTCTTGTGGTAAGCGGCCCAAAACTGGCCCCTCACTCCAGGTGGGGCTTCACCAGTGCTGAGTACAGGGGGACGAACACCTCTCAGGTACTACTCACCACACTGTTCCTGATACATGCCGGGATGCTGTTGGCCTTCTTGGCCAGCTGGGCACACTGCTGGCTCATGTTCAGCTGACAGTTGACCATCACCCCCAGGTCCTTTTCTGCCAGGCAGCTCTCCAGCCACTCTGCCCCAAGCCTGTAGCGCTGCTTGGGGTTGCTGTGAGCCAACTGTAGGACCTGGCACTTGGCCTTGTTGAACCTCATCCTGTTGGTCTCAGCCCTTTCTTTCACTGTTCAGCCCGAAAATACCTCCCTCCCTGTCCTTATATTTCTAACTTTCCTCTCCCCACATGTCTTGACTGCTGACTCCTCTGAGAATCATCCATCCACAGCAGGCTACCCAGTGAGGGTGCAGCCTCCTCCAGCAGCACCACTGCTGAGCAACCCACCCTGTGCGGTTTTGGCAGAGCAACTCCGCCTTGAGGACCTTCAGTAGAGGGTTTGTGGCTCTGCTGTGATTGCAGTCATGCCCATAGAATCTAGGTCATAGAATCAGAGAATCAGAGAACGGTTTAGGTTGGGAGGGACCTTAACAATCATCGAGTTCCAAGCCCCCTGCCATGGGCAGGGACACCTCCCACTAGACCAGGTTGCTCAAAGCCCCATCCATCCTGGCTTTGCAAAGCAAGTGCTTGCATGACAATGCTGACTTTTGGATTCACGAGTGACACCACCCCACCTCTGCAGCCCCATGATGTGTAACAGCTGTCCCTCATCCCAGCCATGCAGTCCCCTCCTGAGGAGCACTCTCAGTGAGGGGCCAAGCCACAGCGCAGCGGCAATGAGCTATAGGCACAGCATTGCCCACCCAGGGGTCAGCCCTGCGCCTGGCAAAGTCAGCAGGAAAACTACTGGAAACTGGGAAAGGTTGTCAGTGGATGGTAAGAGACAGAAAGTGCATGACTCCCATGCTACATTTAGGAAAGCAAAATAAAAATGCTTTCTCACAACAAGTTATTTTATGCCTTCATTGGTGAAAGTTACCGTATTAAAGATCAACAGAAAGAAATTAGGATAGTGCACCAAAAGTTTGACTTTCATACAGGAAATATGTATTAAGACTAATATCTATTAGGTAGAACATTTTTTATGACTTACCAGATAGATAGAAAACTTTATTTTGCAAGGTTGAATCAAAACAATTATTATTAAAGGCCATTTTAGTATGCACTGTGCTTCAGCAGATGGACCACATAAAAACTTCCTGAATAAGTACAGCAAAAGCTTCAAAATGCCTAATAAAGTTTTGAAAATCATTTAAATATTAAGTGAATGGGTGCCATTTTCCTTTCAGCAGTGAAAGTTTGCATGAATGGCATTGCACTGCAGCAGAAGAGAAATAATTTGAGTCATTTTTTTTAATTAGCTTACAATGGAATAGAAGCAGAATTAGTTAAACCACAGGATCATAGGAAAAGAAAATATATTTTTAAGTCAGTTGGGTCAGTGCCAAATTAAAGTTAATGGGAATTTTTTGATCCACCCAAGAAGTGTGTCATGTATATGATTGCTGTCCTTCTCCACATCAGAAGAGCTTGTGACTCATATTCATTTCCATTCTTAATCTCATACATATGCTTTAATCATTAGCTTTATAGTTCATAAATAGTTGCTAATATGAACCTATTTCATAAAACATTTTAAAGATGTTTCAACTTGTACAAACTTTATACAAATCCCTTCACATGCTGCACAGAATAAATAGAAGCTCAATGACTATAATACCTAAGGAAATCTGTGACTATAAAAAGTTCCTAAATTTCTTCTTGGATGGGATACTCCAAAACATTTAAGTTGTCAGGGAACACATATTCCATCGACTCTGAAATAACAAATACGCATTAGAAAATTCCATTTCTTGCCAAGAAAACTTTGAAATGGCTGTCTAAAAGCTATTTACATGCCCCAAGAAATACAACTCCAAATTTCTCAGTTGTGGTATCTGTAATTTAATAGTTGAAATTACAGAAATTTCATTCTTGCAACAATGCATGTAAATATAGAAAATAAGCATATTTGTCACAGAGTGAATCCAGTAATTTGAAAAGTAATAGTAAATTACGTTGGATACAGGAAAGAATGTCCAGTGGTAGGTTTACCTTGGCTGAATGCTTGGTGGCCACTAAAGATGCTCTATCACTCCCCTCCTCAGCTGGATGAGGGAGAGAAAATAAAATGAAAAGCTCATAGGTAGAGATAAGGACAGGGAGATCACTCACCAATTACTGTCACAGGCAAAATAGACTCAATCTGGGAAAAAATAATTTAATGTATTATCAATCAAATCAGAGTAAGGTAATGAGAAATAAAAACTAAATCTTAAACCACATTCTCCCCACCCATCCCTTCTTCCCAGGCTCGTCTTCAGTCCCAATTTTTTCTGCCTCTTCCCCTCAAGTGGCGCAGGGGGATGGGGAGTGGGTGTTGTGTTAGTTCATCACATGTAGTTTCTGCTGCTCCTTCCTCCTCAGCGAGGGGATTCCTCACACTCTTCCCTTGCTCCAGCATGGGGTCCCTCCCAGGGGGTGCAGTCCTTCAGGAACAGACTGCTCCAGCCTAGTTCCCCCATGGGGTCATAAATCCTGCCAGCAAACCTGCTCCAGCATGAGCTCCTCTCTCTGTGGGGTCAGAGCCTCCTTTGGGGCATCCACCTGCTCTGGTGTGGGGTCCTCCACAGGCTGCAGGTGGTTATTGGCTTTGCTGTAAACCTCCGTGGGCTGCAGGGGCACAGTCTGTCTCATCATGGTCTTCACCAGATAATCTCTGCTCCAGCGCCTGGAGCGCGTCCTCCCCCTCCTTCTTCACTGATCTTGGTGTCTGAAGAGTTGTTGCTCTCACATATTCTCACTTCTCTCCCTAGTGGTAGTTGTGCAGGGATTTTTTTCCCTTCTTAAATAAGTTACCCACCATTGCTGATGAGCTCAGCCTTGGCCAGCAGCAGGTCCATCTTGGAGCAGGCTGGTGTTGTCTCTGTCAGACACAGGGGAAACTTCTGTCAGCTTCTCATTGAAGCTACTCCTGTAGCCTCTCCAGCTATCAAAATCTTATCATGTAGCCCCGATACATTTATTAGCAAATATTTTAGTTCTGAAAAAATGCTGATTTTTAATTTGTTTTAAATAATATTTTTTCCTCTCTGTTTAAAATATTTGGCGGTTGTTGGGGTATTTTTGTGCTTTGACTTGGAGCATATACCTAGTAAAAAATCAATCCCTGAAAATTCAAATAAATATATCTTAAATATTTCTGCTTAGAAATAAATCTAAGATACAAATTATTAGTATGCATATGCACATATACTACATATACAAACACAGATATAAATATAAATACAAACTGGATGACCCAAGGTGTGCCAAGGTCAGACATTAACATCACAGCATTGGAGAAGAACAACAATGGGGTGGTTACAAGAAATATGGAAGAAATGAGGTAAAGTCACCTTGTTGCCTGCTGTGATTTCTGTCGTGGCTGGGAAGTCATAAGAGCCTACAGGCACCATTGTAGGGACCATTACAGGTCCCCAGGCAGTATCTGCAATAGCACAGTTGACAAAGAGACATGTTTTGTTTAACATCTATTGCCAATTTGTGTGCCAGACACTGAATGCTATCAATAAGCAAAGAATAGGCTTGAGGTTTCATTGTCTTTCCACTCTTTCCCATGGTAAGAGGCTGTTAGCAATAGGCAAACACTAGCCACTACATCAAAATGACGTCCATCCAAAGGGTGCTGGTTGTAGTAATGCTTGCAGGGTCACACCAGAACAAGCAAATGCTGGAGAGCTACATGGAGCACACAGGACTGTCTAGGATCTACAGCAAAGTGGACCAGGACTCTTTTTCTTCTCTTCCTTCAAATCTTCATGTCTGTCATGTAGGACTTTGCTTCAGTATTTCTGCATCTTGTCCCAGCAATGACCAGGAAAGACCGAAGGAGGATTCCACAGAACTTAACTTCTAAATCATATTGACTTTGATGAGAGTCAAGTTGGACCTAAATGTGAAGAGACAGAAAAGCACACAGCAGTGATTTTTCCTATTTCTATAAAGTGTTGGACACAAAGCTTGGGGATCTCAGTAGTTTGGGCTGAACTGAGCACATCCAATTCCCACTCCCAGTTTGGAGCTGGGAGGGGTGTCTCTGGAGCAGGTCCTCTTGCTGGACAATTACAGCCTGATCAAAACTTCAGTGTCGAGCCTGAAAAAAGAAGATGTTCAGGGTCTGTTACAGCAATCAACATGTATAGAAGTGTGAAACAGAAATGAGATTAGTTTGGGTGGTGGCAGCCATTGATGGACTACAATGAAAATGTGTTGCTGGTTCCTATGAATGGAACTAAAGCAAATGGAGAAAGGCCATCTTTGTAGTGGAGATGGCCCTTTCCACATGGGCCTTGTATCCCTGTTACAGAAGAGGTGCTGGTTCATTTCCAGGACTTTCTTTTTTCATTTGTGGAACTGCTTCCTAACATCTTTTATATTCATACAAAGAACATTGGTAAAAAAGCAACATTGCTGTCTGTTGAGTGCATTGTATGAGTTTTATGAATTATCTACTGTATTTACACAGTTGACCTGTGTGAATATAAAAGCATGGCTCTTGCTATGGTCTAATGGAGAAATAAATGTCAATGTTTGCATGTTTTTGAAAGAGATTTATTCTGGTCTTCTGGTAAATTTTAAGGTAGTTAAAAGGAATACTACACCACAAGAAAAATCTTCAATATCTTTAAAGTACGAGCATAGATAATCTTTAAAAAACTGTTCCTGCCATTAAACTAGGAAACTTAAAAATCATGTTGTAGATTGGTGGTCTGAGCAGAGTTCTGAGAGTTGGGCAGCTCTGAAGCTTCTGGTCTTGGACATGGCCAGGACGCTTTCATGCTCCTTGGTTTTACCTTAGGCCCTTAGTGCAACTGTGCTGCACCTGTGTAAGATTGATCACTTTTTACTCAGGATAGCACATTTAGAGGAAAACACATGCATTTTTATTTTGGTAACTGGCTCTCCACTCAGTCAGCAGGCTGGTCTGACACACTTCTCAGTGATTTGATGCAAGTGGGAGCACGCCACAGTCAGGGAAGGCAAGAGGGATTAGCTCCTTCACTTGCTAGGTGCATTCATGATGCATTCAGAACACCAGAGCACTTTGAAGGTGTCATGATATCCTGCTTTTAGATTTGCTACATTTGTTAGCAAAAGGGATATCTTGCCATGTAAAAGTCATACTAACTCAATTCAACTTGCATTTTGTTTCCAAAACAGTCAGCATGAGTTTAAAAAAGATGTTGTTGGGAGAAAAGAAATAAAAGTACCCCTAGTTTGGATTCCCTCAGAATCAAAGCTGAGAGGTCTCCCTTAATCTAACTGTTTGGGAGACAATTGATGCTCCCCCTTAGAGCATCTTAGAACATGGAGCAAATATCCCCTCAACACTGGTGATTCAATATCTGCATTTCACTGTCAACCAGCTTTATTTATTGAAACTTCAATTCAGTATCAGTTTGTACATTAGCAGCCTGACACAAACAGCTGGATAGAGTGTGTTCATTCCACTCATTACTGGCTTTTGATTGAAGCTAGACATGATGATGGTCCAGAGTTCTGTGCAATAGTAAGTTTTGGGGCAACTGAGATACAGCAGAAGCGAAATGGCAGATCTGGGGCTCGGAGAGAAACAGCCTGGGGTCAGGCAGACTGTGAGGGCTAACACAATGGCTCAGGCAAACCTGCTTTAATGAGTCAGACTTGGTCCCTCCAGCTCACACTGCGCACTGACGCTGGTGCAATGATGAAGCTGAGAGGTGGTGTGGTGCAAGAAGTTGGCTCATGGTCCCTGCACTGCCTGGGCACAGATTGTGCCGATCTATCCACCTAGGTTCTGTTTGTTAAGTAGTGCTGCTGCCAAAGGTCTCTGTGTGAGGTCTACAAGAGCCCTTTCCCTGGCATCACTTCCTACTGGCATTCCCATTGGGATTACGCCTGTTTCCAGCAGCTCTCACTTCACCTCTGTGCATGGGTGCGGCATGAAAGCTACGATGTAGTTGCCATCACGGAAACGTGGTGGGATGAATCAAATGACTGGAGTGCTGCAAT
>JAOTQQ010000019.1:21766202-21820326 GCA_026546715.1 Gallinago undulata | reverse complement strand
TTTTTTTTTTTTTTGTGGTTGGACTTGATGATCTCTGAGGTCCCTTCCAACCACCGTGATTCTGTGATTCTGTGATGGAAGTAAGAGCTGATGCTCAGTGCCAAGCATCTGACCAGAAATATGGGACCTCACAGCAAATATTCCTGGCCCTGTTTTGTAGAAACCAGTGAGGCAGGCAAACAGTCAGCACCTCTAAAACCTCC
Source organism: Gallinago undulata (assembly GCA_026546715.1). NCBI lineage: Eukaryota > Metazoa > Chordata > Aves > Charadriiformes > Scolopacidae > Gallinago > Gallinago undulata. The sequence continues at coordinate 21,820,123 of JAOTQQ010000019.1, read as the reverse complement.
TCATGGGCCTAAACATGGGCTTTGCTCCTTCACCCCAGGCTCTGCACCATGTAAAACATTGGCCTGGGTGATGTGAATGTTGTAAGGGAATGTTGTAAATTCCATAAAATTACAATCCCACCTCACAACAGTGGATACATTTCGCACTTCATCTCCTACAGTGCAAGATCTTAACTTCATGGGTAGCCAAATGTCACACCTCCTCTTGTGTCTGTTGCAGATAAGGCAAAACATGAAAGGAAAACTTCCCAGTTTAAGACACCTTGTAACCAAAGGGAAGTTGTATTGGGCTGAAAGCATGAATTTCAAAGAGTATCTCTTCCAAAGACTGTTGTTGATATTTCCACAATGCACTGCTGTTGTTAGGGAGCTAGGCTTTATGTTCGTCTGCCAGCAAAGAGAATCTGGGTCTTTAAAGCCACACATCTAGTTCAATTCCCTCTCCATGACAAATTGAATTCCCCAATTACACAGTCTGCAACCCCAACTTGCAATCCCTAGACTGAGAATATAACCAAGGTATTCTAACACCCAACATTACACACGGCTTCCCTATTGCTGATTTACCCCTAGGATGCAGCATGTGTTCTGTGAGTCTCCAAGGGCTCCTCTGCACACTGCATAACCACCTACGTGCTCCTCTGTGTGGCATCTACAGTGTTTCTGAAGGCTCCAAGTCCATTATTCCCACAGGATGGAGCAGAAGTGCATGGGCCTTGGAAATTTAGCTGCTGCTTTTTTTCCCCAGAGGGATACTCCCTAACTTGGTGTAAAAGCTCTTCATCTCTGTATTTAGACTGAGAACTTCATTCAGCAGGGCTGTTATACCAGCATCTTTCACTCAAATCTCCTGGTCCTGGCACAGCTACAAGGCCAGTCTGTATTCACTGGATGTTCACCAATTTCCTCTGCAGGCTCTCAGGATGGGGGGTGCTAAGAAGGGCACTCTGCTGAGCACCCCTGCTGGCACTGGGGACACAGAGGGTTCATGTTTTTCACTGTTCTTCAGCTGGCACCTACTGTTTCTTAAAGTTGAAGGTAAGGGAAAAAAAAGTATAGTAGATGTAATGGTAGTGGAAATTTTCTGCAAATACACCAGTTAGCTGCTTGAGTCACTTGCATCAGACACCACACATGAAGGCGTGGGAAGCTTGGCAGAGCTCTCTTCAGACCCGTGAAGGCAGCAGGCAGCTGCTTGTTTGGGCCTGAGCACCATAACGCACTGAGGGAAGGGACAGAAGTTGTGTATCCCCAAATCCTCAGTGGCGGAGCAGTCCAGTGTGAGTTAGGTAGAGAGTGTCAGCTGAGAGACTCAGCTTTGGAAACAAATCTCCTTGCTTTCATTGATCTAAAATAAATCAGACTTTACAATATACCCCTTAATGTAGCTTTCATGCAGTTTTTGTGCATTAATTCCCTTCAGGTCCATTCCCTGTCATTAATATCATCTATTGGCAAACATAGAAGGATTTCTTAGAAGAGAACCTTGCCAGCTGTGGAAAATGTTTGACTTGCCTTGGTGTTGCCTGGCAGTTTTGCTTGCATTTTTCAAGGACATTTGAACAAACAAAAGTATGTCTCTGCACATTTAATTTTATAGCCAATGTGCCTACTTGCAGTCTTCCTGTACCCATTAGATTCAACATCTGAAAGTAAAAAAATGTAGGGAACATGTGCAGGATTAATAGCTCTTAATTTTCATTGATGAGTTCTGAACGCTGATCAGTAAAGGGTTCACAGACCTGGCTTTCCCTGTGCTTTGTTTTGCCAAGTGCCAAATTTTGTCTGAGAGCCTTGTTCATCTTATCAAACACACTGGTGTTTAAACCAGCTACACTGGCACAGACAAGATACAGGCAGCATTTCGGAGTCCTGTGTCTGCACTAGTTCAGTGTACAATACTTGTACCTCTCACAAATTCAGAGTCTGGGCTCCTGGGAGCTGATTACTGGAAAAGATTAAAAAGGCTGTCTTCCACACATGTGTTCAGAAGCAATGGATGGCATCTGCAAGACTGAACCAGCACACATCTGCTCAGAAAGGAGAAAAATATCCCCTAATTAGAAGGGCACCATCATTGGTTACAAGGGAGAAACTTTGGATATGCTACATACGGCTGCATCCACATAGACAAATGTATACACATATACACACACAAGTGCTTATATGTGTGTATGTATGTGTGTTTATATATTTAAATATATGAAGTTGTATGTTTAAGAAAGACTTTGTTGACACAGAAATGTATGTCACCTTCTTCTTTTCAGGCATCCAGCTGCTGGAATAGGCACCCAGACTGTCTGCGTCAGGTATGGGGAGAAGCTGGCAGCCCTGGTGAGGATCAGCACTTCCAGCAGGATAAGGGGAGCACACAGTCATGAAGGTCTACAGGCAGAATGGGTGACACAGGCAGGAGTTGGGGAGGGAGGGGGAAGGCTGGTGCCTAAGCCTCCTCTAGAGGTTGTATATGTATTTTATGCACTGGCTAGATAAAGTAAGTAAATAGTGGTAGAAGAGGAATAAGAACGCAAGGTGTTCTTATTACAGACCATGCCCTTCCTGTAAGTGTTCATTATGGTAACACCCTCTCCTTCATCTTTAGCCAAAAAGAACCTAGGCTGGGGTACGTAAGGCTCGCTTCTCAAAAGAAAATGAATCTAAGGCAGAAGTGGAAATTATAACTGGGTCTTGGGAAAAGAACTAATCACTCTGCTAGGACAGAGAAGATGAAAGAGTAACTCTTTCCTCCAGCTGTTTTATGAAGTAGAATCTGTCTTTATGTGTACGTAGAAGCCACCTCTATAGCTTTGGGTCAGAAGTTTGGAGAAAATCTACTGGATATTTTTGCTGGAGGTCACAGGGGCTACACAACTGTGAGGACCTTCTGGAAACCACCATGGCCTTCCCTTAGAGCAGGGTCAGCTTCAGAGTTAGATAGGTCCAACTAACTAAACCCTGCCACAGTAGAGATGGTATTCTGCAGACGCCTAAAAAGTGAAAACACAGGTTGGGACAGCAATCACTCAGGTGAATCTGAAATTATCTCCTGTTACCAGGAGAAAAGAAAATTTCTTTGTATTATAAATACATTATTATCATTCTTACATTCAATCCACCTCAGAAACACTGGTTCAAATGCTGCTGCTTATCTTGCTCAGGCACATGAACTCCTCTCACAAGCACATTAGGCTCTTAATGAGTTAAATGAGAATATAGCCAATGAAGTAGTCCCCACAGCATTGCCTCTCTCTACCTGAGGATTTGGGTTAACTTTGTTCTGTCCAGCAAGGACAGGGTGGTGAGCAGAGCTCCAAGTGGACACTTGTGAAAGAGACAGAGCTGCGTACCCAGAGCTGGGGACATGGAAGCTGAAGGTGAGTGCTGGTGGAGGCAGACAAGGCAATGAGGCAAGTGTCGCCAGTCTCCTCAGAGTACGTTGGCCAATTACTAGTTAACAGATGCATACTGGGGTATGACACTTTTGTCTCTTGGTTCAAAAAACTTCTGTTACGCACTGACAAACAACTTCTGTAAGTTGTCTCTCCTGGTAGTGAGATGTCCCAGGTGGATGGGATGACAAATGTGGGTGTGATGGAGGTTCTGTTGCAATGGACAGCCATTAACCGGTCCTGGCACAAAGTGCAGGAGTTGGTGCATGAGACCACATATAGTTCTCCTTTCCTTGGGTAACGCAACAGCCGTGCTCCTGGGAAAGGGTCATAGAATCATAGAATGTTTAAAGTTGGAAGGGACCTTAAAGATCATCAAGTTCCAAGCCCCTTGCCACGGGCAGGAACATCTCCCACTAGATCAGGTTGCTCAAAGCCCCACATCACATCTGGGACACCTACGTTCTCAAGTGTAACCAGGTGACAGGAGGAGTGGTGAAAGGAGCCACTAAGTGTCTGATGTTTGAAGAACTGCACATGGTGCCCTGGTGATGAACAGGCTGGGCACCTCTGATGAACAGCAAACAAAGAAACTGAAGGATACAGGATGCTGGTCTGGGAAAAAGGGAGCTTGGTTTGCATGTTTAATCAATTATTATCCTATATCACTTCTCTGGTAGCAAGATGGGCAAGAGGAAGCCTCTCAGGGTCAGCAGATTGGCTGCTGAAGCAAAGAGCTCACGCGTTAAGAGCTTCAGCAGCCGAAACAGATGTTAGCTTGCATTACCGACGTACATGCAGGCAAGCTGCACAGTGAGCAGGAAGGTTGGCTGGTCCCAGCACGAAGGACACACTGCCTCATTGGGGGTTCTGTGTGTGGCTGCAGACCCAGCACACACAGACACCTACATACATGTGCACATCAAACACAGTTAATGGTAGATAATAGCAAAATTTAATGAGCTTTCCACCTTTTCTTTTGAAAGCATTTGCATTTTTTAAGTCAACTTCCCATTTCTATATGGAAAATTTTCAAAAGTGGCATGCTTGTGTCAAGTTCTAGGTTTCCGTGTAAGTTCAAGGTAATGATTGAACTTGCTATGTTTGCCAGCTGTGTTGTTGCAGTATCTACAAAGGAATATCATAGGTCTGTGTTAGTTTGGGACTACAAAAAGTAATTCATTATGCATAATGGTGATGTTGGCAGTGCATGCCAAATGGTTAAATCTAATGTAGCATACAGTTTCATTAAGGCACAACAAAATTAATCTATCCCTTCCCACCAGGAGGTTTAAACAAAAGCAATGGGGAAGGAGATGCATGTAAAAAGCAGCAATTCATTAATGAAATGAAGACATGTAAAATAATTAGGCTTATAGCAATACATTAGAGGACCAAATTAACCCTTCTATTTTCAGTGCAATATGCAAAAATCAGAACCCTAGCATTCGGTGTTATTATGTAGATGCAATCTTGAGTGTCTTCTGATTTCCTTTCAGGGAAGAGATGCACAAGAAGATCAAAATGAAGCCACTAGTTACTTTTAATAACTTTACCTTGGTTTGCAGAAACTGCCCATGGTGACTATTTGCATTCAAAGTCAGTGACTTGATTTTGGATCTCTAGTGGGAAATTTCAAATCAAAGAGTTAAATCAAAGACTTGAGGAGAAAGAACTAAACTGGTGTACAGTAACTCAGGTAATTAATAATACTGAAACTAAGGGACCAATCTAAATCAATGGAAGAATGGAGCTTAGTAATTAGTAGTGACAATTGTCTTTCCTTAATAACTCCTGTGTCGCCAGCAACACAGGAGAATTTTTTAAACAAGTGTGTCTAAACAGTGTAGATGCTATTTGCTTAAAGGTGCAAAGGAAAGAGAAATATTTAAAAATAGGCTATATTATTCAAGATAAGAAAATCCCCAAATGTGCAGACCTTTGAATTAACCAAGTAATCAAGAAATTCCTTAGCCTTCTGTACTTTAATTTTCTAATTTAGCTGAACACAGTGGGAGCTTTTCCCTGTACTTTCTGTTTATGGCTCTCAGCTCTGTCCCAGAGGGAAGAAATCCTCTTAAGCACCCAGCAGTGATTAAGGGACAAGGTGAATTCAGGGCACAGGGAAGCCTTGGGGAGATGTCTGCAATAACTTCAGTCCCAGGGAGCACGGGACTCCCACCCTCAGGGCACTATGATGGACCACACCAGGCTGTGGAGCTTGAGTCTAGGCTGCATGTAGCATTGCCTGGATGTGAGTAATGAAGTGTGGATATCACATGCTAACATTTTGTCCCACTGAGTACCCAAAGCTGGAGTGTCAGCATGCTTTGAAACTCAAGTGAGGCTCCTTGGAAACTAGCAAGCATATAAGGCGACATTAAAAAGCTCAACATAGAAGCTGAGAACCCAATATTTCTCTCCGCTTTTCAGAATGACTCTGCCAGCTTCTAGAACAGGAAACAAGGCTAGAAGACAGCAATAGTATCACAAGAGGTATCCTTGTAGCAACATGGATTTATCACCCCAAGGGAAATATATCACAACAAACCTAACAGTAAGTCCATACTGCAGAAAGAGATGGGGGATTGAGAAGCCCTCGGGCAAGCAGCCACAGTGGCAGAGCAGGTGGCTGCACCCAGCACTCCACCATTGAAGACTAATGAAACAGTCCAGGGCACACCACAAATCACGTGGACATGGCTGAGAAGTAACTGAGGCACTGCCAGCAAGGTTTTCTATTAATTATTACTATTAGTTGTGTCTGAAGAAGGAAGATGTGAGGAGCTATATACTTAAAAACTTTTGGTCTGAGCCAGCTGGAGTTAATTACCTTGTTCAGGAGCCCCTTATCCTCTGTGCTGATCACTTCTAACTCCAATGATAGCCATTGGTGCCAAGGGATTCCTGGGCAGGGGAATGGCACGAAGATGGGGAAAAGTGATGGACTCAGTTCAGACTGAGGTAAGCTGAAATCTTCTCAAATTGTTCTCTCCACGCCAGGATTTCCTTTATGTTTTCTACAACCACAATCATTTTAGGTGGCTGATTGTCCTCAATCCAGTGTCATTGTACCTTCATTGGTTTTAAGAGAGACATACTAATGAAAGTACTTAGATACTGATGCCTGATGTAGGAGACAAGGACATACTGATTTTATTGAGACAGTGTTCCATTGGAAGGTAGTAATATTCCTCCTCTGAAGTCTCCAGGAGGAGAAGGGCAGTAAGGCAGGTATCTTCATTGTTTAATGGGTCTTACTTAGTGAAATTAGTGCAACTCTTTCTGTCCTGGCCATTCTCTTATCAAGATGACTGAGTGAGGTATACCCATATACTTGATGAATTGGCTTTGGTGATACTGTTTCACAGTTAGTTGACAAGTGTTAAAATGAATGGACTCCAATGTAATTCCTTCAGTAGTCACTATGTTCATTGTTATTGATTAAGCGTGTATTTTAAAGATAAACGTCAAGAAAATATTTTTCTTTAATTTTATTGCATTTATTGAGTGGTGGTGGCATGTCACTACACTGGCTCTGTGCCCTCTATATAATTCATTAAACTAAGTGGGCACTCCATAGCTGGTGACTTGAAAACTCCTGAACCTAGAGGGAAATGTTGCTGGTTCATGGCTGGCAGCCAGAAGTCCTCTTTGTCTGGAAAGCCAATGTAAAAGCCAAAAAATTATCTAAGCCATTCCTAATTTTTTAGAGTACAACTTATCTTAACCTCTTAATTGCAAAGAGTTGCTGAGATGTATCTGATATATCTCAGATAATGGTGACAGTTGGGTAAAGATGCCCTATTTTAGAATAAAACAGTCTTACAAAGGTGAGCCTGAGGTAACAGGACCAAACAGGGGAACAACAGTGAAATGTCTTAAATCAATTAAAGGGTGTTCCTCTAAAAAGCTGACACAGCTGACAGCCCAGCTGAAATGCCTCTACACCAATGCACATAGCACGGGAAACAAACAGGAGGCGTTTGAAGCCATCATGCGGCTAGGACGCTATAATCCAGTTGCCATTACTGAAACTTGCTGGGACCAATTCCATGACTGGAGTGTGGCTATCGATACAGGCTGTTTGGAAAGGACAAGTGAGGATGGAGCGGTGGTGGTATTAGCCTCTACATCAAGAAATGGATGGAGTTTGAAGAGCTGTCTCTGAAGAAAGCCATCAGCAGGTTGAAAGCTCATGGGTAATAATTAGAGGCTGAGGCAACAAAGGGAACCTTGTGGTGTTTACTACAGGCTGCCTGATCAAGGGGAACCTATTGACAAAGCCTTCTTACTCCAGCTAAAGGAGGCATTGTGCTCACAGGCTGTCATGCTGTTGTGGAACTTCAACCTTGTTGGTTTCCTCCATACAATGGAAAAGTAGCATAGTGAGCTGTGGACAATCCAGGAGACTCCTGGAATGCATTGAGGATAGCTTCTTAAGTCAGGTAATAGACAGTCCTGCCATAGCGGATGCAACATTGGACCTAGTGTTCACCAACACAAGTGAGCTAATCAGTGACCTTAAGTTTGGAGGCAGCCTGGGCTGCAGTTATCATACACTGGTGTTCATAGTCCTGAGGGATATGGGTCAAGTAAAGAGTAAATTCTGGACCCTGAATTTTAGGAAAGAATAATCCCAGCTCTTCAAGCAGTTAGTCAATAGGACCCCTTGGGAAGTTTTCCTGAGGGACAGAGAAAGAGACCTTTAAAGGTAATCTAGTCCAACCCCCTCTGTGCAATAAGCAGAGACATCTTCAACTAGATCAGGTTGCTCACAGCCCTATCCTTGAATAAGTTCTTGAGTGTTTCCAGGGATGGGGCATCTGCCACCTCCCTGGGAAACCTGTTCTAGTATTTCACCAACCTGAAAGATTTCTTCCTGCTGTGTAGTCTGAATCTACTTTCTTTTAGTTTAAAACCATTACCTTCTTACCTTCTTCCAAACCAAAATTTTCTAAGATTGTATGATTCTGTGATTCTAAGGTCACACACAGCTGCAGGAGTTCCCTTCCTCCTGTACAGCCATGAGCAGACCCTGTCCTTTTCTGCTACTACCCTTTGCTGCTTCATGTCTCATACCCTACCACCAGTGTTAGTTCATCTTAGTCCCACTCTCCTCCCAATGCAGTTCCTGGCATGACCATGGTTTGGCTATTGGTTTCAGCAGGAGTAGGACCGGGAACAGCACTGACCATGGCTCCGTCCTCCCATGCATCTACAAAGTTCTGCTCCCTGGTGCTGGTGATTCACAGTGTACAGTCAGCTTCTCAATAAACTCCCATGTTTGGCTATATGTCTAAATAAAGGAGAAAAGTGATATATGTAATCCAACATTTCTGTGGAAACTTCTGAATTTCCACTTTCACATGTCATTACCAGGGCACACAAAAAGAGCCCAGACTGGCTGTCAAATTCATTTAAGTCTTCAAGACCAGGACTGAGGGAAGACAGGGTTTTATTTGTACACGAGCAAATCACATCTGGGAGCCAGTGGGACGTGACAAACCTGGCAGCCAGCGATGCTATTCTCAGGGTGCCACTGGAAGAAATCCTTGCGGGATCGGCTCCCCAGCCAACTGAATGTGGTACTCTAGGCAGCTGAGCAGACACAGAAGAGCTCGTTGTCCCCTTTCCCCATGATTGACCTTTTCTGAGGCCAAAGCAGCATTACACAGTTTACAGCAGACTATGGGCTTTCATAAAAGATGTGTTTTGCCATGCTTTTGGGTGTTGGAGTACCCACCAACAGGGGACTCTTCACAGGGAGATCTGCTGTGCCCTTGTTGTTGAAAGGTGAGGACAGGACTGGGAAACTGGTGGAGACTATCCAAGCCAATATGTGTGAGAGTCTTTGGAGGACACTTTAGATTTTCTGGTTGTTCAGTAAAGCTACAGAGCCAAAGGCTGAGACTGTGACCCTATATCTATTTCAAAATCACAAGTTACCAGCTGGCAGATGATTATAGTGTACAGCCATTCGTCCATCAAACTAATAGAACTGTTGAAATTAATTAATAGGATCCTGAAAAATTCCCCAAACCTAGTTTTATTTTTAAATTAGCACATTTTTCACTGAGATTGGAGATACAGGCCTAAATACTGCCCTCAGTTATACCCACATATCCTCACTGAAGACAGCTGATTTCCCTACTAACTGATGGCAGAGTATGACATGCAAGGATCTGCATGGTCCCTCTCCATAAGTTGGAAGAAGTCTGCAAAAAAATTGACATTTTTTATCTCTTCATATAAAAGATAAGTGTGACTCATTCGATTCCTCTTTAAACTACTTTATATTTACTGTTTTATATAGTTATTCTGGGCATCAGTGTCCTCAAGAGTTACTTAAAAGCTGCACTTGCCAAAACCTGTCAATTATTGCTTCAGTCACAACTTGCACAGTCACTGAGATAGCAGCAGAGAAATAAGAAGTTTTAAACTCATTTGGATGTCAGAATTTTACAGTGGAAAACTATCTCTGGTTATATCAGTGTCAGCTTTTCAAACAATACTGTGTAAGATGGTTTGAAAGAAATCCTGGGTCAGCAGCTCGTTGGGGAGGGGATGGTAGTGGCAGGTGTCATCGGGGGAGTCTGGCTGATGGTGGGGAAAGGACATTGCAGAAAAGTAGGGTTGACACTGGGGAGAAAGAGGTAGAAAAGCGCATCACAAATGGGTTTATTGGCATGTGGGTGGTTAGATAGTTCAACTCAAAAAAAAAAGAGCCACATGTTGCTTAACTTGCAGCCCCTGGTGTAAAGATATGTACGTTGTCGACCTACACCCAGAACCAACCGCGCAAGAAGTGGAGCACCTGTCTCCAAGCACTTTGAGAAGTGATAGATCTGTCCAGACAGCAATAAGTAGCCAGCACTGAAGGGTGAAGGTTGATATACGCATAGAGGGTACAGGTCCCTGTGTGCTCCAGGAGTGAACCCCAGGGCCAGAAGCAGACCACTGTCACCATTGAGGGACTTCACAACCAGCTGCTCAGCACACCTGCGGAAGAGTGTGCTTTCCTGGAAATGGCACGAATCCCAGAAAGCTGACACCAGTGTTGGGGTGCTCATGGTGTAAATGAGGTCAAAAACTGATCTTAAGCTGATGCCTCTATTCTACGTAAATAGTTTTAACTTGCACAGTTAATTTTTTATCCTGAAGTTTCAGGAAAGTGCTTTTATGACATTTTGATTAGTTTATCTCTGCATTCCTGTGTCATTTCAACCAGATCTACTTTTTGCACTGCAGTACTTGCAGCAGGTAAGTTACAGAACAATTCAGAGAGTAAACACTACAAGGCAAAAAAGAGAGTCTGGTTTTACCCATGTTGCTTAAAATTAACGTTTCTCAAAGGTAAACCACAGGGACAATCAGTCTCAGGTTAGATCTAGAGATGGTGGGAGGTGTGGAAGTTGAGCAGGCATGGTAAGGAAGTCCCATGCCCACTATGCTTCTCCTGCAGGGTGCCAAGTCCCAGAGCCAGCACAAGTCCTGCTTGGGTTGCCTGCTGGACATGCTTACCCTCTTTTCTCCTCTCCTGAAAACCTTACACAGACAAAAATCCCTCTTTATGTTGCTTTGTTTTCTATCTAGCGACTTACATCAAAAGCTATCACTAACAGTCTTTCTCCTGGAATAGGTAAGGAACTGTAGGATGAGAAGAACAGTCCTACAAAGAAAAATGAAGGTATGCAGAGCCTTAGGTAGGAGATAAACACAGATCACATTACATAGGTATATACCTCTCTGCTTGCTCAGATGCTTGCACATTTAAAAGTGCAAACAATAACAAAACTTTTAAAGCAACTATTTAAGGGGGAAAAAAGCCTTTCTAGAAACACCCCCAACTAGTAACCAGGCCCAAAACAACATACATGAAGGAACTGGCAGCCGTCCACTATTTGAGTAGCAGCATGAATAAAATTCAACCCAGCAAAATAATCTGTAATTCTTTATCCTCAAAGAAACAGTGCTATGGATGTGGGCCAGGGAAACACTATAACATTTACCACTATGAATAAATGAAATTCACAAATCAAACACTTGTAAGACTCTTTACTTTCTTTTTCTTTACATTGTAAAACATCTTCTTTTATCGCCTTCCTGTTTTTTTTTGGCTGAAATGTTTCCGTAGAGAGGAGATAAATGTTGATCAGAACAAGACGGGTAGTGTTAAAATTTTTTCCAGTGTAATATAAAGAATATGACAGTCTCTTCAGCACATGATTTTTCTTAAATGGCCAACATACGGTAATTTTTTTTCAAGTCAGAAGAGAAGCGAAAGTTTTTCACTTTTCAAGGTCTATTTTTTGGTTGTGAGTTCAAGTAAACAGTTTTGGTAAACCCAAACTTTATTTTAATGAATAATGGTCTATCTGCAAAATAAAAAAAGTCTTTCTGGAAACATTTAGTTACGCAATGTATCAGTACATGCCTGAACAATTAAGTGATTCTGCTAAATATTTTTCTGGATCTGGTCAGGTATTTCAGTAACATTAAGGATCACAACTGATGAGCTCTGAGCCAGTATAGATGTTCAAGCAGATGTGAAGCATCTGGGAACTGAGGTTAGCACTGCAGCTTTTTCAGAAAAAGAGAACCTGCATTACAAGGGATAATGTTGACAATAATTTTTCTTTCCAATTACTTTTGATAGACTGGCAAGCAGAACGTAATAAATGAGCAGTAGGTATGCCTCACCCTCTGCAAGGAATTTATGACCACCAAAATTATACTGGAGATACTTTAATTTTACAAATAAGGCACTTCAAAACTTAGCTCCATTTGAACTCCCTATTTGGAGTTTGGTTACTGTATAATTGTAGAATGAGAAAATGATCAGGGGGCTGGAGCACCTCTCCTATGAGGACAGGCTGAGGGAGTTGGGGTTGTTCAGCCTGAAGAAGAGAAGACTCCGGGGAGAGACCTTATAATGGTCTTCCAACACATGAAGGGAGCCTACAGGAGAGATAGGCAAGGACTGTTTATCAGGGAATGGGGTGATAGGACAAGGGGTAATGGTTTTAAATTGGAAGAGGGGAGATTTAGATTAGATACTAGAAAGAAATTCTTTACTGTGAGGGTGGTGAAACACTGGAACAGAGAAGCTGTGGATGCCCCATCCCTGGAGGTGTTCAAGGCCAGGCTGGATGGGGCTTTGAGCAACATGATCGGTCTAGTGGGAGGTGTCCCTGCCCATGCCAGGGGGGTTGGAACTAGATGATCTTTAAGGTCCCTTCCAACTCTAATCATTCTATGATTCTATGAGATGGCTACTGCTGCTGGAAGATATGTAAATGAACGCAGATTTGCTCAAAACCTTTCCTGCTAGCAAAGATGGACAAGTTTGTTCAGAAGAGACTTCCTGCTCCTACCTCACCATCTGCATTTCTGTGCAGGGTCCTTGCAAGAGATACCACCCTGGGTCAGACAGGTCCCTTGACACCACTGGGATGTCCAACATGCAGCAAGAGGAGATGGACTGACATAGACATCTCCTCATTAAGCCAGGTGTCCTTTGGTTTAGTGGCAGGTTATTCCCCCTGTTTTCAGTAGAAAATGGTCTTTGCTAGAAATGAGTCTTCCCGGAGAGAAGAACGATTTTTCAAATGGTTTCAAAGACTCCCATTTTATTTATTCTTAGCTAGCCCATCTCAATAGCTCTATAAACTGTTTTTAAAATCACCGCAATTTTCCTATAAATTCAGTAAGAACCTCTGGGAGGGATGGCTTCAGACAGTAAGGGGATGCTCCCAGGGGTCACATCAACACGGAGCCAAACACTGGGCTTCACTTATGAACCTGTGTAAGGTTGCTGGTGCATCACCCAACAGGGCTCTGCTGCCCCACTTTTCCTAGTGGAGCTTGCTGACTGCGCATGGTGGGAGCCCTTTGGAACACCGAATATGTGGGTTGGGAGGCAGAGGAGTTTTTTTGTTTTATTACAGATTCCAAAATGTTGATCCTCAAAGTGCAGGATAAGCAAAAGCAGCTACAGAAAGTAACCTCAACCATAGCCCATTTGCTTTAGCCATATCCTCAACAAAAGTGTCAAGGAGGAGAAGGAAGATGTAAGCCCATCACTACCCTGACTCGAGGCTCATCCCGTGGTACTGTGACTCTCGCAGGCTTCACTACAGCTGCCCAGAGAGCAGCACCATGGTGCAGAGCAGGGATGGATTTGTTCTCACAAGTCTGTATAGGGATGTGCTTCACAGGCTGAAGTTCCTTCCCTCACAGCTTCCTCTGGAATTAATAGGGAACAAGGTAAAAGAGAATAATCTGTGTCATGTCAAATAATTGACCGTGTTGTTGGATGGATGCAATTCCAAAAGCAGCAACTGCCAGCAATAACAAAAAATGACATTGCCATCCCATATTCTGGGCTACCTTTCCTCATCCAAAGCGTGTGATGTGCAGCATTACAGGCTGCTGCACAGAGATTTACTCAGGGTAGCACCTTACTGCTGTTACTGCCAAAACGTTTCCAAGCCCATGGGAATACCTGTTTGTCTCTAGTAGAATGTGGCAACAATCAAGCAGTAGACAGGCTGCAAGATGACTGAGACAGTCTATATAACCATCAGCATAATCAAATAAGAATAGAAATAAGAATAGTACCATCTGGGACTTGAATCCTAGCAATTTACTAGAGACAGTTCTGGGGGGACCTCAAAGGACAAAGACATCAGAGAGATGGGTTTACCTAATGTTAATACAAAACAACAGCTCCTAGTTAATTTTTAAATTAAACTGGAAAGGATTCATTGGTTTGTTCCCTTGTTGTCTCACTGCCACCTTTTTTTCTCCCTTTCTTTTTATTTTATTTTTATTTTATTTTATCCTTCCTCTGGTTCAAGGTTCTCCAGAAGTGATCCCCACTGCTTTCCTTAACGTGCATCCTAAGAGATCCATGTCTCTGAGCTTTAGACCTGCAGCCATCCTGCACAGGTTGTTAACATCATTCTCAGGATCACCTGTTTTGTAAGATCTCCTTTTCAATTAAGACAAGCGCCTTGCTACAGCACCTGCTCCATTTCCCTAAGTCCTGTCAACCAGAAGGATGGTGGATGTATAGCAGCATTTCCACCTCCATTTTCTTCGTCTCCTGAACTCAAGTTTTGGTACACACTGTACACACTGCACAGAGTTAGTCTCCCATCTACTGATGGTCTGCAGGCTTTCCAAGTGAGCACAGTCAGTTCTGTGATTCCCTGAAAAAAAATGGCAAAATTCTCAGCTTCACATGGTATATACAAAATCAGCTGGCCTTGATAGCTTTGGTTCAGCTTTTAGCTTTTCCACTTTTTTAAAACTGCAAGTTTAAAGTGAAGCTCAGCCCTCCAAGTACACACCACACAGACTGAAAACACAGAGATAGTTAGTACAAACCATGAGTATCATAGAAAAATGCATACTCCTTGCCAATGGTGTGGCATTGTGGAGCACCTTACAGAGGACAGATCTGGATCTTTTCTGCCCAAAAGTACAGATTTGCTGAGATTCAAAGGCTTGTTTCTTTATACTAATTAAAACCACGTGGAAAGAGGGTATCTAGCCTTGGATCGCCTTTCAGCTGTGATGGACTTTTCTGATTTAGCAGACTTTTTTACTCTAAACATAAATCATTGAGAACTGACTTCTGCTTCTACCCAGGAATATACTGTATTAAATTTCTGCTCTAGGATCATCATAATTACTAGCAGGATTGTCATATATATGTACATGTATATATGTATTTCAAAACACATCTATGAAGCAGAAAGGAAAAGGCAAGGGAAGAATTGTGTCATTTATCTGAACCAGAGCTAGTTAGAATGACCTAACTCAATTTCTAGAAGTCTGAATGAGAGACTGCAACATTCCTGAGAGAATTGAGAAAGCAGGTAAAGGATTTGCAGCAAAGATGACTTGTATAGAGCCAGGAATACAAAAACCAATGTTGATGCTTGACAATGTAACTTTAATTTTGTCAAAAATGCAATTGAAAACTAGCCAAGGAACGTGGTGCAGAGATGTAAAGCACCTCCTGTTGCCTACTGCTTATGGAGCTGCAAGATGAGTGACTCTATGACTTTAAGTTTTGAATGGTTGAAGAAAGGGTCATAGGTGAAGGCAGCTCAGCAACCATTCAAACAATTGGGAAAAGTCATCAGCTGCTGCAGATGTTCTTTAACTAACCAAATGTTACTGGGAATGAGACACAAATACGGGGCAATATTTAAGACGGAACTTGACCTATTAGGAACAGGACTGCAGTCTGTTCACACAGGAACCCAAAATTGCAACTGCCCGAGGGACTAAGTCTTGGACCTCAAGTCCAGCTTTCTGTGGAACACAGACTGAGCAGTAACACCTATTTTGAAGTGGCAGAAATATTCCCTGCACATTCATCAGAAATCTCAGACATGGGCACTGCAGCAGTGTCTTAAAATGACTGGGTGCAACTGGAAGTTGTAGCTTCTTTTCCTGAAGATAAGGAAAAAGACAAAATTAATTTGGTTGCCTGTGGACCATGACACAGAGATAGCGTGGAGGGCTGAGATTTAAAATCTCCTCATGGAGGATATCCTCTGTACTCAGGGATGTGCTGCTGCCTGGCACTTCCAGCCAGATGTCTATGCACCACAGGAAGTATATCTGTCTATGGAGCCATGATGGGAGCTTTTCCTCAGGATTTTCAGTGGTTCAGATGTGTGGACAGTCACCAGTGCCTAGCTCAAACGTGCTCCTGACAGTAACAGGACACTTCAAGTATGCTAGGGAGTAAGCACAAAACTCCAACTCCCCTTGCATAGTTTTCAGACACAAACCATTGCTCTATCACCAGCAAATGGGCATACCCATTTCCCAAACCATTTGATAAAGAAGCAAAAAATTGTTGGGTGATACCTACACAGCACAATTTAGAAGTATTGTTATTTCTCTAATTTAATTATGTTTTAAATAGGTGCTCTCAAGTTCCCCTGTATTGACTGAATAAGGAAAGAATAAGCTTTGTGATTGCCATTGCTCATACAAAACACTTGTTTGTGAGAACTTTCTGTGCTTGGGTTTCTCTGATTACCGCTCAGACTCCTCCACTGAGTATAACCAAAACCTTTTTTTTTTCACTCCTCATTAGAAAGGTACAGTGACTGTCTGAGGATGGCAGCTAAATATAAACCTTGCTAGTGCAACTGGCACAGGTTGATCAAAAATTGTTTTGCAGCCATGGTTTGCCTCACTGTACTTTTGATTCAATGAAAATGCTGCTGACAGTGTCTATTAAATCTATTAGCCACAGCATGGCAGAAAGGTTGATACACATCCCCAGGATATTTTGCTGACATTTTCATACTCCTATTGAGATGGTCAGGAGTTGCTTCATAAAATCTCAGTAAAAGGCTAACATAGGTTTTATTTCTGTTCCAGAGAGCCAAAGATAGTGTCCAAGTTCTCCTTGGCCAGCCAAATGATCCTACTACCCCAGCCTCTGCCCTGAGACCAGGTCCTCTCCTGCTGAGCTGAAACTCGTGCTCTTGGCTGTACCTGGGCACAGTTCCAGACTGTGGGACAAGCTCCGCCTTGCTTGCACGCCACCTTTCCCAGGTTATCATATCCGTTGTCTAGTAAAAGCTCCGTGATAGAACAATGAGCAAGAAAACAACAAAATAATTTTTTAAGATTAAAATGTGTCCTTTTTATTATTTTATTTCTATTTTTCTTCATTTCGGGTCCCCCTGGGTCCCTCTGGAGCAACACCTCTTCCATGAATATCCCTTCTAACTAAAGGAGGTGGATAGTTACCCTGAGTTCACTCCTACAGAGGATACATCTTAAAATCATTCAATCACACATTATTTTTTATGACTGCAGCATTTGTCTGCCATGTTTGCAAGCAAAAGATCTGACAGCTAGAAGCACATGTTAAAAATTATGTCTGGTTTTCACTCTTGAATGGTAGATGTCTGCTCTGTCACCCTTATGCACAAACAGTTGATTGACAACCAAAATGGAGGAAAATGAATATATGCTGTGAGCATGCACATCTGTGTGCTTTGAGCTTATTTGAGCTTAAATGTCTAACTTTTTGAAAATTATGTGATGCCTGTCTAGTTTTTGAGAAATTCTCTCTTAGGCAAAAACATAATATTGGCTTAAAAAAAAAAAAAAAAAAAAAAAAGACTGCTACAGGCTTTATCTAGCACCCATTAAAATTATTCAAGCCATTCACTTCACTTGGAGCTGGATGGAAATATTTTCAAACTGCATGGCATTTTCCTTCCAAAGTGCTATATCCCTCTTTTCTTGCAAGTGCTTGTTGTAATATCTTGTTAATCTCACATGAAGATACTGGAGATTTATGAGTTGCCATTGTTGCTTTGTCTGTGCTCTCCAAAGGCCACAGTTTCTAGGCCTTGCTTCTCTAAAATTTTTGCAATGTCTATTTCTGAAATCATGTTTATTAAGAATACTACATCACAAAAGCTTTGAAATCATAGCAGGAGACATTGCTCTTGACTACCCTCATAGAATTAAATGCTGTAATTCTGCTTAAGGAAAACTAATCGTATTCAGCATATGGGAGAAAGAGCTGTATGCAGTTGGAGATGACATGAGCATTTGCACTGGAGGTAAAAATGAAGGGCCATTAATTTTATACTATTAAATGAAGAGAAGTGTTAGAGCTCTATAATTAGCTTCAATAAATAAATTTCAAAGACATGTTCACAACTGAACGTAGGAAGTGAGTATCTATATATACTGCTGAGAGAAAATTATTATATTCTATCCAAACTCATATACCGTATCTGCAAATGTAAATATATACACCTTGACAGACTTCTCATTTTTTAAAATTGGTTTAATTGCTCTTGCCTACTAGTGGACATAATTCTAGAATAACAATCTAAAGATTTCACTGCAATTGTTGATCTCCTGTCATCTGCGGTCCCCTGAACATAAGTTGTGATTAAAAACCCAAGTGAATTCTTCAGTGCTGATCATATAGTCCAGCTCTACAACCACTTATCAGCCACCTTAATGTACTTAAACCATTTTGTGTTAAAATTAAGTGCTTTTTTTTTACTTTCAGACTTTGGTTTGCAGTTCTGGTTGTTGTTGGTTTTTTTTTTTTTTTTCAAGTTTCTTTTATACTGGGAAAAATTTACTGCAATTGGGATCAGTCACTGCAGTGACTAGTTTAGTGGAGGGGTGTTCCATAAGAACCAAGAGAGGTAATCAAAAGAAACATGAAAGTGTCTCCATGTTAAAACTAATTAAAGAATGTGACACTTTACCAGCTCTAATACTAGGGACGACAAAAATTCTCCATTGAGGGTACCAGTGGACTATGGGAAGTCAATGAAATATGGAAACCAATAAGGCCAAGAACTCAAAACAAAATCAAGAAAGCCCTGTCACCCTAGGAACCTGGAGCTGCCATGCGGAGTTGAGCAGAAGTTCATTTCACCTACTGCTCTTCCTCCCATGTGATGATGTCAGTAAATTGTCATTACAAGCACATTTCTATTGGATTAAGTGTCCCTTCCAAGGTATTTGCTGCTATTAATTTAGATAACTCTATTATCCAAGGAAATTCTTTATATCCACAGAAATATTGTTCCTTCTAAAAGTACTGTCCTCAGAGGTTTCCTTAGTCCCCTTTCCACCTTTACGGTAGATGAATGTCTCTTTTTTTCTCCCTGGAGGCTGCAGAGAACACAGGTGCTCTTATCTCCCTTCAGCAAACCAGTCACTCATTCCTATACTGTTTATCTTGCCCCTTGTTAGTCCCCTCTCTCAGGTAAGAAAACCCAGGCCTTTTGAGCAACCCCACCATGAGAGATTTTCAGTGGTCTTGAATGCAGACTACTAAAGCTGGCTGTTCTTTTCCAGTCAACGCCCCTCAAAAATCTGGTTTCTTTAGATCCCACTGAAATCCGGGCCTCAGTGTGGACAGTGGAGATGCCACTGGGGTTTCTTCTGGCATGTATCATACAGTCAAGGTAATACCTTGCAGGAACACTTTGTGTGCATCTACTGCCTGACGTCTCTCCATTGTATCAGACCTTCCTCTCTTCCCCTGTCTCCTCTACAAAAGCCGTGGTGTTGACCTTGTCTCTGCCAGACCTGCCTGCTGCAATCATCTCTCTTTTTACTTTAGAGCAAACAGACAGGTATCTCCTGTCATTCTGCCCCCAACACTGCTGAGAAGAATCTCACATTAAATATCCATTTTTTTCCTTGGAGTCTTATATCCCTCCCCTCGTTTTCCATGCCTTGTGCTTGCTGAAGGTTACACTGTGAACGTCTGTAAAAGGCCATGCCAGCTGGCCAGGTGTAAAGGTATGAGTGAGACCCCGGAGCTGAAACCTTCCTGCTGATCCTGTCCTTGGGTCCGTGCATGCCCATCTCCTGTGAGGCAGCTGGGGCCACGATGCTCCATAGTCCTCTGGTCTCTCCAGTCCAAATCAGGGCTTGGTCTGCCCTCAGTAGTGGTTCCATCATATTTCCTTTCCTGCCTGTCCTCATCTACCACATTTACCTGGCTTTGAAGGCTATGAGGAGTGTCTTTTCACTCTGTGCTTGTGCAGAGCCAAAAACGAGTGGGCTCAGCATTTGAGGCAGGCTCTAAGTGTGGGTGGGCTAATACTGCCATGCACAGAAACAACAAAAAGGCATGATCCAAACAAAACCTTATGGCAAATAAAACACCACCCATGAAACAACCAGACAAGTTCCTAGCTGCGCTGTTGTATTTGAAGTTTCATTGAGAGCAGTGCAATCACACCAGGGACAAACTGGCAGAGTGTAACTGGCATGTCTCCTCAGTAGCTCCCTGGGTCTGACTCAAGCGGTGCTCTACGAGTACTAAAGGCAAACGTCTGAGTGGCAATATGGAGACTGAGCAGCATGAAATCTGGGCTCTTATCTTAGGGCAGTCACTAACAAATTATGTCACTTTGGTCAACACCTCCCATCTCAGTTTCCCCTTACACCATGTAAACTCCTCCAGGCAAAAATTTGTTCTTACAACTGCACAGCACTACATACCGCAGGTGACAGCTGTGCAAATTAACAAAGAATATCCAAAGCAGTAGATCTCCCGGTCCTGTGTTATCTGATGGCCTTTTTGATAAATCTTTTCATGATTCTCTTGATTTGTGATTTGAAAAGCTAGTATGACATGAGAAAATAAGAGACAGCCATATCTACAAAGGAGTTAAACAGGGCCCAAGTGAGTTTATGATCCAGGGCAGCTGGGCAGAGTCACCAGTAGGCTGAGGTGCCTACCAGCAGGACACGACATCCGAGATGTCCCTGCTGGCATACACCACCACCCTGGTAGAAACAGGACCTGCTGCTGGACCCATAAATGCTCTTGAGTGCACTGGCAAAGGATAGCCTTAAGTGAGGGAAAGGACGGTCCTGTCAACTTTTTTATTCTTTTATTTTACGGGAAACAAAATCCAGGAAGGTCTCAATTTGCAACTAAAGGACCAAAAACATTAAACAGAAATAACACAGATCAAATACATACTGACCTACCAGTCCCATTATGAAAAGCAAATAGTACAGGACTAGAAATGTGTGACATTGTAGCATTTTTATACAAACTGTATATATGCCAGAAGTATATTTAAAAAAAAAAAAGGGGGGGGGAGGAGAAAAGCAAAACACTGTAACAAAACACTGAGATCAGCAACCTTAGAGGACAGTCCTGGGAACAGTTAACCAATTTAAAATTAGTCATCCATATTTATCTATCTAGATGTGGACCAAGGGGCTCCAAACAGCCTGACCTCATAAAGACTGTGTGGAGGAAAACAACAGAGAAATAATCCTTTCAATATGGTTTTAACAATGCAGCATAACATCATCACACCTGATGTGAATAATGGTCCTTCCTGAAGCCCCGTCCCCTGTGACTCCACACTGTCTTGCTGCTTTACTCCATGCAAGGCAAAATTACTAGGGGCTTTACTTTGCTCTAATTTGGTTTTGCTGAGAACTTAGAAAAAAACAGAATTGCAGTTTTGTCTGGTTTTCCATAACGCTCCAGATCACAAAGATTTCTCAGTTCCATGGGGTTCTTTTTTACTGTCTACTCAGAAATAAGTAACCATATACATTCTTTTCCCAAAATTTTAATTACATTGCTGGCCAGAGTGAGGTGAGGATTTTGAGGCAGAAGTAGAGCTACAAGAGTAGAGTTTCCAAGGACCAGAGATGCTTTGCTTTTTGAAGACATTTTTTTTCAGAAACATCTTATTGCTAGGGTGACTTTTATATTTTTGTTTCACAGCAGAGGTGCCAGGTATGTCTGCATGGATATGCTATATAGCTCCTGAGCATGTTTCTTTGTTTTCAGATATGCTTAATTTGTGTCCAGACCATATGGTTCTTTCCATGTTAAGCCCAAGCACATGGCAAGAGATTTCTATAGTGCCTGAAGCAATGTGGTAGGTTGCTGACATGTGCAATGCTATACTAGAGCCTAATCAAGAGTCTCCACCAAGATAGAGGAAAGTGATTCTCCAACTAATATACTCAATCAAATCTTTCCTAACTGCTTCAAGCAATTAATTCAGAAGACTTTTGGACTAAATCAATATGAAGGAATCCTTCCACTTGACTTCTTGGTTTATGTTTCTCCTGTTACAGTGCCGAGATACTGCATATATGCCTCAACAGGCTCCACAGGAAGGAATGTTTCCTGGCTCCTCCTCACATACCAGTGCACCGAGACTGCACAGGGAGCTGCTGTTGCTGTCAAAGTTTTGATGCACCCCTTTTCATTTTTAGGTTCTGCTTTAAATAGGTAGCTGAGAAGAAAACACTTCTCAGTAGAGGTGAAGCTACAGGTAGGCAGGAGGAAGAGTGCTTCTGGAAGTCTGGGCAAGGTAGCAAAGTAAAGGGGAACTGGTAGAGGAAGTGAATGATCGGTCTTCTGGAGCAGGTATTCACATGAGCTGCTGTGCAAGATTTGAGTCCTGGCCACTTATTGCACCCTCTGGCACAATGAAGACTGCAAGGGTGCTTGCTCTTGATCACTTGCTCCTTGCACCCAGAGGGAGAGAGCTTGAGCTGTGAAATTAAACCAGGAACTTAAAGGTGTGGACAGAAGGTTTGTTAAGACACCTTCTAGCATCTGACTGTGGGCTGATCTTTCAGTGTAGAAACACCCACAATTATTTACATCTCATCCAGGCAAAGGATTGCTGCAAGACAGATTGATGCCTGGCAGCAATATTGATTTGCATCTGTTGAAATTACTCCCTAGACATTCAGCCACACCGGGGTCACTGGAAGATGTGGCTCCCCAGGCGTGCATCTGCAGTCACTGGTGGGACCAGTGGTGGGGGTGGCATATCGCTTCTTTTCATGCTCTTCCAGCTTCCAAAAGGGACCCCATTTGTCTGGTTGTTGAGTGTCTGAGGGCTTTGGACAGTTGAAAGGTGTTTGAATAGTGTTTGTAAATGCTTGAGACAAAAGATAAAGTTGTTGAGAAGAATGGGGTTTGCACATGTGGACATTTTGTTGTGTGCGCATGTGGAGTTTTCAGAGGCTTCTTGAAGTAAATTGAGGCGACATAGTCTTGGATGCATTGCTTTAAAATTTGAGTCTCATTTTCTCTGTGTCCTACTTGGGTGAATATTTTTCAACTGAGCAGTTCATCTGCATGCACAGAACTCTGTGCAAAATCTGGATTAAGATCTGTACATAGTATACTTTGTAGTGTCTCTTGAGAATTTTCTGTCCAATAGTTTCCAATTTCCTTTGTTTATCATTCAGTGCATGCATATGGAAAAATGTATGTCTAAAAACCTACAATGGTCTGGAGTTGTTGCTTTAGTGTTCAACTGCAGGCTGGATGGGGCTTTGGTCTAGTGGGAGGTGTCCCTATGCATGACAAGGAGGTTGAAACTCAATGATCTTTAAGGTCCCTTCCAACCTTAACCATTCTGTGATTCTATGATTCTATAATCAATATTATAAAAATTGAAATACACTGATACCTTGTATCCTCATTATTACAACACCCACCTCCTTGCTACTGCTAGGGGAGAGAGATAAAAGGAACCCTACTCCAGCAATCCCACTTAAAGACACCTCCCTCATTATAGTCAGCTTCATCTCTCAAGCCTTTTCCCATCATTCCTAGGGATTAATAACTTGCAACACTGGTATATATTTTACCACTTTTAATAACAATTTTAAATTATATTATAATTCAGGTATGTTTTCTTTAGACCAAGAGATTGTATTATTTTAGCCCTCCATTTTATTATATAAAGCATATATTTAGGTATGTCTTTGCTGCTTGTTTGTTTCTTCAATTAAATTATTTTTAGGTTTCACTCCTATTTCTGAGTGGTAAGAAATGCGTCATTACAAAAATATGATCTCTTTGATTAGTTGTGAGAACCAGAGCTAGCGTATGCTTTTGGATAGAGATATGGGACTCGGTATTACAGAGGCCTTTAGTTACGCTGGCTGACACCAGTTCTTGTTCCTGACTTTAACCTCTGGAGAGATATTACCCATGTTATCCTTTAGTCAGAAGTACCAGATCTGCCAGGAAATTCCACTTTCATCTATGCACTATTTAGATGGCTGCATTATTAATTAGTTGCTCAGAATCAAGAGCCTGACTAAGCCTGCCTGCTCACTGTCTCAGCTCTAGCTCACCAAATCTGTGCAAAACAAAAGTCTCTGTCCCCTCTTTCAACCAGGTGCTATTGGAGCCTTTCAAGATTCAAGTCCTCATGCTTACCTCTTCCAATTAAACACATAATAGTAGTTAACAATCATTCTGATACAACATTTCAGATTCTTATAACCCATGTATTAACTAAAATATCTAGAGATGTTAGCCTCTGCATAGTGGTAACCCTCCAGGCATGCCCAAACCATTCTCCTACTGTCAATTGTTTCGAGCAAGAGTGATTGAAGCTTGTGTGGCACCTTTCCTTGACAAAAGATTTGATTCAATATCCCATCTCTGTGTGACTCCTGGGATTGAGAGAATGGCACAGTTTTTCTCCATTTGAGGAGACATTCTCACATAACAGAAGCATTTTCCTCTCCTCTCCTTTTTCCTCTCCTCTCCTCTCCTCTCCTCTCCTCTCCTCTCCTCTCCTCTCCTCTCCTCTCCTCTCCTCCCCTCTCATTTTTGCCCACCTGCAAATCACCAGTGAAGGTAAGATTACTTCCTGGCAGCACAAGCATTCTTTTTTTTTCAGGTTTTTGTTGACTAGAATGGTGGTGCGGGAAAAACCATACTTCCTGAACAATGTTCTATTAAAGCAGCAGTAGATAATAATGACAAACAAATACAAGTTTAATATTTTGATACAGTTTTCCACCAAACTAAATGAAAGATGACAGGGACTAGTGATTATCTTGTCTAAACAAGGCTTCCTTGCTTGAAAGTCCTGCTCTACAAATGTAAGCTGCCTTTGTCAGACATTACAATGTCAAGGTGTCTGGAAATAATAGCTGTGATATGCAGGGTCACATCCTTATTTATATTGCCTTTTATGGTGAAAACAATCATTGTGGCATGCTTATGTTATTTAGCTTTTTCAAAGAGACATTAACACATCTATAGTGACTCCACTTTTCATATCCCACCATCAGGCAATCAGAATCCATATTTCATTTAAGATATTTTTTAAGCTTATTAATACATATATGAAATCTTTTCCTGGATTTTGTTCTACTGCTATTGTCAAATGCTCTACCAAGAGCTTTTGCAATAGCCTGATCTTTCCCAGTATTCCATTTAAACTGCAAATCATAAATCTTCAGAGAAAATAAAATCTCTTTAGTCTTGGATAATATTTTTGAAGCTCATTTCTGGTCATCATGATGAATGTTATATGATCATTCTCCACTGACATTGGTCTCTCAGAAATGTAGTTCTGAAACCTTTTACAAGTGTAAACTAAGCATGTGAGCATATGTGAGCATACTGACTTCCAGTTTTCACTGATACTCTCAAGATACGACCTTACAGAGGCATGAGCACAGCACCAGCATGGTCTTTGGAAGTACTTGTGAGTAAGATAGCTTAGAGTGAGACCTCGCTAATTATCTCAGTCTTGCAAAACACTTCTTAAGGTTTGCCTTCACATTTCTCTGATAACCTTGATCAAACAATCCTTGTTCAGAAACAAAGACTTATCTGTAAGTTTTCAGTTGTGTTAGTCACCTTTGCTGCCTGTGCTTTCCTTGCCATGCTCACGTCACAGTTTCTATCACTGAGGGTACATCCTGTCACATTACTGAGTGATCCATCTGAGATCAGCTTGACAATGTGGGCAGTACAGCACTGGGGCAGGCTGCTAAAAGACACTGGTGAATTTCCATCACTGCAGGTTTTCAAGATGAGTAGACAAAGCCGTGGCAGACCTGATCTGGTGCTGATAAAAGTTCTGCTTTGAGGACTAGATGTCTCCTCTTAGCCACCATTTCTGTATGTCTATTATAAGTTAATGGTCCATTCACCCTGAGTCACAATACTGGAGAGCAGCTTTGCAGAGGATTTTCTGTGAGGTAATGGTGCTGTTGTCATCTACTCTAAGTCAAGGACTATGCAAATCCTTGGAAATGTTTTGAAGCTGTGTAATCCATTGTAATGCGTACTTTTTAAAATGCCAGGCACTGTCTTGACTTGCGTACTTTGCTGCAGTTTATTCAGCTCAGTGCTAGTTTTTATCGATTCCAGCTTTGATCCTGTGACTCTTTGTGGCATATGAAGAAGTCACAGACTGGTAGGTCATGCTGTAAGCGCATCCAAAAATCCCCCTTTATTGCTCCACAGAGAAACTTATACACAGTAAGACACAAAACCACTCCCCTCGTAATGCCCAGTCATGGACTTACAAAAGTATTTTTTACCTTCTACTGAGCTTATCACAGTAACAGGTACTCTGCTATCAAGAAAAGTTTCGGTTCCCAGACTGTGTTCTGGTTTTTGTCTGGATGTGCTTCAGGATGTGCAACTTGTGTTTCTTATTCCTCCCCTGCTCTCAAGATTGTTACTGGCACACACTGTTGCTCCAGATGCACCTAAATCTTAACTGTGTGAGTGAACTTTAACTGAACCCACAACTTCTTCTGCCACTTGTCTATTTTTATGCCATTTTGGATCCCCCAGCACCCACTCTTTACAGCGCTCTCTACTCTCCCTCAACTTCAGGTGGAAGCAGCTGACTGCATTTGCCTGGCAAATTCTGACTGAATTGTCAAAAGTTGTTTCTAGGTCCTCTAGTTGTTCCCCAGTGCCTGGCACAAGGACCTCATCCCTAATCGAGGGCACGGTTAACCCTTCCAGTGCAGCAGCAAGTTTGTGCCCTCAGGGCTTGGTCATGCAGAATACTTCTGTTTACTCCCATTTTTCCTCTTTTCTCTATTTAAAAGCATATAAACTGTATGCTAAAGACCCTTACGAAAGCAAATGCATTTATACAGTGTGCAGGGCTCCTCAAATTTATGTCTGACAGTTTCATAGTTAGTCCTCTCAGTGTGAGTTAACTGAAAACTATTAAGAACATCAGGAGTCTGAGAACCACTGATTGCCAGAGCTAAAGCTGTTGATGATGTGTCTTCTTGTTGGGGGTTACAGCTTGAGGAGACAAGGGAAAGTCCTGCTTAAACTATCTCCACTGGTCCTTGCCACATCCAGCAATTTCATGATGCTGCATTTAACTGCTCCCTTCTGACTCTCGGGTACTTTACCAAGGTTCATTTTATAGGTAGTGGCAGGTATTGTTCAGTAACCGGCCAGAATCAAGGCATCTACAGACTTCTTCTTCATTTGGCTCAGTGCATAATGCAGGAGGTGGTCCCACAGGTACATTTAGAGCCCCTTGCATCCCACGGGGAAATACCCCAGCCAGTCAGATGGTAGCTGAGCTTGCCCTTTCGCCAACTCCACAATGTCTTTTCTCAAGTAAAGGAGGTTAGGAACAAGCTGACAACAGGCAAGGTCTCCTGACAGCCACGCTCCTGAGGCTTGATGGAAAACTCCAGGGACAAGACTTGTGCATTCTTTGTGCTTCAGAAGGTCCCCTTATGAAACTGACTTCAACTACCTCTGCCTGCCCTTAAACTTAGTTACTCATCCAAGTATCTCCCTTATTACAGCTGCATAAACACTGTGTAAAGTCAAGTTTTCTGTTTGAGGCAATTTAAACATTTTATTGTTGTTGTTGCAGGGTTTAAGTTGGTTTTTTGTTGGATTATGTTGTCAAATGAGGTCTGAAAATAGTCTCGTTACCCTGTTTGACCTTTCTGGTAGAAACATCTCTTCATAAAGAAGTTTTAATTGCTTTATGCTATCCTTAGTTGAATCAAGTATTTTTTAATTCCTTTTGGCCCTGGAATTTACTCTACAGGTCTGATAAGTTCGTAGGATTTTTCTTATTCTAATTGCCATCTTTGCTTTTTGCTGGCAAAATATCTGCAAGATATTTCTTCTGATTCGTTACCCATCTGAATGCCAGGGGTCTCCCTATATCTGGCTTATAGTGCATGTTAATAAGACAGTGTACACTAATGGCAGCATTGATGTACACTGTCCTGCAGCCTCTGATGACATCCAAACTTTATAAAAACTGCATTATCACTTCGTGAAATGTGTCACCAAGAAAATGAAACAGGCCCACAAGCAGTGAGACTGCAAAGTCCATTGTTCCTCTCCCCTTTTTGTTTACAAAAGACAAGAATTAATTTTGGCTAATGGTATACTTAGATCCAGATCAATCTGGTAGTGTTGAGCAAGCACTTTCATTACTCCATGATTTAATTTACTTCTAAAGATATTTTTTAAAGCTTTGAAAGCCTGAAGTATCAAACAGTTGAGATTCTATCAAATGATAAAACACATGGGCCTGATTCATTGCTGGTGTCACATAAATGATCTATGGAATTACATCAGAGATCATCTTGGGTCCTTATGTCATTATAGTGATTACATACAAGCTTCACCAGAACTAAAATAAAATTGGAAGCCTAAACTATATTTTTATAACACATAACTACTTTACCCATTTTTATTAGATGTGTCCTCTAGCTTGCAGTATACTATAGAGAAGTCATTTTATAGATAAGCAAGATGTTCTTCTGCCTACACTTGGGTATATGTTACATTATCATTTTTTTTCTTAATATTTGCTGACATATTTGCAGCTGTACCTAAGGTTCTTCATTAGGAAAGAAAAACATCCTATATAATTCAATGAGCAAAATAATTACTTCAGAGTTTATTTTATTTTATTTTTTAAGGGATACTTTAACTAGAAATGTGATAACAAACACATATGCGAAAGCATATTGAAACAGTACTGTACCACAAGTATTTTAAGGACTACAAGGAGTATTGGAATCGCCAACATGGCATATAAGCATAGTATGCATACATCATAGTGTCTAGATATGTATATATGACTCAAATTAATCATTTAAATAAACTAGGGGAATCATCTCATTTTATGATAACATTGATTGGCTATTTTATTTGATGGTGGTTTAAAACTGAATAATGCCCCAAAATAATTCAGTTTCAGAATAACACATCTAATTGTGGTAGAAGTATTCCAAAACCATTTTCTTTTTCAGTTGGTAAGGATTAAATAACAAAGTCTGTATTCTTTATTGCTGATTTCTACTATTAAACCAACTACATATAAGCAGCGCTGATTGCAATATAAAGAATTATTCTCCTGGGTCCTACTTGTATTCATTCTCATTCTACACTTTAAAAACCCGTTCATCAATTACTCTGCAGTGGCACCAGAGCTTAGCATGTGCATATTATCTTTCATATACCAGTGCAGTCTGCTGGGGAGGAAGAGAGAGACTGCAAGTGTGCATAGCGTGTGTGGCTCCCTTGCCGTACACACACGCCGGCTTGGATCTGTGTATACATTCATACCACATTGCACATAATTGCCAAGAAGCCCTTCTCTGAGGGTGAATATAATTGTCTTCAGTCCCCACTAACCAGAATCTCTTGTCAAGTGCGGAGTCTCAAACCAAACTGCTCTTGTAAACAGCTAGGTGAGCATCAGCGCCAGGAGTTTTTTGATATGCAGCGTAAGTGAAACGCTGCATAATATAAAATGATGGCACTATTAATCCTATAGCACTGGTGATTCCCAGCCCCCTCTGCTATTGATACCAACACCATTGTCTCTGGCTTTAAACTTCATCAGTATGCAAACAGAGTGTCACTATGATGGGTGGTAACTTGGTTGGATGCACTTTCTACATTTCTGGCAAATGAGTATAATTATTTTCAGAGCTGCGGGCAACTCATGCATGTTTTATCCTCCATCTGGACCTGCATGGTACACAATAGTGATAAAAGATGATTTCCCCCCTTGGATGTTCATAGGCCATCATCGACACCGTCCTGATGAAATGGTCATGTATCCCCTAGCACTTCTATATCTGCCACAGCTTGACAACAAAATTATTTCCCTATAGTACTAAAACACTTCAAATATTCAAGCCCTCTGTGCATATATTTGTGTTTTGAAGCATTCAGTGTTAACGTAATGTGGTAATTTATAAACTGACAAATTAACTATGCAGAAATCCGAGCAGGGCCTTATGAGGTCTGCAAAGCAGTAGAAAAGAAAGCAAAAGCTTTCTGCACTCTATAATAATAATCTTATCAAGTGTTGGAGGCAGGTTTTAGTCTCCCATTATTAGTGCTTTTCAATCCTGGGCTTAGTTACTGTGTGCTGAAGCTGAGATGCTTTGAATCAAACTATTGTCATGATTGAAGCTCATGACAAACTGTCCCGTCATTGCTTGAGTGAAGAGGAGAAATATGAACTTCCGTTGCTGACCATTCAAAAGCAAAAACGACGAAGGCAAAAAGGCCAAAATAG
Organism: Gallinago undulata; assembly: GCA_026546715.1. Lineage (NCBI taxonomy): Eukaryota > Metazoa > Chordata > Aves > Charadriiformes > Scolopacidae > Gallinago > Gallinago undulata. Next base: position 21,789,840 of record JAOTQQ010000019.1, on the reverse strand, counting down.
AATTTACCAAAACTAAACAATCATGTCCACAATAGAAAATAAAGTCCATCTGAGCAAGAAGAATCGATATCTGCAAAGCTGAGTTTGCCCATGAGAAGAAGGAGAAAAAAGGAAAGAGCAGCTTCCTTTGTTTCTTTGTTATAAAATCATTTTCATTATTAAAATCCGTCACTGCAATCCTCTTCCTTAGTACATGCAGGCTGTCCTTACAGGCTCACCACTAATCCCTAGATCACCAGACACCAGGATTCGCACCACCGGTACCAACCGAGGCAAAGGATACCCTTCTCACTTTTACTGCAGCAGCCTGATTGCCCCCAGAATAAATTAAGGATTAATTTTGCCAGACCTCAGGAGAGGACTCGGTGTCTTCTGCTGCTCCTTCTACCAGGCACGACCAGGTCTGAAGGGTGTCCTGGCCAGGCAGGGGCAAGGTGGGGTGCACAGGTGCTGCTCCCCTCGGGGTGTCCCCGCGTCTGGCCACGCTGCTGGTGCCACCGCCTTGTGCGGGGCTGCCGGCATCAGCACTCCTCATCCCGGCGGTGCCAGGGTCGCCATGGCAACAGTGTAATAGATTTGCCCTTATTCAGTCCCGGAGGCCACATTGAAGCGCGATGCAAAATTTGCTGGAGCCTGAATTCCTTTCAAGTCATGGCTCATGTGTCAGGAAACAAGTCAGCGCACAGACAGCAGTAAACACAGGGATGGAAAGAAACCTTTACTCTCCTGCGCCACGTGCTCATGGTGACACTCCAACGACAAGACCGCTCAGGACCCCATTTCTGCCTCATTTCCCAGATATTAATTCACTCTTTTAACAAGGGCAGCAGTGAGATGTGGGCAGCCACGGTGGGCAAAAAGCAGCCTGGCAGCTCCGGGGTGAGCACAGTCCTCCGCCCCTGGCACCCAAAGCCACTGTCCCCTGAGGAGGCCAAACCCATCCCCGGTGCTCAGAGCTTCCCCTGAGGGGCTGGGGCTGCCTCAGTGCTGCACGGAACGGTAAAAGCATTGCTTCTGCAGTTTGTCTTGGTCGTTAGCTAAAGCACAATGAGTTTATTAATGGCTTGCTTGGCTGTGGTAACGAGAATGAAACATCCTGCAGTCCTCATGTTCGCAAGTCCTGGCCAGCTGTGGAGCTTCTCTGCATATTTCTTTTATTTCAAAGTCTCATGCAAATACAGTTGGTAATGTTACTTCTATGGGCTTGCCCCTTATTTTTTCCCTCCACAGTTGCTCTGGCATCAGGGAAGACACATCCATGTTGGTGGAGGCCAGCCAACACTGACTTGGAGCTGTGGAGAAAAGGAGGCATCCCAGGACAAGAGCAGGAGCTGTTATTGCTGAGACCCACATAAATGCAGAAGAAACTTTTCCTATCCTACAAGTACAATTAGACCTCACTTACTCATCTTCAACATCTTTCCAGACAGGAGCCCCAGCTGCATTCTGCATCTGCCCCTAGCTCATGGGAAGCACCTCAACAGAACGGTGCCCAGGAGGGAAGCTGAATGCTAGCATGGGAGCAGAGCATCCCAAGCTGGTACATCATACTGTGTCCTCTGTAAACCAACAAGTGCTCTGAACACAGTCTCACAGCCTTCTTAGATGGCTGCTGTTGGGACTGGACTTCTTGAGGCATTTGCTGGCAAATCGGCAGCCAGGCTCTCTGTGGTGACACAGCAGAGCCAGCAAGGGACAACCAGCACCTTCCTGACTTCTTCCATGACTGATTGCTTTTTTTTCTCATTTTACTCAGCTCCTGGCATGCACAGTTGTTCTGGGAGCCACAACGTCTGCAGGGTGAAGACCTTCTGGCAAAAGGGGTCAATGTCCTGCTCATGGGCTGTGCCTGCCCAGCCAGCAGCCATGCATTTGCCATGCGCCCCTCCATGGGGGTTTGTTGGCCACCCCTCAGCAGGCCACCGTGGCCCTCCTCACCCTCTTCTGCCAATGACCGAAGCCCCGAGGTGCAGCAGGCTGCTCCTCACCAATGGCTTCCCAGTGGGGCTTGCATGGAGCTCAGAGAGACAGCAAGAGCTTCTGCAACACAGATTATTCATTTTAAATGTGTTTTTATTTCTTCCACTGCTAAGATGGTTTCTTTTCTGTTTTATTTGTCGCTTGTCTTCCCTAGCTTGTATGCTGAAATTGGCACTTCATTTTCACTTCAATCCCAGCCTGATATTAATGCAGGCAGCAACGTAAGAATGTGAAAAAAAGAAATACAATCCTTACGCTCTGTGAACGCACTGGTGATGGATTAAATACAACACATTTTTCCTTAAATATTATGGAAATATTTCTTGCATGTCTGAAGACACATGGTATTATCTAAAGTACCCTATTCACACATGCAAGCTAAGTTGCCTCTGCTGTACTCTGAGCAAACAGGATTGGGCTAATGATGTTTCGTGTAAATGAGATACACGTTAGATTGAGTGCATTCAGGTCTGTTTATCTAGCTACGATTTTTCTTTGCAGGAGCCTTTCAGTCTCCAGTTTCCTTGTACAAATGTCCCTTGCACTGGGTATCTGAGGGATGGGGGAAGGTCTAAAGAAGTTCAAGATTTTACAGCTGAATTGAATACTGAGGAAAATGGATACCAAGGTCAGGCTAAGAATAAAGAAATTGATTCCAAGGGCAGAGGCACAATGGAAAAGGCCTAGACTTCAGCAAAACATTTTCCTTATCGTTGTTCTGCAACATAAAAAAAATATTTCAAAAAATCAGTTCTAATAGAAGGTGATGACAGAGGGAAAATGTTATGGAAACTGAACATAGAAAAATTTTGCCAGTGATTTATCATATATCTATTTTGATTACTCCTATCCCACTGTTCAGCTTCTCTGCAGAAAACTACAGCGTGGCAGACTCTGGTAATGGATTCTTTCCAGCAGACCCCTGCCAGTTCTGGTCATTGATCCAGACGTATATGCTGGCTCAGGAGCAAGAGGCTGCATCTACATCCTGCCATGAATATTTTCAGGAGTAAGCTATTTCACGCTTTAGTGTTATTACAGTTTTGAATATGTGTATAATGCAGTACTGTATATCAAACAAACCCCTACGTAATACTGCAGATGTGATCCATTCTATTTCATCTGTGGTACCAAGGAATGGGAGGTTAGCAGCACAGAATTAAGAGGTTTTCTATTGTGGCTCCCTGCTAATTATTACAATATTTTCAAGACGCTACCACAGACCACCACATGGAATGTATTTATATTCGGATAGATTTCATATTGTGTTAAAAATAGGCAGCTTTACTTAAATCACATGGATATCTACTATATGCTCAAAAAAGCCTCCGTATGCAGCAGTACAGAAGAAATTATGTAATTTTTTTATATGGTTTTTTTTTTCCATAACGGGAGGCTGTGGAGTTTTTCTAGTCCATAAAGAAAAACTGAAATGGGTAAGCAGTGGTTTGGGACATCTATAGGCCAGAAAGCAGAGTCTAAATTTGCACAAGCCATGTACGGTCATTTGCAAACCAGCTCATTTCACTTAAACGAACACGGGAACACTTTCAACTAGCTAAAAAGATATTCATGAAGCAAAAGGGGTTTTTTTTAGAAACGGATAAAGCTACCAAGACATTAGATCAAAGGTGAATCTAAAGGCAGCATCACCAAACCAGGCAAGGGCCCTCCCAGCTGTTCATGGGTGTTATTTTGCCACAGTTACTTTCAACTTGGCTTTGAGTTGCTTGGTTTAGTTGCACAAAACCACTGTGGGTTTGGCGGTTCTTTCAAGTCATAGAAAATACATATTTTTTTAAAAAATGGGCGTATAGAGAAAAGCAATATGATAGGCTTAACAGGGTTGGGACCAAAATGCTTGTCTAGAAGACACCCCAAAAAGAGGATGAGCCAGCAGGAGGGGGGCAGCCTCGCACTCTGCCAGGCATGGGCTGGGGCTGGGTCATAGCATCTTCTCACACCCCAGAGTCACCCAGACAGGCTCACGTTTCCAATGGGGTGCTGCCCGCTCCTGAGCTCTGCAGCCATGCTCAAACACCCTTCCCTCATGTTTCCACAGGGAAAATGCCCTCAGGCAAAACCTCAAAGTTTTAGGAGCTCTTCCTGCTCTTAATGTGAAAAATCTACAGCTGCTGTGACAAGGAGCTTACCCACCAAACCTGTGGATGGGATAAAGCTTTCCTTGCTGAGTATTTGTATCAGTTAAACCAGTTTCAGAGAGAATCTATTGGTCTTTATTCTCACCCATACAAAACCACTTACTGAGTTTGAATATAAAAAACCTGACTTTATTATATAATTTAAAGTCAGTTTGCAGAATTCTTTGGATGGCATTATTCTCTAAAAAGCATTCCCTAAATTGGTTTAACAGTTATACATTGCATATAGTATTCTCTATGAGCTAGATGTTTACCCCCGTTTCCAGAATTGCACCAAGTCCAAAGTCTTTCAGCAGTATATAAAAAACCCCAAAACTCTACCTTCAAGATAATTAACTTAATCTTTCTGTCCAACCCCCATTACAGAAAGACTGTATACCTGAATGCAAAGCTGCTTATGCTTACAGAGTGCTGCTGGAAACTATTTACTGCTTTGTCACTGGATATTCCTGCTCCCTACCTCTGCTCATAATTCTGCTAAATCTGGCTCAGTTCTGCATGGTGGCAGCGAGTTCTGTAACCTGGCTCATGTGCTGTGTGAAAAAGCAATTATTTCATTTTAAGATGACAACTTTAGCTTAATTAAATATGGCTTTATTAATCCTTCACGCACCTTTTCCATACCGTTTATTATTTGACATAGTTTCATTGTGTCCCCTTTCTCTTTGGTGCTCTGCCTGCAGGATCAGCCTGCGCTGGGAACTTCCAGTGGAGCCATCTGCCAAGGCTGGAGCCACACACGTTCTTTGCACAGGCTCACGTTCACACTCACTGCAGGGCCCATGCTCACCCAGGGGACAGAGCTGGGCATCCTATCGGCCTTGGGATGCTCCTTGCAGGGCAAAACACGCACAGGAATGTAGCCAGTCTTTTCTGTACTTCCTGGCATGAGAGTTTTTCCCTCCTTCTAAACCTTTCTTGTCTCTGAAGTTGCCCCTGAGTGTTTACCATTTCCATCACATCTGTGGGTCAGAGCGGTGAGGACTGAACACAGCCCTCCAGGTGAGAGTATATGCTTGATTTATAGAATTACCTTGTGGTCTCTTGTGTGTTATTCTTGAAGCTGTTCATGATGGATCCTTATGCCCTGGCAGGGTTGCTGACTGTTGCTGTTGCTGAGATAAGGTCTTCATCCATTTGTCCATGGCGATGACTCCCAGGTGTCTTTTGCACACTTTGGAAAATTATACTCTGGGTCTATTTTCCGAATATCTGCACTTAATTACTGATACCTCCACACAGCGCAATACCTCCATGAGCACAATGAATGAGCTTTGTTGGGTCCTAAATCCATAAACTCCTTGCCGATGTGCCCTGTAGACATGCCCTTAACATCTGAAAAATAATGTACGTGTAGGACAGACCCGTCCACCCTCACAGCTCAGACAGCAACACGGAGCCTCACCTGCCAAACTGCTGCCCCGTGGTCATCCTGCTTGTCTCAGCGTGGGAATTCACTTTAAATCTTTTCAGTATTTGACTAAGATTAATATGAGGCTTATTGCAAGAGCTCTAACTCAACTTCCCAGCTTCTTTTTTTTATTTTATTTTAACAAATAGGTTAGGGAATGCTAATCCTAGAGTGGGATTTGGTGCATGTTTTTTTTTTTTTTGTTATTTAAATGAAACAAGGCACTATCCTAAAGAAAATGTCGGTAGTTTGAAAGCTTGCTTCTTTTTATTTTTTCAAATTCTTGTCCAGCAAAAAAACCCTCAATTTCATGCAGAAAAAGAGTTCTGGGGAATAAAAATATTTAAGACAATTGGCATATTTTACCTTCTGTAGTTTTGATGTGTGTAATTTCAACTTTGCCCAAATATTTTTGCTTTAGCAATTTGACTTTTATAGTAAATTGCAAATATAAGTAAAATAGTAATATTAAATGTTCATGTCATGAAATGAAATTCTAGTTATAATGAAACATTGCAACATAATTAAAACTGTAAAGTTCAAATGACTCATTTTGACCTTTTCCATAGCAAATTTCATTGAAATTAATATGTTCCTATGAGACAATATGATTTAAATACATTTGCTTTTTTTTTTTAAACAGAAACCTGTTCTATTAAAAATGCATTCAAAAGTTCCCACTGTTAACCTTTGCCATTTTGGCAATTTACAGCCTATTCTTCTTTTGTGTCCCTTAGCCAGTTTCCGAAGCAGGAGAGCTTTTCCTCTGTGTACCTGGCCACTTGGTTTCTTTTGTACCTTCTCATGGTGGACTATACTGAAAGATATTGAAAGACCAAATAATTTTTATCCCCTATTAATTTATTAATGTATTCTAGGAGATTAGAGACTCACCTTTTTCCTTTGAAGAAACTGTGCTAATTAGGCTCCATTGTGATCTTTAATGCTTTTTTATTTTTTTAATTATAGATCCAACAATCCGAAAACAGTCATCCTAAATTTTCAAGGTCATTCACTTTTAGAGGTAAATACAGCATTTTCTATGCATATACTTTCAGATAAAACTTCCAGTTTCAGTGAAGTTGTGTTTGCTTCAGCTCAGCCATTTCATTTTTAAGCCTTCCAGAGCTGCTGTGTGCTTTCCACTGAAACCAGGTGGCTTACTCCTTTACAATTTACCACTTTGCTTCAGTACCAAGTTTTCTGGGACACCTCTATCTCCAACAGCACCTCATTCTTAAAATCAAATACGTTTCCTGAGCAAGAAAATCATGATTATCTATTTTTAATTTTTTTTTTGTCAAAGATGGAATAAAGAAAATTTTGCCTATCCAGATTTCAGACACCACTAGCTTTCATACCTACAGAGACTGAGCTCGGCTGTCACCTTGTCCAGGACTGTTTTTCAGCAGAGCAGGAACACTAATAGCAAATCAGCAGACTGAGCATTGCTGTGCTTTTACAGACATTATGGAAAAGGGGAGGTAAGTGAGAGGGGAAGATGATGATAGTGTCTTTCAGGAGTTTACAAGGAGCTTCCTCACAATGTCATGGGAAACCTGGCACTAAAATATATATATATAAATATATATATACACATACATATATATACATACATATATATATATATATATATATACACCAGCAAATAGGATGAATAGCACAGAATTACAATTAGTTAAGATGGGAAATCACTTCCAAAACTAGTGCAGTAACCTGACAGCGTGTCTTACTTTGCATCTGTGTAAGCACCTGGGCAATCACACAGGGATCAGATGGGGAGGTGGCAGAAGCACTTGTATGCACACTACAGATGCTATGTTTTATTAATTTCATTAGTTCATTACTTTAAAAATATGCACATGCCTATTCCATACCTATTTGTTGACATTTCTTTGAGAGCAGATCTGAGCTTCATGGAAAGAAGAGTCTCCTCATGAGAAGCAGAGGCCCATCAGGTTAGCTCAAGGAGGGAGCTGACAGCAGATAGGAACACCTGGATGAAGGCAACACCTGTATGAAAAAGTGGCATCTTCTCACTACCCAGGATGTATCCCACCAATGGGCACTGGGTATAAAGACACCATAGACTACTTGTATCTGTCCCTATATGGCATGGGGTCAGGGCAGGCTTTGTCTATGTTTGCATGGCTGGTTTGGAGCAGCAGCATGCCTGAGAGGGCAATACACCTATGTTGTCCCTAGTCCACAGTAAAACCTCTGTTTTAGGAACCAATTGCTTTGACCTATTGATCTTCTTGACATTTTGTGATGCAGACAGAATCATAGGTGACTCAAGTCAACTTTATTTCAAGGACTGATCCGGTTTTGTAATCCCATAGTGTCTGCATCCTGGAAAACAATCAAGCTTTTCACAAAATTCAGTACCCCCTGCACACCCAGCTCAGGCTTCTGAATCACTGAGTGTTTAAAATAAGGGACATAGCCTCAAATCATAGGTTTTGCAGGGCCACATGAGCCAACCATCTCTCCCTTCAGCAGCAACAGAGTTAAAAAGAATTTGAATAAATTGAACATTTGCAGAAAAACATGGCAGAAAAATGAGAGGGAAGGACTTAAAATCTGAAAGCAGGTTTCTCAGAGAAAAGTATGTAGGTAAGCAGGAAAAGGCATCAACCTGAAATAATACCTATATTGCTGCAGCCCTTACCCTTACAAGGGCTTTAGAGATAACATGATGCACCGGTTAAGATCCTGATGTCAGGTGGAAACCAATTACACAGCATTTGCAGTAAATAAGACAGTACCTAATAAAGGCAGCAGCAGACCCGTGTTAATTGCCATCCCATCCAGGTGCGTATGAGGAGCACTGGGACTGAGTTTTGACAATCTTCTCCTACCAACAAAGCCTGCCACAAGCAGATGAGAAGCACAAGGTTATAGAGAACAATCCTGCCCTCCACGGGAGCTCAGAAATGGCATCCACTGTCACTTTGACTTATTGCCCCTTTGCCTTCTTCCAAAAAAGCCTTTTTGCCCTTGTCCTGTTCTCGATCTAGGCTTCTTTACTGGGGGTCACAAATACTGAAACTATTGAATTAAGGGAAAGGCGTACCTGGGTTTCATTCATTTTTGTGGCAGGTCTTTCAGTATTTCTGGCAGGGAGATTTTTCTGGGCACTGGCCACATCATGGGGTAATTGCTTTGGTGGAAGAATAGATACAATATCAAGGAGGGTGGCAGGGCTTGTGGTCTGTACACTCTCACCTTGAGGATTTGTATCTGCCAGCCAATCTGATCACAGACTGAGGGGACCCTGAGAGGAGAAGACTGACTACAGGTTTGCATCTCTCATATCGTGACAATCACTTCATAAACAAACAATCTGAACAAGCTTAGCGGGAAAAGCTGTAAATAGCAATACTTCAACGATGTTTAAGGAATGTGTACAAACTACATATATCTGAGGTTGCACCCGCCTGCTGGGTAGAACAAATCCTCTGGCTTTTTCACAGCAATTGCTGAAACCACTCCTTTGCAATTCAGAGAATCAAGACTCTTGTCTTCACAGGGAATGTTTAGAATTTATTTCAGTGTACCAAGGATTACTGAAGCCCCCTTTATCTAGAGAATAATTTGCCCAAATTAAAACCCTTCTGGGTGCTGATTACTGTTAGAGGAAACAAAATGGAAAAATCAAGGAATATACATTCAGAATAACCATGGACAGCTTTCAGTTACATAGCTTTTACTTGTGTGAGAGATCCCCAGACTCTTCCCAGTCTTTCTTCCATGTTAGTGGAGAGCAACCCCTTCAGATGTGACTCAATGGCTACCCAACCACATACATTTATATGTTCATACACATTTATGAGCTAAAACCTGACATTTTCTTGGTGTGTTAATCCATATACATGAAAAAAAAAAAAAAGAAGATTTTATAATGCTATTTTATCAGCAAGTTTTCACATTAGGGTGATGGTTTCTTTTCATTTATTTTCCTGATGTTCTTAAATAGTATTGTCTGCCATAATTTACAACATAAGGTAAAAAGGAAATATCTCAAGTTCAGAAATTCGAGAGTGGGAAGAGAAACAGTAGGGAGGAAGAGAAACATTTTTTTTCCTTTATTTTTTACTTTCAGTTACACATTTGCCTAATAAGCCCCAAGACAATTGGGATCTGATGTTCTGAGGTGTTTTTGCAGGCCCCACCACAAAGCCTGATGAAGCTGGCAGAAAGAGTCCAATTCCCTCAGCTCCCACATCATGGCTCCGTGCGGGGCTGGGGAGGTACCAGCAGAGGAAGCTGCCTCCCCTCCCCTTTCTTGTGCCTTCCCAGTCAATGCAGCCAGCTTGGAGGAAACTTGCTGTCTTTCATTGCCCTGGGGAGACACAGAAGACAGCTACAGTCAGCCTCTCAGTACTTTAGGATAAATATGGACACAGGTGTCTTTTCACCACAAATTCCAGGTGTTTTCCTTTTTAATAAATGGAGAGCTACTGCAGTAAAAGGACGGCTCTTTCTTATCTCCCTTTCTCCCCCTCTGCCTTTCCCTCTTCTCAGCAAAGCAAGAGACAAAAGAAAGGCTCCTCTCTGTCCCTTCCTTACCCACTTGCTCCTGCAACTGTCTAGTGAACTAATCAGTGAGATGCTCTTTGTGAGAAGTTCTGCAACACTCCGCCACAGAAGAGTGACTTTATTATATGGGGGGAAAAATATTAATTTTCTTGCTTTGTGTGTTTAATGGTGATAATAATTACGATGTTCCATTTCCGTGGTGCCTCTCACCTCAAAGGACCTCAGCTTGCTTTATAAACCCACAATCGCACACCAACTCTGTGCAGGGATGGCTTGCTCTCCTATTAAAGCGCAGTCATCTTTGCAATGTATGCAGCAGTGATGCAGAGCGTTAAAACCCAGGCCTCTACGACAGAAAACACAGCCTGCCTGGTTCAGCTGAAAACAACAGATGGAGGCAAGAGATGGAGAAGGTGTGTGTGGAGAAGATTACTGCCTCTTGCTGCCAAGGGGAACCAGGTTCAGTCTCACATGACCCAGCATTACTCTGCAAATAAATATGATAGGACCCAGCTCTGGAAGGGGACAGAGGATCTGCCTCTACAACTTCACAACTTGTCTCTGTGCCTCCTGCCACTGGACACTGAGTTTGCCTGGGGTATATTGCCAGCAATGACAGGACTCTGGGTTTCCAAAAGAGGAGGGCATGGGAGGAAACCTCAATGATCAGACAAATTATTCACTATCAAATATTTGCTCAGCTTTGATTTGGAAAGGAGAGCAGTTGTTTAGTGTGAGCTGGCACCCAACGCGGAAGAAGTTTCACCTTAATGTTCAGGGAAGGAGTGGGTTCTTCCAGATGGGAAATTGCCACTTTCTAGATGCCTGACAGAAGTAACACCAGCCCAGATGTTGCTGTACTGCATGAATGTCAGCTGAGGGAGCACAAGGAGGTAATGCTAGCAACTGAATTTATCAGAACCCCTCTCTCTGGCAGAGCACTTTTTGGGGACAGGGTTATGATCACAGGGAGCCTTCAGTTCACAAGCAAACCCTTGGAGCCTGGGAGACAGTAAGATGGTTAAGGGCTGGCAGGAAATGGCTACAGTAGTAATCTTATTTCAGATGTTTATTTCCTTCAGGTTTGCCCCAGATTTTTCTCTAGAGGCAAGCATGGCGTCCTGTGGCTACACCAGGTGCTGGCCCTGTTGTGTGGCTCAGGCACATCCAAGCTGGCTCCCAGCAAGCCCAGCCAGGTATTGGGAATGTCAGCATTGAGTTCAGTGAGGGATGCCAAACTGGTCCAGTCAAATATCTGGGCAGTTAGCAGGCACTGTGCTTCACACCGCCCTGACCGGCCTGCTGTCAGGACCTTTGCTAGCCCCAGACAGATAGTTGGGGTGCAGCCATGCTACTTTCTGAGGTAGGTGCCAGGCAGCAGCAAGTTGCAGACACACTCCCGCAGGCAGGGAACAGGAAGGTGATAAAAGGGAGAGAGGGACTTGGAAATGAGAATTCTGCCCTTCCAGCTCCTTCACATCATCATCCTTCTCCTCATCAGACAGCCCTGAGACCCTGCATGGCTTTTTGTCAATCCACAGTCACCCCTCATCTTCCCGCACAGTATCCTGCCCACATAGCTCACCCTGAGCAGGCAAGTAACAGCAAGCAATGCCTTCACCTGCTTGCACTTTTGGTAATATTAAATAAAATTGCTTCAGTCTTCTTTCCCCCACCCCACCTGTTAATAATTTTGTGACCCATATGCAGGGTTGTGGTTTCTTTTCTGTTCACATCAGCCCCTAAGTAAGATCTATTTTATCAAAGACCATGAGCTTGGCTACTGCTGTTTAGAGTCAATCAAGAGTGGGATATAACCCTCAGAGAGGTGTAATTCTGAAGTGGTGCTGAGGAAGAAACTGTACAGAGCTGTGCAGCTGGGTTGGTGAGGATTGCTGCGGCCAAAAAAGGTAAATGCACGATGTCTTCTAGTGTCCTGGAGTTTACACCTTGCGTAACTCCAGTATCCAGCGCTCCATTTAACTCCAGGGTCCTGCTACACTCTCGGGCTGGCACGAGACTTACCTTCACACTTCTTGTGAAGCAGCCCAGCCTCATTGCACAAGCAATGCAGGGAAAATAACCAGGGAAATAATTCAAACCCCACCCTGCAGCTCCCCTGGCCCACCTCGGCTATGTCCTCTCCTCCAGGAAGAGTGCGTGGAGCCTGGCTGTGCAACACCGAGCCCTGTGTCCCCGGGGTCTCTGCCACCACTTACCCCCTGTCTCCCCAGGCACCAGGTGAAAAGTCCGTCCAGGAAGCGGGAGGAGAGATGCCCAGAGCACTTGCAAAGAAAGCACAATTTCTGTGGAAAAGAAAACACTGTTCTAATTCTGTACTGTCAGAAATGAGGTAATGTCTCCCCCTGTCCTGATGGGGAGGAGTGAGGTGAACCCACAGAAGAGGTAAAATATCACTCCTTGCCCTTTGGAAGTGGTCCCCCAGAGATGCCACACAGTCACAGGTTTTGCTAGGTTTGAAATTTAGTGGTCAAGTTTATGACAAAGACCTGGTTGGAGAAAGGCAGCATCTTCAAAGGTTGGTCTTCACCTGCTGGCAACTGAGCACACCCGTCTCTGTGTTAGATAGGGAGGATGGTACTTACCTGAAGTATCATTGTCCCAGTTACATATACAACAGCAACCAAAAAAACGAAAACTATGAGGGGAAAAGTTTGGTCTAGAGCTCACTTAATTCTTTCAGCTTGAGGCTGATCAGCCTACGGTCTTATAATTTAGCCACATCCTAGTGGTCCTCCATGTGGACAGCAAAAGACACCTGCCTGGTCACAGGCAACTCTTTTGACAATTTTCAGATTATGAAAGGCCATCAAAGATATAAAATAAACAAAACTCAGGGCTGCTAACAAAACTGCTCTTGTTTGTTAGCCTTTTCTTGGAGCTCATCAAATGCTCTTTGCTGGAAGTTCAAAAAATTCTTCTTCCTGGAGAAGGAAGCACAGAAATCCCAGTCAAAGCCATGAGAGGCTGAAGACTGGTACCTTTGCTGGGAAAAGTTAGACATCCTCAGCTGTGCTGGTGCATCAGCTCTCAGGGTGATACTAGGCTGAGGCATAGCCTCTGTAGTAAACATTTTTCTGTTTTTTTTTCTCAGAAAACTCTGGAAACTGGCAGTTGTTTGCAAGACCCAGAGCTGAAGAGCAAGGCAGAAAGTTGCTTCATTGATAGATCTATGTTTGGAGCTTCAACTACTTTCAGATAAAGTAAGCATTGTATATGACAGCAAGTCCTGTCAAGTAGCAGAAAAAATCTTAAGCCCAGAACAAAACAAAAAAGGCATATACGCTCTGTGTTGTTTTTTTTCCCCGTCAAAGTTTTGTATTGATTTTATTAAGGTCTCCCAAGACAAAAAATTGCAGCAAGCACAGGGGGTGCACTCAGATACACAGGTATTTTACAGGAATGTATCCTCCATGCTCTTTTCTTCCCTGCACCCCCCCACCACCAGCCCCCATCCTCCTGTATAGTCTCACATTTGACAGGTTTCAATATTTCTGTTTTGCATGGCACTGGTGGATGGCAGCAGAGGGTGTGCTCAGGAGATGGGACACTCCAGAATTTCCACAGCAGCTGATTGAACTGTGAAATTGGGCAGGCAGGAAAATAGATCTTTCCTAATGTAAACGGAGTAGACACTCATATTTTAAAATGAGTTAAGCACTGATATGAGGAAGAATTCTTTTATTACATGAGATTGCCACAGTTTTTGCAAATGTCTAGAAACCTTGACAACTGGCTATCTTGCATCTAATATATTTTAAATTAAAAATCCAATGTGAAAATGTGCCCTGAAATTAATCACCATTGTATGCTTGGCAGTTTATCTTACCATTTTTAATGCAATAAAAGAGAATCAGGTAAACACAGGCAAAACCTCTGCCACAAATGATAATGTAAAGCACCCCTTGTATCATTTGTCTTTCCTTTAGGCAGTATACAAAAGACATAAAAATGAACAATTCATGCCTAAATAAAGAGGGGCTTGAAAGCAGTACATGTCAGATGTTTACTCTAGATCATTATTAGGGGGTTGAGCGCATTTGCTTATAAACACAGGTTACTTTGTGGGTAGGGAAATGTGAGAGATAAAGTGTTTTCAGAAACAAGACTTCTCTTTTAAAGCCACGATGTTGCTTTTTCTAGGATGCACAGTAAGTTACAGATAATGTTTTTTTATGGAATATGAAACGCCGTCTCATGAGCAGTATAAAACATAATGTGCTGTAGAAACAATGCTTTTTCTCCCCACTTTGTGCAAATGCCATTTTTCATTACACAGTGAATCTGAGCTTGCCTGGGATTGAAATGAGATCAGAAGAGCACCCTGTGACAGATGGATATGCAAACCTCTGATGCGCTGAAGAAAGATCTACTTGAGACCACTGGGAGGTGTTGCTTTGGTAGCTTTCACTTGCATCTAAGTTTGAAACATGGGATCTTTCAAGAATGTCACATCTTTTTATGTTATCAATTTTAACCATTCTTATTCATTGCTAAGTTTACACCCGATCCAACCAGAAGCAGGAGAAGAAAAAGCTCCTAAACAAACAGAAGGAGCTTTGGGGATTCAGTAATGGGTACAGAGCGTGCGCGCCATAATCATTCTTTTGATTTGTGTTCAGATATTTTTTTTTTTACTTGTCTTGCAAAGAATGCATGCTTTCCCTCTGGGTTGCAAATAATCTGAATCTGGATAAAACCATTACAAAGTGCCCTTCAAAACACCGAGCCTCGATTTGAAATGAATGTGTGATGGGAAAGCTCAACACGAGGATTAAAAAACTTTAGTTAAATGAGAGGAGCCAGAGCAGAGCAAACATCCTGCTGTGGATTTTCTTTGCTCTGGCCTTTTCCTGACTTCTCAGCCCTTCTTTTATGGTGAGTCACCACCATCTATGTGCATGAAGGTGCAGCATCTGTATAATTAAGCAAACAAAGCCGATGCACACTAACACAGACCCTCTAGAGAGTAAAGCAACTTCCTGGCAGCCCCTGCCACCCGCTCCCGGGGGTCACAGCGTGCTGTCCTTCCCACGCTGCAGCACATCCCAGGTCTTCCCTGGGCAGCCTTGTCCTTCTCCCCATGGCTCGTGTGACTTCCGCATGAATACCGAGCAAGGCACGTCGTGCAGTCACACTGCTGTAAGTGTACAAGCAGACTGAAATGAGGTGATTAACATGGTTGCTTGTCAGATATTCATTACTTCTTGACAGGTGTTCTTGCTTAGTGATCTTGGAGGGAATGCAAGCATGCCAGTTAAAGGCACAGTAGGTTGAAAGAAGAAACAGCACGGGGGCGGGAGGGGTGGGTGGGGTGGGGGGTGTTCAACACCCTCAAGTGTTGCAGTAAATGCAGGTTGGGTGCATCCCCAGATTGTATGGGCAAACCTTTAACTACAGGTGCTGAGTAGGACTTGGCAGTGGCACGGAAGTAGCACTAGACAGCAAACCATTTTTTCCTTGTTAAATGTATTCATAGTGTCTATAAGCCAACATTATAACCCTGCTTGCCCTGCTCACGCCCAAGGGAAGAGAGGGACTAGGCACCATGCTTAGAAGAGTCACCTCAGTGTCATGGTATCTCTGGAAACCCTCCCTCTTTTCAGCTTCCGAGTGCAAACAGCAGTGCCCAAGCCATGTTAGCCACCGTGGGAGCCCAGTGGATGGTCTGCTCTGCATAGCTAGCCCCTGGGCATAGCGCAATGAGCCTTCATCCTGAGCACACACCCAGACTCTCCATGTGGCTAAAAAGGAGCATTGCTAGTGTTCCCTTTGCCACTGCTACTGCCAAGGAGAAGTCTCAGGGTGAGGAAGACTGGAGGTGCTATGAAGCACACAGAAGGGAAGAGCAGAGTTAATGAGATGGCCCAACTGAGAAATAAAGATGAATATGCAATGCATTGCACATGGGTTTTGAGTTGTAAAGGACCCCTACTTGCAGCCATGGGAAAAGAACAAGTTTTGAGCGTGTGCCTAGCACTGGATTTTTGGTCTTAAGGGCCCCTAAGAAAACCAGTTCATACAATTTAAAGGGTGGGAAAAGGTTTTATCCTGGCAAAACTCATCACATGTTAACCTTGTAGAGCAGTTTCTATTGCTTCTGTGATTTAGATAGACATTTGGTTTAGAATAACATCTTTCTTTCACAGTTCACTCTCCAGTGAAGTCATTATCCTGTGACTGTAATATTCATACTACTGAATATTACAGTCATGTCACAAATCCAGCTTTATTCTTTCACAACAGTATGCAGTGAGAGGGGAAGCCAACAGAGGATGGTGACACATAAAACCTCTTAATCTTTTCTGAAAAGCCTGAGACTTCTCCTTGACTCTTCTTGGATCCTGCACTGAGGCTGTCATGTTTCTCTGTCGTTTG
This sequence comes from Gallinago undulata, assembly GCA_026546715.1. Taxonomy (NCBI): domain Eukaryota; kingdom Metazoa; phylum Chordata; class Aves; order Charadriiformes; family Scolopacidae; genus Gallinago; species Gallinago undulata. Next base: position 21,773,346 of record JAOTQQ010000019.1, on the reverse strand, counting down.
CTGAAGTCCATATCTTGTCGTCCCTCAAGAGCTCACACTTTGCCCTGTTTGTTCCTCTGCTTGCAGTTATCCCTCTGTTACCAATATATACGCTTGTCTGTGGATCAGATTATATTTATATGACAGATAAAACTTGGGGGAAAGGCCTGAACTGATCAGCTGGATCAATATTCACAGTCACTACCTACATTCCTTCCTTTGGAAATCTCATTGGATGAGGTCTTACTCATGGCTTCCAAGGAACACCTTCCCAAAAAGAAAACTATTACTGCAGCCAAAATACAGACAAAAAAGTCTTCCTTTGGCTCCACCACAAGTCTCCAAAGCAACCTGATGGAGGTCGATGGGAGTGGCAGAGTCTCAGGAGAGGCACAGACAACCCACGACACAGTTCCAGCAGAGTTGTGCCAGAGTGGGGATTTATGGTACGCCAAATAAAGACTTTGGGATTTGGTGCTTCATCCAGTTCTCATTAACACGCACTGGGAGTCCTGTAACTAGCTGAGAGAGAAACTGGGCCAAGTCTTACACCCTTTTAAAGTTATTTAAAGTCTTGTCGACATCGACATCCATTTGCCATGCTTCTAAATGTCAGGATTTAAAGTTGTTTTCCTCAGATGTTATTCAGTAGCTTTCCATGATATATTCCATTTCATACCAAATTAAATTGTACAGTTCTATAAGGTTGTATGTTCTATAGGAACCATTGTCATATTCCCTTCTAATGGAATCAAGCACAAAATTCAACAAGCTTTTAAAATTCTATCTGCTAAAAAATGAGCTAGTAATATGAAATTCCTCCCACATACTCCCACTCTACTGTTTCTCTAAAATCTATTTATCTTAGTCACGACCTTATGAGCATGAACAGAATGTGGCAAACATTTCTCAGTGTAAGAATGTGTCTAAACTTTGGAAAAAGTTGTTATAGCTGAAAAGGTATAATTTCCACACAAAATTCAGGTTATATACTGTGATAAAAAAATACAGATGCCAGAAAACATGTTACTTCATGTTCTACGCTTTACTTGAAATTCCTTCTCTTGGTTAATCTTGGTGGAGTGTTGCAAGTTACTAAGTGCTCTCAGTTTCACATCTGTGGAAGCTGAATGTCATCAGGCCCTGCAACAGACATTCAATAACTCACCGGACTAAGCCCTTTAAGAAATAAACAATTTCCAACTGACAAAACTGCTGATATTGAAGCCAAAAGGAACTCTTCATTATCTTCAAAGTTAACAGGACAGTGCCTTCATAAAATGGTAATAAATTAATAAGGGACACAGAAAAATAGTGTTCTTAAGTGTGTTTTGGCATTTCATGAAAAAATCTGAATAACAATGAACAGAAAGGATTAAGAAGTACACCAAACAAATGGGTTGGTTGAACACTGGCTGATTTTACTGGAATTAATTGTATTTTTCTAGAACATTTTTTATTTTTGTTGCAAGGTGAACACTAAACAATAAACAGGCTTAGATGATGATATCATTAAGGATTAGTTTGCATCCGAAACAAAAGTTGAACTGCCCAAGTAAAAGAAGAAGGGTGTCCACAGAAGCACTGGACCATCTCTGTGTGTGTTTTGGGATAAATCCAAGAACAATATGTTCTGGAAAAAAGATGATGTGCCAGAGAAGTTCACCCCTGGTCAGGCACTCCCTAAACTCTAGAAATGTGTAATCTGAGATATCAAAAATATGTTACAGGCATGTTCAGTATTTATGGATGCCATTTAGCAAGCATGAGGTCAGGGGCAATGAACTTGCTACATAATGTTTTTCCGTGTTACTGCATATGATAAAAATGAACGGACTTTTTTCCATACTAAATGGCAGTATTTATTACAGCATGTGCCAATGCTGAACCAAGGAACTGTGCCTACTTTATTCATGTTTCCAGTGCTAGTCTGGAAGGTGGAACAAGTTCCCGTGCTTCAAACTGAGAAACTTGTTTTAAAATGTTTTTCTTTTTAATTTATAGTTGTCACTTTGAAGAGTGTTCCACAGTTGGGTGACCATACAGAAAGTAATGTAATTCACACTCCATTTGGGGGAGCAATATACTGCAAGCACATTAAAATCTTTTCCGTTGACTTATGAGTCAGAGAAAGAAATGCAAGTCACACGCCTCTCACTTACCCAAAGTCTGCAGCAGCATGACTCTGCTGAGTTCACTCCAAGACATCTGTCCTGAGAAAAGGTGTTGGTTATAGATGAGCTGTGAAAGTGTATCTTGGGAGAGTTTAGAAAGACTCTTCTTAGGACTACAGATGCCCTTCCAGATTGAACAATTTGTACTCTGAGCTTTGGTTTTGCATGATAAAAGCCTAGAAGTTTACTTCAAAAACAACCAAACAAGACCAATTCTTCCCCAACAACATCCTAAAGTTTAGGTTTCTTTCAGCTATCTATCATGCTGTAATCTTCATCCTCATGACAATCTCTTCCTCTGCACTCAAAAAAAAAGCTTACATAAGCAAATCAATTTTGGTCCCAGGTATTAAGTCACAGCTCAAGCAATCCAGTGAACGTCTCATCCAATAAATTTTTATCTCTTCTCTAGGTATGGCTTTCAATCAGATCAATTTATTTTTTTTAAATTCCATTTCAGGATGCTGTGTCAGATTTTTTGCATATTTTGTAGGTAGGCTAGACTTGGCGTTAGGAAAACCTCCCAAGATTGAGCTCAGTAAGGTCAGGGGAAGAAGGAATGTAATTAGGCTTAAAATGGAAATTCTGTTGTTTTTTCTGTTCGTGAAGTAACTTCTGGCACTATGTGACATCCTTCTCTTCTCTCTAAGTGCACGAGTCCACCAGCCAGCAGCCCACAGGGAATGCTCAGGATGCACCAGCGTGCATTCTTTTCTGGGATGACCTTCCCTATGGGTCAATCTTTCTGTTCCAGTCCTTCTTATCTTTCTCAGTAGCATGCTTTTCCTGAATTTAAACTGCTCCAGATTAAGGCTAAGACTTGTCTCAGTCACTATGGATGTGGAAAACAAATCATCCCCTTCTGCCATTTTGTGTTGCTGTGTTTGTTAGTGTTGATTCCTTCCTTTGTCCTCTGCCACATAGGCTAAAATAGCCCCAGATGATTTGTTCACTTCCTTTCTAGACTCCTGGTCATTTTTAGTGGTCTCCTTTGGACTTTCTACTGTTGATCCACATGTTTTTTCAAAAGACATCACCCAAAATCGGACTCAGCCCTGCAGCTGTGCAGGCAGTTTGGGCTCACTGGGGCTGAACAGAGTGGAAGGATTTCTCACACATCTTAAATTTCTGTTTATACTACTCTAACTTTTGCTGATTTCGCAAGTATTTCCTCTTCCTCAGCTCATGGTCCTCTGATGGTTTCATGAAGAGCCTATATTTTGCCAGCTGGTCTCTATCTTATGTTTATTTGATGAAACCTTCACAAGAATAGTACCTTACATATTATATTATCACCACTCTACTTTTTCAGAGCATCTTCCCCAGCTGTCAGGATAATTTTTAATTTTAGCTTTATTCAGATTATCTTTGGTCAGTCCCAATGAGGTGCTATTAGAAGATTTAATTAGCATACTTTATTTTCCTCTGTATAGCTTGGTATTGAAAATATTGAAGAGAGCTGGACCAAGGACTGACTCTTGCAGAACCTCATCACCTACAACTTGTTTTAGTACTACATCCTGGCCGTTTCTTGTCACCCAAATAACATTGCCGCCATCTTAGAGGCCATTCTTACTCAGGCTAGGAAAAGTTGATACAAAGTGGAGTGAAAATCTCCCTAAAATTAAAATATTGGATCACTCCTGTTTCTCTGCCTGAAAATTGTTTATCAAGTGGTGTTAGATTGACTGGTGTTATTTATTCTTGGCAAATCTGTGCTTGCTTCTACTCACCTTGTTTTCTCCTGGATGTTTAAAAATGGATTGTGTTACTTATTTCAATATTTTCCAGGAACTAAGAATAGCCTGGCAGTAATTCTGAACTACTCTTTGCTTTACCCCACTTCATGGAGACAGGCACTTTGTTCTTTCCAACACTCTGACATCATCTCACTTTTCCAGAGCAGGCTGTTAACAATACTACCAATACCACTGAGACTACATCCCAAAGTCCTTCTGTCAGCCTGTGAATGAGGGTCACTGAGCACAGGAAAAGTGAAAACATCTGATTTACCTGCAAAAAAATATCTGATTTACCTGAAAACTCCTTAAGCATTGCCTCACAGCTGTTCCTCCAAGGGTGAAAGCTGATGGAGTTATATTAGCAGAAGAAAACAGCGTCCTGCGACAGTCAGCGTCTGTTTTCTCTCATGATTGACAAATTGTCCTACAAAGGAGCACTCTAAAACTAACAGTATCTGTAGTTTGATTATGATCAATAGATATTGTGATAGGCCTGTAAAGGCTGCTGCTTGATTACTTTTACATAAAGGCAGTACAAAAATGTCTCAATTCAAAGTATCAAAAATATGAGCTGAGAAACTGGCAGATAAATTATTAGAATACAGTCTGCACTGATAAACTTTTGAACTTCCATTGAACTTGTATATTAAGAAAAGGCAGTTTTTGCAAGAGGAAAATTCACCAGACAACCTACAATTTTTCTTTCACATATTTAAGGAAGATGTTCGATCTGGTAAGGAAATAATAGTAATTTATGTCTTTGATAATTGAGAAGGATTATAGTTCTATACACAGTACAAAGCAGTCGTCACCTGCTCTCTGAGTCACAGTCCAATTAAAGAGGTAGATACCACCTTAACTGGATGAAAGCTCAATATTTTGGGTTAGGAGACCAAAGGAGCTTCCATCACCTTGTGAAATGAAAATATCACTATCAGCCTCTTACCGTCTCACTCCTGCCTTAAGACTTGGCACAAAATTATTAAATCCTCCTCTTCCTGCTATCCTGTTCCTTAAAATGAGACAGCCAATTTCACCTCGTGCATGCAGAAGCAGGCGCTAGGGACAGCTGTCCTAAGAGTTACAAACCTGCCTTCTTCAGGATGGGCAAATTTGCCATTGTCTGTCCACCATCCTGCTCTAAACAAACTGGTATAAACTAGAAGTTTTTATATATAATTCATGATACAGGTGAATTTTTTACTATTGACCCTGCTGTGAAGGAAGGCTGAATCCATTAAAAAGCACCATTTGCCGTCAGTGCACAGAGCATGCACCATGAGATTTCCTGACCAAGTTTGTGTCACCTACTTAAAGCACAACTCGAGGAAGTGAGGTAAGCAGGAGGAGGTATGTGAAGGATTGATTTGCAGACAAGCCACCTCATTAAAAGTCATTCAGGGCGTGGAAGTCATCTTTTTTTGACACTCATAGAGCAAGCCCACTCCCTTAAAATCCTGTAAGCCACGAGATCTGCAGTTGGGCTGTAGTCCTTTTCATTCCTCTTTTCTATTAATTTATAGATGTAAGCATTGCATAGGTTTCTGTAAGGTCAGAGGAGTGGGATGATATTAATCTGGCCAAACACAGGTACATGCAGGTGGATTAGCCACCCTAAGGACCCTTAGGAGAGAAAGGAGAGAAATCAGCAGTGCCAATGTGGGAGGACACGTATGCTACAGCAGATGTGGGGTTGGTAATCTGACAACTTCTGAGATGAAACTCATCTCCGACGAAGGCACTCCCAAGATGATGATCTTCCAGGCAGAGAGCCTTATGTCAGTCTCCCAGGAGGACATCTCTGAGTATTGATCTGCCTTTTCCAGAGTATTTTAACTTTAATTTCCAGGATATTATTGCAACTCAATAATCTGAAAGATATAAAAAAGCGTGTGGCCAGAAAACCCATCTGTTGCAAGAAGGCAGACCCAGGGGAATCACATTGCTCCCTCCAGCACTGCAGAAAGGGTTCACAGCTCTGATGCTCCCTGGGGGTTTCTTCCCTGGAGCTTGTGCTGGTGAGCAAATTTAGCATGGAGGCCAACAGGTTCACAGCAGCCCACATTCACCTGAGGGAAGGCTCTGACCTATCTGTGCGGAGCAGTCCCTGAGCAGCTCTCGGGATCTGGGCCCCTGTCAGCCACCCTGGGCCGGGGCTGTCATGAGAACTTCACCATGTGTATGATCCTCTCCCAGAGCCTGGGAACACTCCTGGGCACAGCTTGTTTTACCCCGTCATCTGCAGCTTTTCGTCTTTCTCAAAACTTCATGCCCAGTTACTGCCAACTGCTCCACTCTTGACCTCCCCAATGGCAACCGAAACAGTTTCAATTTCCTTTTTGATGCTGGTCAGGGTTCAAGCTGCAAGGTGTATTGAATATTCCCCAACAAATACTTTCCCTGACATTAGCTCCATGGGTAGGAGACATGCTGACAGTACCTTTTCCATTGCTTCTCTTGCCATTGGCTTTGCTTCTAACAGTCTCCTGCCAAGGTTAAAGGCTAAAATCAGTCATGCAAACCAAGGCTTTCCCGCCGCAGACAGAAACTGGTACAGATAACTTCTTCCTTCTTCGTTCAATCCCGAGTTTAAACTTGGACATACCTTTCCTGTCTGGCAAAGCTTGTTCAAAACCTTCCTGTAGGATTTCTTTTTTCATTGGAAAACACAGAATAGTTGGAACCCAAGCCCTCAGCAGCACTGTGTGTGTGTCAGCTGGAAGACAGCACAAGGGAAAAGTCAAACACAAAGAGAAAACTCTCACCTTTCAGAGCGAAACAATTTTTCTTCTTAGTGAAATCAAATGATACAGAATGAAGTTGAAATAAAATGTTCTTTCCATTTTTCCTAAATCTGATTTTTGAAGCCAAGCCAAACAAAAACATTTGAAATCTCAGCTTCTTCGTCTGGTTGCAGATCTATTACAGTGTTCCTGCCTCTTGGGCTGTGGAGGATGAAGTTTTGGATACTCCTTGCATGGCAGCTGATGTGCAGAAAACTCAGGAACAGCAAGCTGGCAATATCCTGGGCACAAGCATGATGAATTATTTTATCATCTTATCTGTAAAGAGATTGAAGTGAGGCAAGCCTATTAGGTTTGGTTTTCCAATATAAAAAATGTTATCGTGAGAGAGTTGCTCACGTATGTCATCTGCCTCACAAAACACCCCTCACTGCAGCCACCCTCTCCTCCTCCTCTCATTTTGTGAGAATCATTTTCTCCCCCTTACACCACTCTTTTCCCTGAG
>JAOTQQ010000019.1:21746502-21757950 GCA_026546715.1 Gallinago undulata | reverse complement strand
CAGGCTTAAATTTAACCATCCAAATGCCAGATCAGGACTTGGCAATTATACAAATACCTGGTAAAAACTGGGAGCTCATCAGCTGGAGATGGTATGGCATGAGAAAGAGTTGGGTACCCCAATCTCTCTGCGGGTGACAATATGCTGCTACTACTACTGTGTGGCCCCACAAGAAAAGGAAATACACACTGAGGAAATATAAGGAAGAGACGCCACCAGGTGAGACTTTGGGTAGGCATCATCCACACACAGTGCTGGCTTCTGTGTTTCAAAGAATGCAACTTAAAACAGAAACAGATATGAGGAAAAACAACTGGCAGTGCTAGGGGATAGGTGACCCTTTGGGGAGTGGAATTTGCCTAGTTCAGTAAATAAAGGCTAAAATGGATCAGAGGTGCCCCTTATAAGTACCAGGGAAGGAGAGGTGATATTTAAACTAAATGACATGTTAGAAGGAGAGCAAAGAGCATCACATAGCCATAAATACCCACAGGCTGAAAAACAAAAGGAGGTATCTAGCCATCTGAGGATTGACCTCCTACAACAAACTTCTAGTAGAAATACTGGGAGTAAGAAATCTAACTGGCTCTAGGATGGATCAGGATAAAGTCATGAAAGGGATGGTATGAAATATGTTTGTGAGGCCACAGGACTAAATCCAGAGTCCTAGGATGTGCTGCACACCTTTCTGTCTTCCCTCATGAAGGAGATGGAGAAGCAGAGTGCAGAGCAAGGCCCTGCCAGATGCCCAGGCTATTAACGCCCTGTGGCCTAACACACCTGCAGTAGGCAGATAGCAACTTCTAACCTACAGAGTACAACCTGTTAATACAAGGAATTTCCATTTTCCAGTTAGAATTAATATCTTAGAGGAGTTACAAAGCATGTTACAAAGGCTGATAAAGTGTCAGTAATGTTTTTTCTGATTTTCACCTTCCTGGAGTCCCTCACGATCCTTTGTGATTGTGTTTACACATCCATGAGTGCAAACACTCAAAAACTATAATCTTCTGCACTGGAAAAATGAAACTGCTTCAACTAAAATACAGTTTGGTTTGGATGCAAACTTTACAGCAATTGATACTGGTCTCTTGATGCTTTCCTGTGTAAAGTCCAGAGCATCCTGACCTGGCCCTCAGCTCTGTCAGCCATCGCGGCTCCCCGTTGCTGGGCTGTGGCTCTGCTGTACGAGCCTGGCACAAGCCTCTGAGTTTCTTCCAGCCAGGAAGGTGATGGCTCAGGAGATGGCTAATGTCTCTCTCACAGTCGAAGCACAGCTGGTGTTGGATGTGATGCCTGCACACGGTGACAACAGACACAACGGTCCACATGTGCTGGTCAGAAGCACTAACTGTCCCACCTTCGGTGACACGTTCCTAGAGGTGGAGGGTTAAGCAGCCATGGAGGTTGAGCCACCAGTCTCCAGAAGTGTCCCGCATCACTGCCAAGGCAAGTGTGCTGGAGCTGTACTTGCAGAGGTCGCCTTGAGCCTACTCAGCTGCCAACAGGAGTATCTACAGCTATATGTTCAGCGCCTTCCCTCGATTCACTTAAATAATTAAACACGGTGTTTGTGCACACAGCATGCAGCGAGAACGACTCCACCCTCCCCTTTCCACAGACACAAAACTTTCATTCCTCTCCTGACAGAAAAGTCTCTTGCCATCCAGTTTGATGTTGTTAAACTGACGTATCTTGTTAAATCTTACCTAGCGGCTGACATTAAATTGGAATCTACTAAAGAGATAATGGTATTTTTTTCCTCAATTTGTGCAATTATTTACTTAAAAACAGAATAAATATTAACTGATTCTGCAAACTTGGAACTTTCAATTGCCAGAGCATTACTGTACTTTAATTCTTCAATGAAAAAATTTCACTTTCATAATGCTTCTGAGTTGGGGAAATACACAGTTTCAATTTTCATGTGTTGCAGCATTGTAGGGAAAGATCTCATTTCTCGTTGTGTTGTATCCTGTCCCAGAACCAATAAATATTTTAAGCATCTAATGCATTTATCAACTCTGCTGTATAAAAAGTACAGAAGAACCTATGCAGCTGTGTCAAAGACATGTCGTGTATCGAGGGAGTCTGAGCAACCTCTTGGCTGCTTCTCCACCTTGAAATTTAACTTTACATCGTATCCATCATCTAAGTGAGAGGTGACAACAGTTCCCTGCTCTCCAAGGTAACCATGTGCCAGTATTGACAGTAGGAATGCAGTTCTTTCAGCAGTTAGACACCATGCATTTCCTCTCCCTGCTAAATTTCACAGGTTACTCTTATCAAGAAAATATGAGAAAATTACTAAAAATGCAATACCTCTTTTAATGATCCAAATTCACCTTTAGTTAAATTGGTCCAGAAAATTTGTCCAGGCAAATTTAGTCCTTACAAATAATAGCTTGAATTTATACATATAAAAGAAATTGCTCCAGTCACTTTCTCTTCTTTGAAGATAAGATTTGTAAGAGAGAGTCAGTATGAAATTCCACAGGACTGAGCTATCTGATTCATGAACCCCACTGAAAAATTCCATTCTGGATTTTTATTTAAAAAGAAACAACCCTCTTATTATTTTTCTCTATGTATATAGACAAGCAAGCATATATACACACTCAGAATTTAGTATTGTTTTAATTAAAACCATTAGTATGACTAAAATGGGAGACATCATCTATACAGATGAGGATCCCAGCATTGTCTTAGAAGTACTGATCATCTTGGGGATGAAAGCAGTACAATTAGGATTAAATTTATTGTCAGAATGAAGGTTATCTGCTGAGACATCAATGACAGGAACTTTGGCCAGAAAACATAAGGTCATGTTGACTGGGAAAAAAAAGCAACAGAGAAAAAGAAAAGGCCTTGGGTACCAGAAGAGCAGGGGTTGAATCTGAACCACGCATAAGATACATGCCTTTGTGAAATGTGGCACAAAGGAGGTCAATGTCTGTAGCAGAGCAAATGAAGGCTAAGGGAGATTGTCACCCCTGTTTGCAAACAGGGGCCTAGGGAAACACCATTTAAGGAAAGGGACAACACTGAGACAAGAGCATGTGTACATAACATTGACAGGAAGAGCAGTAAGATGGAAATAAGATGGAGCCTTCCCCAGGGGAGCAAGGTGGTTAAATAACCTTCTCATAAGAATAATGGGGGCAAGAAGGTAAATATTTCAAGATGGAGCTATTATACAGAAAGATCAACCACACTAGAATTGAGCAAAATTATGCCACATTGACAACTGTTATTCAAGAGAGATCTGAGACTGGTATAATAAAGGTATTGTACATGAGGCAAGCAGCAAAGATTGGAAAGTAAAATAATAAGACTCTTTACTGTTCTAACCTGAGGAATGTTACCTAGAGGTTTAATCTTGATTTTTAATTTGAAAAAGATTGTTGGGGCTTTCTCATTATTAGATCCTCTTCTATTGAGCATCCTCTATAAGGTCTATTGGTGTCTTCCAGGGGCTGGTTGTTTTATTAATGGTAATGTTTTCCTTTTCTAGCTACCAGTCAATCTTCTATCCAGATGAAAGAAGAAAGGCAGGAACTGGAAATCAGCATCTTAGCTGTGATATTTTTAATTACTATTTTTAAGATGAAACTGTAAGTAGCTTTTCATATTGTATGTATCAGATATTAAAACCAGACCTCATTAAATTTAGTCCTCTGTTATCCTAGTAGTATATTTAATGACATTTCTGCTGTTAGGAACTGATTCCATGACTTTGTATGTCCTAACTGGCTCAGACTATTTTGTCTTTTTTCTATTTTCTATTTTCTTTTGGATCTAGAACAACTTCCGTGTTACTTGTAGCAATAGCTCCCACCTCCGGCTATCTAATTCAAAAACCTTGAACTCTTCCATAGCCATGTTTTTGGCTCTGAAGTTCAAGATTTTGAAAGGGACTCCAGACTGATGAAGGTCCTTCAAGCTACCCTGGCTGTCCTAGAAGTTTGTTTGTCCACAAACTTCATAGAAGGACTGAGTACAATGCGAAAGGTCTCTACAAAGCCCTCATGAGCAGGATGGAGAGTTAATATGATGGAAATCTACTCTCGCATGCAGAAGGTGATGCATTTGCAAAGCCATGACATGTCCTCTCAGGCAGCTGGGGAGCTCGGCAAGCATTCATTATGACATAACCACCCTGCAAAGTGCTGCCTGATTCTTCCTCACTGCTGCATTTTTCTGTGTTTCTTTCTTCTCTGAGGAATCATGCACTTTGACTGATTTAATAGCAGGAATCATGAAGATGTACTTATTTAACCTAGGCTTTGGCCAGTCTCTGCAGTCATTACCAATCTCTTAAATGAACCCAGGCAAAGGCCTTTGGGAACTGTGTCGTGTCAAGCATGGCCTCTACCTGCACAGCAACCTGCCATTGCCCATCTTCAGTTTTCACAAAATAAAAATCAAGTAAGGGATAGTAAGAAAAGGCAAAAGAAAAAGGAAGAGGAGGACCTAAATGAGAATATGGTAAAGCTGACTTACGTCAGAAGAAATGCACGAGTAGCACAGGCTGTTGAGTAGTTTCTGTAGAGACCACTGTCGTTGGCTTTTAATTTTAAATACTTTTGATTTTTATGTCCTGAAGGTCTGCAGCTATAAAGTGTCCTTTTGCTGCAGATATGCATCAGATGTTGGTGAAAAGAATATTGTACTAATTAGCTTTAGTGGGTGATGTTACATAGTAAAACCCAGGTCACTGGGGACAAAAAACCCTGAAAGGTACCTTTATTTACCTGAATAGGGACTAACCTTGTAGATGGTAAAATGAGTGTTTAATATCCAATCCCAAAAGCTATTTAGGTGTGCAACGGCTCTTTGCATGCGGTCACTGAGAACTTGTAACAACATACTTCAGATCATTGGCCCATGGTGCTTTTGTGCCCCCTGAACTATCACTTGAGGTATTACTCAGGCACAATGAACAGTGGGAGCCTTCTCCACATCTCCTCAGCTCGGCAGTGCACCTTCCCCTTCCTCCTGGGGCACTCACTGCTGCCTGAGACCGCTCCCCTGGTCTCCACTCCCTCTCGGGGAATGCGCAGGAAGGAAGGGAAACCAGGCACTAAGGATGGGTGGCTCTGCTTTCCCAATCAAATGACTGCATTCCTGTTATTTCTATAGGGTTCATATGTGTCGTTGAAGGCGCACGTAGGCAGACCAACAGGGAGGTCCTTGTTAAAGGTAATTGGAATAAACAGTAAATACAACATTTTGAAAACGCCCCGGGGGAAGAAGGAAGCTTTAGGAGCAAACGCCGTGAAACTGCTGCCTGCCAGCCTGCCTCACCCCTTCCACCCTGCGGAGACCACACAGCAGCAGGGCTGCAGCTCAACCCCCCCCCCGCCCCGAGTCTTGTGGAAGCCCCGCAGACCGTCCGTCGGAGGGGTCCCGTGGCTGGTGGCAGCTCCCCATCCCCCGGGCTGCGGCTTGCGGCGCCGCCTCGTTAGCCAGACCCTCATTAGCCACGAACTCGGCGTTTCCTTCCCCCTCGCCCTCCGTGGGTGAGAGGTTTCCTTGTGGGATGCGATGTTTCCCGTCTCCGCTCCCTCCTCGGGGGGATCGGGAGGGGAGAGGGGTGCGATTTGGGCTCCCAACCGCAAGGTGGGGGGCAGACCAAGCCTTGCCGGCAAAGGGACAGCAGGGTCCCACGGCGCTGCACCCCCGACTCCGCCGGGCAGAGCCCCGCAGTCCCCCCCGCACAGCCTCCCAGCCGGCTCCGGCGTTGCCGAACCGCCCCACGCAAAGTCATCGTAATCTCCAGGTAAACTCTGGTTTCCTCCTTGTCAGGGTTAGCTGGAAAACGAAACCATTAATTAAAAAAAAGCAAAATGCAAGACCGAAGCGTTATTTATGCCCCTAATTATCTCATTCTATTGGGCATTTCAGTCCCTGTCTGGTCAGGACATTGATTGTCTTCATAAATACAGCAAAAGTTAAATAATAAGCACTCGGGGCTACAGAATCACTACAATGATCAAGATTAAATGGACATATAATTTTTATTAATGGATGCTTTATACAATTCCATATATTGTAAATCAAACAAAACCCCTATGTTCATCCTCTAAGGTTCCAATGAAAAAGCCTTAACGTTATTGAGGATAATTTTTATTACGTTTAAAAATCCTTTTTTGCAGTAATGAGACTGTTACAGGGATAATTTAATCTGGTTTGTCATGAGGCACCTCGGCTTGTTAAATAAGTTAATAAATGACTACGCATTAATCAAAGTGACAAAACTATGAAGACCTGAGGATGGGAGACAATTCTGGTGATAGTATTAATTAGTATTTAATTAGAAACTTCAGGACCATAAATAAAAAAAATCATGGGAGAGACATTTATGCAAATTGCTTTGAAAGTGTGTTGGAGTTGTATTTGCTTTAGGAAAAAAGCCTTCCTTCCTTCCTTCCTTCCACCCTTACTTCCCTTCTCTCCTTAATTTCTTTCCACACTGTACACAGCAGAGTTGCAGTGACATCACATGGATAGAAATGAGCTTATATTAGTTTTAATTTTTTCAAGCTACTGGGCTCTGCACTTGAGTTGTGCTTTTCTCTCTCTGGCTTGAACAGAAGGGTTTTTTTTAAGATTCCTGATTTCCAGACAAGCAGAAGGAAAGAAAAACCCAAAGAGAGAAAAAGGTGTGGGTTTCTATTTCTGCCGTTTTACTCAAGATGTGCATCACCTTTCTCTAAGGAAGAACTGATGTCACGATGATGCCACTGCAATTCTCTGTACGCAGCAATGTCTTCTGTTCACAAGCAGGAGCCTCGTTTGTTATCTTACATTCCAGAACAGAAGCAGCATTTATAATCATAGCCCTTTTGTTGTTTCTCCCCACAAGGTGCCTGTCTCAAAACAGACAATTTCTGGTAGCAAAAGAGATAATATATCACTCTATTACGTATTTCAGGCTGTTTTCCTGAGGAGCAGACTTTATTATTTGTTGCATTTACACAAAAAGGTTACCCGCAGTAAAACTTCTTTCTCTATTCACCAGTCTATCTCTGTCAGGGCTCATTTATGTGTGAACATGACTGACTGAAGCCAACATTATCCACAACTGACAAGTGCCAGACCTACAGTTCAATCAGCCCCTTCCTTAAGATAATGCCAAGGGCCAGCTATTTGAAGTAGTGGGAAAATAAAGTGGGGAGAGACAATCAGGGTCAAATTGATCCAATTCCCTGTGTATAAAAGGGATTTTGCCCTAATAACACGCGGCTCCTTTTGCTCTCCAAACACATTAGACCTTAAACAGGGACCTGGTCTTCCAGGAAATGTGTGACTGACATGAAAACGATGAAGTTTAAAGGTGGTTTCTTTAGCCATTTCCTTCCAAGGCCTTTCATTAAAAATACAGTGTAAACCCAAGATAAAATGCACCTGGTACCTAGGGTTTTCTGGTTATTTTTAGTGGGATGTTTAGATTGAGGAACTCAGTGGTGACACAGAGTTCATTCTGCTTTTCCTTTTGTTTTATATTTGTTTCACAAATCATTTGCATCTGTTAATAAAATTATACCTGAGAAATGAATGAGAGGCAGCTCCTTTCAGTGACGCTCCCAATTCCCATTACCAATATAGCAAACTGAGTTCCTGAATACATTTCTTTATATTAAGTCTCCACAGAACACAGCAGTTAGCACAAATATTCCTTCAAAATTACCAGCTGCTTCTGCACTGCAATACATATCAGGCCTCAAATTTAATAAGATATTTTACTGAACTTCCAGAAAATAAAGAGCTGAGCAGTAGACATTAAGGCTCAAGAGAAATTCTGGTACCTTCAAGCATTAAGATACCAAACTTTCACATATTTCCCTTCCTCCATCCCCTAATTAATAAGCCCCTGGAGTTGCATGTGAACATTTATATTATTTTTTTTTTCATGGATGGAGACAGATCTAGATATTTCACCAATCAGAAAGGTCTTTTTTTACCTCTGTGTCTCATTTCCCTGCTACCTACGTAGCATATTGAATGACCAACAAAAAGAGATTTATTACCTTCTACTTACAGTACAAACTCTGAAGTAGGAGGCCAGTCCTGCTGTGTGGACCATGAGCTCTATGTTGCCTTGTTCTGTTCTAAGTTTAAAATCTTCTGTTGAACTCAATAAAGAGAATAACACATTCAGCATTAATTTATTTTTTTTCAGCTGCCTGGGGGTCTTGCAGCCCCAGCTGGTCCCCCCTGAGCAGCATGACCACAGACCTTGGAGATCTACAAGTGCCTTCCATGACTCTCATCTGCTTCAGTTCCCACCTTTTCCCATGAGTGAATACAGAGCCTGGAGTGCTCTGGAGGAACAGAAAACAAGAAGGGAGAGGAGAAGAGCTGGGCTACCCATTTCTCTTTTCAGGCCCCTCTGGCACCCACCCCTCCACAGATTCTGAGCAGAACCCTGATTTGTCTGTAATATGGCCAAATACAGGTTAATGCAGTGGGGGCAACAGAAAAGAGATCAAATGAGGATTTGGCTGCAGTTCTGAATCCCCAAAGCCCCTCCTAGGGTGTTGGGCTGCAACCAACAAGAGTAGGTGTGCTTCGGTGGTCAGGGATCTTTACAGGTGTGGCATTTTGGAAATTTTCCTCACTCTTTTATGACTTTTTGTGTAAGTTTAGATGCTCAATGAGGGTGCTTCCTTTAAAAGATACAGTGCTTGTGTGTTTATCAGTGGACAAGGATTTAACCTCTCTCATATTCTTACTCATTTTTTGAAAGGGTTTCTAGAACATAAGTAACCTGCAGCAAGTCATGGGGCCTTGTCCTACAGCTCTATAGGTAGCGAGAAAATTTCTGTCTCATGGGCTCCGTCTGGGTCCTTCCATCATACCAAGCAATAGCGTGCAACCAGAGGAAGCATGTTGACCATGGTCACTGGTGCTGGTGGGTCATCAGAAAGCCAGTGTGACTGTATGGACACATAAAGGCTCCTGTGGGGGGTTATGCCACCAGGGAGCACAACTGCAGCATTCTGAACAATATCTGGAGAAACTCATTTCTCTCTGTCAATGAAGGAAGGAAATCTCAAGAATTCAGGCTAGCCCTTACAAATAGCACCCAGTCGATAGTATCTGGTGAAAAGCTAAAATAATAATTAGGATAAAAATTATATCTATGCAGGTGAAAAGCAGTAACTATTGGAAACACTATCTAAAGGATTTTTTAATGTCACATTAGGCAAAGCCCAATATATGGGAAAAATGCAGTTGCACCATTTGTTTTGATAGTAAAGCAGCTAAACTTTCATATAAGGCAGCATAAACTCCGAGGATTACACAGAACATATCACATAAGTACATTGCAATACTTACAACTTTCAGCAAACCACATAACTTGTACATTGTTCTCTCTGTACCTTGTCATTTAACTGCTCTCAGTTAAAGAGGCTCCATGACTTAGGACCTGTGCCTAAGCACCACACTTTTGGAGGGGTCTCTATTACTGCGTAGTAGATCCCCAGGCTGCTCCTTCCTTAAGAAGAACAATGATTGCCCAGGAAACATTTTCTTGCATCACTAGTAGGTGTCCTCAAATTAGCTGCAAGAATTAAGTGCTTGCAAATTTAGCACTTCTATGAAGCACTCATGATCAAACTGTGAGTCCAGAGCCTATGTCTTGCCAACAGCACAGGGAAAATAAATAAAATGAAATCAGAGCACTAAGCTGTCTTTAGGATGATACTCGGGCAGTTTGCAGCTGGCAAAGTAGAGAACTGGACAAGACTGCACAGCAAGTACCTCCCAATCCTATGTGGCTATGAATTCATGTTATCAGAGCAGCTCTAATCATAATACTAGAAAAATTTATACAGACAAATAAATTATACCTTTTCTGAGTCTTATGTATCTGCACTGATGGCTAATCAAAAAAATCTAATTCTCTCCCTAGTTCCAGAAAACATTTTAGTATACACTGGGATTTGGCAAGCTTCCATGGTTTTAAAATTGTACTGGGGAGGAAACACTTCATGTACAAGGCATGTAATTGCATATGAAAGTGCATGCTCTTGCTTTTCATTTGTTAGTGCCTGCTTTGATGTGTTTCAAGTTAGATTTTCATGGGTATGGAGGACGAAAGAAGAATATGGAATGCTCCAAAAAAGGCTAAAGCAAGAAGCAGGTAGTCCGTCAAGTCATGCACTTTTGTCCGGGTAAGTGATGGAACCAGATCTGGATACTAAACCAAGCCATACATGCTTTTCTGCAGCTGCTCCAAAGTTTAAGTTAATCAGGGCTCATTAACTTCACCAGACAACAAGATCTGACACACTAATCTCCAGGCCTTCGGAATGAAAGCGGAAACATCATGGAGCACAACGCTCGCCCCATCTCTGTGACATGGGCTGTTTAGGTCAGGAGCTGACCAGAGGAGCATTTTGACATGGGCATCCCTCTGCTCTGTGATGCTGGGAAAGCTGAAATACTCAAAATAGACCGTCTCGGTTCCTCTCATTAACATTTTTGCATTTTCCAGGTTTTAGCCAGTGAACTCTCATAGTACTTCTCAGGAATAGGCAGAAGTCAAAGTTAGCACACATGGCTCCAAGGAAGGAAGAGACGTAGACAGTGGGCATGGAGGCAGCAGGACTTCATCACACAGCTGGAGGCTCTGTGTGCCCCGTTATGCACCTCCTTACTCAGTTGTACTTCCACATATGTGTATATACGTCACATCTCAGAAATGTCAGCCCTTATCTTTCCCCTTCCAATTGTGTATATCATCGTGGGCTAAAGTGACGTAACAACAGTCACTACACTGAGCTATCGTGTGTGTTTTCTGACTTTGCCTGGTCTGATTATTACTTCTGCTGTGAACACAGTGAACAATGTCTGAAGGTCAGGCAAGAGCACAGAGAGAAGTAACACAAACACAGAGTCCCAAACCCCAGCTTGCTTTGATAGTTTGCTGATACTAGATTTCTTCCGACTGTCATGTTAGAAGATATGCTAAGGTTTTTATATATACATTTTTCCTTTATCTTTGCAGTTTAATTTTCACATGATCCTTTTCTATAGGCCTTCTTGAATTAGCCCATTAGCCCTGAGCACGAGCAAACACTGGAGAGGGAGTCTGCATTAACTCACCAAGAGAATTTCAGCCTCCTGCTCCTTTCTGTATCACTGCATACTGTGGTGTGTAGCTTGATGTATTGCCAGATAAGACAAAACACAGAGGAAAACACTGCAAGTGAGTGGTGACACCCTGGGTGAAAATACCTGCTTTGGAATAGAACAGCAAAGGGAAAAAAAAAGGGGGGGGGGGAAATGGGGAGGAAAGGTGGGTTCCAGAAATTACCACAGATTGCCTTTTTTGGAGGCAAGGGACCTATTCAATAGGTCACAGAATCACAGAATCTTCTAGGTTGGAAGGGACCTTAAAGATCATCTTGTCCAACCGTCAACCTAACTGACAAA
>JAOTQQ010000019.1:21728551-21746402 GCA_026546715.1 Gallinago undulata | reverse complement strand
TCCTCATAAGACTTATTCTCCAGACCCCTCACCATCTTTGTTGCCCTTCTCTGGACCCGCTCCAGCACCTCAATGTCATTAGTAGTCTGGAGAAAAACAAGTGTATTTTGAGGATGAGAAGCAGTGTATACGGTAAGCCTGCCTCCAGTGGCTGGCTGGAAGCTCAGGGATCTGCAAGGAGGAAGCAAAGGTCTCCACGTAAGAGCCCAGTGATCTCCACCAACCACATATGCATGGGAATGGGGTTCTGGCACACTGAAGGCAGCACCACATGCCAAGGGCAAACTGGGAGCCCAGGAGCCCTGCCGATTCAAGCTCTTCCCCCAGCCCACTGCCACAGCAGGGGAGTTTGGTACTGTGTATATTTAAAATCACTGCAGTGATGTGTGGTGAACCACTATTTTAGGGTACGTTCATGATGGAGTCACCAGTAGCCAAACCTGTGCCGTAGATGGTTTCTGCCTCCATTGGTGCAAGCAATTGCCTTGGGAAGAAGAGAGTTTTTCTGAAGTAGATTGCCTGTGGAAGAGTTTTACATTTCTGAAGGGCTCATTAGCAAGAAATGAGAGAGCAAACTATTTGCCCTTTCAAGACAAATACAGATTTTTCTAAACCACATCTAAAGTACATCAAATAGAGATGTACTTCAGCAATACTGTTTGCACCTTCTAATTTTGTGTAAACTTCCAAGGTGTCTTGCTCTGGGGCCCTCTCTCTTAATAGGAGAACTGAGGCCCAGACACTCCCCTTCATTTTGAAGAATAATCTATTAAACAAGAGCTAAGCACCTCTTCCTTTTCTAAATGTTATTCAGAATGCCATTTCTTAAGTTTCTTCATCGATAAAATGGGAATATTATTTTCTTCCCAACTTACTAGTGCTAGTTAATGGATGGCTGTACATGTATTTAGCTGTACAATGCAAGGTCATATTACATTAAATTTAATTTAATATAGATTTAATAAATCTAAACTTAATCTTTTTTACACCAGAGTTACCTAGAGGTGGACAAATAGAGCTCATCCTAGAGTAAGTCAGGACCTCTGTGTTTAGTTCAGCACAGTTGTAGAGGTCTGAGATATGGGCTTCTGAAAGGTCTAGTACCTACCTGTGTACCCACAAGCTACATGTAAGTTACAGTGCTGAGTCAGTAGGAATACCAAGAAATTATTCCAAAACCCAGTAGCTTTCATAAAGAATAATCTCCTTTCAATGTATTCTAACAATACTATGTAATTCAGCAGTAGTGCTGTATATTTCTAACATATTCTGCGTGGTGCTTAGAAAAAACTGATTGGGAAGATTATAATTTTCTCTGCAATTCCAGAGTGTTTTTCCAAACACACTTATCAGACTGGCACCAGAAGGTAATAGTTTCAATGCTGGACATAGGATCTGAGAACTGATTGAGGAAAATGAGAATTTGCCTGTAGTAAACTGGGGACTCTATATGCTAATTCCAAACAAAAATTTGATTTTGTGTGTTTACATTGGTGTGAAAACCTTATGTTAGCTACAAGGTTTGCCTGCCTCCTTTCCATCTCTATCTCTTTGTGGATGACAATTCTGGCAAGCAATGACACTGAGTTGGCAGTGGGGGGTCATTAAGAATTGACAATCCTTTATTCATGGAGAAGCAAGGTGGACTGGAGTTTTGGTTTGGGTTTAGCGGAGCGGGGCTGCCCGAGCAACACAGCAACACAAGTACACACTGTGAGGTACTTACCTGTGATGTTAGTTCTTTATATTAAGTGAGTTAAATCCCACCATATATGTAAACTAAATACATCATGTAAGGGCAGAACGGGGCATCTGTGATCATCTGATCTGACTACTTCTGTAACAAAGGTCACAGGACCTCCCTGAATGAATTAATAAAGCTTTTTCATAGAAGAACATGCTTTCTCCCCCAAATCAGAGCCCAAGCCCACTGGAGATGGTGTCTTTCCAAGGGACGTACCGAACCTGCAGTGCCTCACCTGTGAGAGAGGGCCTCGTGCCCTCCACCCCAAGCTGCAGGCAGCAGCAGGAGCAGCCAAAACCTGCTCTGCATGGTGGGTGGAGGAAGTTCCCTGTGTTCTCCCTGGGCAGCAGGAGGGATGGGCTTGGAAATCCCAGAGACGCTCTGGAGAGCTTTCCTTAACAAATTTTTCTGGAGCAATTCTGAAGCTTTTGAGGTTCGTCTCAATTCTTAACTCCGTTTTATTTGCCAGCGCTGTGGGACACTGACCCTACCCCGATGCACACAATGAGAAAGATTTCTCTTTCATGTGTGATATGAAACATCACACCACAGCTTCTACTCCTCTCTTCCAGAGGAACAAGCACAATAAGACAAAGCTTATGACCATTTACAACTGCCTAAGTAATTTCTAAATTTTCAGGAGAAATCACTGCTTCTTGCAGGACTGCATGTGCTGGCTGGTATTTCATTTAAGCACCATACATGTCCATTGAGAAGGCGGCCATACAAGTGCTAATGAAGAACTTTTTTTTTCAAAATTTTTCACAATATTTTATGCTGGTAAGAGAAGACACTTTACTGTTTAGGAAAATGAAGGGGGTCTATCAGCATACTGATACTTTTCCAGAGACCATCACTAAGGCTTTGAATGTTCTGGCAGAATTTTAATGACACAGACAAAATAAGTAGGTTGAGACATCAGTCCATTCTCTTACAAATATTCAAGAGGGCCCATGTTTCTAGGTCCTAGTACTAAGGATCTGAGACAGATTTGGATCCATATCCCTGGAAAGCTGAAGTACACATAAGGAAAACTCCCATGGTTTGGGAAGTGCGCTTTGGAGGTATAGCCTGTCTTGGCCACCAAGCCTGACTGAGTCACAGGTGGGCTTTCT
Organism: Gallinago undulata; assembly: GCA_026546715.1. Taxonomy (NCBI): domain Eukaryota; kingdom Metazoa; phylum Chordata; class Aves; order Charadriiformes; family Scolopacidae; genus Gallinago; species Gallinago undulata. The sequence goes on along the minus strand of JAOTQQ010000019.1, from coordinate 21,743,543 downwards.
ACAGAAGATTCCCAAATAATTCCCCTCTCGTGTTACTCATGGCTGCATGCTTGCACACGTGAACTTTACCTAACCAGGCAATGTACACCACTTTATCCTGTGCAGGCTTGGTCTTGTCCCTTTCCTATCCCTACAGCAACTCTCTCTCACTGTCCCAAATAAGTGATTCACCGTGACAAGGGCTGCCACATTCAAACCAGTAATTGTCAAGTCTCTAGATATATCTCAGATGAAATACATTACCATGAAGTTTCCTGTAGTACCCAGCCTGCTGGAGCCAGGGTCTGGCAGCACCACAGGGAAACTGCACGTTGACTCATAGTTGCACAACACTATGAGTTTTGGAGGTGTTTTGCTGCAAATGTTGGTCAAAACATACATTTTCCTCTTTGCTAAGAGTCTATCAAGAACTTTTTGTCAAACATGATTGATGATTGACAGTCTGGCATTGAGTAAGGGTTTGTCCCTTACAATATGAGATGAACATATGTTCTGCTGTTTCGAGGAATAGCTTTTAAGGTTCTGGCTTACACCTTAAAGAAGTGGTCTCCATGGCAGATCTGCTCTAAGCATTACTTAAAGTCTCCTATGAACCCAGCTCCTATGGGAAAAAATGGTTGGATGGGACACGGAGGACAGAACACGTTACCTCAGGCAAATGCATCAAAATTTATTTTCTCATAAACAAATTAAGCAAAATGTAAAAACAGGTTTATGGCCCCAACAGTACAAGTAGATATTAAAACCTCACTCCAATGGTCAAAAGAAATTTGCTGCTAACCCCTCACTCAAATTTTTTCAGGGATAGTTATTATTATGAATTTCATTTTAAGTTGGTATTTTCTCTTAGCTGTAACTCTCTCTCTTCCTCTTGGCATTGAACTGGTCTGCTTCCCAAGCATGTACAGAGAGTGGCAATCTCCTTTTCTCTGCCAGCAAAGGCAAGAGGCTGGGAGCCCGTCCCCTCGGGCAGGCTACCATTGCTGTGGCAGTTCCAGGAGTCTCTCTCTGCCTGACTGCCTCCTGAGTGCCTTCCCTAAACCCAGGAGATCAGACCTTTATATGCACTTCCAGATGGGATCTCTTCAGTATTGCACCCTAGGCATGTGCAAGATATTTCCCTGATTCTAATGACACCACGAAGAGTGGCATTTTTTTCTCGGGTCCGTTATATTTGTGACTACTTCATGCTCAGCAGAGGCTTTCTGTTGCCAGCCAGCCACCTCATAGCAGAAATGTTTGTCCCCTGTGAGTGAGTGACCCTGTGTGTGCAGCAGCAAATGCCACATCTGTTAGTTCCATCCACAATTTCTTCTGGTCCTTCTTCTGGTATCCTCCCGCTCCCTTCAGTGCCAGCAATGCTTCCTTCCTACACCTCCAGCAGCTGCCACTCAGCCCATTGTAATTTCTCATTCCTCATTTGGACAAACAACATCTTCACAAAAATAGCAAGAGGAAGCCTAGATGGCTGACTGCATTTTTACACTCCTTTTCATTCCTGCTTTCAGTTTTTCCACCAGCACACAGCTCCCCTACCTCCTCCTCTGCTGCATTAACATGCATTCCATTCCTCCCCACGTCCCCCACCCAAGCAGAATTTTGTCACCAGAATGATAGCTATTACAACAGCTTGGAATTTATATTTTTACTGTGTAATCAAAGTCCGTAAGCAATCTCAAAGAAACCATTAGCATAGACCAGATCCAGGGAAAAACATCTTTCTCCTGTGCAACAGAAAGAAAAATGCCAAAAATCTGTACCCAGACTCTCTGCCTCCTCAGATTTATATTTCAAATATGTATTTAAAAAAAAAGAAGCGGCTGAAGAATGTCTGCCACTGAAGACACAAAGCCACATTCAGCTGGGAAGTTAAGTTCCCAAAAAGTTATGAGCCCACTAGGAATAAAGTAGCTCTGTAAAAGACAAGCTTAGGATCTCACTGCAAGGTCAGCATTTCTCATCCATCCTGGGTCAGTGGATAATCCTGCCTGCTCAAAGCAGAGCAGGAAAAGGGAGGGATGGAGCTCCTTGCAATGGTAAAACAAAAGTGAAGAAACACAGATCAACATGTGGAAACTTCTACAGATACCGTAAGAATGAGTCCAGGATCAGCTCAGTTAAGGCCTTCTGTGCATATCTTTCCTGACAGTATTGTTGTATCCTTCATGCAACAACCCGTCTGGGACAAGGCAGAGCCCTGCAGCACTGGGAGGGCAGGGCACTGCCATCAAGGAAACACAGGAAAGTTCCACCTGCACCAGCAGCACCCGGGCTCTTGCTACCTGCCAGTAAACCTCAACAGTGTCTCTTGGTACGTGCACCCTGTGTGGCCAGGAGCTACCTCGAGGTTTGCCGCCATCTGCATCTCTAGCAGTGGCTGTACATGAGGCAGATTACCTGAGCTGTTGGCATCTCCCCTTTCTGCACTTACAGCAAAGGATCTCATGTCAACATTTTTATTTTTTTTTTACAGCAAGGGGTCTCATGTCAGCAGTTTTTTATTATTATTATTTTTCCTCCATTGGCTGGACTAAATGATCTTAAAAGGTCCCTTCCAACCTAGTTGATTCTGTGATTCTGTGATCACACTGCGACATTTGCCACAGAGGCTTTGGGCAACATGCAGGGGTCATTCAAATACAGAGACCACAGAGGTTCACATTTGTTGGTCTATGAGGCCTTTGCAGCCTGTGTGCCCCAGAGGCACAGATGTTCCCCTGATGCCTGGTGGGATCCACGGCAGCTCCTTCAGTGACACTGCACATGCACCTTCATCACACGTGAGTGTATCTTCCAGCCAGGATGGAAACACCTGAAGCTCTTTTGGCACCTGCAACCACCCAGACAGGTATGGCCACACTAGCTGTACCTTGAGCTGTGGAGAGTCAGGGCATCCTGCCAGGATCAGTTTCTCCCTCCCACATGGTGTTGGTGGGTGCATGCTCTCTGCCTCTTTGCTGAGCAAGCCAGTAATGTGGGCTCCAGGCTAGAAGCCTGTGTCCCCAGGGACCCATCTGCTGCATGCTTGCTGTCATGGGGTAGGTAAACACCCAGGCTGGGGGCTTGGTGTCAGTAGATGCAGCTGTATGACTGTACACAGCAGCATGCCTCCTGCCATGTGCCCTGAGGTGCCAAGTGGGGCCTGCATTAGTTTACAAGGAATTGCTGTTGCAAAACATGTCAAGCATCAGTGCTCTACCAGCAGAGTTTCATCACTTCTTACTTGCTTTGATGTGTCTCAAAGCCTAACATAAAAAAAATCAAAGAGTAAATTGTCATACACTATAAGAGCAGGAGGGCTTTCAGGCTGTCTAGTCTCCTCCTCTGAATAACATAGGCTGCTACCTTTCCTGCAGATGTTGTTTCAAGTCTGATAGATCCCAGCATCCAAGCACACGGTGCCTGATTGCTAGAACAGGGGGTTCGTGATGTCCTCTGTGCCCTACGGCCAGGGACTCATCAGCTGAGTGGCTCCCTGAGGGAAGACCATGCTCTCAAGATCCTACTGCTGATCAAGTCTTTCTTCTGCACCTGAATCCCAGCTCTTGTGACCAGCAGGAACCTGAGTCCACAAGAGAGATCAGTCTTCCCAGGCACTGGACGAGCATCTTGGAGTCCCACGGCAGCACCGGCCATTCCTGAGCCATACATCTGTCATCATGGAGCATGCCTTTGTATATGCAGCAAATGGTCACAATGCTGTAATTTCCTTTCCGGACCTTTGTAGTTATTGTTGTGTGTGTCCTGTTTTTCATAATTATGTGATAGCTGGGTCAGTGGGAACCGCAGCCACCAACAGGAGAGCGGAATATAGCAGGTCTGACACAAAAGGAATCCAGTAATGAGATTTGTGCATTCAAGGTTTAATTGTTCAGCATTCTTTGTCCAGCACTTGCATTATTTTATTCTGTTACACAATAGACATCTTCATAGAATAGATTAGATTTCTATCAGACAAAAATTACTTAGTCTATAATTAAACACATATATATATATAATCTCCATATCCACATGTACGTAGACACAACAAATGGCTTGACAAAAAAGACATGAAGTGCACTGTGTTTTCCATTACACGTGGCACTGAAAATACTACAGGAAAACATATTCCCATGGTACTATGAGTGAAATGAAAAATAATGGCATAGAAAATAAAAATGAGCAAAAAACACCCACTGAGCTTTGCCTTTCCATACACAATGTAAGGGACTGCTACTGGCCAAAACAAAATTCTGAATGTAAAAGCTTACAAAAAAGTTTAGACAAAACCTTTAACCCATGGATATATTTTTAGCATGAAAACCTGAAAAAAAATAGACCATAAAAAAAGGTTGTCGTGTAGAACTAGAGCCTCTGTTGCTATCATAATTGTAGAGTAGTTGTGTGCAAAATGAAATAGAGAGGACATCCCTGTATCCTATATGCTCTGATATACAAGCTATCTGTCAGCCTACAATTACAATGAATGGGGGGATAAAAATGTTGCTAAAGGAAAGAGGAAAAAATATTTTTTCTCTGCATAGTTTTGTCCTGTTGTGTGTGGCTCATTTGAATGATGGTGGAGCAGAGGATTTTGTGCCTGCAATAATGAATTGTCTCCTAGCATGAAAAACCTATCCTCACCGTCAGTATCCATTGAGAAAAAGATGTTAAACACTGTAGTGATATCCTGCAGCAGCAGAGAATTTCATATTCATCATATCATATGATGCCGAGCGCTCTGCTGGCATCATCTGTGACACTGCTGTAGAGGTACTGAGTTTTTCATTGTCAGTGTTGATAACTTTTACTGAATTGAAATGTAAATACTACAAATAAATTTCAGATTAAAATATGGCAAGGAAATCTTCTCTCCTTTAGAAAAAGAAAGCTGATATTTGAGTCTTAAACAAGCTGTTTTCTTCCTAAGATCTTTGCATAGAGTACACAAACAGCTTGCCACAGGCTAAGCTGGGATGTGAACAAACAGGATGCTGTTAGCTGCTCTGGGTAGCCACCTGTGGGGATGCTCTTACTCCAGGGCAGATGTACTCCAGCATCTCTCTCCCCAGTCAGGGAAAGAGTTGCTCCATATACAGGATGAGCAAGAGCATGCTCACAGTCTGTGATCAAGAAACAGCCGGCGTGGTCTATCTGCACACCCAAAATGACTTCGTGAGAACTTTGTACTGGAACCATATTCCAGGCAGAGATTTACCCTGGCACCATGGGGGATTTAATTTCTCCTTTTGTTCCCTGCCTATTGCCACTTCCCCATCTATTGCCACTTCCCCCCTCATCAGCGTGCTGGTGTTTCCAGTATGAGGCTGTATCTTCTTTGTAATTCCCAGTTTCAGACACGCACAGAAGGTGAGTGCAATAGAGTGGAGCTGGCAATGTACGAGGCCTGTGCAGCCACAGAGGAGGAAGAGATGGAAAGTGAAGGTATTAACAATTCTTCCCGACTGAATGTGCATGCTACCAGCTTCTCCTCTCACATCATTCATCATGCAAAGGCACCCCTAATAAGTATATCATTCAAAACAAGGTGTGCTTGCATCAAACCATGTGCCTTCACAGTCTATTCATGATAAGTTACATGAACCCCAGTGTGTCAATAGGTATCTAGTATGCCCAGTATAGATTTTAAAAAGCAGAGGTGAAGATAAATAACTTAGAGCAGTCACTCCCTTACCTGACATTGCAGGGCTGTTCCCTACATTTTAAAGCTGAAAAGCACCAGATGATGGGCTTCACACACTTTCTTGGTATATTGTTCTACTTTCACAAGCAGGAAATATTTTTCTAATCTCCCAAATTTACTCAAGCTGCTGTTCCCAGACTGCTGATAACAAATCTTTGGAAACTAGCACTCTGCAATAACTGCTTTGTAGATTTCCCCCTCCAAACTGCAGGCCTGGGTTGTGGGGATGGAAGGACTCTGCCTTAGAAGTGTGCCAGAACCACGGGGAAGTTACTGTCACAATCAGTGCTGAGACCGCTGTGGGCAAGGCAGTTTGACAGTAGTATGACGTGTGTGGCCAGCAGGATGCTACAGCAACATGAAGCTCAGCACAGGCAGAAAGCCTGTCTGCGAGCGTAGGTAAATGCTGAGGGCCACAGCTAACCTGGTTTGTGCAGTCACTCTGCTTGTTCCATGCAGCCTAATTTAAACTGGTCACATCCAGCACAGTGATACTCAAAGCTAGAGAGGCACTGAAGAAATGCCCTTTGGAAGGAGGAGATCCTGTTCCAAATCTAGCTGATATTTTTCTGGTGAAGGAAAGGTGCTGAGAAAAAAAAAAAGAGTTTTAATTGCTTCAGTTTAAAACAAAAACAAAGAAAGGTTGCATTTTTTGAAGTTTCACTCGTGTTTTCCCTTCTTTCCAATTATCATACCTGTTTTGTACTAGAAGATAGAATGCAAGTGGGAGAAAAGATTTCTTTGCAACTTTTGCCTTTTAGAAAGCACGTATTTCACTGTTCTTTATACACCTTGTTTTGGTGTCCATTAGATTTTTTTAAATGCTTTTGAAAATGTAAATAGACTTTTGGAGGGTTGATATTAAGGATTCTTTGCCTACTCTTACATTTCTGTGGTTGCTGACCCTGAGAGAATGACCTTCAAAGTTTCATTAATGGCTGTCCTTCAACAAGATAAAATACAGTAAAAGTCTGCTTAGCTTTGAACTCCGAGACCCTCTGTCTGTGTTGAAGGTACAATGAAAGGATAGACCATGCCTTCATAGTTTTCCAAGAGGACATGCTGACCTCAGTTTTACAGAATCATGGAATCATGGAATTGTCAGAGTTGGAAGGGACCTCTAGAGATCACCTAGTCCAACTCCCCAGCAGAGTGACAGAACATCTGAGAGCTCTCCAGAATTGACCATGGTAGCTCTAGCCCAAGTTCCTGGGACAACAATAACCTTAGAGCCCCATGATTAAAGACAGAAGTAGAGGTTTCTCCAAAATCTCAAGTTATTCCCCTTAGACCCCTTTCTCCCTCCATAATAATCCAAACTCTCTTCCTGCAGCTATAGCACCTCAAAGAAGGTGATAATGGCCAAAACTATTTCACTACCAAACCCCAAAAGTGGAGGTCACACTTACATTATAATGCAAAGTCAGCAGGCAATTTACAGACATGGCTTCTTCATCAAGCCACTTGGCAATCAGTTCTTCCTTTTGACATGCCTCTTACGGGCATGGATGTAAAGATTGCAGGATGACTGCATGGCTCTGCAGCCTGTGACAACACACTTTCAGATAACAGCCATGCTCTCTTGCAGTGGTAAAAAGCCAGAGGTTTGAGAGGAGAAGGCAAAATCAACCAGTCTTCCCCATGCAGCTTTGTGGTTCTAATAAAAACACAACCTGATCCAGATTTCTGATGTGTTTTATATAAAACCTGACAGCTACACAGCCACAGTACTTTGGAACTCTGTAAGAACTTAAGTAAAAGAAAATGTTGTTTGTCTTCCATCACATCACAAAAGTTTGAGGGTTTGAGAAAAATAGCGTGGATACTCCAAAACACTTATGATTTCAGATTATGAAAACATGAGAATAACTTCATCAACCCGCCTCTTGTATTTTTCCAATAAAAATAAAAGAGCATGTCAATGCTGAATGCCATCTGGTAGAGCAGGTTGAATATCTGAAAAGAAAACTTTTAGTATAGACCTGGACTTCAGAGCTTTTTCAAAGCAGTAACTCAGCAGGATAGTCAATAGGACTTGCAAATCCATTTACTGCATCTTTTAGATCAATTTCTTGCTTACTTCTTGTACAACATTTAAAACCTGCTGAAGCCCCAAGACATGCTTCTCCTGTGGTGCCTTTAGAATAAACCACTCAATCATCAGAAAACATTGCATATTTTCCTTCACAGCCACACTTGTGACTGGTATTTTAAATGCTGTTAAAGCTAAGCAGCTGAGTGTTGAAAATAAAACAGTAAATAGATCTTTCACAGGTTCCTTCCTTTCTTTCTATACTATTGTTTTTGGCTTACTTTCAAACAAATGACTGATTCGATTTCTTGTTCTTTCTCCTGCTGTCAGATCTTAATTGCAAGCCAGCAACACATTGGCTGCATGGACAAAATTAAAGATGAACTCAAAAATCAATATAAGCATGTGCAATTTTTTAACTAAAATTTACTTACCTGCATTTGGCTTTATGACAAGTTGTGATTTAGCACAACATGGTCTAGTTTTTGCCTTGCATCAAGTAGGAACATTTTGAAAACATTTTGAAATTTGCTACAATAGTCATGAGCTTTAGCCCCCTCTCCTCTGGATCATAAGGTGGGAAATAAAGTTCCGAGAAGGTGTTGGTCATGAGCTATTTTTATATCAACAGTTCAGGGTTTTTTACCTATATGATTACGTTTAAGGGTACCTTAAGGGAAGAAACAATTACCATTCTTCTCTGTTTCAATACGTGTTACAGCTCAGAATAAAACCACCAAATGCATACAAAGCTGCAACATCCCCAAGCTGATACAAGTACCTATTTTGCCTGCAAGAATTGATTCAGATGCGTGTTGCCCTTAATCCAAGGCTAATACACACACAATGTTTGTCAATGCATACGTATGCGAAGTGGGGGGGTAAAATAGAGTCTGAGTGCCACAGCTGAGGTTACCATGTGGTTCAAAACCCAGAGGAGTGCCCAGAACCACAGCTGGGTCTCAGCCGACTGTGGTCAGCACCAGATGAGTTAATGTAGAAAATGGAAATGACTCAGAAGGTGACTTTGTAGTGAAGGTGTAGCCTCTGGGTGAAGTTTAGGTAGTCTGGCAACTGCTTCGTCACTTTGAATGGTACCTGCCACCCACTACAGATTGCTGGACTTGGATTACTGTTGCTAGTGCTCAGTAAACTCATGTTACATAGACCCACAGGTTTCCTGAACAGCTGCTGCTGTTCTTCACTAGAGCTGGGTCAGCTTCTCCTATTGAACAATGCATTTAATTTGGTCCCTTGCATTACATTTACACACAGATTTTCATTATTTAGAATTATTCACTGAATAATGCATGGGAACATCTTGCAGACTGCGTACTCACTTGTGAATGCTGTGCCACAGTTATCGCTTGCTCACTATTTGGACTGTGTGATTGGTCACTGAAGCCAAACAGTATTTCTTCTCCCCAGACCAAGAAACATTTTCAAGTTGCATGTTTTAAAAATGAGAATAATCAGTCATATGCACTTTTTCACCAATACTATTTCCAATTCCTTGAGAATATATTCCTAAGAGAATAAATTTTGTGTGTTCATGTGTGCAGTCAATAAAATGTGAAACAGAACTGCAAATGTAAATGAATAAATAAAGTCAGCTCTCAGCCTAGTGGGCAGAATACTTACCTAGGAAATGGGAAATCTGTGTTCAGCTTCCTTCTCAGCCTGAAGGCATGCAGTCAGCTCCCCACAACTCCTGCGGGGCCATCCTTCCACAGCTGAGTCTTCTAGGCAGTGTCACCCCTGACTCTTCATTTTGAAATTTTCCCTTTTGCCAATCAAAATGAAGGCTGTCCTGAAGCCAGAGAGGAGAAGGAATATTAATAATTAAAAAAACAAAACAACAACAAACCAACCAAAACCACAGCAAAACCCTACCAAAATACCAAAAAGCAAAACTCAAGAAACACAGTTTTGTAACCTCACTGCCTGGCAGCTGGTGGGACAAAGTAGCTATGACCCAAGGCCCTTCTCTGTCAAAAACCTCTGAACCACAGCAAGGGAAATGGCAGAGGGCAGCACTGTCATGGCAAAAGACATCTTCTGAGCAGTGAGGCTTGTTCACCCAGCACCAAGGTGGACTCTGCAGTTTGGGTCCTGAGGGAACGGCGAGCACCCAGGCTACAGCTCTGATTCAGGCACCGTGGAGGAGCAGGAATGGAGGAGAACATCTGGCTTTCTGTCTCCTGCTGATTGGCTCTGGGTTGCTGCTTAGCCAGTACTGGGAATTTGGAGATTGCCCCTTGGAGCTGTGTTACCATTCCCATCAATTGCACAGGTCCTATTTTGACCTTTGAACCTCCCTGCTGGTGTTGGACACCTGGATATTTAGGCGGCGCAAGGTCTACATGGGAAGTCCCAAGCAGATGTTCAGTTATTTCTCTCTCACTAACCTGGGAAATTATTCTCACATGTCACACCTCACTGCCAGAGGCGATGTGCAATGCATTGCAAGGCCTCTGGAAGAGCTGACAGAAACTTCTCTTCCGTCCAGCATTCTGTGTCTCGTGGCCTGGAGTGCATCAAAGGCATGGGGGCAGGGAGCAGGGGAGGACTTCCCAGGCAGGCCCAAAGAAAGGCAGGAGATGGCCCTTCATGTTTCTAATGAAAAAGTAAGGTTAACTTTTTAACAGATAGCTTTTCAAAAGGATGGGGAAAGTCTTCCAGAGCTGCCAGAGAAACAAAAAAAAATGCCAGAGGTGAGAAAAGGCCAGGGAGAAGCTGTGAAGGTAGAAGTTTTATCAGGAGGAAGGAGTATAAACAGTATTTGATGGGTAGATTTTTAATATAAAAGCAAGAGACCAGTGAAACGGGTCAAAAAACGAGCCCTGTGCAAGAGCCCGTGTTTCTAATAAATGGTATTGATTTTGTAGGTGTCAGGGTTTTAGCCTCAGAAACATATGGTGGATTCTGCACTATATCCTGTACTTTGTTAGCCAAAACATACAACCGTAAGGGGGAGCAACAGAGACAGAGAGATTGAAAAACTTGCTTTTATTTTCACCTGGTGTGCTTGGCTCATATGAACTATAAGGTACAACACGGTGTAAGATTTTTGTGTCTTCAATAACTGAACTCACACACATTTGCTGTTGCCTGCCTTCACCTGCAGTGTCCATTGATCAAGAAATATGGAACATGAAGACAACACTGTGCAGGAAAAGGTGCTGCCAGAGGAGCGGAGCTACACAGTAAACAGCCCTTGCAACAAATCCATCTCCTCAGAAATGTCTGAGTTTGCCTCCATCATTTAGTGGGTTTGTTTTCACAGCCACAGTTTTGCTCTGTGGCAGTTAGTCCTTCTTTCTCCCTCTCTGTCTTACTCCATCCTTTTTTCCTGCTTCCTCTTGCTTTACATCCTTCCTTCTGCACTTAGAGTTTCTCTTCTCCTATTGTCTTTCAGAAGAAAGGGAAGTCTTGTGTAAGGAAGGGCTTGATTTTTCTCATTTCCTCCTCAAAGGCAATTGGATGAGTCATCCTTTGTCCATGTTGCTCTCCAGCATTTGATCTCTCTTGTCTCCCAAGAACCAGGAGAATAAGTTGGCTTTCCTCAGTTAAATACACACTTAACAACATAATTCAGATGCTACAAGAGTTAACTGATATTTGTACAGATCCTAAGAGCACTGTCTAAGGACAGCATGCTAATAACTAATCCCCTTCTCCAGGTGTGTCTCCAGGGGAGACAGTAGTCACCCCAGAGTGGCCAAAGTGGCTGAGGATCCAACCCAGGCAAGCACCCCAGCAACACTAGGTCATGGAGGGCAAAAGAAGCATTCCCAAATCCTGCCATGGGGACAGGGAAAGCTTTCCTTATGGGCTGGAAATAGTAGGACAGTCACAACATCTACTGATGAAACTACAGTAACCTTACAAGATATGTCAAGCTCTTTTTGCCAACACACAGCCCAGGTCCCCCTTTAGCTGAAGAAATCCCACCCAGCCACCTCCCACCCTCCTGGGATGCTTAAATGCATTAGCTTGACTGCGTTCCTCCTGCTTTGCTGGCAGCGAAACTTCTTCTATGTCAGCATGAAGATGCAAGCCCCCATCAAGGCAATTAGACGGCCTAGATGCTCTCCTGCTCAGTGGGGGACATCAGCGCTGAGAAGCTGCTTGAGCAGTGCAGTTTCCTGCCACATCTACTTTGTCTCACATCGTTTAGGAAAGTCCTTTGAACGCAGTCCCTGTGAACAGAGGTGCAGATGCTTTTAAATTGCTGCCTGCCTTTGGTGGCACAACACAAGAGCATGTTAATGTTCTCAAGTTCAGGCCCCTCAGGGCTTGCATTTGAAAACAACTCCTTGTATGTGCCTTTTTTTCCATCTGTAGCACAAAACCCACTAGTGATTGAGAAGCACAGTCAACAGCAATATACACTGAAATTAATAGAACTTTGACAGTACAGCAGCAGGGTCCAGCCTAACAACCGAGCACAACACACTGTTGGATGGAAGGCTTGGTCTAGATAATCTGCATTGAGTCATTTGCTGCCCGCCTCACCTCCAGGGAAGACCATCACACTCACAGCTGCCCTGCACCCAAGTGGAAAAAATGATGATTTCTGCAGAAGACCTTCCGGATAACGATGTAAAAAGGCACTCCAGTGCTTCACCCACACCAGCCAGACCGACACCCAGGCCCACCTCATCACACTTTATGCCCCTACCACGTGTGGCTGAGCGCTTGAACATGTCACTGATCTGTACCAGAGTCAAGCACCCTCCCTTTCCGAGAATTGACAAAGCCAAATGCAACATCAAGTTGATTTTCCAGCCCTTGATACAGAAAAAGCCTTTCCCTTGAGGTGCGTGAATAATGGATTCATTTGGTTTGTCGGTGACACCAAAAACACGTTTCTTGTTATGAGTCAGCCGAAAGCAGTTTATCTAGTTTTTGGCAAGGGAGAATTCATTGTGGATTAAAATGCTTAATTTGATCCCAAAACAAGATGTTTCATTTCATTCTTTGGATGGGGGACGAGAACTGTGTCTTATTCTCAATACTAGGCAAAAAGAGGAGGAATTGAGAAAGCTTAAGGTAGGTGTCTTAACATGAAGCAAACAAAGTTGCTTTACAAATAATTTTGCTTCCCAAATTTAATGCAGTTCCCTATTCAGCACGAGAAGAAAATGACTCTTTCTATGATTCATTCTCACATGAAATTCAAAGGGTTTAAAAATGTGTCTGATTTTGGAAAGTTTCCTACGTTGCTACATAGCTTTATAGCTCAGGTAAGTTGTTCAGTGTGGAAGGCAAGCTCCAGCAAAGATACTGACCATGGTCAAGGAGAGAAATCCCGGGTGCAGAGTGGCCTAGCATAGCATTGTTTGCAGCCTCAGAATAGCGCATGCAGTGCTGGATGGGGGTGAGAAGGTGGAAAGAGAAGGAAAGAGAATGGGGAAGTCTGCAGAAACACAGGATGTGCAAGAAGTACCAGCAGAGTGAATCAGTGTGGTTTTCCAGTAACCATGAAGTTACAAGAGTGGCAAGGGGCAACACCCAGACACAAATGTCAAACTCCCGAAACTTGCAGGCAGGGGAGAGATGGTGGGACTTGGGTCACAGATTTTGGGTTGAGTTGTTATCTCTAAGCAGCATGGCCATTTGAAGAGTCCGTGAACCCATTTCCTGCATTGCTGTCTCAAGCATCCTTGTTTCTCCTTCTAAGGAGAGATATTCAATCATATGTGTTTCTACACCTGATAAAAAGATGTGATTAGGTTTAAAAAAAATCTATAAATGTTATAGAAAATGAATAACAATAATAAACTCAGTACATTATTGCATTCCTTTTAATGGCATACACACAAGCAAGGAATGAGTACAGAATGCATCTCTGCTTGCCTCACCCCTGAATATGAGGTAAGAACAGGAGCAGGGTTCACAGTCTTAAGCAAAGGTGCCTGAGACAGGCGTGAGGCTGGCTGGTCACTGGGGAAGACAGACCGTGGCTGTCTAGACCATAAATGACACTGTAAACTCAAAAATTACATCACGAGGGTGTTAGAAATGTGAACACTTGGACAAAATTTCAGTAGGAAGCTAAATAGCTGCATTCGTCTAGAGAAAGAGCATGTCTACCTTCCAGTCTCTCAAAAGCTGCTTTAGCAACACACCACATTGGGAAAAGGCGACTTAGTGACTACGCAAGAAGTACCTTTTGTGCCTGGGGTAGGGATCTGGCCTTCTGTAGGACCTCAAGCAAATTGCAGGGCAGAAATGGAAGATGGAGTTGGAGCTGGAGCTACAAAGGAATGACAAGAGATTAATGCCAAACAGTGCTGCTAGCCAGAGGTGGCCGCAGCTGGGCAATTGCAATTCAGGCACGGGACACTCCTTCCCTGCTAGCACAAACCAGGAGAACAGCAGGTAGGTGGCTGAAACATGTTCACTCCTGTCCCTGCGCCTGCAGTGATATGAGCTGTTCCTCCACAACTTATTCCTAAATTCTACCCTCCCTCCCTGACCAAAGTCAAAGCTGGTTTCCCAAAGTCCTATTTGCATCACCCTCGTTAAGAGATTCCATGCACATCATCCTGATTGATACAGATCTATGGCCTTGAGAGAAGACTAGAGCAGCTTCAGAGTATTTGATGTTGCAGCAGAAGTATAAATTTTAGGTAATACAAAATATTTCTTTATCCTAGATGTTGACAATATTTCAGTAGAGTAAATAAGAAAATAGCCTGCAACCTAAGGATTTGAATAAAACGTGACAAAAGCAGGTTCTCAAAAAATTGCTGTGTTACTAAATTACCTTTATTTCAAAGCAGTAAGGGGGAAACTACATCATCCCTCTGCCATTGAGTACAAAGCATCCCTGTTTGGGATCAATGAATAGGCATGTGCAGCCAACCTTCTTGCAATTGCCTGTAGGTTATGAATTTGGAAGTGGGTGGAAAATTTCAGATTGAGCCTGAACATTCACTTGCATCTGGACTTTCATAAAACAGCCTAAAGGGAATGTTGCTCTAAATTTTAAATCACACTGAACTTGATGAAAGGCTTGACATGATCTACAGGAAAAGGTCAGAAAAGCTGTAAGTGTTTATTTCAATGAGATTAAACCAGTGCTTTCAATCTCGCTTTTACACTTCCATCTACGTATTCCCTTACAATCTCTACAGAGCCCTTCTAGTTCTTTTTTGTCCTAGGCAATCTTTAGCACACACATTTTTTCTCTGTTAGGTCATACAGAGAAAAAATCAGGAAGGCAAAAGCCCAGCTGGAACTCAACCTGGCGATTAATATAAGGGACA